>CM028917.1:16037500-16660000 GCA_016801845.1 Polydactylus sextarius | reverse complement strand
TCCATATAATGTATACATTTTTGCTTTTGATCCATTAAGAATTTCTAATTGGTGTTAAGTAGCTTCAAAAATACCTAAAATCTACTTGATTATGATTTATTAAGGTCCGTTTTTTGACTCAGTAATTATCGGTTAAATTTCCTTATTGCTCTGCAGGCAATCCCTAATTTAATACTCACTATTTTCACTTGTCCTCTCTTGTTCAGCGTCTCCAGTATCCACCTCTGTCGGCTCTTCCTTTACCAGAATAAGGTCAGGCTGCTCTTTTGGTTGGTTTGGAGGCTAATGAAGAAACATTATATTAAGAATGACACCTGTTTTAAATGAGAGGAAGCGAAGTATAATATCATATATAATGCAAAAAAAAAAAAAAAAAATTTAAAAAAATTGAAAACAGTACAGACGTACTTCAGGTGCAGTTTGATCTTCACCTTGATGCAAACTGCTCATCTCAGTGGAGGAACTTATGCTTTCCCAGGGACTCTCACTAAGATGTAATAAACATAGATCAATGCACCAGAAAAGGTGGAGCTGACAGCAAAGATCACGCTGGAGACAAGCACATTATAGCTGCAGGCTACATACAAGAATATACAAGCCTACCTTTTTATGGCAGGTCTTGTCCTGTCAGACTCCAATATTCTGTTTGCTGAACCGTCCCTTACCACTGTGCATGCTGCTGCTGCTGCGTCCTGTCTTCCACCCTGTGCGATATAAAGCAATTTTTCCATCAGCTGCAGTTTCTCTGTGAGCGAGGCGATCTCGTTCCGCCCGCGGGTTATCTCTATTTTCAGCATCTTCGACTCGATCTCCACCAGTTTGCTTATTTCCATTACAGCTGTCTTGGTTAACGCGTCCATGATGGAGACGAGCTGTGTTTGAAAAGAGAAGACTGTCGACATTGTTTTGTAGTTTCTCTGACGAACTAAATGTGCATAAAACAAGCTACTGCTTCAGTCAGGAGGTCAAAATATTTACAGTAAATTGTGGTTATAGTTTAATACACGAGAAGAGGCTCGTGTGCATGCCCATAAGATACGAGTGTCTCTCCAAAACTCAAGTGGTCGAAATGGATAAACTGTTTCCATCTACTGGATGGGAGGAGGCAGAGCAACCATTCACAAAAATACAAAATTAATCAATATTGATCCAGTTTCTTTGTCAACTTCAGTGTGACATATCTGTGTGAAATCACTCGAAATAACCGAGCTGTCGCATTAAATACCTCGTTCTTTTGCTTACTTACTAAAAAAGCTAACTTTTAGACTTTTAGAAGAAAGACTCCTTTTACCAGAATGCAATGCGGTGTCAACTCGTGAACGTGATTGGTTGGTGGAAAAATTCGTTTCAGGAAGTAGTGCGTCGAATTATATTTGCCGACTTAAAATCCTCCGCATGATAAATTGCAGCTGAAATTCCAACTGGGTAAGGAAACAGCCTTTCTTTGGAAAATTAGTTACTGGCCAAGATCGCGTTTGTTCTAGAGAAATGAACAGTTCTTAAGAACTTCGACTTTGGTGATAAGAACAACATCGTTCTGTTATAGTTCACAGCTTAATGTCCAGTCATATGTTTTCACAGTCCCAGTTACACTACTTGGAGTTTTAAGTTAATGAATGGACGTGTATTAGATTGCATGAATAGTAGTTTAAAATAATGACTTTAACATGACAACATGTACTGTTTGTGTAATGTCTTAAGAGGCTTAGTCCCTTTAAGTCATGATGACTTGCAAAACTGTTTGGTAATTGACTTCCTTACATGTTGCTCAAATGCATTTTTCCTCATTCTTTCTCTCTTCTTCTCAGTGCCTGTTTTATTGAGCCCGTGCTCTCATGGCTGGTAGAAGAGTCGTGGTCTTCCCCTCCTCAGTGGAGCTGGGGCCGGTGTTGGCCCATCTGGTGACATCTCGGGCTGAGAAGGCCATCACTTCTCGTGGCAGGTTCACCCTGGGGCTCTCTGGAGGAAGCCTCATGTCGATGCTCAGCAAAGAGCTGCTCGCCCTGCCAGAACTCGACTGCAGCAAGTGGGTAGTTGGTTTCTGTGATGAGCGATTGGTTCCGTTTGATAATCCAGAGAGCACCTATGGGCTGTACAAGGTATCTGTGTCTGCATACGTTTTGGTTACATATATTCATATTGTTCTCTCATATCAAAGCAAAATCTAACTCATTTGCTTCTTTCCCAGAATCAGTTCTTTTCAAAGGTCAACATCCCTGACAGTGGGATCTTAACCATTGATCCCTCTCTGCCAGTCAGTGAGTGTGCTGAGGATTATACCCGCAAGCTGAAGGAGGTACACACATCTGTTACATATAACTTTGAAAAGCTTTAGGCACTTGTGAGAAAGTTATTTACCTTTAAAACAATACCAGTGGATTTAAGGTGCTTCAGTGTCTTCTGTTTCTTTATATAATCCTGTCATGCTGCAGAATACTTGTGATGCCTTAATGTTTTTGCAGAATTATCACAGTATTGTTTTGCTGCTTTCTAACACACAGGCTTTCCCAGGGGATGATTTCCCTGTGTTTGACTTGTTACTGCTTGGTATGGGTCCTGATGGACACACATGTTCTCTCTTCCCAGATCACCCTCTTCTAGAGGTGAGAATATGCCAGATATACAGTATATTGCATGTATGCATATATATATATATTCTGTGATGGGTTTTGATGAGGTAAAACCTGTCGTCCATTGTTGCACGTGTCAGTCAGACTTATGTTGCATCTTGTACTTAACAGTAACAGTATAGGTTTCAGTTTTGAGTTTCTCACAATGGATTTCTTTTGCAACTATATATATAGCACATGATAAATGATTGGGTTTGGGTATACGCTATACTTAGGAAACCAAGAAGATTGTGGCCCCCATCAGCGACTCTCCCAAACCACCGCCACAGCGTGTAACCATGACTCTTCCAGTGGTGAACTCTGCACACTGTGTGGCTTTTGTATCAACAGGAGGAAGCAAAGCACCCATTTTGAAGGTAACATTTAGAGACATTTATTGAACAAACACATCTTGAGTTCAGAACTTTAAACACCTGCTATTTCCAAAGCACAATAAATCGGTTTAGACTAGATGCAAGAACAAAAGCAATGAAACAGAAAATAAAGAAAAAATATGTGTTAGAGAAAATAACTTAACCAGTTTTTGCAAGTTCAGTTGTGAACTGGACCAAAGAAAAACATGACTTGACTGAAGCTTGACTAAAGTCATTTGCATGTTTGTGACTCACTGTGCAGGAGGATATGTGGCTCTATGTTTATGTTGCTGTTTTATTGTAACACAATGGCCATTTTCTTGCAGGAGGTGCTGGAGGGTAGAGAGGGCCCAGCGTTTCCAGCAGCTCGTGTTGTCCCAACCAACGGCGAGTTGTTCTGGCTTGTCGATGATCCTGCAGCTGCCTCCCTAACTATCCAGGTAGAGAGGCCAGGCTCTGGGGCCAAACTGTAGAGCCATTTCAATACTGAATGAAGACACTGGAAAGTAATGTGGCACATTCCCACTTTCATAGGAAAGAGTACTTGGTTGACATAGTGACACAGGATATGAAGAAGAACAAAAAGTCATTTCCAGACATGATTTAGCACTTATTGGACATAGGTTTGTGTATGTGTGAGAGGTTTAGCTTTATTCAGGTACGATTTATTTTTGCTTATTGTTACTTGAGTTGGATGTTTGACCGATGTTTCACTGAGCAGAATAATATTTAGTCAGAGTTGGACACTAGAGGCCAGTTGTGGCTCCGTTGCATAACACACAGAAGAGTGACACTGATACTTGAAACACACGTACACTGAAATTGAGCTTTTCTGTGAAGTGGAAGATCAGAATCCGGTATTTTTCAAATAATAAGTATGATTTAATTCATTTTCTCTCTTTAAAAACCTTATCAGATAGATGGTTAATATTTGATCAGTATGGTTGAAAGAAGATTATTTCTTAAGGGGACCATGTTTAAGGGAACTTAATATTCCTAATATTTAGTTTCATAAAAGAAAGAAATGCCTAAGGCCTGACATAGTCCATCAGTATACTGTAAAATAATGATAAAAGGGAGTTGTGTTTGTTCTGCTCCTCAGTTGCCTTCACATCCCTTGTAACCTTTTATTTTGAAAATCAGCAGTCATTTGGAACGTGGGTGTATTTTGTCACCACCAATAAAACACCAGCTTTGTTTTTACAAGCAAATAAAATAATAATAATAAAACTCTAAATAAACGTTTTGATTTGTGTTCTTGCTGCGTCTTCATGTTCAGTGATCCATCCCCTTTAAGATGACGGCTCACTCCGCCCCTTTAAAGCTCAACTTCGCAGTGTTGTCACATCAGAAGCAGCTGCAAAAGGCTCCTTTTTTTTTTTTTTTTTTTTTGTGTTTTTTTTTTCTGCGATGACCGGGAAAACTAAAGCAGTAACATTTCAACAGTGTGTCATCACGAGGTATAACCACCACCGGGACAGATTTTGTTTTCTTTAATCTTACTCACATTTTTGTCGCAATGCCCCGTGCAAACCTCGCCTGGCTCCCCGCCGCCCTTCTCCTGCTGCTGCCGCTCTGCAGCTCTCCTGCCCGGGGATACTTTGCTGAGGAGCGCTGGGTCCCCGAATCTCAGCTCCTCGCTCCTCGGCTCCTGTTGGCCCTCATCTGCAGAAACTCTGAGCACTCTTTGCCGTATTTTCTCGGTACAATAGAGCGCCTTAACTATCCTAAGGACCGCATGGCTCTGTGGTAAGTATTTAAGAAGTAAACTTTTAGCTATGGGTTGAAACTTTTCATATTTCACCTATCAGTTCTTTCTGAAAACGACCATGATGCATAGTGGAATAAAACGGGGCAGGAATTGCAAAATAAAACATGGGTAATAATTGTATCCCGGCCCTGTTGTTCTGGGCGCATCCCTAGTTTTAATGCGAACAAAAATCCAACAAATCTCAACAACCAGGAAAAGGACTAATATTAATTTACAGCAGTCATATCTACTTCCTGTCTGTTGCACAGAGGTGAGCATATCTGGTCACAGCACATCACAATAGCTGTGCATTCATCTGTAGACGTGGAGGGGAGGGGACCAGACTGATTTGGCCACGAGGGGAGCTGCATGGTTTAAGTGAATTAATGTTGTATGTGCACTGTCCATTACCATATACATATATACTGTTTTTGCCACTTCCAATCTCAGTCCATATCTACGAATTTAACTAACTTTGTGATAATTAGTGATTGATTCCCAGACATCCATCTGACTAAGCTTTAGTCCTTGGGGAAACAATCATGGAGGCCTTACTGTTTATGGAGATGGAATTTTTTAAGTATGTGAGCTACAACTTTGGGACAATCTCTCATTTAGGTTCAACCAAGGACATGATAAGAAAAATCTGAAAACTGAAATAGTACTATGGATCTCTAAACGTGATTCTAGAGACGGTTTTGTAGAGTTTATGTAATTCTATCCTGTCTGTCATTTGTAACAAACTTTACTGTCTAAAGCAATTATCTCGCGGTTTTGCAAATTGAAGTTACAGACCATTTAAACATATGTCTATTATGCTCAGGCAAAGGCTTAAAGAAAGGATAAGGGAGCTGTTTCTCACCGAGGGGAAAAAAAAAACACTAAACATGCTTCAACAGCTCACTCGTGCTTATACACTCTGGGCTTTGAGCAGTTTCCCTGGCTGCTTCAAGGGCTCTAAGAAATATGCTTTTCACTTGCTAACTTGATGAACACTTTCACTCCATCAAAGGGTTTTCTGTGATTGAAATTGTTCAATTTATCCTTTTTTGTTTAGTGGTCAAATATACTTTCCTGTAAATATGTTTCAGGTAAAAACACGAGTTCTTTAGACATGTTGACATTACTCTATGTATGGGAAATGTAAGCAGCTGTGCGATGTTGTAAACACTACGTTGTGTATGCTTTTAGCTTAAGTCCTCTGCAGCTGCTTGTAAGCGCGCCAAAGCCTCAGAATCAGAATTGGCTAGACTGTCATTTAAATCTTTGGTGTCTGCAATTAGTCCTGCATTTCTGCTTCACCAGAGCAACGATAGGCCAGATGTAAGCCAAGCACCAGTTGTATGTTTAAAGCACCAGTTGCACTTGGTTTCAAACTATGCCACGAACAAATATACATATTTGAGCTGAATATGAAAGTTTAAGGATTTGGACGGATGGGAGGCGGGAGTAACGAAAAAAAAATGATTTAGCAAGGTGTTGCAATGTTCTCGCAGACCAATGTGAAATCTCTCAAGATAATCCATCATCTGGCCGTCACCCAGATGGTGAAAACACAAACTTTGCTGACTTTAATGCAGCTGTTTTATTTGCAACAAAAGTCTGTTGACCCAGAGCACAGTAGTTTCTCTCTCTCCTGATAGAGGGATTCAGGCAGATAGAATGACTAAGATGTGGTTTGATTTCATTCTTCTATCAGAGCTAGATCATACATACAGGTCAGTTGTCTGACTTGGGTTCATTTGCCTCACATGGCCTCAGCCAGTTTCAGCCTATAATCTCCTTCTGTTCTAAGCTACTGAAAACAGAAGTTTTACTTCTGCAATTCTGTTTCCTTAATATGATATTATTTCCTTTAATGTAACACTCCTTGAAATAGTATCAGATTTACAGTGTTTTTCTTTTCTTTCTCTTGTGATATGCTGGTAAGGTAAAACTTGCTTTAGTTCCCACAGCCTCAAACAATGAGCTTACATGAAGTGAACACAGAACCATTGTCATTCCGGTATCGGTATCGTCTTTCAGCTCTTATCTAAGCTTGAAACCAGTGTGATACTTTCCACCATTGTTACTGTTTTACTTTTCTTGGCCTCATTTGTTGGTTGTGTTCAGTGCTCTGATGCCCTTCTTCCTTCTTCTTGCACATTATTCTAATCATCAGTCTATATTGACAGGGTAGCAACTGATCATAACCAGGACAACACCACAGCTGTTCTGCATGACTGGCTTGTCAAAGTGCAGAAACTTTACCATTATGTAGAATGGAGGCCAAAAGAGAAACCCAGGTTAGTAATTTTCCGGTGAACATTTGTGTTGCCTGAAATATTCAGCTAATAAATATATATTCAATTGTCTCCATACAGAAGTTACGCAGATGAAGATGGCCCAAAGCAATGGACAGATTCCCGTTATGAGCATGTTATGAAGCTTCGACAAGTAGCACTGGAGTCAGCTCGTGAGATGTGGGCAGACTACTTTATGGTAGGTCAACAAAACTGCTCTTTACAGGCACAAAACACACAATAACACAGAAAATGTTTCCATTTTAAGAACAGAGCCACTGCTTTTACCCAGACTATTTTTATTGTTCAGTAATAGTAGAAGGATAAGTACAGAGCGAAGTCAGAGCAACCATCACAATTGTATTTTAAGCACTGGGAAGGAATATTTACTGACTTATATTTTTCTGTTTCTTATAGTTAAAGTTCATCCATACAAGTGACACCAAGTGTCAGATACAGCTGTGGGTGCATTTCTTTTTTTGTAATCTCCACCCTGACCCACTTTGACTGGGGTGTAATTTTGAAGAAATATATATACATTCATAGCTTTCTCACTTGAAAACACAAAACTGAGTTTTTTTTTACCCTGTCAGTTTAGTGCCTCATTTAAACTACACAACATGTTCAACATTTTTCTGAAGATACCTTTTCTTTCTTGTGTAGGTGGCAGACTGTGATAACATGCTCACCAATCCCAATGTGCTTTGGAAACTCATGAAGGAGAATAAGACCATTATTGCTCCAATGCTTGAATCTCGTGCAGCTTATTCAAACTTCTGGTGTGGAATGACCTCACAGGTAATCTGGTGGTGTATATATATGAGTGTTAATGTCTGGATTTTTCAAAGAACAGAGGTAGCTTTAATGAATGCTCTCGATCCCTCTCTTAACTCAACTGTTAATCAACTTCTTCAGGGCTACTATAAGCGCACCCCTGCCTACATTCCAATAAGGAAGCAGTTGCGAAAGGGATGTTTTGCTGTACCCATGGTCCACTCCACCTTCCTGATAGACCTCAGGAAAGAGGCTTCTAGGGAGCTGGCCTTTCACCCACCCCACACAGAATACAGCTGGGCATTTGATGATATTATTGTGTTTGCCTTCTCTGCTCGGATGGCAGGTATTATACCATTCAGTGCTTCGTCTTGAACACTTTTAAACTGAGTTGTGCAACTTAATACTGAGAAAACATTTTTATCTACTGCTCTCTACAGAGGTTCAAATGTTTGTATGTAACAAAGAGACCTACGGTTACTTCCCCGTGCCCCTTCGATCCCATAATACTCTGAAAGATGAAACTGACAGTTTTCTGCACTCCCTGTTGGAAGCTAATGGTGAGTAATCTACATTCAGAGTGAAGGCTGTACTTTTAATCCAACTCCTCTTTCCACTGCTTTGAATCTGTATTACACTTTCTACTTTCCTCTTTATCTAATAATAACTTTCAGCATAGGTTTCTGTGTATCATTTATACCATTTCTGCATCCATCTTCCTTCTGAACTATGTAGTGCGAAATTCCCCAGTGATGCCCTCCAAATACATACGTGTTCCTAGAAAACAACCAGACAAACTGGGCTTTGATGAGGTGAGTAATGAGTGATGAGAAGATGGAATCTGCAAAAATGGCTTTCTCTCCACTTCTGTGCTGAATACTTCCCCCTGTTGTTAGAAATCTGTAATCACAACGACTTGTTTCTCTGCCCCATGCCCCATGTGCAGGTTTTTATGATAAACCTGCAGAGGCGGACCGACCGTCGAGAACGCATGCTGAGAGCGTTGTACGAACAGGAGATTGCTTGTAAGGTCTTTGCAGCTGTAGATGGAAAGTAAGTTTATTCAGTTTTGTTAATATTTTACACTCATTCAGTACTTGGTAATTACGCTTATCTGCTGTTGCTCATCACCATTTTGTCTTCATTTGTTATTCTCTCTTAATTTTAGAGCGATGAATGTCAGTGAAATCCATGCTATGGGCATCCATATGCTCCCTGGATACAGTGATCCCTATCATGGTCGTGCACTGACAAAAGGAGAGCTGGGATGCTTCCTGTCCCACTATAAAATCTGGAAAGAGGTGAATCTCCGAAGCCAGGCATTTGAACATTTGTGAACCAGACAGATGGGTGATATGTTGATGAATGTGTGTCTCGCCTTAGATTGTGGAGCGAGGCCTTCACACCTCTCTGGTGATTGAAGACGACCTGCGCTTTGAGATCTTCTTCAAACGGCGTTTGATGAATTTGATGAGTGAGGTGCAAGAGGAGGGACTGGACTGGGATCTCATGTGAGTTTAAACTTCCTTCACAGTCTTTAATCTTAACTTGATTCTCCTAAATTCGCTTCTCACTTGTCCTTTCAATTTCTTTCTGACAGTTATATTGGTCGCAAGAGAATGCAAGTGGATCACCCAGAGAAAGCAGTGCCTAATGTACACAACTTAGTAGAAGCAGACTATTCATACTGGACATTAGGTTATATGATATCACTACAGGGAGCCAAGAAGCTTTTAAAAGCTGAACCACTAAAGAGGATTTTGCCAGTGGACGAGTTTCTCCCTATTATGTATAATAAACACCCTGTGTAAGTGATTGCATTCTGTCTTTTCTAAATGCACGCATATAAAATATATCACACCCATGAAGCCTTTTTTGTTTTGCTTGACATTATCGTCTCCTCCACAGGTCCGATTATATGGAACAGTTTGAAAGCAGGGACCTGAAGGCGTTTTCCGCAGAGCCTCTTCTAGTGTATCCAACTCACTACACAGGTGATCCAGGCTACATCAGCGACACAGAGACCTCCACAATATGGGACAATGACAAGGTCCGTACAGACTGGGACAGAGCGCGCTCAGGAAAAACTCACGAGCAGGCTGAGATCAGCACTGAGGCCCAGAACTCGGATGTGCTGCAGTCTCCTTTGGACAGTACAGCAAGGGACGAGCTATGAGAGGAAGTGAACAAGAGCCTAGGAAAAATACAATCAGAGGTGCTTAGGGAAAATCACCATAGTTTTTCAATAACATTTAAACTTTGATACTTTTGGTTTTGCATCACAGCAGAGATGTGACATCAGAGTTGGAGAGATTTAATTTATCCAGATATGACAAGTTAAAAAGGGATCATGTGTGTCTTTGTTTTCCGTCATGTTTGTTTGTAGTTTTTACTTTATAAAGGCACTAGACTTGCCATGCGGAATGGCATTTGCAGTACCCAGCCTCTGTCTGTCATACAGAAAAAGAACCTACATATTAGCAAAAAAAAAAAAATGCATTTGGACTGTTACATGTCAGTCACTGGGAAGTTAACGATGTCCCAAATCAACAATGCTTTTTAAAAAACAAAAAAGACTGCACATTAATTACACATTAAACACACTGTGTCACTGTGCAAAATTGAGACTTTACAGAGGCATTCATGTCTTAAATCAACTAGTAATCATTGTAAATTCATTGGCCTCTGCTGTAAAAAGGCCAAGAGGAGAATCACCTGCATGTCTTTTGTTTTGATCTTTAGTATTTTCTCTTTGTACATTTAATTTTGCTGTATTTTCAGTAATCATTAGCCATCACTTGAGATGCTTGCAGCAGATTTTTGCAGATTTTTTTGCCAAAGCAACAAAACACAATCAAAAAGTTCCCTCCACCCCCTTTACACTATGTAAGTTTTATGTTTTATTTATTTTATATTTGATTCTTTTTTTATATTTGATTCTTTTGCTATCTACCTTTCCACAAAACCTTTTGCCCTCTGGGGACAAATAGGATTGAAAGTTGAAGTTAAAGTGAAGTTCCCCTTGAAACAGCTTCTCTATGTTTTAATCTTTCACAGTTAAATCTCAGTTAAAGCATTTAGAATGAGCAAGACTTGTTAAAAGACCCCCAACAAGAAAGAAAATCTGGGTCATAATTCCTTAACATATTTATCCTGTCATGATTTCTGCCTCACATGGCCACACTAGATCTCATAAGAAGTTGATTTCTGTAAGGTTTTGATGGGAGACTTTCACCCACTGATTTTGCACAGAAATGTTAGTGATGCGTTGTGCCAACAAAAAATAAAATGTTTTATTTTTAAAAATGTTGGATTTGTTATTACTGTTTGTTATAGGATCCATATCATCACAGTACTTTTATTCTTTTGGTTTTATCAGTTTAACCTCATTTTTGTGGTAAAGACTTGTTACCTCAAGGAGGATGCCTCGGTTACTGTAAATGTTTTACTCAGACCTCATTTACATCTTATGGGTACAGTGAACTACACGTGGATTGGATAGCTTGTTCTCCTGTGATGTATCCGGTTAAGCCTCAAGGTGTCACCAGTCTTACTGACACACCGAGAGCCAAACTGTTACATAACAGGAGAACATTTTGCATTATGTTTTTGGTGTTTGCTGTAACAATTAATACACGGCTCTGAGCATGTATCGTGCTAGGATGTTCAATTGAAGTTAAATTGAATAGTTAATAACACCTCAGTAATGCCTTAAAGTCACATATCAACAAATACTTGTGGGACAATGTGAAAATAATACACATGAATACGCATCAAGGGCAAGTTCAAGTGTCTGCGACCTGCTAAAATACATACAGTCTAACACAGTTAACACTTTAACATAACCCACAACAAGCCACAGAGATCAGTTGTAATTTTACTCAAACAACACAATCTAAACATGGTGGCGCCTTCTGACTCTGTTTAGTGTGGTATTGTAGGTGGGGTCTAGAGACAGAAAGATACACTTCCTCTTCCCATGATGGTTAAAGTATTGGCCAACCTCCACTCTACCGGAGGAAGAACTCAAACGGCAGCAAGCTCAGAGCTGCATGCTAATAATTTACCATAAGGGTGTCGGTGCATATTCGCACTACTTTGCAGACTTCCTGCCGTCTCAACAGTAGTTGAGTGGTAGTGCAGTGTAGTGTGGCCTTAAGGGAAGATTATGTATGAGTGGTGTTGGTAGAGTCTTGCAGCTGTGGTGATTGAGCAGAAATGGAAGAAGATCAAGAGACAAACCAGGATTCCTCTCAAACCGTAGGTGAGTACAAAGAATATGATGTTTGGAGGTTTTGAGGAAGTATTGTGTTCTTCGTGATGTATGGGAACTGTGTTTTTGACATATAGGAAATTTTTATACATTTTATATACCACTGATTTTTTGGTTGTTTTTTGAAATCCTGCCTTTGAGATATACGTGTCTTTACTTCTGTTGTGATGTTGGTAAATGGATGAATAGTCTCTGAAATTAAAATACTGATTGCTGACATCAATCTGGTGTCTCTATGACATGAGTGCTTTCTTTGTTAATTTGTCTGTCAGGATGTTTGTGGTGCTGCATGCATCCTCCTCGTCAAAGGAGGATTGGTGAACTTCCTGAACTCTTTCACCGTTTTGACACAATGTCGTTCTCTCTTGCTTGACTTCTGTATTTTTATTAAATAGCTTAATGCAAGTCTTAAATCTTTGAGAAAAGCAAAGACTAGAATATTTATTTAAGACATCACTAAAGTTGGTTTGACAATTGGTAAAGCCTTTCGTCTGACGAGCAAATGTTGTATTAAGCTTCTTGTTCAGGAACTTTCACCAATATCACATGAATCTATAAGAAAAACTTGGTAGTCATGAATTACACAACAAGAGAAAATATTCAGTACAAGAGAAATATTCAAAAGGCTTGTCTCTGATAAAGTGGCATTTAGGTTGTAAAGACTGCGTTCATCTTACTTGCTTCTCAGTTTTTACTTAAACACTGCTGGTGTGAAAAACAAGGACTTTATGTTCATTATGGGACATGACACAAATTGCAAGCAGGATGTGGTTGACCAAAATGGAGACGTCTCTGAGAGAGAGAGATTGCTTTTTTTTCTTATTTGTTGCATCTGCTGTACATCATCAGGTTTTAACCTTATGATATGCCCAAAGGTGAAATACCACTTTAACAGCAGTAGCGCACTGGGTTGAGGTTTTGCTCTGTAAATGCACCACATTTGATCTCTTTGCAGTTTAGTTTATATTCAATTAAACAACTAGTTTTCTCAGAAACATAAATGAAATTCTGTTTTTAGTTTGACGTCAGAAGAGGAACTTGGTTTCAGTAACGTGAAAGGGACCTGGTTGATTTTTTAATCTACAATCTGTAATTTACATATTTCAGTTTTCTGTGTGGCATTCAAAGAAAAATTTATCTGTGTTTAGTGGTGATCTGCTATCACATTTCATGATCTCACCTCTACAGTGGTGTTCTGTCTGGCACATATTATAGTAAGGCCGTTATTTTTACATCTTTGCTTTTTCATTTCTCATTTTAGAGTTAAGGAAGGCACCACGTAAAGCTGAAGTCAAACGATACAGTGAGATCTTCAGAGAGTTTGATAATCTTGATTTATCACTACTCTCCACGTAAGTATGATACATTTACAAAAGGTGCTACCACATGTTTTGTCTCTTGCATTGGTCTCAGTTTCATCTGAATAATGTAACGGAAAAACAGTGGTTAGTTGAGGTATCACTGAAAAATGCTCTAACATTTGCTGATCATAGGAAACCCTTCAAAATGAAACTGCACAGCTAACTATGCAATTCCTCTCAACATAGAATCTAAAAATTAAAAAGAGAAAGTTCTTCATGGTCAATGCCCTTTTCAGCAACATTGTGTGTCTGTTAACCTACACTATTTTTATGGCAACTACTAAAGACACTCAACAGATACTTGTGTGGGATGATATCTGCCCAAACACTGCAGCATTAGCAACACTGAAACTAAACAAACATAATGTATTCATAGTGTAATGGCAAAAACATGTATGAGTCATTGGACTGAACATTAAAATGTACCCAGAGAATTTTTGTGTGATACTGGTCAAGTCAACAACACATGTAGGTACAACTGTCAACCAGGAAAGCTCATTGAAACAAAGCTGTACATAATTGGAGTGTTTGTATAAAATATAACCCTCACAACCTCGGAGTCCTGTTAAGTTTCACCTTTTCACTGTGTGTGTTTCTCTTTCAATCCATTTTTTTCCTGTGTTCAGTGAAGGGGAGGATCCGCTGGCAGACATTGACATAGAATCCATCAATACAGAACTTGCAGAGCTCATAGACCAGCAGGACGCATCTGTAAGGGATTTCTACCTAATTTTTCAAAATACATATATCTGTTGCTTATGATGCCCTTATGTCCAAATTTTCCTCCTAGATTATGTTACTAAAATTACTGATTTCACTGACACCAGAAACAGTGTTGACTCTTTCTAGTAAACTGCATACAAAATATCAATGTGTTTTGAAAGGATTAGTATTGCATTTATAAAGTAAGAGTCTTTTTTTCCCCAGAGTGAAGATGGGTTTTGTTCACAAATACGCTCTGAAGCCAGTGAAGCAGATGGAAACCCACCAGGTATGATTTTAGTGTGTTTATAGGTGTGTAAGCTCTCCTGTATTGTCCTGTATTTGTCACTGTAGGTCCAATTGAATTGAGATAGTCTTGTTGTAAAAGTTATAGTCACTGATTCAGTCACCTGCTTATGTTAACATAGACCATAATGTGACTGACATTTCACATCCCAGTAGATCCCTAGAGATGATGTGCAAGAGCTGGTGTTAGTCTGTGACACCTCATAGAGTATCTCCTTCAGTCTTTACTTGTTTTCTTATAATTAGATGTGAGTTGTAATTACCCTGCTGTAACGAGATTAGGATAAAGGAGGAGGATTAAAGCAGCAGACAGCTGCTCTCAGTTTTTAACGTAGACACAAAAGGAAGACAGAGAGGTCCGGAAAAAGAGTGGGTGTCAGGCTAAGACAGTTAACGTAAAAGAGACGGAGAAAAGGACTAGACTTAAACATAGTAGCCTGCCCCAACTACAGGTCACAGCACAAAGTAAGAGAACAGGAATTACAGAGATAGATCGTTTTTAAAAAGAAAGTGGAAATTAAAGAACAGAAACGGCTACTGTCTTCACATTTCAGAATGTAAATAAGCAGTGGTTTTGTAACTTCATTTTTGCTTCAAATCCAAGGTGCACTTCTTGAACAGTTGGCATTAAATCTGTTTAACTCTTAATGTAAATCCTGATATCACTCTCCAAAAAGACCGGTCATTTCTTTTTTCTTTCTTTTTTTTTCCAGTCACATTTCATGTCATTTAATCAATCAAAAATCGCACATTACCAAGACATAATCTTTGATAATCTGGTTTTATGTGTTGCATTTGGTTGGGATTGAATACCAGTCCGCTAACCCCTGTGCTCAGCCACACACCAGGAGGTAAACCTCATTCGATGCTCTTCTAAAGCCTGTCACTCCACAATCTGGACCTGACTAGGATAATCCCCAATCTAAGTGCTGGAAGCTATATAGTCATGAGGCAGCGCAGACTATGTTAGGAGAGTGACTTCTGAAAGTGCTTGGAGTGCTCCCTAAGACAAAACATAGAGGCTAAAAGAGGTCAACTTGGCAACATAATCTGACCACAAATCCACCATTCTTCTCGAATTGACTGTTCTATCTTTTGGATTTTCCCTTGAAGAAGAAAGAAAGAAGACGGTTATGTTTTTATACGGCTTTAACTGGATCTGGCATCTGTGCAAAATGAAAAAACCAGAAAAAAAGTTTGCATGTCTGAGTGAGGAACTTGAGAGAGAAGTTGTTGCACTCTTTCTGGCACAGCGTGGTTACTCAGTTTAAAAAAAAAAAACACATTGTCGAACTCGAAAATTGCCCTGTGGTCCTTTAGAAGAAGTGGGAGTTCTTCAAGTACATCTGTGCTATTAATTAGAAAATTAAGATGTGCTCTCATATTTGTTAACTGTAACATTTATTTACCAAAGTTGTGCTGGAAGTGGAACATGGCAGTAAAGAGGACAGGAGAAAGTGTTGTGCAGTGTGTTCTAGAGACCATGTGACTGTCACTCATACATCATCCGCCTTGCGTTGGTGTGACTCACAGAGGAAGAATCAGAATGGTTGTCATATCAACGCACTGTCTGGCTGACCACAGCTGTGTCATAGTGGTCTCTGATACTACACAGTGACACTGACTGGTATTTGTGTTTGTGCACTTACGGTATGGCTTATTTCTTTGTAGTGGAGTGGAAGTGAACAGGTGTGAGAGGGAGGGGCCAGGCAGAGAGAGGAAGACGGGTTAGGAGGGAAGTTATTTAGCTAAAGCTGTTTCTCTTTGGTCTGTAGAAAACTGTCCTCTCTCAGATCACGTTTCCTTTTAACTGGATAACTTTGAGGTTGAAAAAAAAAAAAACAGTTTTCTTGCCAGTTAACAACAGCACATATCTATTGTGCTTTTTATACATGCTAGAAATACATACATGGTCAAACCTAGTGGAAGCCACTACAGGATCTTTATTTTGAGGAGCAGCTATGACCTGCCACATGCAGCCATTGTTTCCTGTTTTGGGTTTGTGTAAACCTTTTTCTTTTTTTGTCAGATCAGGTCAGCTAGGTGGGGGTTGCCAGCCTATATTCTAGATGTTTCTTTGAAGTTCGTTGCTGCTTGAGTCCTTCAAGAAAGACAAACTGCTTATATCGACACTGTGTGATCCCCGGGTACGACTCTGGGTATTTTGAGCCTGCAGTGATGCTGATGTACTCCCTCTCAGCCCAGGATGCAGACCAGGCCCTCTGTTGCTGTGAGGACGGAGTGGAGATGGCACTGCAGTATGCCAAAATGTGGTGCCGCTATGCCAAAGATCTACTTACCTGGATGGAGAAGAGAATCAGCTTAGGTAAGTAAATATAATAGCAATGTAGCATGCAAATGAAAAGTCAGTGACATCTCTATCAAGGAATCTGTGCCTTTCATGTTAGTGTGTTTAAATATAACCTGCACACTTAACTAGAGATAGATGGGGAACTATAAACATGGCAACACACACACACACACACACACACACACACACACACACACACACACACACACACACACACTTTTTAGAGGTGTTAGAAATTAGACATTGCTACACTAATCAGCCTCAGGAGGAGATAAAGACATAATAGTACAAGTATGTTTTAGAGTTGATTAGTATGTTTGAAAATAATGTTGTTACTGAAAGGTTTAAAATACTGTCTGTATTTTTTGTCTGTTATTTCTGTATCATTTATCTTAGTCAGGATGTTTATGGGAAGTGCAGTCACTTCACTCCAGTGAACGACATACTGCACAGACAGAGAGAAAGGATTAGACAGCAGATTATCTGGCTATGGGAGGGTAATGAAGGAGATGGGCTGCTTTGGGGTCTATGGACAGTGATAAGCCTGGTATGAGCCAGCACAGGTGCCCAGTGTCCAGACTTGGATGCAGAGCATGCAAGTCTGATGGTAATCAAAATATAGAGTCCTCAGCTCAGCTGTGCAAGGGGCAGGGTTAGGCAATAACAGCTACTGAGAAATGTTGGGTGGAGCACAGCCACAAACCACAGAAAGACACACAAAACAGCAACAACATGAGGTCCCTAATACAACATTACAGTGGCCATTTTTAAAAAGAGTGTGTGTGTGTGTGTGTGTGTGTGTGTGTGTGTGTGTGTGTGTGTGTGTGTGTGTGTGTGTGTGTGTAATTTTTAGTATCTTGTGAACAATTTAACATGATGGAAAACTTTTGTTGACAGAACAAGAATATGTAAAAAATATGATAAAGACAGCTGAAGGAGCAAGAGCCATTGTGACACAGCAGGTATGGCTTTGTATATTGGATGTGTGGATAAAGACAATAGTGTGGTGATTGACCCCTTGTGACATCTCTCTCAGCTATATTAATTATAGAAAAGCTGTTAAAAGTTGTTCTTGTCTGTGTAGGAAATGATGCCTCTGCAGTACATCTACACCATGGCAATAGAGCAAGACATCAAGAACAGTGTGGGCTCTAAAAAAACAACTGAAACGATACAAAAACGCTGTTACCTGGTACTAAATCCACACACAAAACTCAAACAAAAGTTTGAGTTTTAGTAAATTTTCTCTGTTTCTTGGCAGCAGCTCTGTAGGCTGTGATTTAGTGTTTAATTCCAGTATCTTTTCCCAAAGGCCTTGGCTGCCAAAAGGAATGAGATTGACAAGTGGCGCAGAGAGTTTAAGGACCAGTGGGCAAAAGAACAAAAGAGGATGGTGAGTGAATTTTAAATTCTGTTTGTGACTGAAGTTGAGCTCAGTTTATTGCACTGTGAAAACTAACTTCATTCCAACTGACTGGATATCTGAACAGGCATCTAACACCAAATATCAACATCTGGGAAAGACTCGTCTGTCTCTTATGACCATAGTGATGCCTATAAAAGTTATGTTAGGCTGTGCATGACGAACAGTAAAATCAAACAAATCTGTTTTTCTTTTTTGTTTGTTTGTTTTTTTTTTGATTCGTTTTGTTTTGTTTTTTGCTGTGTTTGTTTCAGAATGATGCAGTGACAGCATATAAAAAGGCTCGGCAGCAATACCTCCAGCGCTGTGATGAACTAGAAAAGGTTAAAGCCATCTCTGCTAAAATTGTGGAGTCTGAAACTGGACTCAAAACACTGGATAAGAGGAGGAAGTCTAAGGATGAAGCCCAAACTAAGGTGAACATTTCTTTAATATAATACATTAGTATTAACTTATACAAATATGTTTAACTGTACAATTCAAGATTAGGAAATAAAATTTTAAAAAAATTAAAAAAATAGTGATTGTATAGCAGCTGTAAGGTCTTCTCTCTGTGTCGATCAGGTAACGGAGGCAGAGATTCTGTACAAACAGTGTGTCAACGATGCCAACAACCACCAAGAAGAGTTGTCGAGGGTTAAAGACAGAATTATTTCTCACATTCGCAAGCTCGTCTGTCAGGGAGACACTGTGCTTAAGGAGGTTGGTATGAAATCAAGAAAACTAGAAAACTATATATATATATATATATATATATATATATATAGTTTTCTAGTTTTCTTATAATAAAAATAATATAATAAAGTAAGAATATGGTTCATACTTAGGCAGTGCTTGCAACTGTCATTATGTAATGGTATAAAATAAAGACTTAGAAATACTTTACTAAGATTTCAATATAGTTGTTGTTCTACTACATAAAAAAATTGTACAATCACTGCTTTGTCCCTACATCGTGTCTGTATCAGGCCACAGTCAACATGTTTTACTACCAGCGGCAGCAGATAGAGTCTGTTCCCCTGGACTACCACAACCTGGAGGTAACATGCAGGTCAGTGGAGCCTGGCGAGTCCTACCTGGCCTACATCGTCAGCAGAAAGCGCGTGGAGCAGTCTTTCCAAATCTTCACTTTTCAGGAGTATATTCCTCAAGGCAAATGGTATGACTGCAGAAAAATACTTTGGTACTTTTAATGTACTTCTACCAAGACTTTGCTCATTAAAAAATATTGTATAACTCTTTGTTTGAAAGGAACAAACAAAAAAACAGCAGTCCTTTCAGTTCTATGTACGACTCATATATGATGGATGACAGCCTATCCAGAAGACCAAGTGACTGCAGTGAGGACTCCACATGATAGCACATATGTCTACAGTAACAGATAACTTCTATATTTGAATTGAATTTGTTTTTTCCCTTGTATTTTGGTGTGCTAGGGAAACCTGGCTACAGTGACAGTGAGAGTATTGGAGGCAGTATGGAATCTCTGTCCAGTCCTGGTGAGCAAAAGTCTTCATTTATTTCCATAATTCTTTTTTCACATGCCTATAAAAACTTTGCAAAGGTAAACTTTATTTCCTGTGTACTGTGTCGATGCTGAATGGGAACAGCTCACAGTAACAGGAGGCTGCCAAAAAGCACATCAACTTTAACGGTGTCATCAGACGACCTGGACGAGCGGGATATGTCTTCAGAATCAGGTTTGTTACTTCCTTTTTATTCCTGTATAAATAAACACAATACTTAACTAATCACCAACATTAAAGTGCATCACTAAGTCATTTCCGTTTCCTCTCAGAGTTCACTGATAGTCAGCCTGTCAAGGTGCGCATGATTTCACGAGCTGCACTAACGCACCGACTCAGGAAGATGAAGAGCAAGATGATCAAATGCAAACAGTGTGACAACTACATTGTTGTCAGTGGGGTTGAATGTGAGGAGGTATGTGGCCAAATTGTAGAGATATGTAGAAAGGGGGAATTTTGGCTTCTGTACACAACATGAATGGTTTGGGTAAAAATGTTTGTGTAATCTTTCCTGTATTGTTTAGTGTGGGGTGGCTTTGCACAGGAAGTGTATGGAGGTGTGTCAGCTCGAGTGTGAACACAGAAAGGGGACTGTGTTCGGAGTCGACCTGTCTCTGCTGCCACGTCAAACACCAGACGAGGTGCCATTTGTGGTGCTACGCTGCACATCTGAAATTGAGAGTCGCGCCCTCTCAGTTCAGGTATTTTTTTTACCATATCACAATGACTAAACTATAGAGGCTGTGACGTATTAAACTAAGGTGTATACATATTTTTTTTGCTTATGTTTTCCTCTAAGGGGGTGTACCGAGTGAGCGGGTCCAAGCCTCGCATCCAGAAGCTCTGTCAGGCCTTCGAAGTGCAAAAGGAACAGGTGGACCTCTCTGACCTCTCACCACATGACATCACCTCAATCCTAAAGCACTTCTTCAAGGAGGTACAGGAGTCGCTGCTACATGAACTTCATTGTCACAGGCTGATTATATGAAGAGTGAATGAATAATCTGACTATCTCTTCTAGCTTCCAGAGCCCTTACTAACCTTTGAACTGTACAATGACTTCATTGCTGTGGGAAAGACCATTCAGCATCGCAATGAAAGGGAGCCTAAATCAGACACTAATGAGATAATGGACATCATTCAATGCCTACAACAGCTACTACAGAAACTTCCTTCATATTCCTACAGCACTTTGCAACATGTGATGTCTCATCTGCAGAAGTGAGCATGCAGTTGGATTACTAATCTGTCATTTATCTGGAAACATTTATTTTGTGCGCATTTCCCCTTTGGCTAAATGTCAAATGTTCCCTGAGTTTCTTTTGAATGTCTCTGCTTTCTGTCATTACAGAGTTTCAGAGAACGATGAGAACAAGATGTCCCAGAGTAATTTGGGAATAGTGTTTGGACCAACACTGTTGCGCCCTTTTGTGTCTACGGATGCATCGATGCTTGCTCTGCTGGAAACCAGTTACCAGGCTGTACTTGTGGAGTTCCTCATCACACACCATGACAGGATTTTTGGCCTTCAGCCGAGATCCAGTACCCCCCCTCCACCAGTTCCCACTGCACCTCTTCCAGATACCCCTCCTAGAGCTTCCTGTCCCCTGGATGGGGGCATTTACACTGGCCCAGAACCTGAAAACTCCTCCAGAGAGCGCCCACGCTCACTAGAAGTAAGAATTGAAGTAACAGAACATTCAGGGTCGAATGGTCTTCATTTTACTGCTTGTTGAGTTTCAAGAGGAACAGTAGTAGTTGCCTGACGTACTCCAATAAGGCAGACAGTTAACACCTGCGCTGCTTTTCCTGATTAACTTACCTGTTGTTTTAAGAGCCTTAACACAGAGCACCTTAACCTCACCTTTATTCTGTCAGGATTACCATGCTGAACAGCTGCTGCATTTCTACTGCTTTGCTTGTGTGGACTCTCACCTACATGTCCTTCTTTCAAACTTTTCCATGTGGGGCTTTACACAGATGGCACAACAGTGAAATTTCATCTCCTTCAGGAAGGTTAACTAAAGGGAGCCGATACGTAGAACCACGTAACCTGGCAGTTTGAAATGCCATAATTAGGGCTTACATTTGTAAGTGATATAAAATAGCCAGATTAATCCCAGGTAGTTTTTCATGGCATTTCCTTATAAGACTCACAACTGAGCAACTATTTTAAGTTTAGATGTGGTCTGTAAATACTTGCAGAAATCCACGACTCAATTTGTGTCATTCCAACAGAGTCGAGCAATCAAGAGAGACTCAAGCGAGGGTTATATATCTGACAAGTCTTCATCCAATGAGGCAGTGGACCAGCTCAGCCCTGAAGCCAATGAGAGAGCAGGTAGGCGGGATGTAGTGGTAGAGTGTAGTTGTAGTTACTGTCAACTAGACTAGATGAACAAGATTATTAATTTAATCTACAACAATGTTGATGTCTCAGGTTAATTATATACTCTGGATCTGTTAGTTGTGGGTATGAGTTATTGATTATTGTTTCAGTTTGTACCTTTGTTGCTTAAGGAAAAGTTTTAATGCATCCTGCTGGAGATCTTAAAGTTATTAAACATACATCTCTTAAAGTTTTTACTTTATTTCTCAGACAGGTGTTTTGTTCTAGTTTACAGTTACTTGGCATCTTCCTGAGCACCAGATACTGTGGGTGCAGAGTGCCTCAAGGGTCTGTTACAGTTCCTATTTCTTTCTCTCACTTTACATGTCTCTATGTGTTATTTTTAGAAATAAGACTTCCTTCCATTTTCTGCTGATGCCACTTGGTGTTATTCAAATGTAAAACTGTGTCATTTGGGTTGGTTAGCTGCTGTTAGGGATTATGTTAATGGGAGTAGGCATTTCATTTTAACTTCTGTGTTAATAATGTGGTTGTTTCACTTTTGCTAGATGCAGATTGTGACTTTATTTTTCATTTTTGAGTCTCCGTCACATTTTGACAACTAACCTTCTCTACCCTTTCATCTCTTATTTTCTTGCTTTGCTTCTGCTATAATTATTATTTTTTTTACAGTTTGCAGCTTCCAGGCTTGGATTCACAGCTACAGATGAATATATCAACCTCAAATGTTCCTTTATTACTCACCTTCAAATCAGTGTTGTCTGCTCTTTGCTGAGAGAATTTTCAATCAAGGTGCTGCTAACTATGGGTTAAGGTTACAGTTTAGGGTCTGTGTTTGCTTTAACTGCCTGAAACTAATATGCAAAGAGAGCCAAGTGTATTAAAGTCACCTGTGTTTCTACTACTTTAATGAATTACCCAACTGTTCTCTCTCTGTTCTGCCTCAGTCCTGGCTATAAGAGGGACATCTGCTTCTGATCATGGTGAACCAGAGAGAGACCCAGACTTCAATTTGGGGACACGCTATCGCTTCACCAGACAGCCTGTGAAGTATCACCGGCATCATAGCTCAGGAACCCGACTCTCTAACCCAGGTCACGCAGTTAAACAGCCTGCTGCCCCGGTGAAGGGCCAACCAGGGAGTGCTGACAGCAGCCGCGGCTCCTCTCCAGAGCCTAAGACACAGAGACTTCCTCAAAATGTAGATGTCTTCTGTGAAAACACTTACCTGCCCCACCATGCTACTGTTGCAACAGAGGGTAAAGTGGATACCCTACTAAGCCCCCGTGAAGTTGCACAGTATATGTTGGGACTGGACCCAACATTTACATCACCTGCTACTGTGACATTGTCCAATTTTGCACAGAAGTCCTCTAAGCAAGAGGTGGTTGGGTGTGAAGCTGAACTGAGTAGAAATCAGTCTAATAACAAACAGAGTGTTGGACAGAGTCAGGCTCTTTGTCGCTCACCTAAGACAGTTCCTGCTGAGCACCACCTAAGTGCACCAGCACAGAAGATCCTGTCTGGTTTAAAGTTGAGACGCAGCCACTCAGGGAAAGATGAGCAGCTTTTTGTCTGAGGAAAAAAAATAGAAACCTGCACATAGTTCACTGGGAGACATTCAGAAGTGTATAATATTGGGATCGTCCAGACCACTATTATTGTGTATAATGTCTGTTATTAGGCAAAATCCATGACATGATTAAGAATAAAGTGCTTTCATATTTTACACACAAATATTTCCCTTTTAACACAAAATGTAACTTCTTCAAGATGCATTATCGTTCTGTTACTAAAGTCACATTTAAGTCACTCTGTAAGGAAACTCAGTTGAAAAGTTCAGGTCTGTTGCTTACCATGATGCTATTACCACTAATCCTTCTAAAGATTTTGATCTGTGGACCATCCAGTTGTCTCATACCTCTGAGGACAAGAGAGGTTCACGTCTTTATCAGTTTTTGTTATTATTTGTAGCGCATCTGAATTTAAAAAGCAGGTGTTTTGTAACAAGAGGTGGAAACTGGCATGTGTGTGTCAAGTTCGAGGTTTTGTCTGAAACAAACTAACTGTAAATTTGCAAAAACACAAACGCCATAAAGCGTTGTGTTTATCTATTTGTGCTTTTTAATGTTTTATATTTTCCAGATGGGGATGTATAAAATTTTGTAGAACGTAGACAAAGATATGCTTTCATCAGTGTCATAATTAAATTGAGATATTTAACTTCCATGCACCATTCCTGATTCAACGCAAGGGGGCGGTATTCTCCCAGGGTGAGGGCAAGATATACCAGACACAATAGTATAAAGGCAATAAACCAATTATTTCTAAGTACAGTATAAGAGTGTTTTGAGGTTTTACTTTTCCAATCACACCAGCTTTTCTACATCAGTCTCTTCACCTCTGGATGTGTTTCTGTATAATGATGGTATAAAGTAATTGCACATTTTTTTGTTGTTCAGATGGACTTATGGTTGACTGGAGCTGCTATCATCCTCATTTGCCTTTGTTCTTTTGATAATATGCCACCAAAGTCAAACAGCTTATATTGTTAAGAGCCATAGATTATTTTTTCCATGTGGATTAATCTTCCTTTAAAAATCGCTCTCTGAAGTCTTCCTCTAACCCTGAACACAAATGCAGAAGATTACCCCCCGTCTGAGTTATCAATAGGCTGCATCATCGCTCATCTTCCTTCATCATCTTCCGCACCTTCTCCCTCCCTCCATGTCTGTCCATCTCCTCCCTCTGCGCCTTTTTACGCACAAAACAAGTCAGAGCGCACACACGGCTGGCGGAGAAAACAGAGACAGAGACAATAGACAATAGTTTGGGTCATCATGGTATTTGGATTTTTACCGTAGGCAGCAGCATGCGCGCCGGACTGTGAGGTACAGGTGACCGATCTGTAAACGCGTGTGTTCATTTACTGGCCGAAACTTTCCCCACGGTTTAATGTTGCCAACCGAGATTTCAGGAGTGTGTTTCACCTCAAGGTAGGACTCCGTAACTCAAGAACAGGTTGTCAGTGAAGGCGAGCTTGTGATTTCCATATAATTGTGTTGCTTGTTGATATGTGTTTCTTATTCCCGCAGCGGGCATTGCGCTTTGGCTCTAACGTTATTTGGCGTGTTTTTTTTAAGGCTCAGGGGAGGAAAAGAAGTCACTGTGACCTTGCTAACTGATAAGTTATATGATCTTTGATTTAGTCTGTTCATCCAAGCAAAAAACCCAAATGTAAAAGAAAACCATTTTAATTCATCACAAATTGAGTGTCAATTTGTGTTTCACGTTCACGTAACACGTTATTTCATCAACATTTTTAGTTTACACTTGTTTTTATGAGTGCAGTAAATAAATTGTCAAATTATTTGGAGAAAAACAGACATTTTGTCATACTGTTTATTTTTTATAGGTAATTCTGACATTTAACATCTTTTAAAATCAAAACAAACACACGTATCTGCTTGTTATAATATTGGTTCTTATTTTTTTTAAAGAAAGGTTGATCACTACCACCAAACCGAGAGTTTTTTCTTTCTGTCTTTCTTCTTTTTATTATTTATTAAGGTGTCAGTCTCAGCAGTGCGCTTTGTATTTGAGAATCGTACTGATCTTCATATATTATGAGCCTTTATTTCCCTTCATTGTTGCTCTACAGAGCCTGCAGGAAAGTTAATTAAATCATTTTGAACATTTTTGTACCGATAATCAGTCTCAGTACGAGCCAGGCTGTAAGTCTCAACTTGTAATTATCACACAAATATGTCAGTAATGTATTCAGTCCGCAATTACGGGAAAAATACCAAATCAGATTAGCTGTATTTACATAATTCATTTGTTTTAATTTGATTTCTTTATTGTCTGTGACAAAACAGCAATCACCCAAAATGCAATGGCCAATTTATATATTTGCTGAGTTTCATAGGCCAATTTATATATATTTCTATTTACTGCTGACCATATAAAGGCCTCTCAAATGCGATAATCAAAATCAGATTGATTCCTTACAAATATTGAAACAATTTAAAAAATGTTAACGTAAAATAGAACATTCAACTGGAATATGATTTTTTAAAAACTGTAATATTAATGTGGTGAGCTGAGGAAAAATAAGCATTATAAACTCATTTTGAATAATTATCATGCTAAAGGTCAGTGTTTTAGAAATAAAGAAAATTTTCATTCATTTTTTCCTAAACAACGTATTTTTTTTTAAAATCTGGCGATTTTTTTAGAAAATCAACGAAGGATGTAAAACACCGTCAGCGTGTGAATAAATCTTATTCTTAATTCCAATTTAGTCCTCGATTTGTTTTAATGAAACAGTCACAAATGAATATAATCAAGTTACGGAATGTTTCTTCTTCTGGTGTTTTTAAGGAAGCTACACAACTTTATATTTTCATTTTAAAAATCAAACGATTATACAATTTAATTTTCAAACTAGATTTTAAAACTAGATTTGCTAATTTTTAAGTAATATAAAAGACGGATTAAATTGTTGGTCATATCAGGAAATAGGCCTGCGTCATTTTTTTAAGCGTTTTTCATAATTTTGTGCTCTGCGTTAATAACTGTTCAATGATTTAGTCGCCTAATTATGTCGAATCATATTCGATTGATCAACTTAATATCAGCGACTATAATTTATAATAATATGTAATTCATTGTTCTTTCTGTCTTGAATTACATCCAAAATGTGTGTATTCAAGTGTGTCTGTGAGTTGTTTCAATCTAATTATGGATCTAAATTATATATTATAATAAATATAAATATTCTTACTAATATTGATCACATTACGAAGGTTTTTACTGCAGTGGTTGAGCTGATATATTTGACAGAGATGATGTTTTTGTTTGTTTGTTTTCGTTTGTTTTTTGTTTGTTTGTTTGTTTTGTTTCTTTTTGGTGTTCTTACTGAAGCGATCACACTGAGGGAAGGAGAGAAGGGATGAAAACAGAGGAGACCCAGCAGTCTTGTCTGCAGCAGCCTCCATCCTCAACGCCTTTTGGTGAGTTTGTTGCATAAAGCTGAGACGAAATAAACTCCCATGAAGCACGTTAACACATTACTACGTTATGCTATCGAGAGAAAAAAAAACAATATAAGTGACAATTTTATCACCAAGAATGATAAATAAATAAAAATCACTGGGCCCACTGATCAGTTATATATACATATGAGTATATCATAATTAAGGACAAAAAGTCAAAGACAAAGGTTCTTTTCTCTTGTTAGATCAAGAAACACACACACGCACACAGACAGACACACAAAAGGGTGGAAAATGAAAGGAACAAATTAAAGATATTTAGGATAGAGACAGGGTTACAATGCCTCCATCCATTTGGCAGAAGTGGGCACTGACTGATTTGATGAGAATAAATCTTGTGATGCGCTGTGGCCTTCTCAGTCAGTAGATCCCAACGCGACGCAACATCTGTAGGAGACTTTAGACGTGCGTCTTAGACAACACACCGCACCACCACCACATGTATATTTACATAAAGGACACGATAAACTGCGATTTAAAAAAAGTTTTAGGGATGCGGTAAAGACATTTTTAGGAAAAATAAAAATAAGTCAAAAAAATTGGCCGGTGGTGTTATTATAATCCTTTGCCTGTAAGGTGCAAGCCTCTGGTGTAGCGTTATCCAAGACGCTTTCATTTTCTCCAGTTTGGAGAAGAGAGCTGTAGTTTTGTGCTACAATAGAAGCAATTTTGTGTCATATAATTAAATATATCAGTGAAGCAATATATGTTTTCAAAGGTGTCAAAACTGTAATACGAGGTATAATGTTAGAGAGACTTGTATTCATGAGACTAGTATTTAAAATATCTTATTCACCCTTCAGGTCCGGAGTACAGAGGAGGAGGAGAGGTGTGTGCAGGCTGCGAATCTCCCATCGCCGACCGTTTCCTGTTGCGCGTGAACGAGAGGTCCTGGCACGAGACCTGCGTCAAGTGCGCAGTGTGTTTGAGCGCCCTTACCGGGACCTGTTACTGCAGGGACCGCCTGCTGTACTGCAAGCACGACTATGAAAAGTAAGAACAAACACACTCAAGACAAAAAAAAAAAAAAAAAAAAAATACAACATTAGAAGATAGCATGTCCAGTTTGAGACAAAAAAAAAAATCCTCATTAAAAAGGTGATGAAAAATGCATGTCCTCCATATTCATCAAGATCAAAGACAAAATGATCACTTCCTGGAATAATCTAATGTTGACGGTTAAATCTTTACCCTGCAAAGAAACGAGTCCTTGAACTAAAACTAAAATATCTTTATAACTGTTAAATAACTGTTTCTGTTGTAAAACCTCAATTTTGTTCATCAAAAACAAATTCCAGTGATGTCACTCAGCATCCTGATTGCCCAAACCTAAATCACACATTACATTAAAAACACACACGCACGATGTTGTGTTTTAAGGCGTGGCTAATTTGAAATTGATCATTATTTAGAAGGTTACATGCTAAAATGGTCGGATTGTGCAGGTGACACAATTTGTTTAGTAAAACTCTGTAAAAATGAAAAAATGTGATGTGACTACCACCTGTTCTATGTGATGAACTGATCAATAAAATGGTCAGTTGATTGGTTATTTTTAAACAAAATAATAAATATTGAAAACAATTAAAGAAAACATTAGCTCCAAGCACTAGTGTATCATTGAATAATAAATTTAATATAATATACAAATATAATAATTTCATACTAATACTGAGAATGGTTAAGCAGGCTCACTGTTTTAAATGACGTTCAGATGAGCCACTTGTAGCATTTCCTAGTTTGACAACATTGATGCAACCAAGACATTAAATACAATATTTACTAAACTATTTAATAATGGATAATTACAAAAATATCCTAACTATTTAAACCATTTAAACCATGCTTCATATAGACAATTAATGTTTGACCACACAAGTCTGTAATTACAAACTGAACAAAAGAAGATCTGGACAAAGTCTTTGTTCAGGCCAATGTAGCTTCATCAATTTATATTGTAATTGAAATTCCCAAAATGTGAATATGTGTTTGTACAATTAATGGTAATTTTAGAATTTACATTTCATTTCAATTGTACCAAAATAAAAATGAATTGTTAGCATTTGACTGAACATAAGTGTGATGCAGATTGTGTTGTAAGACCCGTGAAGCCAGAACAAGACTGAATGGACCTTTAAACATTAATGGTCCACGTTCAAGTAAAATTATTAGAATCAGATGTTGGTGCCACATTTTCCCCTTCAAAGGAGTGTAATCATTTTTTTTTTTTTTTACAAGATTTTGTAACATTAAGTGTGTAATTAGCGTCTCTCTTTGTGTGTGTGTGTGTGTGTGTGTGTGTGTGTGTGTGCGTGCGTGCGCGCATGCTTGTTGTTTAGTATATGCTGTGGTCAGAGGATGTGACTGTGGTGGGAGCTCCAGGGGTAGACGGCTGAAGGACGAGCAGCTTGTTATCGTTGTTTTGAAAAGTGTCAGACAGCATGCAGCAGCACAGACTCTCCCACTGTACCTGACATCTGGAGGAGAGAGAGGGGGGGAGAGAGAAGGAGAGAGAGAGTGAGAGGAATTGGCAGATGAAAGTCCCATTGTGTGACGTTTATCTGGAAAAATGAGTGGGAAACGTGAAGGCAATAGCTTATCATAAATGAAGCACTGGGTTCATTTTCAGTGATGGAATGAAAAAGCATATTTGCACTCTTTGTGTAATCACTGTAATTGCAGATCCAAATTAATAGTCAGTGCCTGATTCACCATGGTGCTGATTTAGTCTCCTATACATTGCATATGGATAGTTGACTTGTTGTATGAGTCAGTGCCAGACTTGGCACACAGTTTTGCCTGTGACCTTCAGTGGATCAGCAACAATGTCTCCTTGTTTTCCTTGCAGTCTGTCCATCAACGCCTTACACCACACACTCCTCCCTGCCATCTAGAGCAGGTGTGTGCATTGTGACAGATTAACCATGTCCAAGAATCTAGAATGGAATGTGCGTGAGAATTTTAAGGGAATTTCTGCAATTGTTATTTATTACCTTTTTTTTTCTATTAACCTGCTACTTCAAGCCTGGTTCCATTTGAGTTAATACTAATGAAGATTGATGAGGATGAAAGGCAACAGTAGGAGGCTGTCTGGGTATTGCTTCTCTGAGTAGAAGGCATTACTGGTCGTACTGGGCCATTTTCCATATCTCCTGTATGGAATATCTGTGGTGTGTCCAAATATTTTTAATCTATCCTTGCTTCGGGTCAGGCAGACTTCTCCTCCCTAAGTCCTTTTCAGTATCATCAACAATGATCCACACTGTACGGTGCTGTTACTCTGCTCGTCTGCTCATACATGCTTGTGTTAGTTGTTGTTATAGTTAATATTAAAAGCATTCAGTAAAATATACATCCGTGCAAATTGTGTTTTGGGGGAGATATATGTGATTTTAAATAATTAATCTATTCTGATGTAGTTAGAAATAATAAACATATGTAGATGTCTCTAAATTCAAATGAGAAAACAAATCAAATTTGAAATGTGACCCATCCCCCACCCTGATTCATCTGGACTAAACTGCCTTTGAGGCAAAAGTTTATTCAACATTTGCATGTTTAATGTTTTCAAACGATACTGTGCTTTCTGAGGTGATCTCTCTGATGCTCAAAAACTCAGTGTAAGGTTCAACGTATCAATAGACTTTAAGGTCAAATACATAATCCTGATATCAATATTAAATCACTTTAGAATATAATTTCAGTTCTGATTGACATAAAGTTAAATCACTGAAGTTGTGGGTAAAAAAATAAGCATTCACCCTCTTGCCACTCATTATCTATGTAAAAAAAACAGGAGGTATGCCTTCAGTTTCAAGTTTCCCTGGGCTCAATCTGTTATGGAAATGAAGGGATTTAGACACAATAAACTCAAGTGCGTCTTGTGGATTTTACTTGTGGGTTTATTTTTGTTTTGAAACCTAAAGAAATTCTCTGGTATTCCATCCTGTTATGGACCAGATGTTCAGAATAAGGTTTTAAGATCATTTTCAGGCAAGACTTCCCCCACCGTGCTCTAAGTTCCCATCAGGATGTTTTTATGCATCACTTTTACCATCAAGATGAGCAGAATTATATAAAAACTCTGGATGGAAAATATTTTCCATCCAGGTGGGAAATGAGAAATCTGAGTAGGAACGAATATTTATTTTCTCAAGATCTGAATAAGATATGGTACAAATTTGGATAGAAAAAAAAAAAAAAAAAGAAAGAGCACATAGCACATCTATAAATATATATCAGCTGCGTATTAATGCAGTTTACTCAAAATTCAAAACAAATTATTTTTTACTAATTAAGTATCAGGGAATTGACATATTCTCAATTAAAGAAACATGTCGTATAAGCTGAGTGATAGGCAGACAATCGTGAATAACGTGCACATTATACTCTACTTTTTACACAGTCGATGCCTTGTATACAGAAACTCGACATTATGGTTCCTTGGCAAACTGAGGAGTATGAGGCCAGTGTTCCCTGGTCAACAGCGCTGAGCCCAGACAGAATAGAGGGTAGTGTGGCTGTGCAGAGCATGCGAGCTCCCTTGTAAGCCCTGTAAAGGCAGTTTCAGCCCTGTGAAAAACAGGTCACGAGGGTGGATATTCTCTAAACCTTGGGTTTAATACCTCACTCTGTGGGGTGGAGGGCACTGAGACGACGTCTAGGTTTACAAACCCTGTTGCTGCAGACAGAGAGAGGGAGACCCCACTACCACAGTCATAGTGTCCCCCTCTGATCGGATAACTATGTGAGTTCATCACTAACAACCTGAGTATCCTCTTAGATTACAGTGCACTAATGTGAGTGAACTTCTGAGTCTCCTTGCTTCAAAATCCATCCAGAGACTAAGGATAGAAACTCCATCTTCTACCCCTCCTCTCCCTACCCCCACCCCACCTACCATTTCTCTCTGTCTCTCTATCCGTTACCTCGTTCATCACTGTCTGCTTTGTAATAATATTTCTCTATTCCAAACCTCATTTCCTTCTCGTTGAGATTGATAGCAACGATGACACCAAACAGTTTATCTCCCCGTTTATCCCTTGTTTTCTCTTAATCGCCCCCCTCCTCCTCCTCCCCTCGGCGCCTCTTTGTGTCTCGGGATGGGGACGGGCGGAGGTGCGGAGACTGATTGGATACATTGCTAATTACCCAGCAATCGGGACTGTCCTGTGATGACAGGTCTGACAGTGGGCTGTGGGGAAATACTATTAGAGAAAATTATGCAATGACATGTCAGCAAGACAATAAACCCTTACTCTTATCAGCTAGAGCCTTAACTTTTATTCACAAATCTCTACCATTTTAAAGGAGTACTTCTAAGAAAGGATACTGAATAGTGAAACTATTACAGTTTTAAAGCAAGTTTGCTTTTAAGTTCTCAAGTTTTTTGAGAAATTCACCTCTTAGATTTTTGTTTGCAGTGTTTACACAATTTAAATTTAAAAATTGCTGGTAATATGTAATTTAGGAAACAAAGTCATGGTTACACTGGGTTGGCAGCAAAAATCTTAGAAACATGAAAACACAAATAGAAATAGTAGTAAAATATTTTAGAAAGGCTAGAAAGTGAGAAGATGCTGGCTTTATTGCCATTAACTATTGGAATATATTTGCCTTTGTAACTGGTTTGCAAGTGAAAGGGAAGTTTGTGATTCAGTGTGGCTTTGCCAGACTCATGGCAGCAGTGGCAGCTTATATCTTTATAGTATATATAAACCCTAGTGAGAGGCAACACATAATACATATGTGGTTTTGAAATGTTCAAACAAACACTTCTCCTCTACCCAGGAGTCTTACATTAGCTAAACCTGCAGCTCAACAGATGATGGTTGGAGGAGTGCCAGAAGAAAGAAAAGTGTTCTTGCGTTCTGAAGGTGTACTGTTGAAGAATAGTCATGTTTTATGGTATAAAAGAAAGAACATCAGAGTGAAATCTCAGCACTGGAGAAAAGGTTCGAAATGGGATAAAGAAGGTAAAGCCAAGGTGTTAAGAGTTTTAGGAAGGGAACAACAGCAACGATGGGCAGATTTTTGTCTCGGTGCATGTATATGTGTGTGAAGGGGGGGGGCACGTTGATATTGCCACTGTTTTTGCATAATGTGAGATGAGACCCCATCATCTTTCCTCCCCCACAACAATTTTATAACAGACAGCTAATAAATGTTTCATGGCAGAACAAGCTGCTCGCCTCGGCTTTATTAAATCTGAGATAATAAAAGCAGAGTGGGAGAGGAAAAAAGAGAGAGAGAATAGGGGGTCGCACCAGTGAGAGGGAGAGATGGGGAGATCGGCGTAGACTTTTCTCAAATCGACCGGCTGTATCTCCTGTTTCTGGGGCAACGGGTCCCGCTGTCCCCCGCCACCCCCTCCCCACTGCTTCCCGCTCCGCCAGAGACAGACAGGAAATGAGAAACGGGCAGACAGGATATTGCGTTCTGGTGGCCTGGGGATTAACTGTTTTATCTAAACCAACACGCACACACACACACAGACACACACACAAATACACTTCTGTATCCTCACACATAGCATTCATTCTTGGTAGCATCAGGTGTAGATCGCACACACACCCAGCGACACATAACATGCAGACCATGCATGTCATGTAGGTTTTTGGTTGCTACTTTACACAGGTACATTACATTAGGGCTTGAATATTACAGACTTCAGCACTGCTCTCATGTAGAGCTAGTTTTATTACTAGTGTAAGCACTTTACAGTGAAGAGTCATGACTTGTAACTGTATAACTGTGAGACCTCTAAAAATGTAACCTCTAAAGATGTATTTCATATAATGCAAGTCTTCATGGCCATTAGATCACAATTACATTGGCTTTTACAAATTTTGGAGGTCATTCATTGAGCAAGAGGACTGTTTATGGTGTTATTCTATTGATGCATGGATGATACAGGTCCACAGATGAAAGCATCTGTCAGTATTTTATTGATGTTTGTACCCAGGCACCTTATCTGTGTTTACACAAACTGTGCATATTTGTGTTTATGTGTACACGTTGCTCTATATATACATGTATTTTTGTGTGTGTGTATGTGTGCATGCATGCATGTGTGACTGTACTTATATATTTACATTTACATACATGTGTGTTTCTGAGGGTGTGTGTGTGTGTGTGTGTGTGTGTGTGTGTGTGTGTGTGTGTGTGTGTGTGTGTGTGTGTGTGTGTGTGTGTGTGTGTGTGTGTGTGTGTGTGTGTGTGTGTGTGTGTGTGTGTGTGTGTGTGTGTGTGAGTGTGAGTGAGTGGTGGCAAGGGTAGCGAGTATCGTGGGGAATGCTGGGAGATTTTAATAACACAGAAGCAGTGCAGGGAGATTTAATAAAAGGAGATGATGTGATTACTGAACCCTGGCTCTGAGCCATTTTGCTTCACAGAGCAATATCCGCTGAAAGCGCGTACACACACATCCACACACACACACACAGACACCGTTACACACATCTAAGAAATGGATACTCAACAGAATACAACTTAAAACTAAGATTGTTGCATATCATTTGTTCTTTTTACATCTATCACATTAATCTCTGGACCATTGTATGTGTCCGTTTGTGTGACACACAGTTGAGTCATTTTGAACTTATACTGTATGTAGGAATCACAAGCTTGTACATAAAAACCTCAGCACGTTACACATTATGAGACAAAATAAATACTTAAACTATAGGTTATGAATCTAAACGAGTGATCTTTGATGAGCCACAGTTTCAGGGTGAAACCTAAATCTGTCCAAGTGGTGTTCATTTGGGCTCTCAATTCTGGTTCTAAACCCAGAGTTGACATAAGCAAACCTGTACCTGTATAAATATTCATCAATTATGAGAGCAAGCACAACAACTGTAATCGCTCTGAGACACATACATATTTATGGAGTGATTGTGTTGCGGTCCAGACAATGTCGTGCTTGTCAGAGCTCACAGGAAAAACAATGCCACATGACACAGCTTAGGGAGATGAGGAAGATTCTGTTATTCTGTTTGTATGCCTAGAATCTACAATAAAATAAGCAAGAAAGAGCTGATTGTACCCACCCAAAACTTAGAATACATCACGCTTTTGTGCCTCTCTACATTTGATCTCATAATCAGTGTGCTTGTAATTAGTTGTGCCCCCTAACCCCTCCGAAATCCACAGAACTGAACATGAAGTTGCCTGAAGCCAAGGTTCCAGAAGTTCTGTTCATCACAAGCTCTCAAAATTGAATGATCTATTCAGTCTTCTGTGTGCTCTTACATTTCTATTCTTTGTAGTCCTGTATGTATCATGAATATTACATCACTTCATTAAGGGAAAGCCCTCTAAATCCAAAGCAAAGTCCTCTTCAAAATATCTTTTCGGATAGACTTGTACGCAGCTGGTCTACTATACCTCAGCTGTTTCAAATTCTAATTCCAATTCCACTTTTTCAGAGTGAAAATTAAAAATCCAAGATATGCTTTCTCTGTATGCCATATATGACTCTAAATGAAAGTGAAAACATGTCTGCTGCCTTAGAGATATTCAAAAGACACTATTTTTTAAGTGGATATAAGTTTATATAAAACAATACGCAAAAATGTTGTGAAGTAGAGAAATTTTTGTATTCGTATACATTGCAAAAGTCACTTATAAAAACCATAACCCAAAGATCCCAACTTATTTGAAAAGGTTGTATAAATTTGATGTTGAAGCTAAATTTACTTTGTGTGGCTGCTCTTTAACCATCACGTCCATAGTGATTTATTGAAAGCTACACCCTGGTTAGGGGCAGTGTGAATGATACTTCTATTAGAGGGATTAGACTGATCTACTTACAGACCCCCCTCTGCGGCAGTTGCCCCAAGTTGCCTTCATTTGCCATGCTGAGTAAATTCCTACCGTGCTGTGTACACCCTGATTACGGGGTGTAGGACTTAACCGGCAATATCATCAGTCTTATGTCAAGCAATCCTGTGACAGTTCTGTTCTGTCGTATTTTGTTCATTGTGAAAAGAGGCTTTTAAGTTGTTGAGATCCTTGTTTGGATGGAGGGTGAGGTTGCACGGAGCAGCGTGGTAGTCATTCTCCTTTGTGAAATGTATGTATGGTGCCAGATATTGTAATTAACATCCAGCTTCTTTTAGATATTTGGTATATTTAGTGATTCAGTAGAAGTATATCTCTAAGATTGTCAGTGTGATGTTCAAGAAAAAGTTACTGAGCACAAAGTCCTGTCACAACAGATTTGCGTAGGTTAGCTTACTGGGACACTTGTGTTTGCGTCATGATGTTAAGTTAGCGACACTGTCATTTTGGGAATTTGGAGAGCGTTTGGCAGATGGATTGAGAAAGATTAGCCATAGCAGCTGCGTTTGGGACAGAATCACAGATTAGGAGCACTAATGTGCAGACCTGGCTCCTTCTTTACACTCCAGATTTGGGCAGCAACACCTTCCTATCACTCAGTCAGGGAGCTTCAACACTTCTGCTTTCGTCCCTTCCTCCCCCTGTTCTCTCCTCTCTTATCCTCCCCTCCTTCTTAGTTAGGTTCATGTTTTATTTTAGTGCTAATACTGTATCCACCGATATCTTTTCTTTTTACACGTGTGCTCCGGCTACCTGTTACACTTTCTGTTCAAGTGATATTGTAGTGAGCAACATATGTATACTTTTCTTGTGATTGCAGGTGTGTTGCACCACCAGGGTGATGATTGGTGTTGGTACGGTGTTAATGTAGGCAACTAGCCAATATCAGCCTAGGTATACTGAAACTGTGAGTGGGTGTGTGCAAATGTCTGTGCACACGCCTGCGTGTGCATGTATGTGAGTGTCTGTGTTTGTGTGTGTATATGTGTTTTAGTGTGCATAAGTGAGAGGAGAGAGATTAACCCCATGCTATCCCCAATCCCTGGTTATGAGTTTACAGCGTCTGTCTGGCCATCGCACTGTTTAAACAACAATCTAATTAATCCTGTCTTTATTAGTTTCAGTGAACTGGGGAGGCAGGCTGGGAGGGCATGAGGGAGAACTGGGAATGCTGGCAGAAAATACTAGGGAGGGAGGGGGAGGAAACCAAGTGCGAGAGCAGGGATTTGAGAGGAATTTAATGGCACAGACTTAGACCCTGTGAATGGAAATAAGGAAGTGAAGAGATGGTGAAGCAGGAAAGAAACTGAGTGGTTCTAATATCTCACAGGAGGAGAGATGGGGGGACAAAGGAAGGAAAGTGTTCATGGGGAAAGGCAATGGACCAAAGACAACTTTGTATTAAGCTTTATTCATAATGTTAAATCAGTACTTTAAGATTGTGGGTGGGATATGGATAAATTGAAGTTTTCGACATCAAACTGATCTCAACATTTGAGGAATTAAAAAGGAAAGACTCACAACAGGCAGCACTCTCGTCATAAGCTAACTACTGCCACCTACTGTCATGAAAGTGAAAAGAAAATACAATATTAAAAAAATACAGACAACTGTAATTCCTTTCAGCAGATGTTCACCTTGTTGCTCTGTGAATTGGGTAATGTTTATACGACCTTTAATTAAGAGACTATGTTAATCTCCATATTCATTGGAGCTGAGGATAAATGTGTCGGAGCCTCTTGTCTGTGCCTCCGTCTTTAATTACCTTTCTATTTTTACAGCAATTGACTCCAATAATGGTGTGTTTTACAGTTTATGTAGATATCCTTGACATAAAACATCTCTTTGTGTGCCTCCAGGTTATTTGTGAGGAAGTGCAGTGCTTGCCTGCAGGTGATTGGACGTTCAGAGTTGATAATGCGTGTGTTGGGCCATGTGTACCACCTGGGCTGCTTCAGCTGCTGTGAGTGTGAACGCCGGCTGCAGAGAGGTGATGAGTTTGTGCTGAAAGAAGGCCAGCTGCTCTGCCGCATGGACTATGAGAAGGAGAGGGAAATGTTGGCTGCTATCAGTCCTACCCCAACAGAATCAGGTAAAGTAGGTGTGTTACAATGCTGCTTTGTCTGAACCACATAGATTATTTTTTAAAAAAAAATCTGCCAGGGTGCATACATCTTAGAGAAAATCCTTTACATTCATGCATGCATACTGCACGCAAGCATGGTTTTCAGCCACTTTCAAACACATTCCTCCACAGCACACCAGTGGGTGTCCTCTGAAGGGCAAATAAGTCTCAAGCTGCTCCCTTATTCAGTAGGTAGAAAAAGCATATACCATGACCTGGGTGTCAGGTACTGAGTTGGTTAGTCACTCAGTTGTCATCTGATCACTGAAGATAGTCTGAAAAGGTGGTTATTGATTTTTAAGAGTCATCCATCACCACACTGGAACAAACTGACATTAAACACAATAAAACATTTTTTCACCTACAGCCATCCACATCTCAGTGCCATTTCACGTGTAGACACTGGATTCTTGTTCTTTTCTGGTTCCCATATTTCCCTATTTTTCATATAAGAAACAATTTAACTTCTCATACAAGCTTGTCTGATTACTTTGTTGTGTCCTTATCACGCTCAGTGAAAAGTGAGGATGAGGACGGCGGAGGGGGCTCTGGTGGGGGGAAAGGTGGAGATGAAGGCAAAGAGCACAAACGTTCAAAACGACCACGCACCATCTTGACCACACAGCAGCGGCGTGCTTTCAAGGCTTCTTTTGAAGTGTCAGCTAAGCCTTGCCGCAAGGTACGTGGACCAAGACCAGCGTCTGTTATCAATGGGAATGTGTTCCAAAAAAACCTACATGGCCTCATTGTTCTTGCTTGTCTTTATTAGTCTGTATAGCAGTTAACATCAAGCTTTGTTTGAAACTGTGAAACGTGTATTTTAAAAAGAATGTAAAATCCCCTTTAGGTAAGAGAGACACTGGCAGCTGAGACTGGATTAACAGTACGAGTTGTGCAGGTGTGGTTTCAAAACCAGAGAGCCAAGGTTAGATTTTACTTTATTTTTTGAAGACGTACATACACACACACACACACACACACACACACACACACACACACACACACACACAATACATTACAACGTGTGATTTTTTGTGCCTCAGATGAAAAAGATAGCCCGTCGACAGCAGCAACAGCAGCAGCAGCAACAGGAACAAGAGCAGCTGGGAGGAACCAGGCGAGGACAGAGTAGAGGAGGCCGTCAGAGCAACGATGACAGTGAGGGTAAAAGCTTAAATTTGTATAATTACAGCAACAATAAAAAATATAATCATAACCAAAGATTAGGAGAATCAATGATGAAGTAATAAAAAACAACAGATTAGTGGTTGTATGACTTGGGGATTTTTTCATTTCCTAACAGATGGATCCAGTACTCATGGCATGGATGGAATACTGGGATATCCCTCTCTGCCACGTCAGCAACTACTTGCTTTGGATCCAAACATCTACGGTGGGGAGCCATTTCGGCACGGGCTAACTCCACCTCAGCTAAACAATGAGCAGCTCCACTCCTATGGTAAGAAGTGGTGAGGTGAAAGCTGAATGTTTCTTTTTTAAACAGGTCAAGTTACAGTAAATTTCAGCTTCCTTCCAGACCACTGAGTTTAATTATGCTATGTACACTATACTCAACTAACTGTAAATGCTCAAATATTTTTATGTATATTATTCTTGTAATTCCTAAAGATGTACAGTGAGAAATAGCAAGGCCCTGGGGTGGATATTTGAAGGACATTTTCTCCTGTTTTTTAATTGTAATTCTAAAACAAGAATGGGAATAGGTTTGGAAAATGCTTAAATACAACTCTGAGGTTTGACTCACTGTTTTGTTTAAGTTTAAATGTCATGAATTTTCCCTCATGGGGATGAATGACTGAATATCTAAAATGAGTATAGCATAAACATTTTGCTCACTTCCATGTACTCTGTTACTAATTAAAGACAGTTCCACTTAAGCTGTGTACACTCACTGTTTCCTTTGCAGACTCAGAGACAGTTTTCCATGACCTGGACAGCGACGGAAGCCTTGGTCACCTTGGTGATTGCCTCTTAGCAACAGGAGACGGCGGTCTCCTGTCAGGACGGGTGGGAAACCCCATTGACCGTCTCTACTCGATGCAGAACTCCTATTTCACCTCCTGACCCTTATAAACTCTCACCCTCTCCCCTCCCGATCCACCTTTCACCTCAGAGATGCAGCTAACGGAGTCTGTCTATCAACATGCCTGTGGGACCACTCTCCATGAAACAGCCTATACCTAAACACACTTCCGAGCTGTTATCACAGGCCAAGATCATCTCAAATCATGCACTGTCATAATATCACTTTGCATCTGATTTGCATAATATTCCCAACATCTTTCCCAGATAAGAATCACATGCTGGAAATACAGACACTGTAAATGTCCAAGATATGTTAAAGGACCTCAATTTCTCTTGTATTTATGTGATATTCAGTTTCACACATTTCATTGCACTTTCCAACAACAAAAAAACTGACACAACAAAAGACACTTATCAAACATATAAATATGTATATCATTAATTACAGACAAAAGTTGGTTGTTGAAAGTGAATTCATCAATCAGTCTACATGTGTTTAGGAGTATTTGCAGGTCTGATGAGCAGCTGAGGGTCTAAATTAAATTAGTATATTGCATAACTTCTTTAACAGTTTAATTAACTTTTGTGTGTGAAAGACTGCAGTGTATACAATACTGTATAGGGACTGGAGTACAATTTTGCTCTCAGGTTAGTGTGTATGTTTATGTGACCTGAGCAATGACTCAGGATATTGTGCTAGACAGGATTAAAACATCTAATTCCCCAATTAGTTCAAGAAAACAGATTGTAAACAGAAAGAAACTTGCTCAAACACAATATAAAAACATTATTTCAAACTACATGTAGTTTTTGATAATCCATGATATGTATAATATGGACCAAAAAAAATCACACTTTTTGCATTTAGACAACGCTACAGGGTCATTTTGAGAGCCTTATGTGGAAACAGGGTTGTACAAGTTATTATTGCTTCAGTTTTCCCTTTACTTTTATGATGTGAGACAAGCAGTGCAGTAAATGACAACCAATAGATCTATAATGCCCACATCTTAGGACACTGGGTACATAATGATGTACACCAAATGTAAATGTGAGTATGACTGTGTTACAGTTAATTGTTGTAGTCACTTTCTGTAATATTTTTTTCTCGAACATCTCAAATTAGGTGTTGTTAGGTAGATATTTTGTACCTTCTTCTGTGATAATCAACAAATATTTAAACTGTAGCATGATATCTACTGTATGTGTCACAAAGTAGGTCTAAAGAAATAGACTCCAAACTGAAGTTGGATAGCAAGTGTTTCCCGAAAGCATCGGGATCTGACTCACAATGTGGTGCAGAATAAAATAGGATTAGGTTGATACCTGTTTCATTTAGGTGCCTGTGATCAGCTACAGCTTGTGACATTGTTTCACCACATTATGTTTGACTCTGATCACTGACTCATGGTATTTTTACGGTGATATTTTTGTGAATGTAACTTATTTGTGTGGTATTAGGCCAGATCCTATCTTACTTTTTATGTTCAGTGACTGCCAGGTGATGTGCTTTGAATGTAATGTTGCCGTATCTTCAATACAGTATGCGGTTTCATCTTTGAAGTGTGTTGGCTTTATTTGTCCTAAATACGCTAAATTAAGATACACTCATCACTTACGGTATGAACCAAAGATATTCATTACACTTGAAAAGAATGAATGCTTTCTCCGTCCACTACCCCCTCCAGTGCTTTAATAAATGAACCAGAAAAGGTCTGTTCTGCTTAGTGGTCACAGGGCTCTTAACTCAACATCCTCCCTCCGTCTCTCTCAGTAGTCCTGCTGATTAGAGGTGGACAACCACCTCTTTCTCCTTTCTTCCCAGACTCCCTATTTGCCAGTCATTGAGTTGTAAGAAGAGTTTGTGTGGGAGTGATGCATTCCAGTTTAATATTTGACTCTGACTAAGACCCAGAGAGGGAAAGGGTGGAAAGGACAGACATGAGCAACAGAAAACAATAGAGTATAATCATATTAGAAAATGTTGAATTTAATGACATGATTCAGTAAAAACCAGTATAAACCAGCCTGACTTACTCACAAGTATAAATGTAATTTTTAACATGAACACATTTACAAGAGATGTAAAAGAATACAGTAATTAAATATTTTCCACCAACCATCTAGTTCACAGTGCTGTGGCAATCCCTTACATCATATTGTTGAGGACAAGTGTGCCACATAAGCCACACATAGGAAAACCGACTGTCCTAACAGCCACTGTACAATAACATAGCTGTGGAAACAACCCATCTGTGTTGCTGTTTGGGATAGGTGCATCTGAAGGTGATGAAAGATGTTTCAGAGTTAGGATGGCTGAGGTACTGGATCTGTAGCTGGGAAAGAAAATAATATATTGTTACATTAACAACACTAACATATGATACAGTATTAGTGTAATTTGCTGATAACACAACCTATTTGTTTTATTATCAACAAACATTAACCTATGTGAAATATTACAACATGCACAAAATATGCTGTGTATTTAAAACACAGCTTTGCCTCTTGAAGAAAATTAATCCTCAGACTATACACAACTCTTTTATTTGTATTCACAACTGTTCATATGTGACCTTGAGTTGTTCATTGTCAGTTCCGGCAAAAAACTTACCCACTCCCCCGAGGTCCACTGTTTCTGCACATGCCAGAAAGCGAGCCACATGTGGTGAACAGGAGGTAGGTTTGTCCTGGTTTTCTCTCAGGCAGCGCTCAAAATCCACAAACTCCTTGGAACAGGACTGTCTGATCTTCTGGATCACTGGGCTATCAATACAAATACATGGTTTAGATTTAAATGATGTTTTAGTAGTGTCAGTGTCATATGAACGGGAAAGGGTGCACAGGTATGTTTGTCTTACTGTGATGATGTGCACTGAGCAACCTTCATCTTCAAGTCATGGCACTTATGCTGCCATGTTGATGGGTTCGAGGCCACGCATGACCCATATTCTTCCATTTCTTTATGGCAATACTTTGCCGTGATATCCATAGCGGCCTGCCTGAAAGGTGACAAGTGAATACAATTCATTCATTGAACCCTCGGACATTACATTTGATAAACCTGCATTAACAATCACAAGCAACACAGTAATAATGTGGAGAATGCAAACTGAAAGTCCTAAATATATTTTATTTACAGTCTGTCTACCACTAAATCTATAGTATAGGACATGAAAAATGTGCTAATGATATGAATCATATTTAGGATTCTTACATGTTGTTCTTTTAAGCTTGTCTCAAACGAAGAGGTTGATCAATGAAGGTTACAGCTACAGTGTCACAGCATGTGGAGCCATTTCTGTGCGGCGTTTACACCGTATACGCCCGTTACTACTGATTGGATATAATTACAAAATTGCAAGCTATTTCTGTAATACTATTGGTTCATATTTGCATCAATCTCACCGCGTAGTTACGCCTCTATGATGACGTCAAATGCATTTAAAGCAATAGCTATTTAATCACATAATTGAAACATTTAACAACAAATACAAACAAAACATTTGTCAAACTGGTCTTTCATTTACCAGATGTATGAGGTTTTATCCAAGTCTCACAAAGAAACGACGTTAAATATAATAAATATGTTTTGCAACTCTATCATTACGTATCTTTACGTGTTTACGTATGCGGAAGCAACGGTCACAGACCGAACGATTCAGTAAACGGTCTAAGAAGGCTGGACTGAGCACCGCTCCGTGTGTATAATCGTATTTTACCGGTTACAGCACAACGGGGTGGTGGTGGATGATTGAGGGGGGCAGCGGAGTGAGCAAAGTACAATGAACGACGCCAAGAAAGAGGGGAGTATGGTTGCAGATGGGATCCGGGGACCGGGTGAGCTGCAAATGGCCCCTTCTCTGAACCACAACCAGCATGACAGCAGCTCGAGCGACGAGCTCGTAAGCTCGGTGACGCTGTACAGGCGAAGGCCCCGGCTGCTACACGGTACCATCCTCCCGTTTCTGGCTGTTCTTTACCCGGGCTGGCTGTATGTATGGTTAGGAGTGTACGGTGCTTCCGAGTATCCAGAGGCAGGCCTCCTAGCGCTGGCCGCTATCGGGATCGCGCACGTCCTCACAGCCCTCTCTGGTTATTGGTCCGTGCACGCGCATTGTTGGCTCACTTGTTCCAAGGTAAACATCAATAATAGCAACACTATCACTGAGAGAGCTTTCTGTTTTATCCATCACATTTACATTGAAGGGTATGTCAGGGACAGCTCAAACACGAGCCGCTATGGAAGTAGTGACTTGCTCAAAAGCATTAAAACAGGGCACATGTAGGATTTGAAGCATGTGTTAGTGGGATTTAGGAATGTTCTCTGTGGCTGCAGTGATCATTTTCACTTTCATTTGTTTCATTATAGGGCTTTAAGTCATCACTGTCACACTTTTATCTGCACACTCAAGTTTTAGAAAATTTCCTTGGGGCTTGTTGACAAGATACCCTTTATTATTTTATTTCTAAATGTGTTTTTTGTCATCATACTTAGCAAGGTATACCAACTGGTCATTACACTTCCGTCACACACTTCCATCACATTACACTTACACTTCCATCAAGCACAAGGCATTGACACAAAATATGTATTATACAAACCTAAAGACTGATTTCCAATTGGTATATTAGAGAATGAGATATCAACTTTAATTCATGGCAGGGTGATTGCTTTGCTCTGCCAGTGTATTTCATGTCACAAGCAGTATGCTTGAGTCTAGATCCTTTTGGCTTAACATCATATTGCACAAGTGGCTATATGTCAGGGCATGTCTGATTTGAGTGGAACAAAGCTTCAGAGGTACACAGCTGCACCAAAAATAACAGAAACATAACCCTCTGTGTGAATTTGTCACCTGTTCATTTGTATCTACAGGAACCAGACCCAAATAAGGCCACGCTGGCAAAGGTCATACCCACCCCCAACAACGGCTCTGCTGAGCTTGTGGCACTACAGAGGGACCAGGTAAGCTCATATATATGTACTTTCAGGTTACTCCAAGTTGTTTTAATGTGGAACATGTCTCATATTTCTCATCACAGATGTTGATGCATCTTTGATCTTACCCATTTTTAAATCAATATTGGCCTCATCACTCCTGTCTAGTAATTGATTGAGCCTGGCTTTAACACAGGCAAACAATAAAACTGTCATTATTTTCTGCTGTTATTTGTGATTGGACATGTCTAAAGAGATCATCATTAATTTGATGGATTCTTCTCTCAGATAAAAAGGAAGCTACTTATATTTGTCGTCTCTTAAGCGGATGTGGTTTGGTTAATTTATAGTACTATTATATTAATGTAAGAAAATACTAATATACCTTTTTGGATAAATGCTTTCAGTTAAAGTTTCATTGTGTTTTTTTTTTTTTTTTGACCAACAGGATGAAAATGGGGAAGGGAATCTATCTTTTGAGTTTCAAAAGATTCGCTATGTCTTTGACCACAAAGAGAAGAAACGTTTCCTTCCGATAGCATTTCCTATCAACCATCCAATGGGTTATTTTCAGTCCTGGCGTGGCTACCAGGAGGAGGCTGAACTCAGAGCTGCGGAAAAACGCTATGGCACAAATCGTGCTGAGATGGTTGTACCAGATTTCCTGGAACTCTTCAAAGAGAGGGCCACTGCTCCCTTTTTTGTTTTCCAGGTATGTGTGGATATTTCCTTGAAATTTTACTAGTTTCACTGTAAAATTGTAAAAGTGATGGATCTGGTGCTAATGTCTGTTTACTAGTGATGTTATATATTTGCTCTGACATCCATCAGGTGTTTTGTGTGGGGTTGTGGTGTCTTGATGAGTACTGGTACTACAGTGTTTTCACACTGTTCATGCTGGTGGCATTTGAGGCCTCACTGGTCCAACAGCAAATGAGGAATATGTCTGAAATTCGCCGCATGGGAAACAAACCCTACATGATCCAGGTAAGCTTGATCAAATTTGACATTTAGTATAGAAAAAAAGTTATGAACAACTGCTAAAAGTTATAAGCTTTTTGTTTTGCACCACAAATCTCTCTCTGCAGTAAAGAGTACAGTATACAGTATCCTCCTGACATAATTATATGCATTTTGTGTCAGGTATATCGCAACAGGAAGTGGAGACCTATTTCAAGTGATGAGCTAGTCCCTGGCGACATTGTCTCAATAGGTAAGTGTCCTGTAAATATTTTTCTTCTTATCAAAAACATCATATTTGTGTTGTCAGTGTGTTTCATATGTGTACTCTCTTCATAGGACGATCACCCCAGGACAACTTGGTACCTTGTGATGTGCTGCTACTCAGGGGTCGTTGCATTGTGGATGAGGCCATGTTGACTGGAGAATCTGTGCCTCAGATGAAGGTTAGAGGCAAACTAATATTAACATGATGACACCATAGAGAGCTAGAGTATAAGCTTCAGTTATTTAAAATGGCATGTGATTATTTTGGGGTATCGTAACATCTTGATGCTGCTCGGGGTGTGTAGGAGCCAGTAGAGGACTTGGACCCAGAGCGAATCCTGGACCTGCAGACAGACTCTCGACTCCACATCATATCTGGTGGGACCAAAGTAGTCCAACACAGCCCCCCTTTAAAGGCTAGTACTGGACTCAAACGTAAGTGCTAATTATTCTCCTCAATTCTTTGTTATCGATAATATCGATAACAAAGTTGTTGTCGAAGTTGGCTGGTGATATGTGCAACCTCTTTAATCTTTTCTTTTATGTATAGCTGTAGACAATGGCTGTGTGGCCTATGTACTGAGGACAGGATTTTACACCTCTCAGGTGAGGGTGTTGCTTAGTATATCTATATAACCACACGTTCTTTATGCTTGTTGTGTATACCGGTATGTGAAAGCATATTGATTGTATGCTCAAACCTTCTTCCAGGGTAAATTATTACGAACCATCCTCTTTGGTGTGAAGAGAGTGACAGCAAACAACCTGGAGACTTTCATCTTCATCCTCTTCCTTCTTGTGTTTGCCATCGCTGCAGCTGTATATGTGTGGGTAGAAGGTGAGGTGCACAGAATCAACTCATAAAGATGTAATTCTTAGTTAACACAGGCACAATGTTGATAATAAGGGCATAAGTAATATCTAAAAAGTATACTTGCTTTGTGTTCCACCCTCAGGGACCAAGGATGTCAGTAGGAACCGCTACAAGCTTTTCCTGGAGTGCACACTAATCCTCACCTCAGTGGTGCCACCAGAACTGCCCATAGAGCTGTCTCTGGCAGTCAACACATCTCTTATCGCCTTGGCTAAACTTTGTAAGATTGTCTGTCTCCTGTTCTGCATATATGTAGAAAATACATTAAGAGACCTGGACAAATCAGCGTACAACAAGTTTGTAACAGAAGTTGTTCATACGTGTCTTCTTTTTCTTCTCCTGCATAGATGTTTTCTGTACAGAGCCATTCAGGATACCATTTGCAGGGAAAGTGGAAGTTTGCTGTTTTGACAAAACAGGAACTCTGACCAGTGACAGTCTGGTGGTACGAGGAGTGGCAGGTCTTAGGTAAACTTTGCACACTATTCTTCACCACTTTTGCTTTAAATACAAACACACACAAGCTCAAAGAATACAATACAATTGTATGAAGTGTACTGAGTGATGTTTGTGCTTATTACAGAGAAGGAAAGGAGGTGATGCCTGTATCTGAGATCCCAGTTGAGACACATCGGGTGGTGGCCACCTGTCACTCACTGGTCACTCTGGATGATGGGCAGCTTGTTGGAGATCCACTAGAGAAGGCTATGCTGACCGCTGCTGACTGGACACTCACTAAAGGTGAAGAGATACAATCTCCACTAATTGTTCAATGCAGGGCAAAGACAGGTGTTTTTATACATTTTTTAAATTTGATGATATGTTGCCCTTTGACATTTGTAAAGCGTGTTTGCACAATCCCTGTTGTGTGATTTTTTTTTTTTCAATATTACAATAATTTTGTTCTTCCAAAAAATGCAGGAAAATATTTGCATATTTATGACAAATGTATCACAAATGATTTGCTTGTGGCCTCACATTTTCACTCATAATAAGTTTTAGCTCATAATACATTTTGGTACCTTTGCAAGTGCCGTTTCATGGACTTTTGCTTCTTTGACCAGATGAAAAGGTGTTCCCACGAGGTATCAAAACCCAGGGACTTAAGATCCACCAGCGTTTCCACTTCGCCAGCGCTTTGAAGAGAATGTCAGTCTTAGCCTCCTATGAGAAAATGGGCTCTACTGAACTCTGCTACATCTCAACTGTGAAAGGAGCTCCAGAGACACTCAGAGGAATGGTACATACGGGCACCTTCCTTAATGCATGCTCTGCTATTTTATAGTCTTATCAAGAATACACTCTGCTGTTCTAACATGCTGCATTTGTAGTTTTCAGAATGTCCAGTGAGTTATGACGAAGTCCATAAAGAAATGTCTCGGGAAGGGGCCAGAGTTCTGGCCTTGGGTTATAAAGAGATGGGACACCTCAGTCATCAGCAGGTACTTTATTAATTTTACTCAAAGCCCTGATGTATCTGAGTAATATTGCCTGTCAAAAATATATTTTGTTAGTGACTGACCTGGATATTTTTGGTGTCACCTAGGTCCGCGAAATGAGTCGCGATGCTCTGGAGTGTGACTTGCATTTTGCTGGGTTCATGGTTGTGTCCTGCCCCCTCAAGAATGACAGCAAGGCTGTTATTAGAGAGATCCAGGAAGCATCTCATCATGTAAATAAGATGACAATACATACATTTACTGTACTTAAACAGCATGATATTAAGATAAACGATTTCTCTGTGTCTCTGATTTCAGGTGGTGATGATCACAGGTGACAATCCTCTAACGGCATGCCATGTCGCAAGGGAGCTTCACTTCATCCAGAAAGATCATACACTTATATTGCAGCAAAGCCCTGATCAGAGTAAGAGAAGTTATTGCTTTACAGAATTACATGTGTTACTCAAGTAAACAACAGTATTGAAAAACATTATAAAATGATCCGTTTGCAAATGTTTTCGTGACCAAGTACATAGACCGTGTGTGGTATTGTGTTTCTGATGTATTTTGGTTTTACAGGTGAATGGCGGTGGGAATCCATTGATGGCAGTGTACATGTACCAGTACCACCTCCCTCCATTTCTTCATTTGTGCATCAGTTTGACTTGTGTGTAACAGGGGAAGGGCTGGGTCGACTGAGCAGTGAGCCTCGGCTACTACACGCCCTCTTACCTCACATACGAGTGTTTGCCCGTGTCAGCCCAAAACAGAAGGTATGTCTTAAAATAGTAGCTGTATGTCCCTTAAAACTGGTAGTAGTTATGTATCTTGTACTCTTTGAGGATACACCCACTCTACAACAGAGCTAAAAAGACAACAACTATTAGGAACACATTGCATTTCTGTTTTATTTTTTAGTGTTTGATGTGTTTTTTCTGTCAGTCATCCACAACTGGCTGAACATACAGTATACAAAGAGACATTGTGTTAAGGTTTATAAACCACAGCTGTAACAGAATTGACTAAATGTTTTCTGCTGTCAGTCTAAATTATCAATAGCCAATTTCAGATGTTGTCAAAGAACAAAGCCTTTTATTCACCAATAATACAGTGACATCCATCACAGACAAAGCAGAGTTTGGACACATGGGAGTCTCAGTAGAGTACATTACAATACAGTGAAAAGACAAGCATTTTAACAAGGGAGCACCACTCACTTTGTTTGACAGGTATATTTCTCTGGGGGTTTTGAGAGGCATTTGGGAAAATGTTGGGAATCAGTATTTTGATTATGACAGATTGATGCCACTATACATGACAATGTAAATATCTCTAAAGGTGACCTCGTAGGATGTTTTGGATTGAGAAGTGCTAAGCTATTAACACGGTTATCTGATGTGTTTCAGGAATTTGTGATCACCAGTCTAAAGGGGCTTGGTTATGTAACGCTGATGTGTGGTGATGGTACAAATGATGTTGGAGCTCTCAAACATGCCCATATAGGTAAAGTTTATCAACCACTAGGACTTACAGCCTTTGTCTGGATGTATGACCTCGACAGTAAGCAGTGATGAGAGCTTTGTTTTTCCTCAGGTGTTGCTTTGTTAGCCAATGCCCCTGAGCGCATGCCTGAAAGAAAGAAACGCGGGAGAGAGAAAGAGGCATCCACAGCAGATACCTCCAGACCCATACCACCTATGAGTTCAGGAGGCAAGCTCAGCTCAAGGGCAGCCAGGCAGAGGGTGATGGCCCAGAGGGAAGAGCAGCTTGCAGCACAAAAGGTGTGTGTCATCACCAACGACATCTTCCTTAATTCTTGAGGGAATAGTTTACCAATAACTTACGTTCTGGCATTGTTTTCATCGACATTTGGCAAGTCAATGTCACTTATATTTAATGACCACAGAATACAGCCATGGAAACCTGCATTTAATTTTAGCCACTTTGCCACTTAATTTATTGACTTTGTCAAAGCCATTTACTTGTCATGCAAAATGGGGAATAAATGTGGCTTTAATTCAATAATAGTTTTAGTGCTCTTGTCTAAATGTCAGGATTTATTCTGTTACAGGAGAGGATCAGTCAAGTCCTACGGGAACTTGAAGAGGATCAGGTACAAGTAGTAAAACTAGGAGACGCCTCCATTGCTGCCCCTTTCACCTCCAAACTCTCTTCCATACAGTGCAGTGAGTAATGAATGTTTTTCAGCTTTTATCCTGACACATGCAAAGATTCCAGCATAAAGTCACTCAGCTGCTTCTAAAATTTGTTTTTGTGTCCCCCACCCCCCAGTCTGCCATGTAATAAAGCAAGGCCGATGTACTCTAGTGACAACGCTTCAGATGTTTAAAATCCTGGCTCTCAATGCTCTGGTACTGGCCTACAGCCAGTCTGTACTCTACCTCGAAGGAGTTAAGTTCAGTGATTTCCAAGCGACCCTGCAGGGTCTGTTGTTGGCAGGATGCTTCCTCTTCATCTCTAGATCAAAGGTGAGAATTTATCCAAGAAAATATACATGTATATGTTTGTGATCGATTGTTTTCCTGGATAGTTGATCTTTACTGAATGTTTTTTATCATGTCATGGCAAAAGCCTATTGTTTAATACCAACTTTTTTTTTTCTCCCTACACAGCCACTGAAAACATTGTCTCGAGAGCGGCCGTTACCCAACATCTTCAATCTTTATACGGTGTTGACTGTGCTGCTGCAGTTTGCTGTTCACTTCTGTAGTCTGGTGTATCTCTACAAAGAGGCACAAAGCAGAAGTCCACCCAGGTAAATCACAGTAAGGAGGAAAAAGACAATAAGAGAATAAATAACAGTTTTGCTTGACAGGTTAAATATTTACATGTGTAGCATTACTTAAATAAATTAACTGTTAACTGTTCACTTGTCCTGTCTTTTGCAGGGCGGAGCAATTTGTTGATCTATATAAAGAGTTTGAACCCAGTCTAATTAACAGCACCGTGTATATAATGTCCATGGCCATGCAGATGGCCACCTTTGCCATTAACTACAAGGTAATTAGACTAAGTGCCGTTAGTATTTGTTATATCTGCATTCATCATGGGATAACAAGCATTTCCTTTTGTGTTTGATAGGGTCACCCCTTCATGGAGTCTCTCAGTGAGAATCGACCACTACTATGGAGCATTGCTCTGTCGGGTTTAGCAATTGTCGGACTTCTTACTGGTTCTTCACCAGAGTTCAATGAACAGTTTGCTCTTGTAGATATTCCAACTGAGGTAAGCTGATGTTGTACTATTTTGTCTTTATAAACTTGATGATAATGATGTACACCCTGAAGTAACCTGCTTCTTATTTCTTTTCCTGTAGTTCAAATTGATCATTGCCCAGGTTCTGGTGGTGGACTTTGTTGTCGCTCTGCTGGTGGACCGTGTCCTGCAGTTCCTGCTGGGCAAGGGAACTCTCAGGCTGCCTTCTTGAACTCAGTGCCAACAGCGACCGCTGCCCTTACCAACCAAACTGTAAAGGGAGAGAAGACCTCGGAGGAGGAAGACAATTAAAGCTGTTGTGACGTACACAACATCTGAGACAGTCATGGCGAGCAGTGCTGTACACTCTGTGTATCCCTTCCTTTGTCCTGTTCTGACCCTCCTGAACCATCCGTGTTTCTGTATTTTCATCAGCTTTGTGTTTTAAATTCTCTTTCTGTTTTCTTCATAACGCTTCATTTTTCTACATTTCCCTTGCTCTTTCTTCATCTGATCCTCCCTGCTGCTACAAAAGGCCATGAAGACAGCAGTATTGAGTGGAGCACAAGACTGTGTGCCAGCCGGAGTAAAACATACAGGCGCACGTAAAGGGGCATTCTCTAAGAGAATTGCAAAAGTGTTTTTGATTTTTGATTCCTCTCCTTGATTTTGTAAAAAGTGAAAAACATCTCTAACAGACTTATAAAGACTTACAGATACAAATTACAATGTCTGTCAAGTGTTTTGTCAAGTACAACTACTGATGTGTCTACACATGGCAAGAATGAGCATGTCCATCTGGTCACAAACTATTCTGGGTCCAGAAATAGGTAAGTAAGAAATGGTGAAAGAATACAGCGTAGCTGTACAAAGAAACTGAAAAGTCAAAAGAAAAGACTGGGCTTGTGAAATGTTTGTTTGCTCATCAACTGATCTTAACAATCAGACATGCTGATCATAGAGATCAACAATAGATAAGGGTTTGGTATTTTTCTTTGTTTTGAATTTTCATACATATTTGTTTGATGAACAGAAATGAGCAGTCTAAACAGATAATCTTTCCAGGAAAATCATGTGCTGTGTCACTTATTCATAAACTATGGCTTTGTCACATCAGTTAGTTTAGTCATCAGAGTAGTTTTCTGGGAAACTGAGTCTAGCCTCTAATCGCCAAATGCTGGGACTGCTCTTTTCTGCCGAGTAAATAAAAACAGGCTGACACACACATTTTTTGACAAATACACACAATACACGGCCATTTTCTCATTCTTTTTTTTTTTTTTTTTTTTTACCTCAATAACTTGACCAATGTCTCTTTTTTTATAGTTAAAAATAAAAATAATTGGGGACACAACTATCTTGGGGTAGTAGTAATGACTAAACTCACTCTGAGCAGGAGATGACTGACCAACTTAAAGTACAGATGTAGAGGTTGAACATGTCTTAATCTTTACAGATAAAGACACTGGACAAAATGAAATGCATCTCTGTGGGCTTTTACCAGACAGTGCTTTATTTAAAAAATGGAAGTGGAAATGCAATTGAAGTGACAGCTGGTAAACATGACATTCAACAGAAAACCCTTTTGTTAGACATCAGCACCCTAAACAATGTATACAAAGAGAATCAGGGTCAGGGTTAAGTCTTTAATCTTAACTTGATTCTGGGGGATCAGAAACATCATATAGTTTAAACATAAGGAAATCTGTGGACAGTGAGGCAACTAATGATGCGTATCAGCCACGTTGAGTTTCATATACCTAATAATATTTTGACTGGTGTATATGTGTTTTATTGTTTAGAATTCAACAACATCGTCCTTAGGAACTAATGGTAAAACTACGGTTCTCTTGTGTCACAATCACACTACATTTCCCATGGTGCTTAGCGTCAATGGAAGAGGTTTGGTTTGTTGGGCGCGCGATGTGAAGAAAACTATTTGAAAGAAAAATGGCGGATAAACAGTTGGAAGCTGCTCAGGACGGGTTTGTACTTTCTTCTTTTAACCGTTGTGACAACAGTTATCATGTCAAAAGCCTGAGATGAATTGACAAAAGTAAAGCGTTTTTAAGATAAATCGACCTGAGTTGAGCTTAATGCGAATAACTGATGTGGTTTACAGTACTCACTAACCTAAATACATCAGCGAAACACAACAGTAACTTAATGTTCTCAAAACATTTTACATTTTTACTCTGTAAATGTAATGCTTGCCTGTAAATTTATATTTTTTGCAGTTGCGAAAGTGTCACCGTTGCTGAGAACGAGGTACGATTTTTTTTTTTTTTTTTAATATACAGTATATAATGCAATTAAGCTAGCTAACTGCTACCTACCTGCCTCTGCTAATCCTTCACCTATAAGCTAATGAGGGTACGGATATTTAACGCCACTTTGTTTTTGTTTAGGCCGCATGTACACAGACATCGAAAAGATGCTCTTCCACTCGCTCCAACACAGCTCCTCCACACAAAACTCCCCGCATCGACCCTGTATCACCCACCATACAGTCACTGGATGAAGGAGAGGGACGTTCAGTGACAGACAAACAACAACCACAGACAGAAAACAGAAAGTCATGGAGAAGAGCTACTATAACCAGACGCTCTCTCCCTGCTCTTCCCAACCCTTACCAAGGTGAGATGTCTGGCTATCGATCCCATTTGTAATCAGTAAAAATGTTCATGAGTTGTTGTTATTCTTCAATATAAACGCTTGTTTGTGTGTGTTTTTCTTAAGTTTTGGCCAGGAGCATAAGTACATCCTTGTCACCACAAGAGAGGCTTGAAAAATTGATGCAGGCTGCAATGAAGGTGTGTGCAGAAGGGTTGTAAATAAAGTATATTGTAAATTAAGCATCAGTAGTAACAGTTAAAGATTTTGGATTGTCTTACAGAAATGTTAAATCATACAAAACTGAAGAACTAAAAATGAAAAACGAGAATACTAGATTACAGGGGCCTTGAATGCATCACATTAGAGTTTGTTTTAACCAGACATGACTAAAAATCCACATGGTTTAATCACTGCTGCTTTGTCTCTAGCTGGCAATTGAAAGAACTCAAAATTCGCTCCAGTCAGTGTCCAAAGCCTCAATGGAGACATTTCTGAAACAAGGTTAGTGGTTGCACTGCTTCATTTGATGTGCTACACATTTTATGGAATAGAAATATTTTATAGAAACATTTTGTTTAAGTTATTCTAATTGTTATAATTATTTGTCCATGCTCTATGATACAGTGGAGCACATACAGAAAGAGTGGGGTTATCTGGCCAAAAGCATAAACAGTGAACCACCTTGTCATCAACACCCTGCTAGTGCAGACAGGTATTGTAGCTTTTTTGTGAGTTTTTTTTAAATTATTATTCTTTATTTAACATGTTCTATAATTTGTGTTTATTACTCTACGTTTATACCCGTGTCATTTGCTTTCAGTTCTTGTGATCCTGCAGTGCAGAAAGCCATGGAAAAGGTCCAAAAAGCCATCAAGAGGCATGTTGCTCTTAATATTACTATAGAGCAAAAAATACATTCAAAAAACATAGATGCTATGAGGTAACGTTTGTTTTACTCGCCTTTGTTTTGTTTTAGGCTCCAAACTGAAAGTGAGTCTTGGGAGTCACTGTTGAATAAACACAGGAGCAAAGCAGAGGAATTGGAAAGGTGAGCAAGGAGGAACTGTGACAACACTGGGTCAGAATGTCAATATTTTCTTTTCAGTGTTGTGTCAATAATGTGTTTTCATTTTGTTTCAGGAAAATTGAGCAGGGCCAGGAGAGAGGCACCCCATTAGATCCTTCGTGTGTGGCCCACTCCTCACAGCACCTTTTAATACAGAGCAAACCCAACTACCACAGTCTCCTCTGCAGACAACAGCCCATGCTTCAGACTATAGCGATGATTGTAGGTTTGAAATCAGAGTTTAGGTCACTACACAAACACAAATATAACAGCACAAGGAATGGTTGATTATTTAAGCAAGATAATAATGTAGTGCCTTTCGTTATAATGCTGCATATAGTCTTTATGGTAGTGCATTGTAAAACACAAAAGAAAAAAAAAGCAAACATGAATAAGGTACTGACTTATGAACAGCTTAAATGCTGTCCACAAGAAGTTGCAGGATATTTTTTCCTCTGCAGTTCATAAATGTTTATCAAGTTTTGGGTTCAACAGTATAGTACTATACTGTACTACTACTTAAAAATTAAGGAATAGTAAATGCTGAAAATTTTTTTTTCTTATCATATGCTTTATCTGCTTTTTTATGTTTAGAAATAAGTTATCCCTGTTTTGAATTTGTAGATGGACACTCAGTGTAAGATGGTTAGAGAGCTTCTGTCCATCAAGGAGCAGTCACAGTTATTGGTGAAAGAGACCAGCGGCAGATTGGGTAATGATTTTATTGGCCTTTCATCTTTTGATATTTTTATCTCAATGATCTGGCAGCTTAACATTTAATCTTGTTATTTTTTTCCTACCAGTTGCAGAAGCAGGATTCCAGGATCTTTCACCAGACCCAGTCAGGAAGCTTATGGCAGTACCCTTATCCTCTGCAACCACATAATCACTGGAGGCATGCACAAGCTGACAGTTTTTCTTAAGAACAACGTTTGACTTTTATATAACCCTACACTGTATATGTTTAATACCTGGAAATGTTGCTGTTCTGTGATTTGAGAGCATATACTTTCTTTGCTCTGTCTTTATCATCTCTTTTACCTGAAACCCTTAAGTTTATGTTTTTTGTGCTAAATAAAAGAATTCCCATCTGTAGCAGGATTGACAATACAACTAGTATAGGTAGTCCTTGTGCATGACCAGCAGGTGGCAGTGGTTGGCTTCAGAAAATTGTGGGAAACACTGAATTGCTGGTGGATTTTTACCATTCAGCCTGAATTTAGTGCATTCTCACCTGTAAAACCTGAACACAGAGAAATCTAGAGGGTTTTGAAAATTAAGTAATAGCCGCATGTTCCAGAATTCTTCACTAATATCCCATTAATTATGATTATTGATCATTCTTTGTGAAGATTGAGAAATACCCCACCTCTTTCAGATAATAACCAGTTCAAAGTGATTTGTTTTGTTTCAAAATGTTCAAATATAAGAAACTAACCAATCAGATTTAAACAAAAAAAAAACGTGTCTAAATGATTAGGTTACAGGACGTCTTTGCAGTGACAATTTAAAGCAGTTTAATTATCACTATAATAAATATACTCAAAAGTGATGACTTAAAGAGTTGGTGTACGTGGTTTACTTTTCATAAAGGTTTTATTAAACCTATTCAACTGGAGTAGACCGAAGACAGTGGGAAAAACATGCTCATCCTCAGTCACATTTACTCTCCTTTTGGTGCTGCATCTATTTCACTTCATCTGTGTCCCCTGACCATTCAGGAGGATGCCCCTCCCCCCACAGTGACTCACCCCCATCTCTTACGTTTGGCTGGGTCACTGATGCAGAACGAAGCGTTGACATTGTACCAGTCAGTCAAAGCTTTGTTCACTATCACTCTTTATTCTTTGACCCATTCACTCATTAATGTTCATACCTATTACCTCATAATTTGTTTGCCTGATGATTACAGCATCAAAAAAAAAATCATCTTTCCTGCTGGTAGCAGTCAATCAGAGTGAATGGCTTTCTGTGATCTCCAACATGGAGTATTGGTGAATTTTCCTTGTGATTGTATTCAAGGGAGTGACTAGGGGACAAGCAAAAAGAAGACAAGCGAGGTTGTGACCGTGAGAGTTGTGAGTAAGGGAGGATGGTGCACAGCAGGAGAGATCGATTCTTATTTAGATGAAAATGAGGCTTGATGCTTCTGGGGTGAGAGGAGGGCAGCTTTAGCATCCAAATGAATAGAGGTTTCACAGAAATGATCCTTAAATGAATCACCAACAATGAAATGAAGAAGTTTACAAAGCCACTGACATAGTCTTTTTACTTTCAAGGAAGGTCTTTTTTGACAGTGATAGACACTGACTTTTGGGTTAGACAGTAACCCCTGCAACTTAGGTAAATTGAATGACAAAGTGTTGTTTTATATAACCTATATGACCCCAGAAGATCATGTGTTGAAATTTATTTTTTTAATCAGTTTGAATTCAATGCATAGGCTATTTCTATGAAGTTGCCTGGTGTGAGACCAGGTTTTCCTTTTTATAGACTATAATTATTTCAAAGAAAAAAGAAGAAGAAGGGGTAGTCGTTATCTTCTACCAGTTACTTATGTGAATATTTTGTTTTTCTGTATTAATCTCAAAGTTTCTAAGATTAGTTGTTTTGTTGTAGTGGGGGCTTAACTTTTTTAAGGGGTTGAAATCAACTGCTTAGTGCTACAGCCCAAGATGCCTGAATTGTGACTTGTACTATATGCACATGCAAAGAACAATTACTGTTCAGGTTTACTGTACTCTCTATTCTTGTTGTCTCTAACTTTAGATTGATTAGCTACAGATTGTAGTAGATGGATGTGTGGAGAGTCAGCATAAACCACTGCCAGTTTGGTCCTACTCCCTCATGCACACCCATCATCTCCTCTCAGTACAGCAAGGCTGGCTGCAGCTCTCCTCCACATCCATTCAGTCAGCCATTCGTCTTAGAAAGCTGTCTCTCTGATCTGAGTGATAAACTACAGCAGAATTGCCCAGTTTGCAAAAAACAAGGACACTTGTTTTCAATCTGTGCTGTCAACATTTTCATACTGAAAACTGATGGGATGTTTCATTCATCAGGGGTTTAGGACAGAATGATATTCTTAGGTTGGACTGTTCTGCTTTGAGATTGAATATTGCTCTTGATATTGCCACAATTTGCCCACACAGATGGATATTAATGCTTTTACTTTCAGGCTCAACTTATGAATTACTATCAGAGACCAAATTAGTTTCACTACGCTTCTCTTTTTTTCCCCTTTCAACACACTTGAACCTGTCCCTTTTCATAAGACTGGACAGGTTGTTGTGGTCAAGACGCTTTTCACTGCTCAAAGAAAAATCTAAAAAATCTTGAACACTACCACAATATTTTCTAATGGTTAATGTTTTTGATGTTCAGCTTATTTTAAGCTCAAGTGTCTACAAGAATAATGTTCAGAGTTGTGTTTATATATATATATATATATATATATATATATATATATATATATATACACACATTATTAAATGTGTGAGCCCACCTTATATCAAATACAAACATAGCTTTACTCAGTTATTATAGGGCAAGCAATGCTGATGACGTAACGGGCTATCCATTATCCATAAAGATCGTATAGGATCATAATGTTATCACCTGCACAAGTGTTGCAGTTAGTATCGTTAGGTTGTATAAAAACATACCTAATATTCGCAACCACAGTCACACCCGCTAGCATTAAACCGTATCTACGCATTTGCCTTTTTTTTTTATAGTATTGATCAACCAACCCACACGCTCGCGCTCAGTAGCGCTATGAGTTCAATGGTCAACGCGACGCACACCCGCTCGCGCAGCTCAGAACATCCCACATACTCACGCGACATCAACAACAATGGCAAACCGTGGTCTGTTTTGGTAGGAGATTTCTGATTGGGGGCTAGACGGTCTGAAAGCAACGTCGCCGTATTCTAAGTCTTATTTATTTTTTTGTTTTAATTAAGGATTTTTTTGTTATTTTCAAGGCAAATATTTGTCTTTTGTTATATTTTTATTTTCCAAAAAAAAAAAAAAAAAAGAAAAAGAAAAAAAAAATTCCTTTCGAAAATGTGCGAGGCGCTGTTGGCAAGCTCACACAGTCTGTGCATGTGTGTCCCTGCTGCTTTTTTGCTGGGCTACAGCTACTAACCTAGCTGCTTTCACTCGGTGGTTAGCTAACGTTAGCCTGCTCGCGTTTATTGACTTTCGGAGGAAAAAAACACAAACGAATGTAAAGCGTGTTTGTGCAATTTGTTTTATGACAACAAATTTTAACTATTTGGTAATCGTCGCTCTCGGGTACGATACGAATTGTTGTATGATTTGTCGCAGAAAATACTTTGCTGGCTAGCTAACAGGCTAGCTATTTGTGTGTATTCTTCGACTGAGGAAAACGGCGAGTTTTCTTTGAAAGTATGGATGACCAGACCAGGATGATGACGGGTCTCACCGGACTCGGTGGACTAGCACAAGCCGATGTCGGCGATCCAGACTCGGTCAGAAAACAGCAGTCCCTCGGTCAACCTCAGCAAGACATAGGGGATATCCTACAGCAAATAATGGCCATCACCGACGAAAGCCTGGACGAAGCACAGGCCAGGTAAGACAAGCGAAGAGCCATTTTCCACACGATTGCTAAGCTAAAGTGCGCTTTATGTCTTACTTTTGCTTTAGTACTAAAGCATTTCCATGAAACCTCTACGCAACACAATGCGTAATTGTATCATTAATGCTACTTCACATTACATTGTAATTCGCGGCTAAACCAATAACCTCACGTTTAGTTACAGAATAACTTGAACAGCCTCATTTCAGTGCTGTTGTACTTTGTAAGGAGGTTCTTTGTTAAATACAAACCGTGCTTCGTTGAAAACTACAATTGAAAAACGCGTTTTCTTGGTTGAAAAACATTAAAAACGCGATTTTTAATTAGTTTATCATTAATGTGTCACATTAAAAGTTTAAACTATTTAGTGTTCGGCGACGATAATCGTGTAAAATATACTTTCTTGACACTTTAGCGTTACTTTCATTAATCCCTGCGTAAAGAAAACTAATTGTGTATAATTCAAGAGTTTCTTTATCTTTCCATTGGCTCGTAGGGCCGCAGAAAAGTTAGTGGCGTCAATTTCCCTCATACGGTTTAACAAAATGGTCAAAAAGTATTTTTATTATTATTTTTTTTAACAAAAAATACAAACGCTTTTGTAACATAGTATCTGTTTTGCAACTTGAAAAAGTCACGGTAATCTGACTGTAATTAGGTCCTCTGGTCATGTTGGCAAAGCTTTTACACATTACTAACCAGACTATGCCAAATCAGATTTGCCTAATTATAACAACATGCATCTGAAATGCGCTCCACATCAAATGAGCGTCAATACCATTAGTCACTGAAATGCAAATGAGTAGATACATTAAGGTAAGGGTAAGGATCACTCAATTGCCCCGCACATCGGCCCAGTCTGTCTGTGATGACGGCAATCGTTCATTTCATATCACTCGTCACATAATGTTTGTGTTGGGGGTGTTTTTTTTATTTTTTTGGTCGTTTTTGGTTTTGTTTTGTTTTGTTTTTACGAATCATTATTTTAGGGTGTATGCACTGCAGTGAGCTACTGACTCTCACTCATTTGCCATGTGGCTCAAGGAGCATAAGGTCAGTTTCAGATGAAGCGTCAGTGTTTCAACAATAGACAACCGTCCACTGCAAGACTGTGGCCACAGTGTGATGTGTCATTAGCTAGTGATTTTCCACCCAACATTTGACCACCTGGTTCTCTTAATTAATTCACTCCTCTTTCACTCCCTCCCTCCCTGGTGTTCATCCTTTTCATTGTGTGCTGGGTGCAATCAATTCTCCTATAATGTGTACGCGAGTGCAGCTGTCCGCAAATCGAGTTTCTATTAATGAGGTGGTGGTGAGGGGGAGGGATGATGCTATACCAGCAGCCTATGAACGCTGGATATTACCTTTTCTTCAGTACAAGTTTGAGGACTTAATTAGGCCTTACTTGATGGACGAATGCAAATGTTTTTGCTTTACAATATTTCCTGTAGACTATTATTTGTTTTCTTCCAGTCTTATTTTTTTCCCCTTTACCTCATGATTAGTGCTGACTATTCACAAAATGTTGCTTTATGGTTAATCAGATTAGATTAATTATGGTTATTTGGATTTAAAGGGACAATTATAATGTAGGAAATGATGCAGCAGGCCTATTATTAGATGCTAACAGGCTATTCTGAAAAACTAATTAAAGGTGTGGCTGCCTCAGAAGTGCCAGAGGTGTCCTTGCTGAATGCTTGTATTGATCTAAACTCCCATCTCAGAGCATGTCCTCTTCATGCCATGTGTGTGTGGGATTAATACTAAAGAGTGCCGCCTACTGTAGATCAGTGGGTGTGTTACAAATTTTGTGGCATATACAGTTTTATTCCTTGATGCCACATCCATAGTATGTGCATAATCAATAAAAGCAACTTTGATGATGTATTCATCATCGGAACAGTAATTGTCACTAGCTTGCTCTAAATTTGCTAATTTGCCTCTCAGATTTGCCCATTCATAACAATTTGCAGCCCAATGTTATTATCTTATTTATTTATATATATATATATATATATATATATATATATATATATATATATATATATATATATATATATATATATATATATATATAGCAGCAGCAGGTATGACTTCAAATGTACAATCTTTTATCAACACCATACTTAATTCCCACCAGGTCTGTCAGCCACACATAAGTCTTTCCATTGGTCACGATCTATAAAGTAATGTGTGAGGTTGCTCACGTGTGAGCATGACACCCTTGTCATACAGGGTGGCAGTGTGTTGGGATGGGGAGTGGTCAGGGCAGCGCAAGAACTCGGTGTTGCAGAGTACACTTCCTGCGCACCATCCGCCCTCATCCTCTCACCCTGTCGCCATATGTTCAGATGCTGGCCAGAGGATTCGCCGGCGCATTGGGGTGGATCAGACGACCCCACAGAGGGAGGGAGAGCAGGGGGGGGCATGGCAGGGGGTGGCCTGCCACTCAACTTCCAGCACAGGTCAGTACAGGACCGCATGAGCACCTCCTTCTCCCCCTCCTGCTCATACCCTCCATGTTGAAGGCAGCCCTCCCCCCAACTCAAATCCAGCAGTGACAGAATTGGTGGACAAAACAACATATTAAATACTAGACACATACCTCTTTACATCATAACGCCTCAATAATCTCACAGCAAGGCAGTCGTTCGTGGCATATACAGTAGGCGCACAATTTACTAGTTCACCTTAGTCCCCTCATTAATACTGCAATGTACATTCACAACTGGAATTGGTGTTGAGGACAGGTGTAGCCAAATCATATTCATCTGTGGTTCGTAATGTATTGTTGGTGATTGTTATTTTAAAAAGAAATGTTTTATTTCAGGGTGTTCTTAGGTTTTTCTTGTTCCATCTTTTCCAATTCATGTTCATCAAAAATGGAGGCCTCATGCTGGTTTTGTTTTTTTTTTTTTCCACCTAAACTTTGTGTCGTACGTTTCCAATTACATATCAAAGTTGCTGCAACTGAAACCACTTAATGCTATAAATGATGTTTTGATACAACACTTATGAATACTTGTGCTTGCTTGTGTTTGTCTGTAAGGCTTATTGTTGAAACATTTTAAAAGACATTGTAATATTATAGTAGTACTAATGCGTTCCTCTTTCTGATGTAATTGGTCTGTATTGCCATTGAAGTAGTTGACATTATAGACAATGTGGTCAAGTCATTTAGGGTTGTATTAGCGTTGTTTTAAGTTGTTTTAAGTAACAAGTTTTAATAAGCTATAAGTTATATGGGTGTGTGTGGGTGCACAGATGTGTATTAGCTTTAAATTCTCTTGCTAAGGTGTTTTGATTTGATTATAGTGAACTGTAGAAGTTTTGCCTTTTCTCCTTTAATTGCTATTAGCCTGTTTGGCAATAAAGACAATGTCTCTGATTAAATTAAAATTGCAACTTAATCCTAATCCTTTCTATCAACTTGCCATCCAGTTTCATGGAGCAAATCTTTCTGTATGAGGTAGAAATTAGATTACAGAGAATTAACTCTGGAATCTGGTGCTCAGTAATGATGACCTTGAGGTTTGGCATCATTACCTGTCCCACAGTGCAAAGCATCCAGATGACAGCATTACTCTTGATGGTTCAGAATGATGCATCAGGGATGTTTATGCACTGACAAAGGCATTTGGCTATTGAAAATGCCTTTTAAACAACATGGCTCTGTCCTGCTGTCTTGCACTACACTCTTGAAATGCTGTATGCATAATACATACAGCTCCACTACCTGTTTATGGGGGAGGACATGGAATGACTTGAGATGGAGGTCTGTTTATCGTAATCCTCCTCGCTCTCTCCCTCTCTTATTCCCTCTTCTCTCTTACAGGAAGCATGCCCTGAACTGTCACAGAATGAAGCCAGCCCTCTTCAGCGTTCTCTGTGAGATCAAAGAGAAGACGGGTGAGTTTCTACTTCACTCGTTCTCTTTGTGTTCTCCAGTCTGAGCAGATTGTAACCTGTACTGTTGAGATAAAGTGTGACTTTACTTCACTTTTCCAGGCACCATGTTTCTTTTTATTAGCCTCTCAGAGAACTCTATTGATTGAATATTGATTTGTATTTGTTGTAAAACTGATTTAACTATTGTGTCTGCTTTGATTCAAGATCATTTTAAATGCACATTACTGTTTGTTGCTTTTGCTTAGCAATTATAGAAACTTAACCTATTTTTGGCCACTGTCCAATCTTCACACTGACCAGCTGAAACTAATCTTAGTGGATCGCTGCCTTTGTAACTTGAGCCAGATAAAAAGAACTTGCTGAAGAACATTCTAACAACTCACATGCTGGGTTCACATCTCTATTCTTTGTTTTCCATTATGACCAAGGTAACCTGAGTGGAAAAATATATTCTGTTTTATCAGTTTTGAATTCTTGCCCACTTCCATTTGATATGATGAACATAATGTTACAGTGTGTGAATTAAGACACAAAAATAAAAACCCACAGCTACAACTACAAATACTATAATATCTACATTATTAACAAATCATTTCTGATCCCAGCCAAAATTATTGCACAGCTAGTTTACAGCAAGATATGAAAAACTCCACAGGAGTTATTGTTTTATAGTCAAACTGCTATTTCAGTCCACCACTATTAAATCAGATGCATCTCAAAATAGCTTTAGGGTAATTGTGCATTGAGAATAAACTTCTATACATAGGAATACTTCATCCAAACACAATATGCAAAACAGCGAGAAACTATTGTGACATGGTCTTAACATGAAAGACATTAAGGTACACATGACCTTATTGAAATTATTACCTGTGTAAATATCTTAAATGTGTGTTTATTTCAAGTAAACAAGCTGCCTATTCTCATCTTGTTAGCTATTCAAGTCAGCTATCTAACAAATTCTAGTGGGGTTCAAGGGAGGAAGCCTGGGATGGATGGCAGATTGATGGTTATGGCACTGTGAACGGTGGGGGTTTTTGAATTTTCTCCCTCTGCCAGTCTCTCTCTCTGTTCTTGTCTTTCTGTGTGCTTTTCTCTCTTTCATTTGCCTTGTGTATCTTCTATCAGCAAACCTCTCTTGTTCAAATACAATTTGAAAATGCTGCACTGCTGCCTGTTGTGGTCCTCTGTCAATAATGTATTATTGCTCTCCAGTGATGGGAGAAAAGTAAAGGCTAGGCTTGAGTGAGTGGGGCAGGGTACACTGTTTCCCAGGCAACCAGTGGTCTTATTTACCCTAATGCCATTCACTTTGATTTTCACATTTAGTCTCCCAGCAAACTGGAGAGAGGGTCTGTGAGTACTTGTACAGTAAGCTGAGCAGAAAAACAGACAAACCGTGGAGATGGGTTAACAAGGGTTTCGTGGTTGAGGTGAATGTGCCAACCATGAGATACTGAGTTCTTTGGCTGTGCTTGTACTCTGCTGGCCATCTGCCACATAGTGCCCTCCTAACTGCATCGTGTACCTGCTTTGGCATTTCTCTGCTACTCCATCAGACCCCCTGCAGGCCCCATTATGTGCCTCTGGAATGTGAATTGACTTCTTTTCAGCACAGCTTGTGGAAGATCCAATCAGTAGTCTTCTAGTATCTCCACAGATTTTCTGCAGTATTTTTTTACTAACAAATATGCACACGTCGCACTACCTCATACACACTGTCTCTGTAGCACACATATGCACACACCAAGCAGGGATAAAAGCAAACACGGTCTTGGGTCTGCTCCTACTGCCTTGGTCTTGTCCTCTCCCCATCCCTCCCTCTGCCTCTCTGCCATTCTTGAAAGAGAAGACTTGCTCTGAACTCGGGGCTTTGATATGGTAATGTAATGGTGGTGGTGGAGGAGGGGGAGGTGGGGTGTGGGGGATGGGAGGTGAATTCCTCTGAGTGCTGCAGTTGGTTAGATTGTTTTCATTGTAAAGGAAATGTTCTGCACAAATGCCAGCAACCCCCCACCCCCAACACCCCCATTTTACAACAGTTCCTGTGTTGTCCTGAGCTCTCACATTAAACATGACCTCAATCTGAATGAAATTTGATTCTTATTAATGCTTTATTAAAAAATACACCCCCCCCCAAAAAAAAAAAAAAAAAAAAAAAAAATGCAAGCACTTGGAGAGAGTCGGGGAATGATCAAAGTTGAGAGCCAGTGGCTTTGCTTCAACTCAGTTCTGTTCTCCCTCACTCTCATGGGTATTTGCTGTAAAAATAGCTCTTGGTGCAATGGGACAGCTTATGCCAAAATCTCTTACAAGCCACTGCAGTTACTCTCAGAAGTTTTGCATTTGGTTTGGGTATGTTTGAGGTATTTCTCCATACTTTTATGCATTACTTAAGTTTCATCTCTCTGTTCTGTCACCCTGCTCAAATGCCTCTTTTTTCCAAGTAAGAATGTTCCCAGTTGTTTATTTTTGGACCAGTTTTAAATGTAAATAAAAATAGTTTCAATCACAATTAATGCAACTATTCTTTTTTAAGCTTGGAGACAGCAAAGCGGATTGTTTAGTGAGTCTCCCTCCTCCCACTTACTTGGGCAACTTCACACCACAGCACTCATCTTGATGAGCTGTTATTGCTGATAGTTGGTTGTGTATAAATTGTGACAAACTGGCTAGTGTCTCACCTACTTCACATAGCTTTGTGTCTACCCGTCACTGTTCACTCATGCTATGCATGTATAGGCACACTATCATTCATGTGGTTGCAAGAATAGTGTAAAAAATTAACTTGAGCCAGACGATTCTTCTATCTGACGGCAAGTTTAGTCAGTGTCCTGAGGATATGTCTGGGGAACTGGTCAGTGCTCATCAGTATTTTTTTAAAGTCTGACTTTGGTTTTTACCTATGTTGGATTGAAGTTTCTTATTTTTCTAACCACCTTCAAGCACTGATCTCAGGTGATGCCTACCAGCAGAGCCAGCGCCACTTAGCTAGTATGTTGCGAAGTGGTTAGCTGACAACCCATCATCACGTCCTATTAATGTTTTGACAAGATGAATGAATGGTGAGATTTAGTATACTCAATGAACTCTCTCTCTCTGGTCTGTCTTTTTTGGTGCTACTTCTGGCCACGTTTAATGAAAAAGCCTTCCTGATTTAGTTACACAGGCTGTGGCAATAATTAACAAAACAAAAATGCTCAATTTCTCATATTTAAAATATTTTCAAATTAGATATTGCCTAATGAGACTGTTGAGTTGTACAGTCATACCTCAGATTAGAATAAACCATCATGCATCATCTTTGCATTTAGGAAACTGTTTAAATGCTTCACATTTTACATATCCTGCAACCTGTAGCAAAACACTCACTGAAGTATAGATGTTTGTGTTGTGAACACTTGGTTAGATCTCTTTATTATTTTCTGTTTGCTCGTCAGATAGTAATTAAATTATCAAACAATGTATAGTAAATCATCTTATTGGGGTTGTAATGTTTTTCAGGCTATGTAAATCCCTTAATCAAATTATTACCTTACCTGTATTCATAGCACTCAATTAAACCTTATGCATTACAAAGCAGTCTCAACAACCAACTGGCCTCAATTACTTGTTAATTGAATTACAGCATGATGGTAGTCGTAAAAATACTAAAACAATCACTATACTAAAACAACACTGTTAAGTCACACATAGTTGTCGTGTGTTTATTCACAGTCAGAGTAATCACTCGGCCTGTTTTGTCTTTTCAGATCTCATTGTAATTTGTATAAATTCTTATTTTAAAAGACATACATGAAAGTTAACAACAAAACATCAGACGCCAGATGTTATCCAGTTGATGGCATGTGATTTTTGTTGGAAAATCCCTTTCAGTATCACATGATTAATTAAATTTTTTTGGTGTTCGACCAACTTTGATAGAGTGCAGTACATGAAGTGTAGTGAATCACATGCCCCATTAAAGCAACTTAATTATTATTAGTTTTCAAAGAGCCCAATTTGGAACAGAGCCGTTGAATTTTATGAGTTGTTAGGAACCTGAGGGAAGTTTTTTATTATATTTTTATGAGGGAAAGCATACAGTGCATTTTAAGCCAAAAGCAGTAACGAAATAAATATAATCTAACGAAATAAATGCAATCTTTATGAAGCTAATAAACTTACATCTTAAGATTTACCTGTCAGTATAAGGATAGGCCAACCATTTGGGCAAATCCCTGGATTTTTACATTTTAAAGAGTCAGTTTTATATTAATGCATATCTATGCACGGGTAGGGGGCTATTTCATCGGCTTTTCAAAAACAAATCTCTGTCGTGTTTTGTAGTGTCCTGCCACTCAATTGTTTTTTTTTTTCTTCTCTCTTCCTTGCTGTTTTGCAGAAGAGAATGAAAAAAAGATAGAGTGTGTGTTTGGGGGTGGTGTGTGTGTGTGTGTTGGGGGGTGGGGGGGTGGGGGGTAGGAAGGAGCAATACAGGGAGATTGATGAGGCAGTAAGAGCAGGAGTAATTACTCGGTGTCCATTCTCCAAGCCAGATTGGCAGACGGCTAATATCACACAGACCCCTGGTCCTGACAGACACGCCACTACCCCCATCTCCAACTCAAACCGGGGCGGCAGAGCACCCCAACCTTCAGACGAGGCCTAATGGTGTGTGGGCCAACTGATTTTCCCATGTGGTTTTATTCCTGTAGGAACTGGGCTTCTGTATATTGACAAGGGGAACTGCTGTCTGGGGTGTGTTGTAAGAAGGTAAAAGCTCAGTGGAATTGTTCACCTTTAAGACTGCTGCTTTATGATTTTGGTCAAGATTCACCAAGGGCAGTGATTTGACTGTGCTGTCACTCAGTATATCAGGGAGACCAGGGTGGCTCAATATGGCCAGCAGTAGTTAACAAGCTCTGACTTCATTACCAGATGATGTTTGTGTGTGCAGATAATAAATTATGTTTGACTACATTCAGACATGATTTCTATCGCTCACACCTAATATACTGATGCAGCATTTACCCTGCTTGCGTCATAGTTTAAAGTAGCTTATAAAATTAAATTAAATTAATTTGTTATGAATTTTATTGAATGTACTTTCCAGATTAAAGGGCAGCAAATAAAACTCAGAACATTAAGGAAGTGGTCACACACATACTGATGATAGACACTAATTGGTCAGGGTGATATGTTTAAAGGCTGTACCCAACTTCTCAAAATTTTACCACTCAAATCAGATTTGTCTGTTTAATACCAATATATGTACGTCATTCCTTTTTTTTTCCCTGACGATGAAACAACTTTTTAAAGAACTCACATTTTTGAAAGGGAGTTGTCACCACACTTAGTGTGATGGTAGTGTTCATGTTGTGTAGTAAACAAGGCAAGTTAGTCTTAACGCCTAATATGTTCTATCTACACTAATATGAACAGAAACTAAAAGGTAAAGTTTATCCTCTCTTCCTCTGGCTCTGCCGCCTCTCACTCAGACTTATCCTGGATCCTCAGCTGCCTGTACTCAGACATCAAACATCCTCACTGAGTTGATTCGATGATTGGAAAGATTTTACTTTGAAATGTCTCCAGAAGTATACTGTACACTGTCTGAAAATGCTTGACTTGAAGATTCTGAGTCAACTGAGGAGTCTGTCTGATGATTTAAATCTTCAAATTGTTGACTTGAAGAGGGGTGCCCCGTGACATTTATAGCTTACTTTGGATCCATAAATTCCCAGCAGTTTATGTCAAACAAGTAACATGAAAATACAGAGTGACCCATCAGCACTGGTCAGAGTTCACCCACAGGCTGGACTCCTACCTCTTCATCTCATACACTTCACCCCTCCTTCTCAGCATGTAGGCCTCTCACACTGCTTTTAGGCTTTGCTCTTAAAGGAAGCTGGCGTCTCTTTAATTAAAGATATGTAAATGTGGTCTCAGCTGGATTGCATTAGTTTGGTGGCAGTGGGGTGGGAGTGTGTCAGAGCCTAGCTCCTAATCCTGACTAATTAAGGATTAATTACAATTGATGGGAGCCTTCCACCCCTTTGCAGTAGTGCACATTGCTATCCTAGACGGTATGTTTGTCTATTTCACACCATGGCATAAATACAGGGGAGAGATGGAAGCATCAGGGCTGGTGGGAGGGACGAATACTACCTTCCCTAAGATAAGTAATATTTATTGGGCTATTACGTACACATAGGAACCTCATGCCCCTGCTAAGGATGTAGTAGGACTGATGTAGTGTAATGCTTTTGGCTAATCCAGATTAAGGCCATAATTTTGGAGTGATTAGTTTGTATTTCAGTATCAGTTCATGATTCATGTGTGTACATGTTAGTAGAGTCAGTGAAAGATATACCTGTAAAACCACAGTCAAGTTGTTATCCTTACCAGCTATACATATAATAGACATAGTGATTTTTATTCCTCACAAAACTTGTACATCAGACCTGTACTGACTAATCATGTAGCCTCGGCTCTCTCTGGCACCATCTGACTGTGTCATAATGCTTGTTCACTTGTTATAAATGGGCACTGCTCTTCTGATCTATCGCTTAATTGCCACCTAATTTGCATAACAGTGCAAATTAACGACCTCTCAAATGAGCATTCATTTTTCACAAAGTCTTTAGGAGCTCCTTAAGAGTCTGTGCTAATGAGCACAGGAGGCAGCTGGCCTGATGAGAGTTGACTGGGGGAAGATCCTAGCAGTGCTATAACAAGCCTCCTGCTTAGGTGCTCTTCGTCATCCTCCTCTTCCTCCTGTGACATTTCAAATTCTTTCTTCCATGTCTCTCTGTCTTTCTCTGCACGCAGCACTGTACTGGACTAAAGATATTATGTTAGAGATTTAGTGGCATGTGCTCAACAGTGCATACTATCCTTTTAAACAGCACCGGTTTTACCACATTGATATTTTCTTCACAAAGTCTAATATTGCTCACTTACATAAAATAACATGTTTCTTACTATTTAGCCTGAGAGTATGCTCCAAATTAAATAAGGTTTTCTGAGATGACTGTCGAACACACAAGCTGTGAGCAAATGTCTTTACACACACTACAAGTCAAGGTCTGTTTATATAATACTGTCCATTCTACCTGGCTGAGCTTTCCAGTCAACGTGGGATCAGAGATAACATACAGATTCCTGAGAAACACAAAGTAAGCACATACTAAAAAAAAGTACTATTTTTACAGATGCAAGCAGGGCTGATAGAAATTTGAACTACTTCAGCTGGTCATCATGCTCACACTTAAGTGACTAAAACCTCTCATCATCTTATCCATTCAAACAGCCAGAGTATGGTGGGTTTTGATTTTGATATGATTTGAGTGACGTGGTCCACACATTTCTATTTCCATGTTTTATAGGCCCTGTTGCCATATTGTTGTTGTTTGTTTTGCTTTTAATTGTGAAGTATATGAACGTGGCAAAAATATTCCCTGAGCATGGCTGATGGATCTAGTTCAAATTGAAAACTGACAAAATAATTGTGTATTACAGCACCAGTTTAATTATTGTGTTTGTAGCAAACCCATGATAGACTTTTTATTTTAATTGTTATTGTTAAAAACTATATTCTTTTATATATATATATAATAAAATATTTTTAGTATAGTTTTCATTGTTTTACAAATTTGTTTCAGCTGTGACTCGCTGATAAAACTATAAAACAGTTTTTCAGATTCTTTTAGTTTTGACCCATTTAAATAAATAAATAAATAAAATAACTAGTGGAATAGTCATCATAAAATAGTTTTAATAATTTGCCAGACTATTCTTATAAATCATAGAGTTTGGGGAAAAATATGTTGTAGATCATTCATTGGCTTCTATTTGTGCAGATTAAGTTACAACACAAATTGATCTGTCCCTCATTAGTGTTTGTGTGTGTTTGTGTTTGTGTGTGTGTGTGTGTGTGTGTGTGTGACAGTGTGTTTGTGTGTGACCATTCAAGGGGGATACACATAGTCATCGCTCGAGTGTCCAAGCCTCTCTCTTTAGTTAATTAAGAGCTGATTGATGATGTGTTGGACTGAAGTGTTGTGTTTGCCCAAGGTGTGAGTTCTCCAATTCACACCTTAATCAGACCACACTGTGTTTACTCTGAAAGGCTTACCTCTCTCTCTCTCTCTCTCTCTCTGAACCCCCCCCTTGTTTGTGTGGTGTATGTGTGTGTGTGTGTGTGTGTGAGGGGGGGGGGCTGCGTGCAACAGGATCCAAAGGACTACCCAAACAGATGCTGATTAGCGTGAGCTGCTTAAAGTAGGAAAGGACATATGGATTGGGCTCATTAAGTTAACTTTACTCTGCAAAAAACACCCTAAAAGAACGGGGTACACAGTTTTTATGTTGCTTTTGCAGTAGAAATGTACCTTTTCCCTATATCCATTTGGCAAAAAGCCCATCAGGGAAATTATTCATTTTTAATGCTGGTTCTTCAGTTTTAATGCCATATTCTACAACCTGCCCAAGGCAACATTTTATTCACCCAAGCCCTTTTCCGATCAACCCATATTCTACAGGAATGGCATGGTAAATCAAAAGCCTACATGTAAAGAGGAATTTGTTTGTGAATCAGTTGTTACTAAATATGATTTTATAAAGAAAGTCTGTTGATACCTTTACAGACTTAAATTGGTCCCAAAAGATGAAGTTTGTATTTTACTGAAGTTTGAATTTTACTGAATTTACTGAAACTCAAAAGGCGTTTGTTTTTTTTTATGCTAGTAATCTTTTTTTTTAATTGATCTAACTCTAAAATTGGTTTTGGATTTTTAGGGATTTACCCAATATAATGGGTTTGTTGTACATTGTTCAACAAGAGTTGTTATTTTTCAAAGTATCATTTGCTTTTAGAAGTGAACATATATCTTAAAAAACCAAAATTGAAAAGAGTAGTTGAACATAGATATTCTTGGTGCATAAATCATTTTTTACCGGCTGCATTTGTATTGCCCAGATGTTATTTTATATTTATAACAGTTTTAGTTCCTATACATAGGTTACCTATCATATCTCCAGAGCTGCATTTGAGATTTATTTTTGCAGTTTTTAGTGCAGAAAATTTGCATATTCATGTAGTATATTTTCATTGTGAAAACCATCTTTCTATGGCCCATTCTCTTTATCTGAATTCTCTGTCTGTAATGAAAGGAAAAACTGATGTTTTCACAGTGCTATCTTTTCTCTCTTTCTGGCTCGCTCGCTCTCTGGCATGTCTGTTCTCTGGATTCTGTATATTCCTGTAGCCTCCCTCTCTTTCTCTCTCCCTCTCTCTCTGTCTCTTCCTCTCGCACACATATCTTCTCCTGTGACTCCTTTTTTCAATTCTCCTTGGTTCTCCTTCTACCCTCTCTCTCTCTCTCCTTACCTTTTTTCCCCTTTTTTCCTTCTCTATCCTTCTCTCTCTCCCAGTGAAAGGCTGAGAATACCCAAGGGAGCTGATGCAATTAAAATGCTAATCCTGTCTGTCTACAGAGAGAGGGAAAGGGGGGGGCTGACAGCATGAGGGATTGCGGCTCACATGGAGAACTCGACTGAAATGGAGAACAGGGGGGGAGTGGGGGGTGGCACTGGGGGAGGTGGTGGGGGTGTGCTGAAAGGGAGAGGGGGGAGGGGATGTGTGTTGGGGGAGACAGAGTGAAAAGGGGGGATGCTAGCGAGGGAAAAGACAGACAAGGATAAAGCTTGTGCTGCGAGCTGAGCAATGATATACTGACTGCGTTTAAGTCTTATCTATTTCTATGTGTGGAAGGCATTACAGTTAATGTACAGCACTACACTAGTGGTTAGGTTGTTCACCCTTACCTGCACCACTTCATATACTGCATGTTGTGTCTGTACGGCACACAGTTTCTACATTGGCTGTGCAGAAATGAGAATGATTATGTATGCAGTGAAAGCCCAGCTGGATACCCTGAATATTTCATAGTATGTGTTGCTCGCTCCGTCTCTCAAAGCCACACAGCTCAGCTAGGGCGGTAACGTGTGCATAATGGTGTGATTTCTAAGGACTGTGGATGCAGGCTGTGGGCCTTAAGATGTCCTCCTTTTAAAATGGGAATTTAAGTATCATTACTTACAGCGGCCTGAGTTTTAGTCTCTCCAGTAATAGCACCAGCTCAGCAGCAATGTCAGGAGCTGGTTGATCAAAAGGAAACACGGCTAAGGTTTTGAATCAGCTAGCTAGTCTACAGACCTACAAGTTTATATATATATATATATATATATATATATATATATATATATAATTGTTAACTTTATTTGTCAGGGGTCTCATGGCTAGCTTGTGAGTGGACAATTTTCTTTCTATGCATGTCATGAGAACCTTTTCTGTGTAGTATCTAAACTCATCTCAACAGCTGCTATAATACCACTAGGCCACTAGACTGTGCATGAGTGCAATTGTGGGTAATCATGGCTTAATTGGAGTAATTAGGGGAATGTAGGGGCATTAGGCTACAGCTGGGGGCCATAATGAGCAGTGGGGGCAAAAGGGAGGGGGAGAGGTGAGAAGCTTCAAGAGCCACAGTTGCCCTTTATCAGTTGTATTTCTCAGTGAATGGACAGTGAGGGTAAACTGAACAAATGACTACATACTATCAGAACAAAACAAGTACTTCTGGTACTTAATCACTAATTTAGCTATAGGTTATCAAGCTAAGAAGTACTGAGATCGTATGTGAATGACTAAAAGGAAAGAAAAAGAGGAGGGAAAGAGATGGACGAATCAGGGTCATTAGTTCAGGCGGCTGGGTCTGCTGCATTCCTGAGCCCTGAGATGGGGGAGCAGCAGAGCAGGAATGTGTCTTGGAGAGAGAAGAGACCTAAGCAGAGGGAAAGAAACAGGCAAGAAGGAACAAGAAAAAAGGGGGGAAAAAGAGGGAAAGTTGGATGCTTTGCTATGAGAGGCCTTAAATGGTGGAACAGGCTCATTTATCAAATGAAGTTTGAAAAAGCAAAAACTCGTCTGCTCCATAGCACTTGGAAACTTTAAGCAAAACTGTTTTTGTCCTCATTTCTTTCACATCTGTTAGCCCTACAGTACAGCCCTACCCATTTGTTAACTCTGACTGCTCCACGGCTGCAAAATTGTTTTTCAGCACACTCTACAGGGAAACTGACAACAACATTAGGACTCATAAGATTGTGAAAGTTGTGCTAACAAGACAAGCTCTGAATGAGTGAATTCATGTACCCCCTAACCTTTGCTGATGAGCTTTGACTAACTAGTGTAATCCTTAAGGAGGACAAGCGTCTAACGCCATCCAGTTTCCACTGGGATTAATCTTGTCATCCATATTGTTAGTGTCTGTCTCCTTCAGAAATCCTGTCTGGCTTCACTGCTGTCTAAATTGGGTTTTACCTCCTCGACTTCAGTTTTGAAGATCAGGTTGAATATGGATATACTGTGTTTATTTTGGACCAACGACTATAGCACATTTTAATGTTTTTGTTCTGAGGTCTACATTACATCACATTCTTCCAACAACTTTCTTACTTAAATAATGCAAATACGCTCTAAACTGTGTTCATTTGGCCACAAAATCCAAGCGATGTTATTTTTCTACTGTGCAAATGGGCATCTATTTTAAGGCTTTTGCTAACTCAATTATCAGTATATCTGCTGACTATTTGCTAGATCAAATCATTAATTGTCAAAAAGTCAACAAAATGATTAAAAAAAAAAAAAGAAGAAAAACATGCCAACCATAATACGTCAGAGCACTGAAGCAACATCCTTTGATTCAAACGGCTTGATTGGACGTACAGTCCAAAACCAAAGATATTTATGGAGAGTACAGAAAATTAGGGAATAGCCACATTTAAGAGACTGAAGCCAGTAACTATTTGTTCCTTTGTATTTTATGCTCCTGTAGTAGGCAATGATTAATCAGTTGTTTGGTTGCTGTTAATATTTGTTCGCTCTGTAATTTAATGAATCAGTTGATCGTTCTAGCTCTATAATGTGTTGCACTTTAATTGTCACTGAAAATTACTCTTGTAATGAATACAGTAAAAGTTTTTTTTTTTTTTTTTTTGCCAATCCATTAAACAGTAGTAAAATTCAGTAGATTTCAGTTTAACACTACAGTGATGTCAATGTTCTGGAATTTATTTTGTAAAAAATATGAGTTGTTCTAGAGAAAGTTCCCTCTCTTACTTTTTGAAGTTGAATGATTGAGAAGCAGAAGGGGCAAGAGAAAATTTAGTTAACAGTTAAAAGCTTTAGGCTCTAGAGAAAAGATGGTTGTCTGTACTTAAAACTTTTCAGTAACAAAGTGTTATCTGTAACGGTGTGGGTGTGTGTGTGTGTGTGTGTGTGTGTGTTTGAAACAGAGAGAGAGAGAGAGAGAGATGAGAGCATGGCTGCAGGCTGACAGAGGTCCTGGTATAATACAGTGGTGGAGAGCAGCGACTGATAACTATACTTATGGCCACTGGGGCTCATAGTGACAGCACATGCACTCCCATTACTGGTCCCATGCCTCATGCCCTTATCTCTGGCAGGTTGCCGCTGAGGAACCACACTGCCCTCTGCTGTTGATTTAGAGGAAGTCTGGGCTCATTGAGAATTCAGTGAGGCGCACATAACAATGACTCGGGAGAAACTTGACTGGGTTTTGACAGGGCGGTCCTTTGAATTTCAGCAACGATAAAACATCTTCCTATGCACCTTCAAACTGTAAGATATTTCTTTAAAAGAAAGTGTGTAGTCTGCCAGTTTTTTGAAAAATGTTTTAACCAACAGGTTTTCTCAGCCCTAGAGACATGTTCAGGCTTGGGTGGCGTGTGACAAAAACAGGTATTTTTTTCTTATCAGGTAACTTACTTTGCCTGGCTAACCCCTATGCTTCTTCTCTTATCCAGTGCTGAGTATACGAGGTGTGCAGGAGGAGGACCCCCCAGATCCCCAGATTATGCGGTTGGACAACATGCTGCTAGCAGAGGGTGTGTCGGGACCAGAAAAAGGTGGAGGATCAGCTGCAGCGGCTGCGGCTGCAGCAGCAGCAGGAGGCTCACCCACTGACAGCAGCATCGAACACTCCGACTACAGAGCCAAGCTCGCCCAGATCCGCCAGATATATCATTCTGAACTGGAGAAGTATGAGCAGGTGTGTGTTGGGCTTGAAAGGAAAACCACGTCCAATATTATTTTAATATAACATTTATCAGAGTCAGAAACTTCAGCCTCTGTACCCAAGTTCATCAGACCAAAAAAATATTGCGATATGTACAGTAAATAACTAAAATATGACTCATCACTTCAATACATGTAAGTCTGATGGATTCCATGTAATGATGTGTTTTGATTCATACTCTAATCTGGAAGGATTGCTCAAGCACAGATTTACAAGCACAGCTCACAGCCGCCTTAGGCACCATATCAGGTGACCAGGTGAACCAGTCGCTCCTCATTTTGCATTCTTGTCTAGTCTAGATCAGTGTGCTTTGCTTAAATAACATGTGTCAGTAGAGAATAGCCTCTGTAAGATAAAGAACGAAAAGCAATTTTCACACATTATTTTTACATTTAGTATGAATGTTTTCTCTAAGATTATATTTTGGTATTTAGCTCTGGCCCTTCAGGTCTTGGTTTTCATTATAGGTTTGAGAACTGTTACTGTAGAGTGTATTTTATGGTTAAAATGCTACAAGTCACATATTCTTATATTGGTCTGTTTTTCTTAGAAAAGAAAAGAGTCTCTTAGAAAAGAGTCAGAAAGCCATGCCCTGCATATCAACATCATCATCACATGTCAGAGCACTGGATAGAGGCTGTGCTTGAACTATTTTTTTTTTACAGTAGCATTCAACTCCTCTATCTCTCTCTCTCTCTCTCTCTCTCTCTCTCTCTCTCTCTCTCTCCTCGGTCCAGGCCTGCAGTGAGTTCACCAACCATGTAATGAACCTGCTGAGAGAGCAGTCTCGCACACGGCCCATCTCACCCAAGGAGATTGAGCGCATGGTGGCCATCATCCACCGCAAGTTCAGCTCCATTCAGATGCAGCTCAAACAGAGCACCTGCGAGGCTGTCATGATTCTGCGCTCACGCTTCCTTGACGCCAGGTCGGTCTGTGTGTGTCTCTAGCTGCTAGTTTCATTGTGTATATGTGTGTATGTATGTGTTAGACGGCTGGTTATTTTCTTGAGAGCTGATCTGATCTGAGCACGTTGACATTTTTGTGTCAGACATGCACATTCCAAACACTTGGCTCATTATCACCTCTCTCTGTGTGACAGACGTAAGAGGCGCAATTTCAACAAGCAAGCTACAGAGGTGCTGAACGAGTATTTCTACTCGCACCTGTCTAACCCTTACCCCAGTGAGGAGGCGAAGGAAGAACTGGCCAAAAAGTGTGGGATCACTGTGTCTCAGGTGAATTGCAAACCCCTTGTTCTCAAGGACTGTAAATGGACACTCAGTTTTTGTTTTGTGCTATTATAATGACCAAAAAAATCAAACTTAAAGCCAGAACAATACAGAAAAAGTAATGATTTTTCTTTAGAAATTTTCCTTGTCTAATATTTTTTTTTTTTAGCCAAGACCAAAACAGCTAAATGAGTGCAAAGGAAACACTTTATTCAAATATGTGACATCCACTTGCTCCTCAGGTCTCTAATTGGTTTGGCAACAAGAGAATACGCTACAAGAAGAACATTGGTAAGTTTCAGGAGGAAGCAAACCTCTACGCAGTCAAAACAGCGGTGGATGCTGCCAATGTGTCGGCGCAGGCAAGCCAGGCTAACTCTCCAGCAACGCCCAACTCAGGTACCACGTGCTCCATCTCATCTTCCTGCAAGCATGGTCACTTCTCATTCATAGATTTCAGTTCCTCTACATATGCGCGCATTTTTACACAGGAACCATGTGGCATTATTCTCAGACAACTGAATATATAGTATCCCTGTGTATAATCAGAAAATTAAGTCTTTTCTCATTGGGTACAGTGTAAACAAGCAAAGTGCCATCATCAGATGAGGCCATATTTTTCGATCTTCAACTGCAGCCTCAGTTTTTTGTCCTTGGCTGACAGGAGTCCAACCCAACGCAGTCGTCTGCTGATGGAGCCATCTGCTTCTGAGAGGTTGCACATTATGAAATGCTTTTGTCCTCACCACAGTTGTAACAAGTGATTATCTGAGTTAATATAGCCTCTCTGTCAGCTCAAACCAGACATTTTGGTCTTCAAAACTGCTCCTCTCTGGATGCTTTTTTCACTTACACTGACTATCATACCATGGTCAAAGTCATTGAGATCACATTTTTCCCCATTTCCATGTTTGATGTGAACATTAATTGAAGCTCTTGACCCGTATCTGCCTGATTTTATGTATTGTGGTTTTATGTATTTCGTGATTAAATGCATGAATAAGGAAGGATGTGAAAGCTTTCTTAAAATAGCGTTTGCTGAGCATAAGTTGTCCTCATGACATGAAATAGAGGATATCAGAGGCAATCAAAAATTCATAAAATTTGAACAATATGCAGTATTGTCAGCTATTTCGGTTTTGTTCCAGGGATTGCTGAGTAGTAATTTTTAAGTAAACTGTTTGTCTATTGTAGTTTAAAAAAGGGACTAATATCTTGGTCAGTGTTGATCTTTACTTGTCTCAGTCAAGGGTCAGTTCATCTTGTGCTGTTTTTTTTGTGTTTAATTCCTGTCTAACATTACTTGTTTTCAAAGCTCATTATTATTCAATATATAAAAACCCAACACATAGTAATAATATGATAGAAATATAGTAACTCCAATTTGCTAAGGAGGCTGAATGAACCAGGTATGTTATCATTCAGATGTTTTGATGGATCTGGTCATTTCTCTTATGGCTTCAGTGTGTTCAAAATAAACGGTGACCACTTTGAACAGTCGAATTGTTTAGTGTTACCAGCAAGCTGAATTGACACAAGAGGATAGCAACAACATAAGATGGAGTACAACATAAGTCACTTATACTGGACAATAAGGTTAAATGAGTTTTAATTCATGATCTGTGTTGTAGTTTATCTCAGTACATTTCAACTACATTTCACTATTTTGATTCCTAATGGTGAAATCTGTAATATAAATGCACCCCAATTCAGAAACCAAATTAATCAATTAACAGCATACCTTGAATTTATCTTGAACGGATTGTAGCCCATGATGACAAATATTAATTTCTAAGTGCATACATCTCTGTCTTGTGTGATTTGCGCACACAGATGTTATGTATGCTGAGAGTCCATGCATTTAGTCCCATAGGACAAATTATTTAAAATAAAGTGGCTGAGAGTAGTAATGTTGGAGCTGGTTATTAAAATAGGACATGTGGCACAAGACAATGTCCGTGACCAGTGGTGACTTTTTGACCCCATGGCACTGGGGTGAGGCTGATTGGATATTGGCTATATATATTGCCTGCAGGGTCACCAGGGTCATACAGTTTGTCTCACACAGGCGACGCCTACCTTGGCCTGCACACACTCAACGGGGAGGGTCTCAACATCGCCCCCTCTCTACAGCCGCAGGTATGCACTGAGGACAGCTGCAGAGTTGACCTCAATGCTGTTAACCTAGCCACCCAGAGTCCTTGGATACCCACCCTTTGCATAGCTCCTTTCAACCTCAGCCTCTCCTCCGATCCCATCCTGACTTCACCTTTGACCCTGTCAACCTTCCTTCCTCAACAAAAACACACAAACCGACCCTTCCCTGCTCTGCACAGTGAGCCCTGCAGGGTGTGTGGCTTCACACGAGAGGAATAATGTCAGTTTGTTTAAGGCTCTAAAAATAACAGAGCACAGAGTCAGTCAGCGTCGGTGCAAAGCCCTTGACCCAGTTAGGGGCATCAGGGCCTTCCTCAATACCCGTGTAGTTGTCAACATGGAGCTGTGTGGAATATTTGCACAAATCGGGGCTGGAAATTGAACCAACAAATCCTCTGGTTAATGGTCAGCTTCTCAACCTATAGTTATGCACCTCCAACTTTTAAAATAGCTTTCTTCCTTTGTGTCTGTTCCCCTGCCGTTCCAAAACATTCCTTCATGTCATATGTCCACATAGCCGCCCCTTCACCTGGGTCTTGACATATATAGTTTTATTGTTCCGTAGGGATCCACAGATTTCTGCTGTTAGGCTCTATTGTTTAATTATTTGCCAAAAAAAAATGGCATGGGCTTTTTGGCTTCAGTTGCAGACTTTCATTTCATTTAAAGCAGAAGTGGTTTAAAGAAGAGTTCATCTTGATGAGTAAGCTTTACTGTTAAGCTGCACTGTCTAAATGAGGAAGTTTGCTGGCTGGAAAGCAGTAATGAGTAATACAAACTGGTACTAATACATGCAGTAGAAATTTGTGGATGCTGTCACTCCTCAACCTGTGGTTGTTTAGTCATAACAAGCAGCAAAATATGTGCTTAGTTGTCTTAATGTTGTGCTGCAGATTGTTTTGTTGAAATTTCTGGGTGTGTTTTGTCTCTGACTAGGTGGATACCCTGCACCGTGCTACACACCTGACGGGCGGTTATGAGGAGCTGTCGGGTAGTGGCCTCTACACCCCTCATCGCCTGGATGTGAGTAGCAACTTTAAGTTCCTCTGCTTGCCATCTCCAGATGTAACCTAGATCTCTAACACTAAATAAAGAAATTTAGGCCAATTTAAACCTCAACATCCATGAGTTTTGCAGATCACCAAATGAATACTTTTCTAACAGTAAACCAACAGTGACTCCTCACTAGGACGTAGGCTGAGTTGAAGAGTTCAGCTTCAGGATTGTATTACCTGTTACTAATGATATGTTTGTTCTTGATGAGCCATGCCTTGTTCTGATATCACGGAAGTGGTGTCAATGATGCTTGTTTTTGTAGTCAGGTGTCACAGTTGTCGTACCACATGATAAGAAACGCCCTGTTGTCCCCAATCAAAAAGCTGATTGATTTAGATGTTGCATCAACATGTCAATTTGGTTAATGTTGAAATACATGTCAGAGAGGTTCAGCTTTGTATGTGACAACACCTGATGTGAAGCCTCTGGTCTTAACTTACTGAGAGGGACAAACCTAGCATTTGTCTGATCTTTCTCTCAGCTGATTTTAGCACAACATCAAACTTGAAATCGTTCTATTTCATTTGAATTTTCAGGTAAATTAATGTTGTAGTATTGTAGGATCAACCATAAACAGTCATGATGATCATAGATCATGTATTCAACATTGTAACATACTGATGAACTCACAGAAGAACATTATTATAACAATTACTAGAAACTTAATACAAGATGAATAGGTTGGTCTCTTTAAATTTATTGTGTTGAATTCTAGACAATGTGAGTGTTTCTGTGCCTTGAGTCTGAACAATGTTGAAAACTGTCTTGACTGTGTTTTGTTACTGCCTCTTGCCTGCCAGGACTATACTGTTCATCTAGGTGTGTTTCATCTCAAATGAGTTCAATCAGGAAGCTGCTGTCACAGTCACATTCTATTCTCTGCAACCAGCAGGCATCTTTTTGTTAATAACAACAAATACAGTTGATTGTCATCAATCCTCATGCCCAGTACTCTCTGTTCGCAGGCTAACAGCTGGCAGGACACCACCAACCCCCCCTCTGTCACCTCCCCTCCCGGTCCTCCTGGCAGCGTCCATTCCGACACCTCCAACTGATCCAGTGGTGCTCCCTGCCATCACTTCATTTCCACTGTGGTCTGCTCTGACTACCATCTTCTGTCCCCATTCTTCAATATTCCCTTGTCTCTCAACTAGAAGCCGCACGAGGCTGGATTTGCATTTCATAAACACACTGTGCTGGAACACAGGACAGCCGAACAGTAGTTAGGAGGTAGTCTCCCGCCATCTCACAGCTCCACTACAATGCTCGAAGCTCCATAACTCAAAATGACGGAGGGATGGAGCTTAATGACACTGAGACAGATAGAAAACATCTTTACTATCAAGGACTTTTTGAAAACCACTGACCCAGCTGTGTAGATGATCATGATGTCTGTACATTATGTGTATATGCACGTTAACTTCACACAGTACTCACACAGCTTGTCCATGTGCTGTTGACCTCTGCACTCAACCCTTTGCTTTGGAAAACTGTGTGTGATTGCCTGTATCTCTTGAAGCCTTGGCATTTGACAGCTAAACTGTCGATACAGATCACCAGGGAGCTCTGCTCACCTTGCTCGTACCAAAGTGCTGCCCCAGTAGTTGTCAACACATCTGTTCCTCCGAGATCACCCTCTGCCAGCTCTACACAAGACGCTGTTATATCTTCCAGTCCCTATAGCTTGATATTCCATTCTGTTGGAGATTTCAAAGTAAATAATGAAGACATGCGCACTGGTGCATGCAACCCTTCTTCATAACATAAACCCCACAACTTTTCAGTCGTTTTTCACAGAGAGCTGACATAAAAGATGTGTCAAGCACAAAAGTTAGCATCCGTGTTATGGGTGTCTCTACCTGTAAGAGGGTAGTTAAGGGGATCACTGTTTTAAACCAGGCAGGGCTGGCGAGAAGAGGATGTAAGGGCAGAGAGAGGAGAATATCTTTGGTTGAGTGGATGTAACTAATAGCCCTTTTTGTTGCTAACCAATAGAGGGTGTTGGTAGATGGCTTGTAGACTTTACTTCTTCTTGCTTTCTGTCCACTAGTTTATTTGATTGTAGGCTATTTTCTAATGCTGTTTCACCAAGAATGCACCAGCCACCACCAAAAATGAGCTCAATAAAGCATCTAATAGGAGAAGGGTGGAAATAATGTGGGGCACTGATGTGTTATTGGGACAAACGTGACATGAATTTAGAAACGTGACTGTCTTCCATGCATGTAGGACTTCTAGGCGTGATATTATTGTTTTCATTTAACCTTTCAAGTTTTTAGCTTCGTTTTTATTAACAAAAAAAAAAATAAAGGGTATAATTATTACAGTCAGACCAAAAAGGAAAAAGTACATCATGTATTGCTATGATGTGTGTGTCTCTCTGTGTGGGCGTGTGTACAGTCTTCTTGGGATGTCTTAGTCAAACTGGCTGGTGCCCTCTGACCTTTGTAAGCATTATAGATACTGGGTGCTTCCACCAGCCAGTGACACGCCGAGTGGGGTTCAGCTTAGATCTCCTCCCCATCTTGTAACATTTAAGCTCGTGAGCCCGAGGCAACACGCTACAACCTTCTGTTGTACCAAAACCAAAAATACCATGTTCAGCAATGTAATAATGCTACTCTGTGTCTCTCTAAAGTTGGCACACAGCCACCTTTTCAGTTCGAGGCGAGGAGGGAATTATATTTGTATCTGTGTCTCTCTGTGTGGTGTTGTCATGCCTCAAGTTGATTTGATTTTTGGGGGGGTTTTGTTGTGGGGCTTCATGGGAGGGTGGGTGGAGTGAGGACTGTCATATCAGACCTGTAATTTGATTGTGAGCATAAAAGTTATGTTCTGCCCTTTACCCATCGTTTAATATCTTCTGGTAAAAAAACCACAACTATATATTTGTTTTTGTTTTTGTTTTTTTTGTTTTTTTTTTAGTTCAATGGCCAATTGGGCAAGGGCTTCTCTCTCTCCTCTATTACCAAAAAAGAGGCAGCACTGGGTGTAGTAAAACTCTTAACTCATGTTCAAGACAAACCTGCAGCATTTTTGGGGATTTTCATTCTGTGGAACTATTTTATACATTAAATGTTATGTGAATAACAAAGCATTTTGATAGTAAGGTAAAGCCTTATGAATATTTAAATGTCAGTCAAAACTTTGTTGAAACATATGTTACAGAACAAAACTTGAGCTTATAAGCTGGTCACATGTGATATCCCACATTTAATTACTTGTTTTGTTACTCATCGCAGTTCGTATGACTGTATCTTATGAATAACGTTATCACCACACCAAATTATCATGCCCCTCCCCTTTTTCTACCTGTTGTAATGGATGTCACTGTACAGTTTGTGTAATGTTTCAGTATTTTTTTTTTCTTTTATAAACTTTGGTGTTTTGTTGAGATGCCAGTTTTATTTGGACTTTGTGTCACAGGATTCACGATAACTCTGTATCAATTTTGAATATTATTTAGGTCTTTTGTTACATAACCGGGTGGCAATGTAAGGTTTAGAGGTATAACATTTGGTGCTGTGGAAAGAAAATTGTATCAATTGAGGTTCTGCAATGGACATTTAGTGTACTTCACCATGCTATTCCTTTACACCCTTCTCATCTAATTCCACCATAGCATTTTTGACACTCCCTCAGTTATACAGTCACTTTCCCAGACATTCACCTACTTTTGTGCCTGAATTAACTGTTAACTCTGAATTAGTTGCTCAAAGTAAAACAAAAATCCTTTATGAACTCGTAAATTTCTGTTTATGGAGTGGCAAAGACATTTTTAAACGGACTAGATTATGTAGATGGCTGGTACATTAAAGCTCTGAGTTTCAGATGCATCAGCCCATCACAGCTAGTTATAAAGGTGCAGATGTTGCCTGTGCTGTCAAGAGATACTACCAGGCGGTTTAGTTTTATTTGTACTTCCTGTTGAATTGTGAAACAGGAACAGTGCTTAACTTCTGCATAAGTGCACAAGCCTGCACTTGAAAGTAACCACAACTAAAAACAACTTTGCCTAAACATGTGGTCTTCGATATTTGTGTCATGTCGACCCCCTGTAGTTTGGCGGCAGGGTGACAAAAACTTCCCATTATTGATCATATGTAAGTCTTGTTTGGATTCCACAAGTGACTAAATGACTTCCATAGCATCAAATGTCTTTTTAAACCTTTTTTTTTTTTTTTTTCTTTGTTTTTATTAGTATATTTGTATCTCCCCTCTTTCCCTTGTATTTACCCCTCTCTCTACCTCTGTCTTTCCATTTCTCTTGTATATAACCCCCACTGTTTTCAGACTTGTGAGTCTGTAAGAACTCCTTTTATACCTCAACTTTAGAATTGTTCTAGAAAGAGTAAAACAAAAAGGAAGAATATGACAAATTGTAGTGTTCTTATTAGAAAATTAATAAAAATGATTTAGTGTGATTTTTCAGTATTTGATTTCAGATTTTAGGAGTGTTTCATTTTATAATTTGTCACAGATGCTCTTGTGATAGTCAAATGTAATAAAAGGAGAGATTGCACCATCTGATGATTAATATGTGAATCTGTCACCTCATGGAAGGAAAACACTACCCTGAGAAATGACAGCATTTGTCCAGCATGTATTAAATTCATGTTCAGCTTTTTAATTGATGCATCTTTATGTATGTATATGCATATGTGTGTGTGTGTATATATATATATATATATATATATATATATATATATATATATATATATATACACACACACACACACACATACAACACAAAACACATTTAAGTCAGTTTACAAATGTAAACAAGGCAGAGAAGTAGTTTAGCACATGTCACAAACAAGAAACAGCTTTCATAGAGATGTCCTGCTCAGATGACAGTAACATCTGTGTTTGTTTTGTTTGTTTTGTTTGTTTGTTTGTTTTGCAGGCCGACAGCCATCATACCCGAGGCACTGTCCAACTGTTCTCTTTATGGCTGCTGTCCTGATGTACACACAAGACCTGCTCCTCTGACTTCCCCACACTGGTGACCTGAGCGATCTATAGACAAAAAAAAAAAATCATTTTAGAATGCAACACCAAAGAAAAAACATTTCTTAAAAAGTAATAATAATAAAATAATCCTCACTGCTAGAAGTGAAAACCTGCATGACTCGCTCAAAGGGACTGAGGAGCCACAAACCCTGGAATAACAAGACTTACAGGCAACAATCACAATCTAGTAAACAGGATCACAAGCCTGAATCAAGGTGCCTCAGGAGTGTAATGTTTAGACATCACAGGTTCTATCTTGTGCTTTTTGGTTGAACTCTTTATGTCATTTGTACCGGACGGTACCTGTGATAATGGTGAGTTAGTTTCTTCTGGTAAAGGCTGACGGCGACGCAAACAGCATAGGATCTGCTTGAATGTGGTCCTCATCTCGATATCTCGCAGGGAATAGATGATGGGATTGACCAGAGAGTTGCACTCGGCTATCACCAAACAGTACTTCTCGTAGCGATTGGCGTTGATGCCTTCAATCCGAAGTCCGTCCAGCAAAAGAACCAGGAGGCCCGGTGTCCAGCAGATGACAAAGGCACCTGCAGAGATGTGGGTCAAGCAAGAAAGAGTCGACAGTAAAAATAAGTCTTCCACAAAAGCAGCATTGATATACGACACCAGAGTCAAAGTACGGTTTTGTCAGATGCTATTTGTATGTTGATTGCTCAATATCAATGTTAAGTACCTTCAGGAAATGAGTCACCTCACAATCATTTCTGTCAAGGGAGTTAATAATGGAGGGAAATATGCCCAAAAATCTATCATGGAAGTTACAAACAACCCCTACCTACAATAAACAGAGTCAAATATATAGGAAGTGGGCGAGTGTAAGTAGGAAGCAGCCTTAGAAAATCAAAACCTACAAGTGCGAAGTGGAAAAAAGAGTGTGAAGTGTAAATAACGCAAAGGAAACACTAAAGCCCCCAATTATTTAACTCTAGATATGTCTTCAGAGTCTTCTCACCCAGAACCATGGCGATGGTTTTCATCAGGTTGACAACAGTCTTCTTGTACTCTTCATCTAAGGTCCGGCGAGACATGTTTTGATTCCAGTGTCTCACATAAATGAAGATATGAATGTACATAGCCACCATGACGATGAAACTGAGGAAGTTTAGAACTGCCCAGAAAACGAGAAAGTTGCGGCTGTAGAGTGGAGCGATGGCGGAGCAGTCACTCAGTTTACATTCGCAGTTCCAGAATAAGGAGGGCACCAGGCCCATGATGATGCTCACAGCCCAGATGCAAACTATCAGCAGCACCACCCGGCGCTTGGACATTTTGCTGTGCAGCTGCATGGTGAGAATGGTCTGGTGGCGTTCCACAGCAACAGCCAGCAGGTTGGCCACTGAGGCCGTGAGGCTGATGTCGATCAGAGCTCCTCGGATGTACCACTGGCTCTTAGTCAGTGTTCTGGTCCATGGGCCAGTGTTCAATATCAGGTTGCTGTAGGCAATGCCAGCAAATAGATCAGCTGCAGCCAAGTTGCCCAGGAGATAGTAAATAGGGTAGTGGAAGAGACGGTTCATAAAGATGGCCACCATCACCATCAGGTTGGACAAGACCACAATGAGACACACGGTCAGGCCCAGTGCGACGACCACATAGTCTCTCGTTGTCCAAGCTACACTGATGTTTTTACCCACGAGGTCGTAGAAAAAGGTGACATTGTTCTCGCTGGAACAGGTATCCGACATGTTTTCCACAGCCATGACTGGAAAGACAAAACAGAAAGATAAGCATGCTTATCCGTCATCTACAAGAGGAACACAAACATTATCTTTGTACAAAATGCAGCTGTATTAGCCAATCCACTCCCCTCGTTTGAGCTGTAAAAAAAAAAATCAACACTGAATTTGATTGTGAAGCTACAGTGTGATACGGACACTGCTACAGGTCACGTCCAACAGTTGATAAAATATTAATTCGGGCTACAAACATAATTCATTTAAATGTCAAAACAGTGTCCCAGAGATCAAAGGTGAAATCTCCAACTCATTCACTAAAACGCAACATATCAACCACGACAATAAAACAATTAAATACAGTTTCAACCATATTTCTTTTCTTTTTCTTTCTATCTATCTTTCTTTCTTTTTTTAAAGCAAAATTTTAAATGACAAATCTAAAACAGTTGTATTAATGTTAAGCGCTAAACTATAGTGCGACGTGTGAAAGTGATACTGACTAGAAATCGCTTGTCTCTGACAAGAAACAAACAACGAACGTGTTTTCTTTTTTTCTTTACATCCTGTCGTCGTTTCAGGGTTTCCTCCATCCAGATAAGTCCGACATGAAACCGCTGGTCCTTGTTTCCATTTGATGAGACAGAAAGTCTTGGAGCTGCTGCCTCTGGTTCTCGTCTGAAGGCGGCTTCAGGTGTAAAGCGACTGAATCACTCTTTACTCGATTCAGCTGGACCAGACAGACAGGTAACGACGACGCCTCCAGGAAGATCTGAAATGTGGAAAAACACACACACGCGCGCAAGGTGCGTGGTTACTTTGTACATTAAAGTTGCGACTCTACGTTCAAACCTTTAGCCCAAATGGAAACATTGCTCAGATTTGTATTTTGATTTTTTTTTTTTTATGTTTTTGTGTTAATTTAAACTACTTACAAAGTCACGGAGCTGTGAAACAAGTAATCAAATGTTAAATATCTGTGATGTCAAAAGTGTGAAAATAAACTATAGAGTTTAAATGTATTAAAACGATAATGATAATAAAAGGGAGTAGGGTGTAGATTTTATTTTCTTAGGAACTTAAATCGACACAATTACATAATTTTAGAAAAAGCACCTGAAGGCAACAGAACAAAGAAACTGAAACGTTTAGATTCAGAGATTCTTCATTTACACTGGCGAAATATTTAAGAATTATTATTATTATTATTATTATTATTTGCAAGTCTCAACCGGTTTATTTATAAATATTATATTATATATTCACTGTAGTGCGACATAACTGTGTTGTTTGAAATTACCAAAAACTTCAATGAATATCGGCATTTTTCTATTAGTTTCTATTAGTATACTCACCGGAAGTGTTACGTCACAATTGTTCAACTGATTCGGGTGTGAATCAATCATGTCTGTTTACTGCCCCCCGGTGGACAATAAGTGGAACTGCAACATCACTTTAAATACTTTGACACATTATTATTATTGTTATTATTATTATTAATCGTAATAATCTGGTAAAAAAAAAAAAAGTTAGTTTTTTAATATACTAGTATTACCGATACCTATAATTAGCAAGCAACCTCAATTTTCACTTCAACTCCAACTTCAGCGCAACTATATAGAGCTCCACTTTCTTGACCGGAGATAAGCAAATAATGGTCTTTAAAAAAAAACAAAGAACAAAACAAAACGCTGGGAAGGTATTCAACTGTGTCGTTATCTCACTTCTAATATTTACCTTGTTATCAAAGTCCAAACAAAAGAAATACATGAATAGTTACACTCGAATGACCTTATGTATGGTGGTTGCTGCCATCTTCTGGTCAATACTGGTACTACAGTACTAAGTGTTAAGCTAGCGTCAATAACGACATCGTGAATATTACTACTTCCGGTAAATGCCGTCAATAAAATGTTACGACGGAAACGGAAAATACACAGACAAAAATCAAAACACAAATAAAAGCCAGTAATGTAAATATTTATGATTATCTCTTTCTAGATGTTTTTTGTATTTTTTTATATATATCGTTTTTCTTAGCAGTCAGATGCAGCAGTTGCTAGCTAGCTAGCTAGCTCACTATTACCGTTGTATCAGTTCACGTTGCAGCAAAACGTTCTCGGTTAGTTCATTAATAATTTAACATTATCTGAATCAACTAGTTATTATTAAAGAAATCGTAGTAAAATAAATCTACAACAGAAATCAACTGCGCACATTTACAATCCACCGCCCTCCAGGGCGATAGTGAGGAATTACAACATTACATTTAATTCGGCTGCTAACACTTTAGTTTCCATCAAACCTGATATAATTTATTGCAGTAAACGTGTTTGGACCATGAGAACTGACTATGGTGTGTGAGTTAACTGTTTACAATTTAGTTGCAAACACTTCAATGTAACCGCTTTAAACGGTTTCAAGTTTGGGCTATTATTTTTGCAAATCATAAACCGGAAGTAGTGTTGGCTTTGGTGTTGTTGTTTACGTTGGTTTTACTAATTTGTTGATTTGTAGTTCCCAACTTTCGCCACCGGGGGGCAGTAAATACCACTGATTACAGTGAACACAGGCCAGTCGTGTGATTATATACTTTACTGTCATGTGTCCGTCAAACAGTAGAACCCACAAACTTATAGTTTTAGGGAAAACAATAACTGTAATTATCATCGTGGCACTGATGGTACCGATTAGTTAGATTAGATTAGTTCGCTAGTTAATTTTAAGCATCGTAGCGCAGTAAACATTAAGGAGCATAAAGTACTAATTAGTTACACCTGCGTTTTACAACATAGACGTCGTCTCTGTTTCTTGAATCAAGTTACACATTATAGCAAAAACACTTCCGGCTAATACCTTCAAAATAAAACAACCCCAGGAGGAGGCAATTATTCTAAATTTAGTGGACAAAGTATGTATATGGGCATTTAAAGTTTGTTTTTTGTTTTGTTTTGTTTTTTTTTTCAAGTAGTTTGGGGTGATAAAGGTTTGTCAGCTCACTGGAGCAAACATCTAACTTTTCAAGTGTCACCAACTTTATCTTTGTAGTATCACAAATAAATCATAAAAGCAAATCACTCACTGAGGCATATTTCTATTCTGGTTAATAACGGGATGTGAGCAAAGCTTCATTCATCCTTTGCACGGTGGAAAAATGATGAGGAGATAGTAGACAGAGGAAACAGAAAACTATCAACATTAATGTATTGATTAATTGATGTTATTGTATCAATGCGGTGCCACTGAGTCAGTGTTGTTTTGATCATCAGTTCATGAGTGAAACACGTATATCAAATGTTAAAACAGCTGAAGTTGTTAGTTAATAAAAAGACTTAAAAAAAAAAAAGACAAAGTTTTATTTATTTTTTTTATTTTCTATAAAAGAAATGAGTTTATTCAATGATCATAACAGATTTAATCAGAGACCTCGATAGACCACTCACATACCAAACAATAAATCGAGGAAAATGTTTGAACAAAACCCCCAGAACACATGTAACACAAAATAAAATACCTGAATAAAGCAAACTCTGGGCTGAGCTGCATGTCAGCACATTCTCTGTAGAACTCATGGCACATTATGTCCAACAGTTACTGTGAAAAGAAAAAAAAAAAAGGCTAAACAGGAATGAAGTCTTTTTTTGTTTGTTTTTTGTTTTTGTTTTTTTTTTTTTACCCTTTCAAAACCAGTCTAATAATAAAAATTATATATTCATATATGGTGGACCTCATAGAAATTAAAAAGGTGACGTAAGCACAAAAACAAATTCTCCTGAAGTACTTGTTTATCTGTTTCTTTTTCCTTCTCAATAGAACGCTTATCTACATTGCAGAACATGTCTCCTCGCATCACACACTTAAAAAAAAAAAACAAAACAAAATAAAATAAAATAAAAAAATAACAAAAACAAAACACACAGTCACACAGCCGTCCAAATTTACACAGTCACACTCACAGACCAGACTCAAACGCTAGTGTGGCGATGCTGAAACATATCTACCTAAAAATCTGCTGATTGAACAAAATGAGAAAGTAGATGTCAGGTGTGTACACTCATAGAAGTCCAGCTAAAACTAAATTTAAAACCCGAGTATTGACAACGGGTAAAATATAAAATGCTGTCTTTTCCTTTTTTTTTTTTTTTTTTTTTTTTTTTTTTGTTTGTTTGTTTGTTTTATTTTTATTTTTTACACAAACTCTCTCAAAAATCTCCCTCCCCATCCAAATATTACACCACCCATTGCTGACTCACCCCTTTTTTCTAAACCCCCTTCAAAGTGTAATATAAGCCGACGAGAATTGCAATACAATACAGGCACTGGAGAAAAACACCATAGGAGACGAGTGGAGAGAACGAGATGCATTCAGATTTTCAACCCATTCCCGGTCCCAACGACGTCTCCAAAAACAGAATTATAACTCACATCAACTATTATCGAACAAGAACAAAGATATAAACCGAAACAGTTTTTTTTTCAGCGTTTTCTGATTCACAACTTTTGTCTTTTTTTATTTTTGTGTTGTTGACTGTGTGCCCTTAGGTGACTATTTGATATAAAAAAAAAAATTTAAAAAAAAACTAACTGGGTGTTCCTTCTTATCCCTTCAACTATTTTTTTTTATCTTTACTTATTAACCTGATTCTCGTAACAGCTACAGAAAGGTGTTAAATATTTGTCTATAACGCCTCCCACCCCCTTCCTGCCTCAAACACTCTACTTGTTAACAATTGATCAAAACCTTCTGGTAAGAACAGATGAACCAGCGGGAAAAAAAAAAAAGAAAGAAAAAAAAAGGAGGCTCCTCGTCTTTCTCTCTTCTCTTAACTGATCCAGTAGTGTGACTGCTGTGAACAGGCCAATGACGTGAACATCTGAAATATTAATCTTCAAAATTTAATACGAATAATGGTGCAACACTTGTAGTGAAATTATATTCCAACTAAAGCTCAGAAACGACCAGAACGTTCTGCTCTTCAGCTAACGATTTCCTGTTACTGCTTTAAATGAAAAAAAAAATACACACAGCAGGATGAAAACTTCAACTGATTTTTGTCTTTCATGAAATACTTGCTGGAACTATGATAATGCATATATTCAGGGTTTTTTTTTTTTTTTAATCTCCTAATAACTAGCTAATGTGTTTTAGGACGAGGAATTGAGCATAAACAATAGTGGGTTGTTTGGCATAGACATAAGTGGCGGAGTGTATTGGTGTGAAGATTCAAAGACCTAGAGAGGAAAATAAACAGTTATTGTAGTATAAGAAAATACTTCTTTACAGTAGATACTAGATGATGAAAAAGGTCTGCACTGCTCCTACTCCTGGTTGTAAATGTTACTGGTTTGTCCATGTGTACAGGCCACAGAACATAATGGTCTGTTTAGGAAAGAGGTGTAAGGCAAAGTGTACCTTCTCTGCTGAGAAATATACATGATTTACAGTATGGAAGTTGACCCTACCCATCCCCCCCCTCGAGCCCAACCGCCCACCCCCCCCCCCCCATCCCAACCATTTCATGTGTTCACTTACAACAAACAAAACAAAACATAAAAGACCAGTCCTCTTCGTCACCTCAGACATCTGGCAGTTTCAAAACACCTCACAACAGTCTGTCAGTACATTATCAGAGCATTTTTAAAGTTATTGGGATGTCTTTAGACTTGCAAATATTTTCACCGCCACGCACACTTGTTAGAAGCACGTGTGACAAAGGCAACTATGCCAAAAGGGGTCCTTTCTCTCTTGTTGTAGAGATATCAGGCAGATAAAGCCAAACTCCCAGGATATTACATCCAAAATCAATACGACTCCCCATAACATTGTGTGTTTTCAGTCCATGGGGGCAAATAGAGCTGCGACCGCCCCTGTCCAGCATTTGTACTCAATCTCCAAGAGCCTGTCACGGTTACATACAGTCCGTGTCTCTCTGTGGTACGTGGACGTAAAATCTCACTTTATAGGAGATGTACATCATCCACGTCTCTCTTTTTTGTGTATGTGTGTTTTCTTTTGTTTTCCTTTTTTTCTTTTTTTTTTTTTTTTTTTTTTGCAGTTGCGTTTCAGTTGCTCTTCTCCTCAAAACAGGTTCTCCTCAAATATAGCCATTAAGTCACTTTGGAAATTCATGTCAATAGTTGCCGCCATCTGGAAAGAAAAGAAAAAAGAACAACTTCAGCATTTCCTTTATATCCAATATATGTAAACAAATCAATCGAAATTAAATCATTATCGTTATGATTTGTGTTTAAACTGAGCTGATCGGCTTTTAGCAACCAGCGTGACACTAAACTGCATCAAACACACTGATCTTACCGCTTCTCGCCTCCTCCTCTCCTGCTCTCGACGGCGTGCTAGCTCCCTCTGTTGGTCCAGTGGGTTTTGTGTGGTGGGCTGAGGTGGTGTAGGGGGTTGAGGAGGCTGCTGAATGGCAGTCGGCTGTGGCTCCTGCTGCTGCTGTTGTTGTTGTTGCTGCTGCTGCTGTTGCTGCTGCTGCTGCTGCTGTTGTTGCTGCTGTGAAGGGGCTTGGATGTGCTGCTGCTCCAGGCGTCTGCGTGGCTCCTCGTGCACCCTTCTGCTTGGCTCCATGATGTCCTCTTCATCCCGACCTCTGGAAATCATTCAGACCAATAATTCACACCAGGTGAAATCAAAGACTTTTTACATAGTTGTGTGGAGTTGATAAGCGAGTAAGACAAATCCTTAAAAGCAACATCTGATGCCATCCTGGATTCTCATAGAAAAAAAAGCCTTGATCTAAATATAAAACTGCAAGGCCACAAAAATAAAATCACTTACAGGGTTATTAAACAAAACAAAAAAAATCTTGACTTGTACAAATAACTGGCTCCTTAACTTGGGAATTCTCTCCTCAGAAGGTGGTCACACTATTGTTACTAATAAATAAATAAACAAACTGAGTTTTTGTTTCCATACAACAGATGGAAAACACTTGTCTTCTTGCTTTTTATATATATATATTATAACGATTTGGTACAAGTACTAAATATTCCCATCTTGCAGCATGAAAGAGCTCAATAACTCAACAAAAATAAAACATCTGGTGATCATGGCTTTTTTTAAATTTAATACCTCTGTTGTATTTCTGAAGTAAAGGATTGTTTGTAAGCCTTAATAATCTGAACACAGGGTTTATATAAAAAGAATCAGTGTTTTATATTGTCTTGAACATCTTTGTCCTGTTAAAAGCCGTTAAACATTAGCTTATTAATCACATAAACATGTAAATATGTGGCTTGATGATAAATAGATGTAATGTCCAATGCATAGTCAAAAAAGTTTGAACTTTTGAAACAATTTTGACATTTGAAACAATCCTTCCTGTAGTTCTCTATGGTTGTTGTGGTCTTACAATACGGCCACTAGAGGGCATACTGCATCACTTCAAGGTCCCATCATGGTTTCCTATGTCTTAAATATGATCAGCCAGTTCACCCACAAAGACACTTAAGTTATCACTAAACCCTAAAAATAGTCTGTCATGAGGTAAACATTGCAGACTTTTTCATTTCGACAACCTTACCGTAGTTTGTCCTGTTCTCTGCGTAGCCTGTCTTTTTCTGCCTGCTCAGCTTGAGCCTTCAGGGCCTTCTCCCTCTCCTCCTTTTCCCTGGCAGCACGTCGGAACTGCTCAAAACTGTCACTCGATGACTTTACTGCAGATAGAGGTGTAGATGTGGACTTTTGTGCCAGACTGGCCCATGAGCCCATATTCTTTAGTTTCACATCCTGACAAAACAATACAGAAGAAAAAATAAAGGAGAGTTATCACTCGAGAACAAGTCAAATCTTACAAGATGCAATCCCATGTTTATACACATAGAACTACATGACATGTATGAAATAACAATTGAAACTGTGTTGTACTCTTACCTGTACTTTTTTGGGTGCAACGGGCGTCTTGGACTCCTGTTTGAACTTATCCTTCTCTTGCAAAGAGGGTGGTGGCCCACTAGGCTCAGAGGAGCGGATGACAGGTCGCGAACTGTCCATGGACTTCACATCTGCTCAACAAAAGTAAAACAAACACGGTGTCAAGATTTTGTGCAACTTTCTCATACATGTCTTAACTACAGAAAATAAAAGAAACAGAAACATTAAGCCTTGTGACTCACTCTGTTGGCCGTGGCCTGGTTGAGAAGGTTTATTATCAGGATGTTTGTGATGGTCTGGTCTAATTGCAGGGTTAAATGGCTCTCCTCTCATTACTGGTGAAGGAGGAAGTTTCTCTTCCTTCAACCCACCTTGGTTCCCAGGGGCTCTCTGCTGTACGGCAAGAAAACAAATACATGTTGGTCCTGCACTCAGCTCCACCCCCTCCAAATACTGTATCCAACCAGAGCAGGTTCCTCACCTTTTTGGGCTGCATGTTGTGAGGTGGAGACTGGTGAGATACAGGTGGATACTGTGGAAGCTGTGGGGAATGCATCATGAGCGGGGATGGGTTGTCCCTCATGTGACCTATCAACAGAAGAACGGGCCATTAAACTTCAGTCCACACATTCTTCTAAACCACAACAGTTTTACTTATATCATTCATTACACTATATATTTTTGTCACATTGTCTCACACTCACCTGTGTTGTAGGGGTCAGCCTTGGTTGGGCGAGGAGATGGCTGTTCTTGCTGCTGTTGCTGGATAATCTGCTGTGCTTTATTGGTGGACATGGATACCTTATGTTGTGATGCCTGGGACTGCCCAGCTAGTCCAGGACCCTGCTGGTAGTTCAGTTGCTGCTGTTGTACCTGCTGCTGCGGCTGCTGCTGCTGCTGAGTGTGCTGCATGTGGCGAGGTTGGTGCAGAGGCATCTGTTGGGGTGGGGCCTGATGTGATGGGGCTGGCTGAGCCTGGGACTGAACAGGGAGCTGAGGAGGAGGCAGCGTGGTCTGAGTCGAAAGTTGAGATTGTCCCTGGACAGATTGCAGGAGAGAAGACTGTCCTGGCTGCTGTTGCTGTTGCTGTTGCTGCTGCTGCTGCTGACGAGCCTGCACCTGGAGCGACTGCATCGACTGCTGGGGCTGACGGGCCTGTTGGAACTGCTGTATATATAACTGTACTTGGTTCAAAGGCGTTGTAGACCCTGGCTCTTCATCATCCTCCAGCAGCATCTGGGGAGGTTGGGAAGACAGCAATCCCTGGGGTGTGAGTGTTGGGGGGGACATTGGCCGTTGGTGTAGAGGCTGAGGGGGGTGGAGGATCTGAGAGGGGAGCTGATGCTGCGGTGGAGCTGTGGACTGAGGCTGCAGCTGCTGCTGTTGTTGCTGCTGCTGCTGCTGCTGCTGTGTTGTTGTTGCTGCTGCTGTTGCTGCTGTTGGTGCTGCAAGGTTGGCTGCTGCAGGGTTGGCTGCTGCTGAGGGGGCGCTGGTTGCTGCTGAGGAGGTTTGGGGTGAAGGGGCGCCGCCTTGTGACTGGGTCGAGAGGGCTGCTGAGGCATGGAACTGTGCAAGGCTAAGGTTTGCAAATTAAAAAGAAAGGAAGAGATAAAATTTATCATTAATTAATTGCGATTAGTTACTTTGTAAATTTAAGGAAAATGCCCTCTATCAGAACATTGTGATATATTAAAAATGAGTATGTAATCATCACTCATAGACCAATGAAAGGTGCAGCAGCCTGTATACACCCTTACCTGGAGACGGAAGGACGGGATGCTGGTTGAGGAAGGGGTGGGTTTCAGGGGACACAGGCCCAGCAGAATGAGCGTTGAGGTGTGGAGGTGAGGTGGAGTTGCCGGCGTGATGGGAAAGATGCATGAGGGGCTGGCCGAAAGATGGCAGGGAATCAAAGCTAGTTTCCAGTAACTGGGATGACTCCAGAGCAGCTACAGGGGGAGCCATGAAGCCTGCAGGAGATGGTTGATGCTGTTGCTGATGGTGTTTCATGTGACCGCCGGGCTGAAGGCCTGCTGGTTGGGAATGTAGCCCAGACTGAGCAGGGCCACTCTGAGTGTGAGGATGCATCTTCTTCCCTTCCTTCACAGACTGGCTCTTCTTCTTCTGCTGTTTTATCATTCCTGACAACGCGAGGGAAAAAAAACATTAGATATTCAATTCAATTTAAATCTCTTTTGTTAAGAGAAATTTCATTTTCACTAAGTTACCTGCCGCCTCAGGTTCACTGTCTGAGCTGGATCCACTGCTCTCCGATGAAGATCCAGTTTTTTTGGAGGTAGCCATTGACTCCACAGTCTTCTCAACTGTAAAATAACCACTAAATGTTACATGCAATTCCAGAATAAAACACCACAGGTGAAATTATTCACCAAAACTATACACAGAGGGAGTTGTTCCTGAAGCCAAGTTCCTACAGTGGCTTACCTGGAACCTTTTTCTTCTTGCGGAGACAGGAAGACACGTATCTCTCCAGCTCACGTAGAGTAGAAGGCTTCAATGTTTCAAAGTCAATCTCAATCTCATCTGGGTTTGAGTTTTTGAGTGATGGCTCTCTTGACTGTATAATATGCACTACACGGCCGAGCTTATCACCAGGAAGCTTGTTGATGTCCAAACTTAACTGCCTCTTCTCCTCGTATGTCATAGGTTTGCATTTTTCCCCTGTGGCTGACGAGCCAGCTGCCCCCAGGTCGTCTTCCAGGCTGAGAACTGGCTGCAGGTTGGAGGGATGGTTGTTTTTCATCGCCTCCTTCTTACTACATAGGCAAAAAAAAAAAAAAAAATATGTAATTTACCAAATTTGTAACACTGGTTAGTAAGATTCTAAAATACAATTCAAAGTCTTGTGCTAATAAGATTAAACACTTTCACATAGACATGAATTGCTTAATCACAGAACATTGTTAGACTCAAGTGATGCAGACATCAGTAAGCTTTCTGGATTGCAACTATCAACAAAGGTCATACTTATTAATAAAACTTTAAAACATAGAGCTTCCTGAACCTAATCTCAATCATGACCACAACTAAACAGTAGCTTTATGAATAACAAACAGGGATCAGAGAACTGAGTAAAGATAATACTGGCTGGAGCAAAGCCAAGCTGATAGCTTAAGAAATATCTAATGTCAAGGGACTGCTAGCTAACAGCCTGGCACCGGTTCAGTACCCACCTTGGTTTCTTCTTCGGGACAACCTCTTTGTTGTTATTGTTGCTGGTCTTGGTCTTCTTAGAGATAGAGACAGGTGTGGCATCCTGGATTTCATCTACAAGGCCAGGCATACTTCCTTTCTTCTTATGCTTCTCTTTTTTCTTCTCTTTCTTTTCCTTCTCTTTTCTCTTTGGTTTGCTGGCTTGTGGTTGGGACAGGGCAGCCAGCTGCTCATGGACAGCCTTCAGCTGTATAATAATAAAAAAAGAGACAAATTCTTAACAAACAGTAACAAGAGCTGAACAGCAAATTTGTTGCCACTTAGAACAGCCTTTGATGACTGACCTGTTCCTGGAGCTCTGCCAGCCGCTGGGCTCTCTCCTCTTCAGAGTCATCTGTGGAAGACTCAGACTCAGAGGACGAGTCACTAGAACTGTCTGAAGAAGAGGCAACGTGAGCCATAGGAGGCTGGGGCTTAACAGGAGCAGGATGGTGAAGTGTAGGAGCTGGGGCAGAAATCAGAGGCTTGCTCTCAGGTTCATCTGGCATCTTTGCAAAGCGCATCTCAAAGACATCCTATAAAAGGGAAAAGAAGCAAAAAAAAATAAGAAAAATGTAAGTATAGACTCAAAAGACCACAACCTTTCTTTTGCTAACATGTGATTTTGTGTACTTCACTGTGTTTGCCAACTATAGATGGACGACTATTATACATTCTAGTGTATTTAACCACTATCTTGTTTTCCTTGTAGGTGAGGTGTCCAGGACTGCTTTGATTGTGGATTTGCTGCCTTAAATTAGCCAAACCGGGACAAATGTTAAATCTGGTACTGAACTGAACACATAAATTTGAATGAGGTGAAAGACTACAGCTGTGAAAACAAATGGTAAAAAGCTCTGGTTGAGTAATTTTATGGTCCAACAAAACAACTGATTCAAATACATGTTGATATTCAGCTTCTGAACAAATGAAGGTTGATATTGAGCACTGAGGCAGAATCGTAGCTCTGTGTGTATTTGTAATGTAAACAATGATTTTTAAGTAAAAGATGCACTTAACTTATCCAACATAGACATTTTTTTTCAAATGTAAACTAAAACACAACTGGCCAGTCCTCTCTTCAGATGCTTTAAGATCAATAAAATCCCAGATTAAGGTTAAGTGCCCACTCTTATTTTTATTTTACCAAAATAACATTGTTCCCACATTAGACTACATTTACCTGTAATTTCCGTGCCATAGCTACCACCTCATGGTCCGGTGGGTTATATTTGTAGCAGTTGGAAAACATTAATCGTACATCAGCAGCAAACTCTTGGGGTTCCCGATATTGCCTGTTCTCCAGCTTGACCTAATAAACACATCAAGGATATTAATTACTTGCTATGCCACAAATCCACTCTCATTTATAAAAGTATGGTATGTTCAAATACGCCATCTTCAACACACCTTGATGGTGCTGAGGTCCATGGGATGTTTGATGATATCATGATAATCGTGTAGTCCGAGTGCATCCACATCAACAGGTTTGTAGAATGGCCAAGCATAAGCAGCATGTTTCTTAGACAGCATGTCCCTAACCAGACTAGCACAATATCCCATCTGGTCTTGTGGTTTGGGGCTATGACCTCCACTTGGTCCACTCAGTCCAATCCCCATGCCTATGTGATGCTGAGAGTCTGGGGCATCTTTTTTCATCAGTTTTGTAGGTCTGGTACTCTCTCGTCTAGGTAGTGTCTTCCCAGATTTAGATTCTGCTGGTGAAGATTCACTGAGTTGGTCGTTTGCCGTAGGTGTTGTAGTGTCTGCTTTCCTTTTCTGGCTCTTTCTTTGCTAAATAGCAGTGAGCGTAATGAAAACACAGAAATGGGATGAAAAGACAAAGAAACACGTGATTAGAGTTATGCCAAAACATAAACACACGTGTCCAGTGCTCCGAAACATAGCTAAAAATGAGATTATCAGCCTAAGAATATTTCCGTCAGTCACACTCACTTTGGTCATAGTTATTGGGTTCTGCAGCATGGGGGCAGTGCTCTGGATGGATGCTGGGGGTAGGGAAGTCTGAGCAGCAGGAGGCACAGAAGTCATGATGGGAACTTGAACTTGAGGAGCACAGTCTGATTGGCCCAGGGAGTAAGGAGCTCCGAGCTGTGGTGCATGGCTTGGTAACACTGGGGGCACGTGAGCCTGCATCAAAGGCTGGGGAGGTAGTGAAGGCGGGCCCTGCACTGGTCCTCTAGTCTGCGGTGCTGCTGAGAGGTTTGACAGACCACGGGTTTGAGGGGTTGTGGACGATGGATCAATGATGGCCCCTGGTTTCAAGCTTAGACCTTGATAAGAGAAAATAAATAAATGTCCCATTTCACAGAGGCCAACTCAGTGAACAGAAGTTGACAAAATATGACAGTGTTATCCCATACCTCCCTCTCTCCGACCTCGACCACGACCTTTCCCTGTCATGACAACAATCTCAATTTCTTCCTGAGGCATTTCTGTGACTTTCTGGAGGAAAACCTTCTCCAGAGCCTCAGCCATTAAGACTATGTCATCTCCAGGCTGCAGGGGGAGACAAACATTGTTACTAAAAGTAGAGGCATACTACAGTCATTTTCATAATAGTGGATACAGTGTATAACTATGTTACCTTGTTGTATATGTAGCAGTTGGTAAACATTGTGTTGAAGTCTTGGATACATTCTTGGGCATTCCAGTAGTAACTGTTCTCAAGCCTTTTCTTGATTGTTCCCATGTCCATAGGATTTTTGATTATTGTGTAGTAGTCCTGAAAAAGTGTGAATACAAGTGTGTCAACAAAGAAGGAAAGTCACTGTTTTTCAACAATGTGTTGAAAAACAATTCTCAATGGTGTCAGTAATGCATATTGTATTTTAAGAGGATTTTTTCCCGTTCATCTCAGGAAATAGAGGGTGTTGTAAGCTGTACATCTAGTTGTATCTGATGTGTGATATTGGGCTATATAAATTTATTTGACTTGATCACAAGGTAAATACAAAGTATGTCTGAATTTTGCATACTCTCTTTGCATTAACTTTATTTAGCAGTTTGTTAAATTTCCAGGAAACGGAGAACACTTTAGAAGAATTCATTTCACTGTTTGACCTCTTTTGAGAAAAATGAGCAACAACAATATTGTTTATACATTTACAGTATAAGACAGATAACCAGTTGTTGCTGGAATTTGCAGAAGCAGAAAAACATAGCATAGTTTTGACATATGTTAAGTCATGCATGTATGAAAAAATACACAAAGCTAGTACTCACTGGCAGGTTAAGTTTGACTGCATCCACTGGTGCATGGAAAGGCCAGGCAAAATGGTGCTTCCACAGGGCCTTCACCACCACCTTAAGCAGAAATTGCAGCTGATTGGTCTGGCGCTTTGGCCTGTCGGGATTGATGTACTCTGGGGCTTGGGGGTTGCCCGATGACTGGGCCTGCCCCTGGCTGCTGCTGCTGCCCGACATCTGCGCTGCGTCCAGGCCGTCCCCCATTCTAACAGGGTTGGGCATGAGCTCGGGCCCCGGAATGGGAGCTGGAGCTGGAGCAGGGGCAGGGGCAGGGGTAGTGGTGTTGGCAGGACACCAGTTCAGTCTTGGCCCCGGCACAGACTCCACTGACAGAGCACCACTGATCCCATTGCACTCCTCACTGGACTCTCTGAGGGGGAGGGAAAAAAAAGGGGACACACAGTCATAATCATGTTTATACACAGTCGTCAATAAGACATCATAAGATTAATTGTGTCAGTTGCGCAGGTGTTAAAATTTAACTGTAGCCAATAACAAATGCATAGCAGACCTCTGATAACTCCAATTTGAACTGCACTGCAGAAAGCAGAAACATAGATGTCAACCACCGATTTACTGTAGAACATAGTGTTTTTCTCTTTATAGTGAACACTGCAGCTTATTGTCTCGGGTGGACGGTGAGCTCAAAGGTCCTAAGTTAAAGAAAATGCTTGTATCAAAATATGCAAGAAAAAAAAACTCACATTGCCAATCAGTCACTTTCCAATTAAAGACCACCACACATCACACTTTTCTAAACAAAAATCTAAATAGAAAACTACACGACAAGTCTGTGATACTAATATACTCAACAACATGTATTTAAACTTCCAAACACATTTTAATTTAATTTCAATGATAATAATTTCACAGTCGGCCATGACTATGATAGGGTTATGCATCAATTATTTATCTTACGCACACAAAACACCTTGAAAACCAGAATGTATGCAATGGCCATTATTTCTGATAGGTTGGCTATCAATTCAAATCTTTTGATGAATTTACCACTGTACTGTAAATCAATGAACAAGGTACAGATTTTAAAAAAAGCAGTAACCATAGAGTAAGTAGGTCTGCTTAATGTCACCTTGTGTGATATGTTGTGTCAAACAATTTCCATAACTTTCAGAAATCAGCCACCTGATATTCACACACACCAAAGTGTGGTATTTGCAGAGGTGAGAGTAAGTAAGGTTTGAATTTCTCTCGAGCCCATTTGTAATTTTTTCCACACAGCCATATTTGGTGTGTTTCATGTAGTATCATATGTAACATGAGTCACAGAAAAGTCTGTTTAAGAATTAAGTTGACTGATGATGTGTTTGGTTTATACTGTCCGAAAACAATGAAATGTTGACCACATGATCAAAGTTGATATGATGTCATCATGCATCTCATTATTGATGCATTCAAAATGACTAAATGAATGACTAATTCAATTAACAACAACTTTCTAACAGATCTGCACAGTATTCAGAAGAGGTTATTTGGGTAAAGGTTTGCCTCTAGCATGTGTGCCGTCACTGGATTTTTCTATTCCCTCTCTCTCAGGACCTGAGAGTGTTTAGGGATGTGGGTAGACAAAGGTAGAGGGTGGGGGTAGGGATGGGGGGGGTAGCGTCATCTGGCAGCTGAGGGACTGTGTGTTCCTCCACAGTCCTACATTATGTCCTCTCCCAAGTAGCCAGGGACATTTCATTCAAGATACACACAAAGGGCATTAACTAAACAAGGCCAAATGATAATCTATAAATAATCCACTAAAATAGACTATGAAACAGCAATGATCTAAAAAAAAAAAAAAAAGCATTGATCTTAAGTTTGTGCATTAAAATCTGTTTTAGAAACAAGTTTATCTCTCTGTCTGTCTCACAGGCTGAAATACACCCCCACAAAAGCCATTACAGATAAACACACTCCACTGTATAGATCTGTGACTAATCACATTCCTGTTGAGTCACTTTCTGAGAAGAGGGAAGCAGTTTGTACACCACATGATCGCAGCCTTGGCCTCCCCAGGGCACTCAAACGCAGTGGAGAATCTGACTAACTGACCAACATGCTGAATGACAACACATAAAAAGAAATGGTACTGGTCCAACTGGGGGTGGGCTAAAAAAGAAATCTCGTTTTTTTTTTTTATTTTCTGATAACAATAATCTGACGATATCCTTTAACCTCTTCTTCCCTGAAGGTATTTCTGAGGTTCTAAAAATGCTTGACTATAATTTATTGTGTTTTTTTCTGCAGTTACCAACTCTATGTAAACAAATCTTGCTATCAAAATAAACCTAAAACTTGTGAGACTTCAAGAGAGGTGTAACTGATTGATAACATAATTGATGATGGATTAGTAAAAAAAAAAAAAAAAAAGATTAATTTTTTTCCTTGCCAATTTTTTTGTGCGTTTTATAACACATAACCCCTCTGAAAATATGCTCCCGGAAACAAAAAACTTAAGAAAATCATGTATCAATATGAACATTGTCTAAAGTAGAGTAAAACTACAGAGGTCTTAGTCAGGAAATAGTCAGGCGCTTTGTAATGTGGTACAGTTTGTTACGATCTGCAAAGTTGCAATTCCTTAGTTATTGAATTACAGTACTTATTTAACTTCATTTATTATCCAATTATTCTATTATCAGTATTTACTATTATTATTACTATTCTATTCTAGTATCATTCCATTCACAGTGCATCTTGTTTGTACAGTAAATACAGTCATCTAATAAATAGGTCAATATCTTCCATTTACATGATCTTCATCTTATTTTATTTGTCTGGACCAGTAAAATTACTCTGACGTTGCCGCGTTTATGTAACTTCAACCAATCACCAGTTACAAGGTGGGACATGCAAGTGAACCAGAGTGACCAGAGGCAGGAAAAGCCCATTTTTGACGTTTGAACAGCTCCCAAAGCATCATGGGAGATGTAGTTGTTTAGGAAATGCGGCGTTATCGCTATGGATTGACGTCTTGTAAACATGAAAACAAAGGTAAGACAGGTTTTATGATTGTGTTTATCGATCGTTTGAACGATACTGAACATTCTATTGCTACTGGTTCAGTCAGTTTTTCACCGATCTTGATTAAACTTGTTTTAGAATCTACGCAACCTGTGTGTGTGTGTCACGGTTTGTGTTGACATCTTTTTGTGGAGTTGTTGTTATTCTCAATGGTGTCGTTATAACAAATGAACTCAAAATGATTTGTTTCATTGACAGTCAACATTAATACTACAGGGGAAAGTTTCCTTTTGCTACTGTAATTTAATGTTGCATATAGGAAGTCACACGCCTACCGGTGGACCCACTGGGTCCTTAGATAAAATACATTGCAGTGAATGGAGATAAAAATTATTTTCCGATCCAGTTAGACTTCTACCCTGGATCGCACATATTTTGTATCTTGATTTAAATGATAACTATTAGTATCTATTAGAGTCAAGGCTATATTTGTTGTGTAGTTGTTGATTTATATGCTTCTGAAAAACTGGTTAGACTACAAACCAAAAAGTCACGTAGGTGATTTTACGTCTCCTTGCAAACTTTTCACTCAATTTCTTTCCCCCTCTCTTCTCAGTTGAAGAGAGAACAAGGATCAGGTGGACAAAACTCACCAGGTGAGATATTTTCCTAGGTTAGCATAGCTAGCTGTTAAGCTAACGTTTAGCTGTCAGAGTTCGATGGTGGCGTAAAATTTTGCGAGACGAGCGTTGTAGTCCGCTCCGTGGTCTCACACAAAACCTAAAATAATGTTTGCTGCATGTCACTAAACAGTGCTCTCTCCATGTCAAAAATGATCATTAAAAGTCACAAACATCATATGTGAAAACCTTGACACAATTCAAACAGGACCAGAAAATAAGTTTTTCTCTTCATAGACACTAAATCATAATGTTTACAATCAGAGGACCCATGGACCGGAAGTAGATGGGTGTGACTTAGGCTTCCCTTATCATTGCATTTGAGAAGCTTGACTATTGAAGCATACAAAATATACAGTATACGATAAACAATGTACAAAATATACAGACACCATCATTTTCATCCTTTCATAGCTTGTTTAGACTCACATTGTAAAGGCAAATATAATTTTATGTCATCCATATGAGATATTGTATTTGAAATCTCGTAATGTTCTCTTTGTAGTATGACTTCATATACAATCCCTTGCAGCTGCATGGAGAACTTTTTCCTGAACTTTTAAACTTCATCTCAACCCTTTCCTTGTAACATTGCTAACAATGTCAAAGTGGCTTCTGTATGATAACAGATTAATGATATTTCATCCCATGCCCCATGGCCCTGATAATTACATAAAGACCTTATGAATTTCCCTTGCTCTCTGAATGAGAAGAGGATTTATCTGGGATGAATAGCAAATTAAATATCCACCACTGGTTGAAAGGACAATTTCTTAATTATTTCTACAATGTTTATATAGAACACTGATGCTCTGAACTAATGCAAAAATAAACCAGAAAGACCAATTCTGACAAGTTTCTCTATTTTGTTCATATTTCTACCTACATTTAGAGAGCTACTAAACAGTTAAGCCTGTCAACATTTTTTAATTAATATTTTGCTCTTTGCACTGCTAGTCAGTTTTGACAGCTAACTTGTTAGCCTATATATAGGTGTGTGTGTTATAAGACTGTGTCGGCCGCAACAGTTATTTCCATTTTTTATTTTGATGTGGTGTTGAATTTGGCATCTTAACATCCATTTTGTCATCACATGGTTGAGATGGAACCATTTGTACAGCAGTTTTAGCATCAAGGCGCTTAACTGTGATTGGCTAAAGACACTTGTCACTGCAGTTGATTCAGAGATGATTTCTGTGAAAACATCACGGAAATTTCAAGTAAAAATGTACTGGAATGTTCCAGAATCAATGTCTTGTTGACACTTTCAACAAATGCTGTATAGCTGTTCATAGTACTGTGTTTCAGAGACTGCATTATACACATTCAGAACCTGGTGTTTCCACCAGCCTTCATTATCAAATCTGTGACAACTGCCCACTGGTTGTCAAAGATATGAAAACAGTTACAGGAAAGACAACCCAAAAGCTCTTGCTCACTTCTGACATGCAAGTTACGGGAACATTGAACTCTTCTGTACGTGCAGCTTGGAAACTAGCGGGAATCAAACCAATAAGCTTTACAAGCACATAGACATTTTGACTTACTTGAAAAGGGTTTGTACACACTCTCTGAGCCAACACAAAAATAGCTCATCTTGTCAGACTAGAATGACATGAATTGTCAGGAAGTCTTCACAGTAGGTGAACTTGGATGACCTTCACTTATTGCCAAAAAAGGACATATGTTTAAGGTGTTATGGTGTAATTCTGGATAAACACCTTAAAATTGCTACATAGTATATCAATTTAAGAGTTAACAGCAGAACTTGAAATACTTGAGAATTAATTTCTTTAATAAGCTGGAAGATGGTTACTTTTCTGTCCATCTCCCACAGCAAACTGTGCCCATGCAGTTTCCCAGTCTATTACAAGGAAGAGTTTTTGGCAAAAATGTGCATGCTACTCTACATATAAACTTACACCTGTACGAAAAAAGGCAATTGTAAAGACTTGAACAACTGAGTTGGACCAAATCATTACGGCCAGATGGCAGGTGCTCTTGATCAGACAGTAGACTGAGCAGGGACAAACCACAAAGCAGCATAATCTCAATGTGAGAGGACAACATAGCCCTACACAAACGTTGTACAGTCTAAGGCCACAGGTGGGCTGCTGTGAAAAGTCTCAGAATATTTTAATAATAGTCATGAGAGAAATGTGCATCAACAATGCAATGTACAAGTAAATTAGTGTGTGAAAGTGAAATATTGGGCATGATGAGTGACGTGTTCAGTCACTGAGGTTAGAAATGTAAATAATAATAATAATAATAATAATAATAGCCTTCTAGGTCAATACTCATTATCATTAGCTGAGAATCACTTCCTGTGGTTAGTGACAGACATCATGTTTACTAATTATGATTCCGATTTTGACTTAGGCTAAGTTACACGCCAGTGTGACACGCCCTCCATACTTTGTGTTTTAGAAGCACAAAATTCAATATGAAGCTCATAGAGAACACAGTATGTTAAAAGATTGACTAATCTACAGCTGTGTTTTGACAAATACACTGGCTTTTAACTCAGTAATATACAGGTTAATATATAGACATAACAAGTATACCGTAAGCCATACTGTTCCCAATGTTATCTCTGGTGTTCCTTGGCACCTGTTATGATAACTGCTTTCAGTCGTTCCCAATTGTGTTTTTAAGGCTTGTCGAGCAGCTCCCAAAGAATGCCTAGCTATGTCAAGCTTTCTTTATAGTAAAGTCCTCAGCTGGCCCCAAGTGCTGCATGAAGCAAAATCTCATCATATACACACACAAACTGCCAGATGGTGTTTAACCGCTCATTAACATCAGCATGTCACTAACATTACAGCACTAAAAAAAATGACGTGTTGAACTTCCGGGACTAGAGAAACAGATGAGTGTGCATAAAAGGCATCGTTTATATAAGTTTCAGACAACTGTAGTTTAGTCATACATCTAAAACATGCCCTGATTTCCCTGTAGTCTATGTTGTGGTGCTGCTGATAGTAGTTTGACAGATTTGTGACTTGAGCTTCTTAATATCCTCTTTCTTATGCCTGTACAAACAGATGAAAGCTCTGGTTAAAGTTTGTGATCTCCATGTTCATGTTACAAATATTTATTTTTGTACTTCTGTGACAATTTCACATGCACAGAAAATGAGGAAAAAAGACAGGAGGCAATGCAACACTGCCCCTCATGAAAAAGGAGACATGTTCTCGTCATCGGGTTACTCTCTTCAATCACCTCACAACATATTAACTTCATCAAGAGCATGTGCTACCACAATGATAAATTCTTAATGATGGCATTCATTTAACTTAGGCCTGCTAAGTTTCTTGACAAATACGAGGTGCATGGGATACACCATATTGACCACCACCTCAGTTGTATTGAAAAGAGAAATATTGTCTTGTACCTCACTCCAACACAACATGTACAAGCAGTCCAGCTGAGTAATAAGTCTCACGTTTAGAACTTATTCCAACTGCTAAAAGCTCTTTGACACCTGCTTAGACAACAAACATGTTCAAGGTTGATATTTATTGCCTTTTGTAATTTAACTTCATGCAGATGCTGATGTTGAAGTATTTGTAAAGGAAACTGCACTCTTGCAAAACTCAGTATATTATGGCTGCCAAGATGCTATTTACCTCAGAAGCCGGCCCATTTGGGTGCAAGAATATTTGATGCGGACTCAGCATTTAAGAACTATTTGTCTACAAAGTAATCAATTTATTAAGTCAATTAATTCAAATATATGATGTGAACACAACAGGTGGTTGCGTAAATATTCACCTGCTTTAAAATGACTGACCTAATTTAACAGACGGCATGTGGTCCTTGTAGCCTCACAATTAGTGAAACAGAGATCACCTGAGTGTAATGAACGTGTCTCAAGTGATTGTGGTATACAGACACCTGTGTCTGGAATGTCCAGTCACTGGTTATTCAGTATTTCTGGCTACAATTACACCACGAAGACAAAGAACACTCAAAGCAATTACAACAAATGCTTATTGAGGAGTGCAAGTCATGGGATCAATGCAGAAAAGGTCACTTTAAATCTCCTGGGGTTCAGTTAAATACATCATTATGAAATGGAAGGAATATTACATATATGAACTCTGCCCAAAGAAGGCCATATTGTACCATACCATTGAGGAAACCTCATTAAATTTTGACTGGAGTTCACCCAAAGGCATGTGGGAGACTTCATGGTCAACAAGAAGGTTATTTGGTCTGGACAAAACCAAAATGGGGCTTTTTTTTCCATCAGGCTAGATGCTAGGTTTGGCAGACACCAAACACTGCACATAACCACAAACAAACCATTTCTACCATAAACCTAACAGAGCCTGAGCAGTTTTACAGCAAGGAATAGAGTAAAATTGCAATGTTAAAATGTGCAAGAGAGGTTGAGACTGAGGCCAAAAGATGCATCTACTAGGCTAAATAATGAAGAGTGTGAACAGGTAAGTAATCACTTGTTTTATGTTGTATATTTTAATTAAATGTAATTACTTTGTAAAAATCTGTTCTTGCTTAAACACTGTGTTTCTTTCATTCCTATAAAATAAGCCAAATTATACTGATCACAATCCCCTATAATAAAACAAAAAAAGGGAAAACTAACCATTACATTATACTGAAAGTAACAGTTCAACAGTTCAAAACAATTATAATGGATGGTATTTTGATTTTATTCAAAGCTTGAGTAATAATTGATATCTATGTCAATATGATTAATTAGCATAACCCAGTCTTAATGACCTTCTGTCCTGGTGGAAGAGCAATGTTGGCATGTGAGACTAATCAAGTCTGCAGAAGCCCCCAACAGAGGTCAATAAAGAGGTCCGCTTCCTGCTGCTGCATGTCCTTCAGATCTGGAATAACAGTTGACCTTTGACCTGGACATACATCACCTCAAACTGCTGTGGAATGTTTTCTAAGGAGGAAGTGACTCTTGTTACTGGGGTGGGGGATGTACAACTCACACTAGGAAATCTGGTCCTGTGTGGAGTCTCACAGTGACCGTCCTACATGGAGTAAGGGAGACATAATAGCAAGATGTCTGTGTCCCCCATGAAAGTAAACGATTAATCATTCATGCATGTCCGGGGGAGGGAGGGGGGTCAATTTCAGGCAAAAACATAGGCATGACGATTCCACTTGAGACCCCTACTAAGTGTCAGAATGATGGCCTGTTTTTGCCTGAAAGCATTAGAATAAATAATTAATGGGACCACAGTGACAAGGCCAAGAACACTACTCCCTGCCTATTCACTCTTTAATAAAACCATCTTCAACACTACTCCAGGGAGCAGCTTCTGAATTACATGAATGAGGTGAATACAGCTCACCTCCCACTGAATTGAATGATGTTCAAAAATAAAAGTTTAGTCATGACATAATGTTAAAAGACCATTGGGAATATGACTGATCGTGAAAATATTAACCAATATTGTGCAAAGCAGATGCACAACGCTATACCATAAACAACTGAGATCAGAACCTGTTATAAGGACATATGACAATGTCTCTTTACCTTGAGTGAGAAAACACAAAGTGGCACAGATGATTTAATATCGAGAAACAAATCTAAATTAATGAAATCACTGATTTGTTAGGCTAATCAATAATTCACAACTGTATTCCATTAACTGCCTATGGTAAGGGTCAACGAGGGCTGACGGTGCCACCCCCACCAAATATTATAGCCAACAGCTCACAAAAACACCTCAAGTGTGACCAGCTGTCAACTCAAGAATGTCAAAACTGTGGTTATGCTCTCCAGTAATGCTGGGAAGCTATTTAGTATTACTTTGTCTTAGTACAGTGACTGGATGAGCAGGAGTTTAAAATGTGACATCATTTGATGTGATACCTAAAACTTAAAACTCCAATCTACTTAAAAGTGACTCATACTGTATCAAAGCTGTAATGAAGACAATATGCAGTATGTGTTATATGAGCTTTTAATGATTTTCTGTTCATTCCTGTGTGTCTGGTGTGTTCTGGTCAGGTTAAGCTTAATATTTGTTATTTTCACTGCCTCCTAAAATTACACCAATAGTGGAACATATATTAACTGTAAATGAAAGAGTATTATTGGTAGTTTTAGCGTGGTATAAATACTTTGCATAATAACTCTGCACATTTGTCAAAACTGTACAGCGTGGGATTGAAAAACGCCAAAAGAATTTAGCATTATTACTATTCCAGGAAGCTTTGAGAATGTAGCAGATTTAACTGCTCTAACTTTGTCTAGCTTCTACAATGTGTAATAGCTCTTTTGATACTGTTTTTAACTACCTCTGAAACTTTGCTTCAAGGAAAAACAAATGCTGCCAGTGTTCCTATGGTAACACTACCAACACTTCTTGGCCAGCGCACTGTATTTTTATTCTCGATGGTTCCAAATCGTAGTTGTGCATGCTTACCACGCATGACCTATGCTTCTTCAGTGTGTCTCCTGATAAATGTAAGAGAACTACAACCGGAGTCATTGTTTACTTCTGTGTTTTGGTATCTAAAACAGAAATGACAACTCTCACAAGATTTACTGTTTACAAAAATGTATTGCATACTTAAAAGAAGTTCCCGTGGTGTAAATTACAAGCAGCATGACTCAGTGTATGAGCACACAAACTGACTCAAAACGTGTAACTATGAGTCAGGCGCATTATAACAGGAATAGACAAGAATCATGCCAGTTTTTTTTCAATTTAAACTTCCAGCTGGTGAAGTTAAGCACGCCAATCCCTACCAGGAACCAGAGGACATTTCTACTACTGCCACAAACACAACCCCCATCTTCCTCTGCAGTCCCCCTTCCCCCATACCCCCCTCTCAACAGGAGGTAGGTTCATGGCTTCTGGCTGAAATGTGGATAACAATACTATTCTCGAAACAACACACAAGACATTCTTCTAAACTCGATTGCTGTGCTGAGCCAAGTAAAACTAGGGGAGATAGTGCTTACCACATGACGGTCCTAAGAACCATAACTCCAGGCTATCTTTTGTTTTGTTTTTAATATCATGTAGCCTTGTCCAGAGCTTTCTAACCATGTTTTTATACTTACACATATATGTACATTTATATACGATAGTATGGTTGTCAATGACTCTTAAATATTTGAGTTTGTGGTAGAATCTACCTCATCAGATAACATTACCTTTTCACAGAGACTGAATGTGCAATTTTTTCCAGAAGGGCATCCAGCTTTTGAAAATCCAGCAAATCGTTTGACTTGGCGTGCATCTTGTAATCCATTTATGAACTCCACTAAACAGAAACAGAAACCAAAAAGCAAAAATGGGGCTCAAAAGAATTATACTGAAGTTTGTTTTTCCTTTTCTCTCATCCAAAACACAGGAGAGATTTATTCTTCAGGCTCCAGTACGTATACTAAAATCCCACAGAGCACGGTGAGTAATCCAGAGTGTAGTCCAAGTGGAGTTTGAGGGTGGCTGTTCCAGGAAAAAGGCCCCAGCCTGGAAACAGTGGGTCCAGGCGGGGAGGAGAGGCTATGGAAGCCTACAGCCAGCAGGCTGTGTTAGCTGTGTGAACCGGTCCTCTCTCTACCCCATCCCCCTCTCAGCAGTACAACGGCCCAGTTGCCACAGGCTCTGCGCTCCATTGTGTGTCCTCTCCAGGGCCTCCCCAACTTAGATGGACACAAGCAGCGAGCAAGCGTTGTACCGGGAGGAGAGGGGAAGGCGAGAGAGGGGAGAACGCTCCGATAAGATCCAGGAGGAGCACTTTATTCCCCTAGCTCGCTCTCTCACCCTCTCTCTAGTACAGGCAGACCAGCATGCAGTTACTCAACAGTAAAAATGGCTCTGCTGCTTCCTCATTCAGCAGAGCCTCAGCCCACACACACCCCTCCCTCCCTCTCTCCTACGCGCTTGCTCATTCCACCCCTCCCCTCTTTCCCCATCAATAGCTTGAGGTCCTTGCTCTCTCTCTCTCTCTCTGTTACACCTTTAACACCCCACCCCCTTCTTGTCTTTTCCTCTGTCCATTTCATCATGCCCCACCCCCACCCACTCTTTTCTCTTAGAGTAATCTTATATATGCCTTCCCCCACCAAATTAAGGGCTTCCTTATTTGCACTCCACCTCAACTCAAATGCTATGTCACATTTTATACTGAAGACGGACTTCTCCAGTACAAAAGATACTTATTTATTTATTTACTTATTTATTATTTTTACAACCGGTTTAAGAGGGAAAATTTAATCATAGATCAGATCTTTAAAACTCTGCAGACTCTACATGAACAGCTCTACATCACAATTAAGTCAAGCAGAGAGCTTGATCACAGTTACCTAAGTGGGCACTTCATCAAAAAGCACAATTCTATTGTAAAAGTAATTACCATAACAGTATTGTGATGTAACAAATTCAAATTACAGATTCAAAACATATATTACAACACCTCTTTATATGTGAAACCCACACCAGGTAAAATAATAATAATGGCATCTAAAGCAAATAATGTACCTCATAATCGTGAAGCCAAATAAAATTTTAAACTCTGTAAAGTGCTCTAATAAATACATGCACTGTGCTTACTGCTACTTAGACGAAAGTCAGCACCTATACACTGCTCTTCTCGTGAATGCAGGTAAACCCTTGAATAATCTGAATATGATGTAGGGCAATATAACAGTCAACAGGACGAGAACTGACGTGATCACAAACAGTAAGAGTGAGACAGAATGAGCCCAAAATACTGAGACCACCCACTGTGCCTTCCTGTAGCAGTCTGCAATAATTGTGTTCATGACAGTACAGTGACCACACAGCTCTGGCGGCAGGAAGTACAGAACTCTTTTAATCAAATGAACTGGATTGTTTCCAACTTTAATCTGTAATGTTTTGCCATCAAGACAAATTTAATTTTGTGCAGTCTCTAACTGTGGACATATGTGTTATGCTTAGTCAGCTCTGATTAAAAGATATGAAGTTGAATTAAGATAAACCAAGGTCTTATTTGGCCACATAAATACCAGGAAGCTACTACTAAATGCTGCTACATAATCCATGTCTAATGTCTATAAACAGGGCCAGGAGAATCTGCAGAATTATCTGTAGAATTCTGCAGGTTACAGCAGAATCAGAAGACATATATGAGCACAGCTACTAGACAGAGATCACAACTCAAGATACAATCTCAAGAGACAGATGAGACACACAGCGACCCCCTCTAACTTCCCCTACTTATCTAACATAGCTGACAATGATGGTTCCCAATCTTGCTAAAGTAGCACTAGACTTTCAACCTCCTGAGCACTACTCAATGAGAAAACGAGCAAATTCTAGGCCAAGTGAGAAACAAGTGATGAAGATGAGTATATATTACTCGCATTTTAAAACATTATGTAGTTCCCAAGCACGTATAATATTGTTTGAGTCTCCACCACAGTATATCAAGTTGACCACGTGGTTGTACTTAGTATACTACAGAGACAACATGACTACTGACCTCAATGAACTCAATCAATTTTACATGTCACATGGATCCAAACAGGCAAACACTACTGCAGTTTCAAAATTGGTCAGAAGTCAAAACCCTCAGAGAGCAGGTGTGTAAAGAGCCACTCTGTGCAGTGTACACTTGTCAAGTGACTGGTGACAGCAAAGCACAATGTCTGTATTCCCAAATGAAACAAGCAACAGCTATTTTATGCTGCAGTGAGACATGGATGGTGTCCTCACAGACCCACTTCCCTGTCCACGTGCCATATGCACCATTCCCAGAGACAATACAGCAGCTGCCAGAGTGACAAAGCTCCAACCTACAGCAATTCAATGTCAGCCAAGCCGATGGCCCTGTCACTGGAAGGGTGGGGGGTGGTGGTGGGGGGGCGTATTCAGACAAGAAAAAGGAGGGAGGGAGGAATGATAGTGTTTGGAAGGAAAAAAAGCGAAGGAGAGAGTTGCATTTAGACTGGGGGTTGGGTCTGAGGAAGAGGCAGCAGAGAGATGAGACTACGAGAAAGTCTGAGGGCGCTTCCATTAATCATCAGAGCACTGGCGCAGCTGGAATCTACAGGGACCTGGAGTGGAGAAAACAGGGAACAGGCAATTTGCCAACTTGACATGGTGTAGCATGCACTGGTGTACGGTCAGTTATGCACTAAGAAAAACAAGAGGAAGAAGTGTGCTGAAACAGGTTCTTGGTAGAAATAAGAATCAAAGTCTTTGTTAATTATGTATTAACAGAATCAAACAAAAAAATGCTACTGTAGTCAAAAAAATCTTACTTTTCATTCATCATCAAACTACACGGAAAGCATAAGCATCTCTCTAAAGAGGGTCCACTGATTTTACACATTGTTACACATGAAGAGCACAGAGACTGTGGATTCAGTTGTGTAATATACTTTGAAGCTCTAGTGGGAGCTTTTTTAATCAGCATGGGTTCAATTTTTTAACAGCTCTCATTTGAAAGGAGTGTTAAGGAGGTAGGGAGCTGTCATGAATGAAAGTTCAACCTTTTCTAGTGACTTAATATCCACGTGCCTGCTAGTTTTTTTTTTTTTACTCTTAATTGCCATTCATTTTTAAACTGTCTGTTGAATCCTCCAACTATATAGACGTGTAGTAGAGATCTAAACTGCTGGAGCATCTTCATACTTTCATCACGTCCAGCCTATGTACCTGAACCAGGATTTTACCACTTATATTCACAACTACTACAATATGGACATGTTATATTATATAACATGTTATATCCCAAACTGCACTCTTCTCTCCCTAATTTCAATCCATCTAATGTTTTGAATTCTATTGAGCTTCTACTGAGATTTATGGTTCAGACATGCCAAGATGCAAGAACTATGGAAATTTTCAAAAAATGAAGCAAAAACTGAAATGGTATTTAAGGTTTTAGATAGCACTGTGTTTAGTGACAGATATGTTGAAATCCATCAGCATGTCTGAAATATGCTGAAACATTTGTTTTGATTTTTATCAAAACAACTTTTTAAACTGGTAATGATGTTGAACTGTTATCGAGGAGATGATCATACATTTTCTTTAATCACTTTGACTCTGGTGGTGACAAACATATTGAGGTTTATCACCCAAAAATTGCACTTTGCTTTAGCTTTACAATGGTTTCACCTTAATGTTCATCTGGCAACCAACTTTACTGCTTTAGTTCACTATAATACTCTTATGGCATTGTTTATATGCCAGTGCAGACATGCTCTTTCATGGAAAAATGTCTAAAACACACTGCACACTACCTGCTTATCAACAAATACCAAATAGACACACTTAGCAGTTGGATGGTTAACACAGAGGAGAAGTAAACAATTAAAGCAAGTTAAATATTTCCCCTCAGAAGTTGACAAAGATCAAAAACAGAACTAAAGGAGAGTTGCATAAATTTAACAACTGGCTCTGGTTGAATACATATGTTGATCTCTATCTGCTTGACATATAAATTAGCAACTGTTTTTTGTAGTTTTTTGCAAGCAAGCATCTCCAACACACAGGCATTCACACAGACCATTTATATGACTAGACTAATATCATGAGCAAGTCTGCTGGATAATTAATAAGAGTAAAACCCAAAGACCCAAAAAATTTAGCGTCAACTCCAGACTATAAGTACCTCCACTAATTATTAAACCTCTTGCAGTCTGGCCCTATTGCCCACAGTCGTAGTCAAGATGCAGTAAGGTCTTTATCTAATAAACTGACAACAGAGTGTGTATGTTCACTGAGCATTTTATTAGGAACACAGCAGTTGCATAAACAATCAAAATAGCCCATATGGCCCCACCAATCGTGCCACAATCGAAAGGTGGAAGCAACACTAAATAACTCCTTCTAATTACACGGTGTATTGCTTCTGAAACTTCCTTTTAGTATAAATGAATGTAATCAATGTGTTGAAGTAATGTTTTCATTCAATGACAAAGTATGAAGGACATTTTTACAATCATTTCCATGACTGGATCAATACCACATGATTTAATGATACTATTGGAACTTAGCATTGCTGAATCAATCTGATCAATGAACAGGTAGAGGAGGAAAATTGTCTGGATGAAGGAGTATATTATGACCTTTCAACTAACAATTTTAACAACTTGATATCCAAGTAAAGGTGATGTAGACCAGGAACCAGTGTCTGGTATTAGATTTACTGATTTATTACTGTGAAATAGAAATACATATATTAGCTGAAAATACAAATGAAATGAATATTAGAATTATTCTGTTTTTTAATTATTTATTTTGTCCATTACATCCCAACATACCACTGCATTACAATGATGCCTTGAGAAACCAACAATTCCATATTCCACTTCTATAAATGTTTTGCTAGACCAGCAGTACCACAGTTGTAGTAAGCCTCATGACACTCCTGCCAATAATTCAAAAGTGATAAATGAAACACATACACTCAAATACACTATAATAATCTGTTTGCTCGCTCATTTGTTCCCACACCACTCTCCTTTTCATTCAGAGGTCATTCACAACCAGGCCAAGGATGGTGTTACCATGGCAACCAAGCCAGAGAGAACAGAACCAAAAAGAGGAATTTCAAAAATAAGAAAAAAAAAAAAAAAAACAAGGACAACAAAGGTATGTTCTGGCTCACGAGGCACAACAATGAACGAAATCACTGCCAGACTGAATCAGTGGATTTAACAACACTCAAGCACATTTTCCTGGCTGATAATTTTTAGAATAGTAGTTGATCAGTTCAAAAAGAATAAGAAATAATAATAACATTGGGTTATTTTGAGGTTTGACTCTAATAGTTTAATTGTGAACGTGTCCGACTTGCTGCCTACCTGGCACCTGTAAACACTTTAACGCAATCTTTATTTACAAACTTGCGAAGCAATTGTTAAATTTTAAAGATGAACCGTCTGGAACAATATAGAGTGATGAGATTAATAGCTCTGTTCGATGAGCTTGTTTAATTCAAGCCTTACCTGATTACAGAATAATCTTTGACCCAATGCAACCTCTTTATTTACACACAGGTAAAAACAGTGATAACATATCTTATACCCCACCAGTGGCAAGTTAATCACATAACTCAGATTTCTTCCATTCCAAATATTTACACTTATTTGTTAAACTGACATCATATTGTCTACAGATAATGACAAAAAAAGTCACAGGTAACCAGTGATGATATGGTAACGGCTTTAAACTGCAGCAGCCTTTGTGCACATTTATGGTAAAGAACCTATTCAAACAAGCATGTGACTGCAGGTGGGCAAGTGTCAGTCATCAAACAGATGAATATGTTGTTGGAAATTTACCTACCAACTACTACAACAATGTAATTAAAACCATATGAAATACACCTTTCACACCTGTAAAGCTGAGGCTGTTTTTCTAGTAGGGTCTCTACAAGAAAAACAGCGGGGATAGTATGCTAAGTAACGGGCCTCTGTATGAATAATCTGTTTGAGGACACCAGTCGGCTGAATGCCACTGCTTTGTGTCTGTAATACTCAGCCATATTAGTCACGTAAACACGACAGACTAAAACACATCTGTCTAGGTTAAGGATCACTGCCAGATGTGTAGAATAAAACGATAAACTGCAAAGTAATGTCTGCTGGCGAGCGACCATCGACGAGGAGCCAAGATCCTAACGTTAGGCCACAGGGCATAGATTATTGCCTGTGTTTCGTAATGGACGTTCGTGATATGCATAGCAAAGAGAAACGCGTGCGAAAGTAACTGTATTTTGTTTCCAATGCCATATGAGCAAGGGTTATAAAATGAACATTGGGTTTCAATTTTTGTTAACTGCTCCATTGACTGCATTCTCAGAAAATAACCTCAGTCTGAGTGTGCGCCATCATCACCGTGACGGCGTCACCGTCTCCCACAACACAAGACAGTCGACGAGCAAACTAGCAATTGATGCCCGACATAGTGGTCGTAACAGCATTTGATGGGCGGCTCATCGCATAACTGTGGCCAACGGTGGGTGAGACAGACATGGGATGTCAGATAGACACACAATGTTGGTGCGGTTATTGTGTCTTTTGATAGACAACTGCCAACTAGCTTTAGCTAGCAAGCTAGCTAGCCAGAACAGGCCGCCGTGCAAGTGAACGGTCTCAGTGGGCGCCGGACATCAGCGCTTTCTCTTAAGCCTTTACGCCACTTTATCGTGTTTCTTGCTGTCTACTCGTTCAGTTTACTGAGACAACGTGACTGGCAGAATAATGTTTGAAACAACGGCTTTTACCTGGGTTTATCAGGTTGCCAGGGCGCGCGGGATCTTTCTCTCCGAGGATCCTGAACACCTCTCGTTGACGATGACGTCACGCGTAGGTCTTTCGTTGACGACGTAAAGAACGCGTCACGTCGACTGCAACTTTAGCGGCAACTGAGAGGAGAAATTATACCTGTGAGGAGAACAAGACAACCGGACAAAAACTTTGAGTGAATAAAACAGGGTAGCAATGGATAAAGAAACCATTTGTGTGTGTGTGTGTGTGAGAGAGAGAGAGAGAGAGAGAGAGAAAAGGTTGAAAATGGCCGGGAAGCAGGGAAAATTTTTGTTCAATTTTACTTAAATCATCTTATATTTTGTTCCTCTATCCGTGCGTTTAATAAACAAATAACAATTACAGACTCTTATTAGCTTCATTAAATGTAAATGTTTAATTGCACGAATGGCTATGAATATCACAAATCTGTAATTTATGATATTACATACATAATAGATTTTTAATGGAATGTATCGGACGCACTGACCAAAGTGATTCCTAGCAATGAAGTCCTCAAAAACAGTGGTTATCTTGCAGACCTCTTCTCTTCTGATTCGATCAGGTTAACATCCTTTACAAAACGAAAAGCAGATGTTTCCAAAATGAGGTTCAGGTGTTGCAAAAGATTTCATTTTTTTTTTTTTTTTTCAAAAGTACAATTTCACAAGTTCCTGTCAACTAACTCACTAGACTCGCGTAATTGCAATGTTGTTTGTGTTTCATTACAACCAATAAACCGTTATAAAACAACTAACTTTAAGTCCCCAGATTATCATTGTACTTATGATAAAATTTGTGGTTTGTGGCTCCCCCGGTGGTCAACCACTTTTCCAGACGACTACATTAAACTGAAAATCAGCTGCGCTCCAAAAATAAATTTCAGATTTTAAGATTTTCAAAATGTTTGATTTCAGTATGCTAAAAACTTGTAGAAACAAAATGGCACATTAATTTTCATATTCGTGTAAAATAATTATTTTTCTGATAACCTATGCGCCTGCGCCGTGGCTTTCACGTGATTGGACCAGGAAACCCGGAAGTGTTACGTGAAGGTCTGTGGCGACAGTTGGATAACATTACATGCTGAAGGACCCGAGTCGGAGTCAAAATGGGTGTTAAAATAGAGGTCTTTCGAGTAAGTAGCAAACATTTCAAAACATTGTCCTTTGGTTTTTAATATGAATTATTCTTAAGGATTCAAACCACGCGATTATGTTTCGTATTTCGGTCTAGCTAGTCATTTTAAGGCTAACTGGTCGTCGTGTAACTGTTTTCCACTTGCACTTGTTTTGGGCAGATGATGTTATATCTGTCATTTCCTGTGACCATGTTCTGGATCTCGAATCAAGCAGAGTACTTTGAAGAATATGTAATAAAGAGAAAGGTCAGTCATGTGGATTTAATGTTCGAGTATGCATCTATACATGTGTTCTTCTTGTAATAACGATGTAATTTCCTTTCTCTTTACTCACCACCTCCTGTGTGGTATCCAGAAGGAAATCTTCCCTCCCAATGAAGTACAACAAGTAAGAGTGACACACATTTTTTTTTAAAATCATGTTTGCAATCATACTAACAGGCAAACAGTTTTTCATTGTGACATCTTTAACCACAAATCATTGTTCTATACTCATGTTTACTTAGCTTTTCAAAAAACCATTCATAATGCACTATGTTGACAATGAAGTCAGTGTAGTTTACTGTTGATCAGCTCAGTATATGATAGTAATGACTGTGCTATATTTGTTTACAGAGGAAAGAGCTGGAGGACTTCAAAGAGCGAATGCGTCTTCTTAAAGAGCAGCAAATATTAAAAAAAATGTCTCTTGAATCTGAGAACTGAGGACTATATGTTGAAGAAATGCACCATGAACCAATGGATGATTTTCCATTTGCTTTTTGGGCAATAACTGATGGGACTGAGATCGACTACACTGTGGGTCTGTGTGAGGTTAACACACCCTAAAGATGTGCTGGACAGTTTTAAGCGGTTGATAATGTTCAACATGCCTGATGTGTGACAATGTGTAAATACCAGAATTTAAATTCTTGATGAGTTGAGTTGTTATGATGACATCATATTGTTTGCATCATAAAATAAATAATTATTTGAGTTATATCCAGTTGTATGTAATGTAATTATCACAGTTTATTGTGTGAGCTACAGTACTTACAAAACTACCTATAAAACCCCAATCAACCCTCGGATTTTTTTTGTTTGAAAATGTTAAATGTGTGTGTGTGTATCAAAGTGGATTAATTAGGCTTTTTGAAAATAAGCAACAGAAATATACCTGATACATACATAAATATTATCAAAGCATACAACAAATCCCAATAAGCTGATCTGAGTCAAACACAAAATAATTGACTGCATAAATATTCAGCCATTTCAGTCTGTATTTAGTGGAGGCACCAAAGGCAGCAGTGACTACCTTGAGACAAAAAGTGAGGGTAGACTATGAGAAAATAAATGGTAAAAGTAAAATAGATGCAGCAAGGTTTGCATCTCAGATTTATTTTGTTGAAGTCATTGTGGCCTGCACTACTTAATTACCTGTTTGATTTAAGTCCAATATTAACCAGTATTAGACATATCAATATTGTAAAGAAGATCACACAAAAAATTTGTTGTTGGAATTTACTTTTTTTTGTTGTCGTTCATTTGAACATTGGCAATGAAAATCCCACAGCAGTTGGGCCTTAAACCTTAGTATGGTAACCAAATTATATCTTCAAATTATAGAACATCTTTTCTCTTTGTTTTAGACTCTTAAATGTGTTTTCTGGTAGAAGTTAGTTCATAATCTTAGTATTTATTAAATGGTTTTCTTATAAGAATAGTTGATTATTTTGTCAAATTTGTGTATTTCTGACTGGTTTTCACCTTGCAGATACAGATATATTCAATCTAAACACTTATCACTATTATAAATGCCTAATTTCATTTACTGTTTGTGCATGAAAAGCTGTCCAGAGGGTTAACATTATAGTTACTGATTATGTGTATATTTATTCTAAACATACTTTTAATGTTGCTTCTCTTTTTCAAGTCATTTTATGCTGGTTATGTGTGTCCTAACACAAGCAGTCATTTACCTGTTGGGTATGGTTGTGTTTGCATTTGAGGTTATGTGAGATTTCCTGGTCTGTACATCCTATGGCTACATCTTCAAAGATGTCACCTTGTGACCAAAAGTTGCGATACCCTGGGCCAGCAGGAAACATTTTCAGAAAAAAATGCAGCTATTGTTTGGGTGTATTTGGCTAGGCACCACCCCCTGCTGAACCAGTTTCTGGTTAGATGGCTATCAATGCCAAGCAAAAAACCTCCATTGGGAAAATAAAACAATTGTTCAAAAATAGTTGCCTGTATTTACTCATTTTGACTCTAGTAACACTCTATTTATTGACTCCATTTATTCTTTTAACACTGTGATACAATTAGAGACTGACCACTATAATATCCTTTCACATCTGACCATTTTATCCAAAGTAATTTGATTAGCAAGTGGTGGTCAACTTGTTAGTAAAAAATATTTAGTTTTATTTCGTAACAACCTGAACTATCTAAATGAAGCATGACTAAACTATGCTTCCTGCTACAGAGCAGATAATGTAGATTATTTTAAAACCAAACTCAACAACTTCAAAATGTTTCAAATGCTTTACATTCTAGAATGATGAACCAAAAATACGTTCAGCATTTTCGTCACAATCCTTGGGTATATTATCAGTTTTAAGATATCCTTTGCATGATAACATTTAACACTGAATTCATTTGAAAATGAAATTATTTATATTTCATTTTATGTTATTTTATAATATGACACCACAGTGCTGTCAGTTGTTTGACATTTGTGACTTTATCCCTGACTGTCACTAAGATTGTATTGTAACTATTGTAAGGCAATCCCTGTTTTAACATGTAGCACTCTCACATGCTTAAGAAGATTGTGTGGAGGCCCATGTCATTCTGACACGGGCCTCCTCAGACCAGCACTATGTGGTCTCTTAAGTATGAATGTCCAGTATATGAGAGGACTGCTTGACTTGTCCAGACAATCTTAAGACTTGGATGTGTCTTAACACTAATCATACCTAACAACCTGCTACTAACTAACTTGCCATCCACCCTGATGACAAGATGACATGTTTTTTCAAGACCCATCAAATGATACACTCAAATAAATTTGGAAATGAAAAGTAGCCATTTGGATGTCTCCCACTGGATGTCCTAAGACACTGCCAAGAGTGTGTATTTCTTTCGAGCAGCTGTTATCTTTTTGTAGCTGCCACCCATTTTAAAAGTCAGCTTCAAAATAGGCATAGTAATATTTTATGATGTGATGGACTGATAAAAATTATTCCTCTCATGTTGTGTGTTGAAAGCCAATTAGTGGTGTTTTTTTTTTCTTTTTTCTTGGATGGATTTCTGGATGGGCTACAGAGGTATGGGTCCATGTGCCAAAGGGTTGGGGGGTTGGGATGGGAAGTTAGGGGGCAGCTGAAATGGCTGAAACATTTATTGTTTGAAAGTCACCAAGTGGCTTCAAAGGAACACTAAAAACCTAAACACCAAACAAATATAATGAGATGCAGACAAACACAATCCAAGAGTGATTTGACAGAACATGGAATTGCAAGGATGATGCAAAATTACCTAAAATACAATTAATGTATAAAAACCTAACAGACACAAATGGATGCAAAATGGTCACAGAAAGACATAAAATTGTATATATATATATATATACAATTTTATGTCTTTCTGTGACCATTTTGCATATATATATATATATATATATATATATATATATATAAAACAGCTATCTCGTAGATGTGTACAGTAGTATCAGACAGTAGGGGGCAGCATTTCTCTATCAAAACGCGCACACTGTCACCATCCAGGTTTTGACAAGGAAGTGACCACCCTGCCTGCAGCAGTTTGCTGTCAAGATGGCACCGAGTGGACTGAAGGCGGTAGTTGGAGAAAGTAAGTGATATATTTGTCGTAAAAGTCTTTGCTCTTAGAGATGTGTCACAGCATAAAGAAACTGATAAATTACTAGAACATATATCGTACAACTTCACAAACTGACGCTCAGTTTATAAAACACTTGTTGGGGACGTTCGGTTCAACCAACGCTCTCTTCCTGCTCAGGTCCCAAATAAAAGAATGCTAACATTTCCGAAGTAGATGTTGTTAGTCGTGGATAAAAAAAAAAAAAAAAAAGTATTATTGTTGCGGTGAATGTGTTAGTGACAGTGTTTTCTGAGAGAAAATCGTGGCCTGTTTCTGTAGCATTTGGCGGCTATACGAACGGAAAATGTCGCTGCGTTATCGAGTGTAAATGTTGTGACAAGTTTTATGCTAACGTTAGCTAGCTAACCATAGGAGGAAGTTCTGTAACTTAGCTTGTGATGGACTAGATTAGTTTGGAACAATTATGCTGTTAGATTTTGAACATTAATTACGAATTTGTCGCATAACAAAGACAAATAACCTTGTGTGATGTTTATATTGAAGTTTATGTGACTTTATATGTGTGTGTGTGTGTATGTATGTATATATATGTATGTCCAGATTATTTTTAAACTCATTACGTCAGTGCTGCCTATTCACCATGTAAGGGGTTTGATTCTTATGACTGTAAATGTTGTTTCTATGTAGACTAGGAGTATAATGTGAACACACCCTCTCTCTGCATTGTTGAAATCATCAGGTATATGCTTGTAATACAGGAAAACTTGACCTTGCCTAGGATTCAGAGATCTGACAGATATCTTACTGTTGTAGTAGGTTTCTAGTTTTCAAATATATTCCTCCAGTTTACTTGAAATTTTCATTCACTTGAATATAAAGCAAATGTATTTGTAGAGAATAATTGGACATCTGATCAGACTGCTTGAAAATATTGTGGTTACACTTCTTTTGTTACAGCATGGGTGTGTGCTCTTTGACCGTGCAGAATAAATAAACTCTTAACATTTACACAATAAAGTCAATTAAAGTCTTTTAAATGAAATCTGAATTTGTTATGAGTAAATCAGACCTCAGGTATAATGTAAAAACTAACAACTGTCTTAAGATGGGATCACACCAGCTATGACACCTAAAAATAGTTTTATCTACGAATGTATTATTACATTCAGTTAAATATAGAAATTTAAAGGCACCGTTTACAAGTAATGCTCTTTTCCAGTTCCCAGTATGAAAAAAGTTAGACAATATAAGACAAGATATTTGTTAGTGATGAATTTTCCACTTGATCCACAATCTCAGTGGAAAAACATGAAGATGTGTACATAAAGTTTATACTCTTTGTGATCACATGTCCGTGATTTGCAGTTAGCTAGTCTTTTGTAATTCTGACGCACACGGATATGTTTTGGAGAGGGTGTGTTAGTTAGGCCATTGCCCATATATTTTAATAGTTCTCACAGAGTTTTGTGGGTTTTTTTCATGATTAATTGTTAAACTTGATCTTTTCTATAACCAGCTGTGTGTCATGTTAATTAGTAAACAAAGTCACGTGAAAATAAAACTTATAACACACAAGGGAGTTACTGCTTTTATCAGCCTGAACAAGGAAGTTGAGTTAAAAATATACCTCATACACCATCTGGTTAGTTCTTCATTTTCATGTCTTTCCACACTCTGCTTCTTCTTTTGCAAAACACCGGCAAAGAAATGTTAGGTGATTCAGGATGTAGTGCCAGTTTTCCTACAGAAATTATTTAGTTTTGGCGGTGAGCCATACAGATCCTGGTCAGAAGATGGTGCTCTAAAAATAGCCACATTTTATATAATGGCTTTTGCAATTGTGCCTCTTTTCTCTGAGACTAATTGTTTGACTTGAGGGCATTGTTGGTTATGTCGCCCACAGTTTTTCTGTTTCTCTTACTAGTGGTGTCATAGCTTAGCTGTTGTTTCTTACAAAGTGAGTGGGACAGCTATGCTTTTGTCTACACTGAAATCTCAACAGTATAACATGAGGAAGTTTCACTCTACTGACTGAATTGATAAATACAAGTGCTAAATATGGGTTTGTTTCAAAACATGATAGTTCCTGATTTAGAAAGATGCACACACTATCTCAACTCTGAACCTTTGCACTGTGATAAAAAAATTCAAAACATTTTAATTTGATATCTCATCTGCTCTAGCTTCTGCTATTTTAACTAAATCAGCCACAGTGGAATTAGTTTATTATACCTGGTAGCTTTATTATCCTATATTAATATCAAATAAGTAAATATAATGTTGTATGATGATGATGTATTTGCAACATAAATAATTTATACCTATTTTAACACACCCAACTAAAAGTAATGTTGAAGATGTAAAATGACAAAATAATTTCAAGATCATTGTTTTTGTCTTGTTATTTGTTTTGTCAACCTCTGAATAAATGTTGAATAAGTTGGACATAACAGTCTCCATTAGGTTGGGTGAGTTTAAAGTTGTGTAAGCTGCTGAAAATAATAAATTAATCTTAGAAGTTCTGTTGTCTCTTTTGTCCGTTTGAAAGTAACACTAACTGAGAATTTGGGCAGATGAAAGCGTTTTAACTACAGCCAAAGGTGTGTCCATTGCTATTAGAAATAACTTCTGTAATAATATATGTGGATCCTTTTCTTCTCCCCTACAGAAATCCTCAACGGGGTCATTAAGAGTGTGAAGAAGGATGGAGAATGGAAGGTAGCAGTTGTCCAAAGAGAATCAAGAAAACCCATGATTTTGTTATACTGAATGTATAATGTCTGATCTCCTGTTTCTTCAGGTTCTTATTGTGGACCACATGAGTATGCGGATTCTATCCTCATGCTGCAAGATGTCTGATATTTTGGCTGAGGGGGTGACCAGTAAGTATACAGACAATTAATCCATCTTGCATCATAGGAATCAGCTGCATACATGAGAGGTCAAACAGATACAATCTTTTAAGTGCTGCTACTTTTACTAGCCTTCAGTCTAGCCTTCTTCAGCAAAATGAAAAACTGCATGTCTGAAATATGAAGAACTGCATGTCTGCATGTTATTCAAGTTTACATGTTCTTGAAATTAATGTGATTCATACATCCCATTTAATATCACCGTGTTTCACTTTGAATAGTGACAAATGTGCCAGTATTCCCTTCACAGTTGCTTGTGATTTTTTTCATGATAGTTGGTTCAGATTTAGTTTAAGCCTAATTTCTCCTTTTCAGTTGTAGAGGACATCAACAAACGTAGGGAGCCCATCTCTAGTCTGGAGGCCATTTATCTGATTTCACCAGTGGAGAAGGTTTGTTATTTTTTTTTGTAAAGTTCTTTGTGTAATATTTTTTCTTGTTATCTCTTTTCTTTTTTTGTTTAAACGATTCTTTTTCAATTACAGTCCGTGCATGCTCTCATTAATGACTTCAAAGATGCTGCCTTTACTTACAAAGCAGTGCACATCTTCTTCACTGACAGTAAGATTGTCTCTGTGTGTCCGTGTGTGTACAGTGTACTGTACATATTTGCATCATTCATTCCATATTGAAAGACATACAGTTTGGAAATCTATAGGAAACATTTTTATCAAGTATTTTTTATTTTCAAATGTAACGTACAAAAAAGTCTCAAAATATATTCTTTCACAGCTTGTCCTGATGGTCTCTTCGCTGAGATTGGAAGATCCAGAGTTGCCAAGGTTGTCAAGACTTTAAAAGAGATCAATGTCGCTTTCCTGCCATATGAGTCTCAGGTAGGGAATCTCTGTGGGTTTATCATCATTAGGCACACTTGAAAATTACACTCAGTATTGTCAATTGTCAGTGTGATTTTATTGAATAGTAAAGCTTCACTTGTGTGAATAATATTAACAAGTTGAGACAATATTATTTCTTTTCACCTGTGCAGGTATACTCCCTGGATGATCCGACCTCCCTGTACTCTTTCTATAGTTCCAAGCCAAATGAAGAAAAAGACAAAATGATTGAAAATCTGGCCAAGCAGATCGCCACTTTATGTGACACACTCAAGGAGTACCCTGCAATCCGTTACCGCAAGTATGGAAACTTTTCGGACATTGGAATTAGTATGCAACTGAATTATTTTTGCTGATATACTACACTGTCTCTTAGGGGACCAGAGGAGAATGCCAGACTGGCTGAGGAGGTCCACCAGCGCCTTATTGCTCACAAGGCTGACAACCCAAGCATGGGAGAGGTAAGAAACAATTTAGACTTACCATCCACAGCAATTCTTATCTGTTTTACTCTATTACTATAATGCTTTCTTGGTAAAACAGTGAACATAAATCTTATACTGCTTTTTTCTGCCAAATCAGCTTTTCCATATGTGACAGTACACATTCTTTTAGATTCTACTGCTCTTTACCTTTGTAGGTTATCTGGATGGATGTCTCTGTGGTTTCTGGGTTTAATTTCCTGTTGATTATTTTTCTCACGCTTTTCTGGATCTTTCCCATTTCCCTACTTCTTTTCTGTCTTTCTTAGCTGACATTTCCTTGCTCCTGAGATGAGTCTGAACAGGCATGTATTACTGCACCTATTTTGCCTCCACATATCTCAAGCGCATCAATATGCAGTCGTGTCTAGGCATTCTCCATAGTTTTTATTGAACTTGAAACTGCATGTTTTCTGAATTGCTTCCTCATGCTGCATCAAATAGTGATTTTGGAATTGTATAAATAAAAACTTATGATGTAAACTGCATGACATATTCAAGAAAACATAATGAAGCGCTGTATATTTCATACATATTATAGACTAGATTCTCATTGATACTGCAATTGTGAAGTAAATTGGATCTTTCAATGGTGTTAGATGACATCCTTTATATTCATTGTCTTAAGGGTGCAGATAAGGCACGGTCGCAGCTACTGATTGTTGATCGTGGCTTTGATCCAATCTCACCTATTCTACATGAGCTGACCTTCCAAGCAATGGCCTATGACTTGCTTGACATCAAACAGGACATCTATACGTGAGTGAACATCTTAGATGGGATGCTAAGGGGATAGGATGGGATCAGATGCTGTTTATTTGTTTTGATTTTCTACATACTTAATTGTGTTGTACACATTTTTGTTTTTTTAAGTTATCAGACAACTGGCATTGGCAATTCAAAAGAGAGGGAAGTGTTATTGGATGAAGATGATGAGCTCTGGGTGCAACTCAGACATATGCACATCGCAGATGTCACCAAGTAAGTTTTGCAACTAGATGAGTATATCTCCACATGATTTGGTGTCACATGCACTCTTGTTCTAAATAAAGATAATGTTCTCACTAAGCAGTTTACACAGTGAAGGAATATGAACATCACACTCAGAGTTCCTTTTATAACCAGCCATGTATATTCCTATTAATGTTACATTTGTGTCAGAAGAGTTTTTTTTTTTTTTTTTAATGGAGCTTTTTTGATTGCATGAACATAGTCTCCTTCTTTCATTCCTTCACTCCCCTTACTGACATGTTTGCCTTGCAAACTTGTCCGGTTGATATGTGTATGATGCACAGAGCTGTCTGCAAATGGGTAAAAGGCCACGTGATGCAAGCTGCTGTAAAAGACAAAAATATCAATGCAAATTCAGAATGTGTTGTTTACATGTCAAAAGAATGCTCCTAAAACCTGACTATTATCCTACATGCCTCAACCGGAAAATGCTGCTGTATTAAAATCTGAATATTGTCATATTTGTAATAATGATAGAATATTAATATGCTTATACTTATGTTACAAAATAAAATCACACTTCATGTGTTTTCTCCAAGTCAGAATTTGTATATTATGTTAATTTCCAATATTTTCAAAACTAATATTTTCTATTTGTATACTTCTGTAAAAAAAAAGTATCTTCAAGAAAAAGGAGACTAGTTCAGTCATCAACTGAGTAAATGTGGTCCTACTCAAAATGCTTAATATTCCCCAACTTAATTTTCACAGGAAAGTATCCGAGCTTCTTCGTAACTTTTGTGAGAGCAAGAGAATGTGCACTGACAACGTGAGTGTTTTTTGTGCACGTTATTAGTCCAGTTATTGCAGATTTCTATGATCTAACATGAAGACTGTTTACATGTGATCATGTCTTTTTTTATTAAAATGTTTTTCATTTCAGGCCAACATTAAAGATCTCTCTCAGATGTTAAAGAAGATGCCCCAGTATCAGAAAGAGCTGAGCATGGTGAGTGGCCAGTTTTACACCTTGATCATCATTGTCTCGTGATCATTTTTTAGCATTCTCATGAAAACATCCTGATTGAAAGAAAAAATAATTTTGTCTTTCCCTAAATCAAGAATTTGAACATATCTAATATCATAGTTATTAGTCTTGCTTATACCTTTGAAAAAGGGTTATAGATGTCATGTAACCATGATGATTTTTGTAGAAAACCATTTGATAGTAATAATGATAACAATAATAATCCTTTATTTATATTTCATCTACAGTACTCCACTCACTTGCACCTAGCTGACGCTTGTATGAAGAAATTCAAGGCCACCCTTGACTCGCTTTGTGAGGTGGAACAGGTCAGTACTATTGTGGAGTGTCCAATTTAAATTAGTCATGTTTTGATTATCACTCTTATGCCATTTGAAGTCCCATTAATTCATTCTGTATTTTGTGAAGTTGGTGAAGCTATAATTGTCCTGTACATCTATAATAGGAGGTATAAATAGAAACATGATAATGACTTCTGAATCCCTAAACAGAAAACTCCCTATAGATGAGATCTGTCATTAAACTTGCAGCCTGTCAAGCTGTAGAATTTGTTATATCACAAGGGATCAGCTAGTGACTAAAACAGCCCCTATGTGTTATAGTAAGTATTTTGAAGAGAACGTCTGACATGGAATTATTCCACCCCACTCAGTCAACACACTAAATGACCTCCATATAGTAGTGTTTTTATTTTTAGCTCCTCTCGTGTATGTTCATATGCCACAAGCACAGTCTGGTGATATTTAATGGAGAGTCATAATCATAATATTGCATAAGAAGCTTGGGACTGGATATCAACTTCCGTTTATCCATAGAAAACCAGAAGAAGCTGTTATGTCATTACTGGATTTAACAACATCTAATAACACATACATATTCTACCAGGTTGTTTAGAAATCTTTTCATCACCATGAGCATAAAGCCACAATACATAACGGTGCCAAATTCCAGTGTGTTGTTTATATGTGCCAGACATGCTTTGTCTCCCTCAGGCCACATTTAGTCCTGTATCAGATGAGTCACAAGCACAGAGGAAATTATAAGCTATGCATGGCTGTGGCATTATGAAATGCAAGTGTTAATGGGGCTTTTTTATATGAGTGAATCACTGGACTGCACTAATGGATTGTCAGCATGTCTGAAAGCTGCCTCTTTAATCCAATGGCTATGTTTTGGCTCTATGTTGGACAGTGGGGTCCAAACACAAACAACTATCTCTCAGCTGTCATTTGTTCAAGTGCTCTACATTGTTTGGGCAACCCAATACAAGTTTATGTTTGCAGCTCTATTAACTTAGTGATGTTACGTATTTTTATGTGCTTTCCTAGTTGCTCCCTTGAGTCAGTTGCTCACAAAAGATTTTGGGTGGTGATAATAAGGCTCAGTCCAAATTTATTAGAAAGATTAACAAGAGTTTTTAGGGAGATCACAGAGTTCCCAGGATCGCATTAGAGGGAAGTCCCACAGCTAGATATAAGTATAAAAGCCTAAGGTAACTGTCCAATATTTGCAGTTATTTTTGACACAGTTAGTGGACTACACATGCAACTCTTACTCTGATGTTTTTATAAAGATCTGTTTACATTGTCTGTAGTGAGCCTTGCTGTTTTATTGTGCTATTACAGTATTCTCGTAGCTACATTATTATCAAGTAATGAAATATGGTAGAAAATAGAAGGCGAAGAGGAGAAGAATGGGAGACTTAAGTTTGTGCTGCAGGTTTTTTTACCAAGTGTCTTTTACAGGACCTGGCAATGGGAGAAAATGCAGAGGGGGAACCTCTAAAAGATGCCATGAAGAGCATTGTTCCTGTGCTCCTCAACAAAGACATTGAGGCCTATGACAAAATCCGCATCATACTGCTGTTCATATTCCACAAGAAAAAAGGTGTGTCATAGGCTCAAGTGTTTCTATTTTAACTAATATAACATTTTAAAACCATTTTTGTTTCTTGTTTGTTTATTTGTATTGAAGTATACTTGTTTATGTTTTGGATGCTAATTAAAAGGGTTAATGTGACAGAAAATGTCGACATGGAGTGAATATCAGAATCAATGGTCTTATCATTGTCTTTACCATTGTGGTTAACCATGTAGGCATCGGTGAGGAGAACCTGGCCAAGCTCATCCAGCATGCAAACATTCAGGCTGACAGCAACATCATAACCAACCTGCAGAACCTGGGCTGTAACATTATAGCTGGGGTAAATTTGTTGATTGCAGTTTAACTACAATCTCCATGTTTTTGCCTCAGTATATTTTTCTTATAGAAATCATGTTATTTGTTAGGGTTGCAATGCTTCGAAAACACTGCCAGATCGGAAGGAGCGCACAGAGAGCACGTACCAGCTCTCAAGATGGACACCCATCATCAAAGATGTCATGGAGGTATTGAAGCCAAAATGAGATATTGATATTTTCAGATATGGGTGACACAGTGGTTAGGTTTTGTTTTCAGCTTTTTACAACATCTGCATCTCTGTGTTGCAGAATGTCATAGAGGACAAACTGGACAGAAAGCAATGGCCATTCATCTCTGATCCTGCTCCAATCAACACGACTCAGACTGCAGTCAGGTGGGTGCTGCTGGTAACTTTATCAGAGTTTACAATGTTTAAAAGCAAGAAGATCAAAGATAAGAAAAAGGTTCCTTTCTGATGAAGTAAAGCTTGAAATTTGTATATTTTGTTTGGTTTTTTTAAACCAACAAAAAAATAACCAGGAAGAGCAGACAGATTAATGTCAAAGAGAAGCTTTTATCCCTGTAATTTAGTTGGAGTTCCTGTTTCCTTTTGATAAAGTGGGTTGCAGTCGAGTCGAACAGTGAAATTAAGCCATGGTGGTGCTTGTGCAAACCACACTGATGGGCCTGGGTTCAGCCATAATCTGCATAATGCGCTATGCTTGTTTCATTCCTTTTTAACAAAGTGCAGAATTTAAGCTGAGTGGCCATTAATATTAACACTTGAATATCGCCCAGTTACATGGGGCTGACCGTATAAAACCAGACAGGGCCGTTTGGAAAACGGATTGTTTGACTTCTTTTGTAGCATAGTAAAACTGGTTTGGTTATAAGCAGAGCTGATTGATCATTGCTCAAAAAAAAAAAAACAACAAAAAAACAATTTTTTGATTTGGATTTTGAGTCATTTCTGCTTGTGGCTGCCTTCAATCAGCCTTTAGATTTAGTGATACTAACATTTTGCCCGATAATTATTTCTTTTACAGCAGTGCACGTTTTGGACAATGGCACAAGCACAAATCCCCAACAGAATATCGCTCTGGTCCTCGCCTTATTATATTTGTGATTGGCGGGGTGTCATATTCAGAGATGCGTTCTGCTTATGAAGTCACTCGAGCCACTGAAGGGAAATGGGAAGTGGTGATTGGTAAGCAGTAACAGCTGAAAATGCCATGATTTTTGTGTCTTTTTCCTCCAGAAATGTCTTTTTCTTCTTCTTCTTGTTTTTTTTTTTTTAACTTAACTATTATCATTTTGTCTCTGACAGGATCATCTCACATCCTGACTCCAACCAGCTTCCTTAACGACCTCAAGAGTCTGGACCAGGTTCCTAATCCGGATTGTTAAGTAGTTGGAGCCTTTACAGGGTGGAGCGTGCTGAAATATGAATGTAGTCTTTTCATTCTGATGAGATGATTGGATGCTGGTCCTCTGTCCCAGTATCTCTGACATCTGAAGTGAAACATAAAGAGAAGTTTTAGATTTAGCCTAGGAAAAAATTATGATTTGTTTATTTTAGAAAATAATTTTTAGTGTTTGTCGTCAACTGGGAACTGTATACTTCTGTGATTTAAATTATATAAAACTATTTAATTAGACAGTAATATTTTGATTATTGTACTATTCTCATTCAGATCCTTATTTTTGCTACTGTATAATTGATTCGCTTAATTTTGTTCTCAAAAATGACACTTTCAACAAAAATTGATCATCTCACACAAAAGATCTTATTCAAGTATAACATAGCTGTACACAAGTTAATATAAGGATGTTTCATATATATTTAGTGACATTATAAATGTGATATCTTTGTTTTCTCCTCCACTTGGTGAAATTTGGTCTCAGACAAAATGTCTCAAATGCTGTCATATGATATCTTGCACATTTACTATGTATGATAATGTATTGCTGGGAGCAGGTGTGGTGGGTGTTTTTTCTTTGTTGTTGGGGAAAAAAGAGTAATAAAAGAAATATAAGAATCACTTTAAATTAAGTCTTGTTTATAATAGTCCAGATGACTCTGTCTAACAATGTGTTTTAAATGTGTAACAAAATACTCTCAATTGGTGCAAGATTTACAAGCTTTGTTCTACAAACTTAATCCTCTGTCAAGCATGAACTCTTGTGCTTAGAATTATTGTAAGTCCTTCTGAGACCTTTTTGGATTTAATTAATGCTCTCCATATATATATTTGCCTTTAAGAGAGGGCACTCAGTTTATTTTATGTTTTAATTATTAAGTATTCTACTATGGGGTGTCACCTCACAGCAAGAAGGTTCTAGGTTTTAATCTGATCTGGGGTCTTTGTGTGTGTATTTACAATACGTTCCCTGTCATTGTGGGTTTTCTTCAGATTCCCACTTTTCCTCTTACAGTCCAATGCAGGACAGTTAGGTCAATTGCCCATAAGTGTTAATTTGAGCATGTACAGTGGTGTGAAAAAGCGTTTGCCCCCTTCCTGATTTCTTATTTTTTGCATGTTTGTCACACTTAAATGTTTCAGTTCAAACAAATTTAAATAATAAAGAAAACACAAGTGAACACAAAATAAAGTTTTTAAATGAAGGTTTTTATTATTAAGGGAGAAAAAAAACAAATCCACATGGCCCTGTGTAAAAGGTGATTTACCCCAAACCTTATAACTGGTTGGGCCACCCTTAGCAGCAACAACTGCAATCAAGCGTTTGCGATAACTTGCAATGAGTCTCTTACCGCGCTGTGGAGGAATTTTGGTTCACTCTTCTTTGCAGGATTGTTGTAATTCAGCCACACTGGAGGGTTTTTGAGCATGAGCCGCCTTTTTAAGGTCATGTCACAGCATCTCAATAGGATTCAGGTCAGGACTTTGACTAGGCTACTCCAAAGTCTTCAGTGTTTTTCTTCAGCCATTCAGAGGTGGACTTGCTGGTGTGTTTTGGATCATTGTCCTGCTGCAGAACCCAAGTTTCAGCCTGAGGTCACGAACAGACGGCCTGACATTTTCCTTCAGGATTTTTTGGTAGACGGCAGAGTTCATGGTTCCATTTATCACAACAAGTCTTCCAGGTCCTGAAGCAGCAAAACAGCCCCAGACCATCACACTACCACCATATTTTACTGGTGGTATGATGTTCTTTTCCTGAAATGCAGCGTTACTTTTACACCAGGTGTAATGGAACACACACCTTCCAAAAAGTTCAACTTTTGTCTCGTCAGACCACAGAGTATTTTCCCAAAGGTCTTGGGAATCATCAAGATGTTTTCTGGCAAAATTGAGACGAGCCTTAATATTCTTTTTGTTCAGCAGTGGTTTTTGTCTTGGAACTCTGCCATTTTTGCCCAGTGTCTTTCTTACAGTGGAGTCATGAACACTGACCTTAACTGAGGCAAGTGAGGCCTGCAGTTCTTTGGATGTTGTTGTGGGGTCTTTTGTGACCTCATGGATTAGTTGTCTCTGCACCCTTGGGGTAATTTTAGCTGGTTGGCCACTCCTGGGTTCATGTTCACCACTGTTCTATGTTTTCACCATTTGTGGATAATAGCTCTAACTGTGGTTCACTGGAGTCCCAACGTTTTAGAAATGGCTTTAAAACCTTTTCAAAACTGATAGATCTCAAGTACTTTCTTTATCATTTGTTCCTGAATTTCTTTATATCTCAGCATGGTGTCTAGCTTTTGAAGATCTTTTGGTCTACTTCACTTTGTCCGACAGGTCCTATTTAAGTGTTTTCTTGACAGGAAATCACAGTTTTAACAGGAAGGGGTAAACACTTTTTCACACCACTGTATGTCTGTCCTTTATAGTTCATTTAACCTCCACTATGCTTTCAGTGATATTTTCCTGAAGTTATCTGATCTGAGTTTTTTGTTTGACCTTTTTTAGTCTTTCATTATATTATCACTGAATGAAATAAAATTTCTTATATAACAGAGGCAGTTTTGTTCATCCCAGCACCGCCTGGGCATATGCCAACTTGCAACATTTAATGACAATGTGTGGACTTCAAAATGCAAATGTGAACTTAAAGTAAAGTGTTAGTTCATAAGGCATAATATGTACACCTACCAGTGAAAAAGATCATCCCTCTCTATGCTGAGGATTATGTTTTCATCTGGGATTACAGATGGTAATATTAAGAACGAGGCAATGGCAGGGGTCTTAATGGCAATGGGTTAATACTCACGACTTAACTCTATTTAAAAGCTTTCCACCAAGCCATATCCAGTACATCTTTGCGGAAGCATGGATCAGGATCATCTTTTCTGTTGCATATGCAATAGTTCAGTTCATGTATTGATTGACTCTCTATTGACTACAAGAAGTGCTTTTATGTAACTTTCTGCACCGTTTCACAGGTCATCTTGTTTTCAGGTGGAGAACCATACCTTTTTTATGGTCATAATCTCATCTGCCGAAATGGACTCAAAGTCAGTAACTACCAACACAGTGCCGGTAGGTCCCTTGTATGTTATATACACATTTGTCGTGTTGATGTTTTGTAATTTTCAAGTTCTTGTTAGTGTCATTGTATTTATACCCACTGTGCTACATGTTTTACCACAATTTGCTGACATTATAATGCAATTCATTACATATTGGTGTTCCCCAATATGTTCTCCCACAATTTGCTACACAACCATTGTTGTATTGCTGTTCATTTATGAAGATAAATTATTTATGATGATTATGAATTTCTACATTGAGAGATGAGCTACAGTGGTTTGGGGCAATTGTATGTCAAGTACAAAAACTTAGCCTATAAGTTGTGGCTGTTTCAGCATTTGCTCTTTTTTTGTTTGTTTGTTTTCCAATGTTCAAAAGGAATCTCCCGAACATGAGCAAATTCTCAATATAATGAGTCTGTCACAACGTGGACGGATGGATGAACAGTGTTGTACCTTGACTCCTGTAAAAACTGCAGAAAACAAAGCTACACCTACAGGTTGGGACAGTAGAAGGACACGTGTCGTCTGCAGTGTATGTGTGTTTTTGTAGACTGATATAATTGTCTCACTTCTGTTCTCTACAGGTTCAAATCATAAGGAATGCCTTGATGATGTGAAGATGTCAGGGTTTAACCTCCAGGTACTAGACTATAAATTGTTTAAAGTGGATTGCATGCAGCTGCACAGGCGGTATTGTGAATGGTGGACTGATATCTTCTCCAAAATCTGACATGTTTTCTAGGCACCTAGGGGTGTTAGCCATCACAGCTCTGCACCTCATATATCTGTGACTGAGAGTACTCCAGATAGAAACAGGAAACTTATGTTACCAGCCAACCAACTGCAAGTTCCCTCTCAGCGTTCCAATTCTGTGAAGGTCTGTTCTAGCCTATAATGACATTCTGTAACAATTTCTTCTGGTGGCTCAAGTTATGTATTATTAACTGTTGTTCATCCTTATTTGGTTAAATCATAATTACACCAGTTTTCCCCTAACAGTAGACCCAACTGATGAACATGAAAAGTTTATGAATATGATCAGTCATGGCCAGCGTGGACGCTTGGACGAGCAACGCTGCTCCTTGGATCCCAGCAAGAGTGCTCCCTGCACACCCAGTCACACAGACAGAGGGCTTACAGGTAAATGATAATTTAATAATTTAAACTCATTGTATTCAAAATCTCTGTCCAACATTTCCAGAACTGTGTTACAGTTTTTTTATTGCCTCCTACTTACATTCAGATTCAGACTAATTGCATTTTTATTTATTAAGTTAACCATTTGTATAGTAACTTGACACTTTCAATTTGCTTCATGTTTTATCTTCTCAGGGTCTGATTCTGAAACATTTTTCAACCTCTTGGCCAACACTCAGAGCCAACGGCTCGATGACCAGCGAGTGTCTCTTTCATCATTACCGGGATTACAGAGTGAAAAAAACTCTTCCAGTGCAGGAGGAGATTCAGCCGATTTGTATAACATGGTCTCTAAAGTCCAGGTTAGTACTTTTCATTTTAAGGAATATTAAGTATGTAAATATAGTATAACGATACATCCATACAAATATATTTTTAGTATTTAATACAAGAAAAATACTGCAGTGATGACAATGTTGCACAAATATGAAACCATATAACTGGAAAATACAATCCAATAAAAAGACAAACAGCTATAACTGTTTTTCTGTAATTGTGGATATACAAAACCTGAAAGTTTGTTTTGTGAAAATGTCAGGTCATGGTATGTGATTATCTTAAGAACTGTTTATGTGGGGACCATTTTTAAAGGCATTGAAATCTATGATTTGTTATTTGTAAAATTCAAACCAGTCAACACTGTGGCTTTTGAGGGACACAAATCTTTTAATTACTGCTGAACGAAGGGTCTCATCTACTCAGTGCTTTGTGGAAATTCCTCTTAACCAAAAATGCTGAGAAATCCTCATCAATTGTATTTTCAGCATTCCAGAATGGACGACCAGCGGTGCTCGCTACCTCAAGTTCCAACCCCACGGACCTCTGATTGTTTACCCAGAAAGGATATGTCTGTCTCTGGTTCAGGTCCCCCACGATCAGCCTCCTTCAGCCCTGGCTCAGACATAGAACGACCAAAGAGTAAAGATAATACATCTCAAAAACCGGTATATGCTTAAATCACTGCTATAATGTTTATAAATGGCATCATATTAAAACAACTAAACTTCATTTGTTTTTGCATGCCATCGCATTTGGTATTTACTGACCAAAAGATGCACGGTGCACTTCTTCTCATTTAGGTCGCGACTCCAGCTGAACAGGAAGATTTTTTTAAGTTGATGAGTCATTGCCAGAGTAGACGAATGGATGAGCAGCGATGTGTCTTAAGTGTTACTCCCCAGACCACACCCAAACACAAGCCCACTCAGAGCACCGTGCCCAAAGGTCAGAATGTAAACATCATGTTGTTACATTGAAAATTTATTTATTTATTCTTTCATGTTATGATGTGTTCATTGATCATTCTCATTTTTGTCTTCCTAGGTCCAGACTCTGAAAAGTTATTCAACATGCTGGCTAACTCTCAAGGCCAACGGCTTGATGACCAGCGAGTGTCTCTTCCCTCATTGCCAGGGATACAGAATGGAGGTACTACATCAACATCATCTGCTGCAGAGATGGATGCAAGTTTCTTATGTTACATGGTCTCAAAAGTCCAGGTGGGTATGAGACGTTGTCAGTTCTTATAGATTTATCTATTTATAGTTTTATTTATTTAACAATAAATGTAATTTCTTTGACCCTAGATTATATCAGTGATTTTTTTCCATCCACAGGGATCAAGGATGGATGAACAGAGGTGTTCAGCACCCCAAATCTCCCAGAATGTGGGTACCAGTACCCAATCTACTCAACGCAAAAACCATCCCAATTCAGACACATCTGACAAAGCTCTTCAGAGGTCTGCTTCTTTAAAAAATGCCAAAACTGAACAACATCGGCAGGTGAGATATCATAGTTTTGCCAGTGCATCTTCTGTCACAATTCTGTATTGTTTTAACTAAGATATTATAATCACATCAGTCATAGAAAGGGAGACCGTTATCCTCAGTGTTTTGAAAAAGAGATGTGGTTATTTCATTTTGACTTCTTAATGAGTCTGAGGTGTAGCATTTGTTAGTAAGTTGTCCTGTTTTTTAATGCTTTTCTTTCTTTAAATCTTTTTAGGAAGCATCTCCAGCTGAACAGGAGAAGTTTTTCAGTATGATAACTCATGCACAAAGTGGACGTCTTGATGAGCAACGTTGCTCTTTACAACCAAGCCAAAGTACACCTGTTACACCCACACACAATGGAAATAATGTACCCACAGGTCAGAAAAACACATAAGGCATGAAAGGTCATGTATCTGTCTCCTGCTGCTGAAACATCATAAAAATAGCTCTTGATTCTCCATAACAGGTGCAGAAGCTGATGCATTCTTCAACATCATTGCTTCCAGTCAAGCGCAGCGGCTGGACGATCAGCGTGTTTCACTTCCTACCCTGCCAGGGATAAGTGGGAATTCTGCACAAAAAGAAAATAGAAATACAAAGACTGGAAACCCAGTAAGTAACACGATATTTTAGCTACTGGTTGTGCAGAAATAAAGAATATTGTTAAATGATGTTAAATTTAGTTTCTTGTTATTTTTCCACTCCCACAAAGTAAGTGTATGTAGGTCATGGTGTACATTGTGTAAGTTTAAGGGCACATTGTTATGACTGCAATACTGTGACTAATGGCAGAATTTGGACCACTGGCTCCAGTTATAGAATAACAGCACCTAGGAGCACCTTTACAGCTTGTTATCTGTAACTGTAAGAAATATTTTCCTGAAAAAGAACAACATAAGACCCACTAGGACTCGACAAGCTGTAAAATATTATGTTAGGTTGAAATACTTGAGAGCTCGACTGCCTTTTGTCTTCACATTTCTCCTGCAAGGCTTGTCCACCACATATCACAGTGTTTGAAGGTACACCAGCAACACAGAGGAGGGACTGTTCCAGACCTAATCCTCAACCCCAAATGACTAGTGCAGCATCCTGCTCCCCAAGACTTCTCCCTAAATCTGCTTCATTTACCCCCGAAACAGAACACAAGAGGAATCACTGTTCCCCGGGACAGGTAAATTATTCACTTCAGATATAACAGTGGTTCGATTTAATTACCTTACAAATGTTACTGCTTGGAGATGTTTTTATTGTTTTTATAGTTTTAGTAGGTGATGGGTGGTGATGATGCTTTCTTTGAGTGTCATGTGAGTTTCAGAAATAGGGGGAACATCCTGCCATTTGCTGCTTTATGTGATATATAAAGTCTAGTCTTTAAATTTGTCTGCAGCTTTCCACTAACAAATGAAGGGCTAATTAAGAGGCATTGCAACGGTGCATATTGAACATTGACTTTTTTTTCAGGTGACAGTGAGGGTGTCTATGAGTTTCACACCACAGCAGGTAAGTTGTTCCACAGCTTATGTACACTAATGTTATTATCTTAAAATATGTGTAGCTTCGTCATAGCTAATGTGACTCTTTTATCTTTTCAATGGGACAGGACAATGCTGATCAACCATGTACATTCCCAGAGGTCTTCCTCACTCTAGGAGCACCAGGAGATGACTTTGTGATTCCTTTGAGCCCAGGACCTGGCAGACCCCTGTCCCTCAACCTGAACCTTGTCCCAAAAGAGGATTCAAGACGTTCCTCTCTGAGTTCTGCAAAACCCAGGAAAGCCCGTTCAAGACCGTCATCTCCCAACCCAATTGCAACCAGTAAAGCACATCCTTATACATATACTTCATCCCCAGATGATCAGGAGAGGCTTGTGGCCAACACTATCAGTCCAGATGATGACTGCTTCTCACTGATTGAGAAGATTCATACAGCTCATCTACAGAAAGGGATGACCCAAGGAGGACAAAAATCATAAAGGGGATCATGGCAAAGGAAAGGCAGAGCACGGAAAGGGGAAGGGGGGTGGAAGGAAAGATAGAAAGGATGGTGGCTATAAACAGTAGTCAGGTATGTGACATTATTAGTTATCTTTTGAGGAAAATTGTTAATAATAAAATTAAATGTGAATCTGTGTCAGTAATTTACTTGGGGGAGAAAAAAACTGATCCCACTATGTCTACAAAATTGTATTAAAGGTTTTCACATGCCCACATTAATAAGAGGCAGTAGAGCTCAGGTTCTGTTTTTATTTCTGTTCTGTTTTTTAAGTACTGGATTAATCATTTGTTGAGACATGATTTCCCTCTTTGTGAGTAAAAAAATCCCATATAGATAGATTGTGTATTTACTAGTAGTATATCTCATTACATTGTTTTGTAGTGTAAGTGGTTATAGATAACACTGTGTTAGCTTCCTGTCCAAAGAGAGAAAGTGTAGGTAGGTTTTAATTTAACCCACAGCTCTTGCCAAATGTGTGTAAGTGAAAAACAAAAAAACAGTATAACAATAAAAGCAATAAGCAATTAAAGCATAATAAAACCTGATTGCCTGTTTATGTTGACTCTTGATTTGCTGACACAAATAACTGACAGCTAGCCTAAATGATACTTCTAATATTTGACATGATTATAGAACTTTAATTAACTTGTACTCTCTGATACTGAACATGATGAAAAAGAGATGTGGCATTTAACTGAAATTGCAATTAAAATATGACAAATAAATTTGCTTGTTTGATCATGGAACTGGTAGCCAAGGCAAGGTTTGATGCGACAGATGATTTAATTAAAAAACACACAGAATAGTTGATGACATTGATTTTAAAATTTATTTAAGATTTGCAAAAGAAAATCAGCCAAAGCTCATATTGTATGAACTTAGTTGAAATGCATAGGTTGAACCTCTTTCTCATTCAGCTGAGTCACATCCCTAAAAGCAAAAACATAAATTAACACTTGTAGGCAGTGATTTATACAATAACATTCACTTTCGTCTGGTGGAAAAATTATAGCCCTGCCATTCCTAATTTTTGAGCATTTTGAGTCCTTATGTATATACTGAATGTGAACATTTACATTGAAATTGAATTGACAAAGCATGTATATATATTCTATATATGTACATAAGTTCTCACAAAATTAATACATGGCACTTTTAAAGAAATAGAAAGTTACCTTTCCAGTATCACGGCTCTTTGCTCTCAGCTTGTTGACCTGAGACTCAGCGATGTCAGCACGCTCCTGAGCTTCTTCAAGTTCATGCTGAACCTTCCTGAGTCTGGACATATGAGTGTTGGCCTGCTCCTCCTGTGAATGTGTTTAGAGTTATATACATTTAGTTGGTGCCATGATTATTTCTTTAACTATAAATGATCGGTTACATCAGTATAGTTGACTTACAGCCTCCTCAGCCTGTCTCTTGTATGCCTTGACTTTGAGCTGCAGCTTGTCTACCAGATCCTGAAGTCTGTTCACATTCTTCTTGTCCTCCTCAGTCTGTACAAATAAAGAATGTCAGCAGATTCAAGCACCTATTATTTTATCACTTGAAAGGTGAAATTTAGTTTACCTGGTAGGTCAGCTCTTTTACCCTCCTCTCATATTTGCGAACTCCTTTAACAGCATCAGCTCCACGTCTCTGTTCGGATTCAACTTCAGCTTCTAGCTCACGCACCTATAATTTAAAGTATCAAAGTTTTGTTAAAGGAATTGATGACAGGGTATTCATCCATTAGTGATTTTACAGTGTACTTCTTTTCCTTTAATCTCTAAGCATTTATGTATAGTTCGTACCCTGGACTCCAGTTTCTGGAGCTGCTTCTTGCCACCCTTCATGGCGAGGTTCTCAGCCTCATCCAGACGGTGCTGCAGGTCTTTGACTGTGACCTCCAGGTTCTTCTTCATCCTCTCCAGATGAGCACTGGTGTCCTGCTCCTTCTTCAGCTCCTCGGCCATCATGGCAGCCTGAAACATTTCATATTTATCAGTATAAGTATTAATTTTGGGACACGCAAGTACATTGACAACATATATTTTCAATATACTTGCATATACACAATATTAAGATTGGGTTGTGGTTGTGGTAAGGTTGTAAACTCACATCAGTGATAGCTTTTTTGGCCTTGTCTTCAGCATTTCTTGCTTCTTGAACAGCATCATCCACTTCACTCTGGATCTGCACAAAGTCGGACTCAAGCTTCTTCTTGGTGTTCAGAAGACTGGTGTTCTGGGTGTTAAAGAAAAGTCACATTTAATTCAATGTTTACACTGTATTTTTAAAAATGATCATTTCTTGTGAATTACTGAAAACAAACCTGAGAGTGAAGCAGTCCAACACGCTCACTAGCATCAATTAACTCCTGCTCAGCCACTTTGCGTCCTCTCTCTGTCTGCTCCAGAGCGGCTCTCAGCTCCTCGATCTCAGCCATCATTAGACAATTTCTGCGCTCCACCATGGCAACCTGCTCCTTCATGTCTTCCTGTCCTCTGACAGCATCATCAAGGTGGAGTTGGGCATCCTGAAAACAACAAAATGATGTTAATCTTTTTCTTTTATTGCTCATCTTTCTTAAGAATCAGAAAATAGAAATTGAAAACTCACTTTAAGCTGGCCTTGGACATTTCTGAGTTGTTTCTGGGCCTCAGCAGCCTGCCTGTTGGAATGGCTCAGCTGAATCTCCATCTCATTCAGGTCTCCCTCCATCTTCTTCTTAACTCTCAGGGCATCATTCCTGCTCCTGACCTCAGCATCAAGAGTGCTCTGCATGGAGTCAATCACCCTCTGGCTGTTCCTCTTGATCTGCTCCATCTCCTCATCCTTCTCTGCCAGCTTCCTGTCAATCTCACCTTTGACCTGATTGAGCTCAAGCTGAACACGGAGAATCTTGGATTCCTCATGTTCCAGTGTGCCCTGCAAGTCAGCCAAAAGTCAAAAGTTAGTAAGTATGGCTAAGATCCAAAAGGACTGCCCTATCATAACAAGAAATTTGTATTTAGACAAAATACAAACGCAATACAGAACAATTAGATCAACTCCATATACAATAACAAGCACATGAAATTTAAAAGAAAATACCTCAGCTTCCTCCAGGGCAGTTTGAATTTCAACCTTCTCACTTTCTACTGCCTTCTTGGCCTTTTCAAGCTCATGGATGCTTTTTCCACTCTCACCAATCTGTTCAGTCAGATCTGAGATCTCCTCTATGAATTAGATACAAAAAACAACTACTGTTACTTTTCACAACCAACTAAAATGTAGTTAGATATTAATGTATTTAGTAATTGACATACGCTGCAAGTTCTTGTTCTCTCTCTTCATGGTCTCCAGTTGATCCAGAGCCTCCTCATATGAGTTCTTCATCTTGAACAGTTCAGTGCCAAGGGAGCGAGCCTCCTTCTGGGCTCCTTCCAGCTCAGCCTGGCTCTCCTCATACTTCTGTTTCCATTCTGCCAGGACCTAGATAAGTTCATCAAATGATTAGTTCTAATACATGTAAGGTGTTCTTCTGATAAAGTTGGTTTAGATTTGAACAGTTTACCTTGTCAAAGTTCCTCTGCTTCTTGTCGAGGTTGGCAGCCAGAGCATTAGCTCTCTCCACATCAATCATGAGGTCCTCCACCTCACCCTGCAGCCTCTGCTTGGTCTTCTCCAAGGAGGCACATTTAGAGTTAACAGCTTCAATAGACTCCTCAGCATCTTGCAGGCGCTGGGCAAGCTTTTTCCTATAATGAAAAATATTTTTTAATTAGTTAAAAACAAACAACTGGAGTGAAGGCTAATGTACAAACTGATAAGGTAGAGATTTACTTGGCCTCCTCCAGCTCCTCAGTGCGCTGGATAGCATCAGTCTCATATTTGGTTCTCCACTGAGCCACCTCACTGTTGGCCTTGGACATTGATCGCTGCAGCTCAGCCTTGGCCTCCTGCTCCTCCTCAAACTGCTCTCTGAGCAGATCACAGTCATGGCGGGCCGACTGAACAGCATGTGCCAGGGCATTCTTGGCCTATGAATCCATTATAACAAGCATGAAACTGTTAATTAATACTGTTCACATATTGTAGAACATCCCTAAATCACAGAACAAAAAAAAGTATTTTTTTCAATCAGAACAGTGGCGTCTGAAGTTTTCAATTCAGTTTCAAACAAGTGTTTTCTTAATTTGTCCACTCAGTCAGGATTAGTTTTGCAAATGCAACCAGCCATGACACTGTCACTGGATATATCATGCCTGATAAAGTAGACTATAAAGTAGACTATACCAATATAAAGTCTTATACCTTCACTTCCTCCTCAATGTGTCTCTTAAGCTCCTCAATTTGCTGAGTGTAAGCCTGCTTGCCTCTGGTGAGCTGAGAAATAAGTGCTTCCTTCTCTTCAAGCTGGCGAGAAGATTCACCTGAAATAATAAGAATACGATAGAAATAGAAATTGTTTTTTGTTTGTTTGTTTTGTTTTTTGAGGATCTGAAAAATGGTAAGAATAGCTCTCATTTATACAACATTATTGTTGGTTTTCTTTCAGTGCAACTGTATACAAAACTTTATAATATGTACTTTATAATATGTTGCAATTTCAGTTACTATGTCATTCATGGTCTAAACAGATAGTAGATTTGGGCGTTGGGTTTACTCTATAATATTATATGGTCTCGACATTACTATGTTTAGTGACTTGAGATACTGTATTTGGCAATTTGGTTCTACCCAAAGAAAACTGAATCCAATTGATTTGAATTGGAATTATTAATATGTCCACTGTGTTTGATCCAAGGTGTATCGATTTATACTCAATTAAATAATTTATATCTTATTAATTCATATATAATTTATCAAAGTAGTGTTACACATTTAGATACATACCGTTCTCTGTTTGTAGTCTTGCCCTCTGTGCACTGATATCGTTGAGCTGGCGAACATTCTCATCATTTTTGGATTTAATTTCGCTTAATTGATCTTCCAGAGTTCTGCACATTTTCTCCAGATTAGCCTGTCATTAATATGTAGATAACATGATCATTATTGTTATATTTGCTAAAATGTTTGTGTTTTTTTTTTAATCCTTCTAAAAGAACAGAATGTACTTTTGCTTTTGCGACAGCCTCCATGTTGCTAGAGAGGTCATCAATCTCCATCTTGTACTCGCTCTTCTCCTTCTCCAGCTTCTGCTTGACACGCTGGAGGTTGTCGATCTGCTCTCCCAACTCAGCAACGCTGTCGGCCTGTTTCTTGCGAAGAGCTGCTGCAGTAGCTTCATGCTGCAGGGTGGACTCTTCAAGGTCACGACGCAGCTTCTGGAACTCGGCCTCGCGCTTCTTGTTCATCTCAATCTGAGCGGCTGTTGCTCCACCAGCCTCCTCAAGCCTCTCACTGATCTCCTCCAGCTCCCTGGAGAGATCAGCCCTCTGCTTCTCAACTTTAGCCCGAGCAGCTCTCTCAGCCTCAATCTCCTCTTCCAGCTCTTCAATACGAGCCTAGATTTAATGATAATGGCATAGAAAAGGACTCATTAACTTAAACATTTTGTTTTTGTGTCATTGTGTCTAATATTGATGTAAAATAATGTTACCTGGAGTTCCTTGATCTTCTTCTGAAGCTGAGAACCAAGGGACTGCTCATCCTCAATCTTGCTGAGGAGCTGGCTTATCTCAAAGTCTTTCCTTGATAATAAGACAAACAAAGCCATCACTGTCATAGTTCATGCAAGTCTTGGAGTGTGTAGTGTGTGACATACTGGAAAGAAGAACATAACATAGCATAACAACATATTAAGAATATAAACAAGAAAAATCCTACTTCTTGATTTTCTCTTCAGACTGTTGCTTGTCATTTTCCAGATCCATTATGGATTCCTGGGCCAGTTTGAGATCTCCCTCAAGCTTTCTCTTGGCTCTCTCAAGGTCCATGCGGAGCTTCTTCTCCTGCTCCAGTGATCCCTCAAGCTATAAAATAATGGTTTGGTGAGATATTTTAGATAATGATCATTAATACCAAAAGTGTTATTACAGGTATAATACACAAAGTCAAGGAAATTGTTGCCTTACATCGTCCACTTGCTGTTCCAGCTTTGTCTTGGCTTTGGTGAGAGTATTGACTTTGTCTTCCTCTGCCTGGAGATCATCCAGTGTTTGCTGGTGGGCCTCTTGGAGGGCTTTCTTCTCCTTAGTCAACTTGGCAATAGACTCATCTTGAGATGCCATCTCTTCAGTTAGATTTTTCACCTAACAGGCACATTTAAATGTCATTTAGCATTTATAAATAAAAACAGGAATATGCATATATACACCCTTTTCCAGTTTCAGTTTCAAAGTACTGAACCTTGTTTTCTGTTGCATGTTTCTCCTTCTCCACTTTAGCCAAGGTGAGCTCCAAGTCATCAATGTCCTTCTTCAGCTCAGAGCACTCATCCTCCAACTTCCTCTTCTTGGCAGTCAGCTCAGCATTGACTTCCTCTTCATCCTCCAGTCTCTCAGTTGTCTCCTTGAGTTTGGCTTCAAGCTGGATCTTGCTCTTAATGAGTCCTTCACACCTTTCCTCAGCATCTGAAAGATTCTCACCTTCCTATTGGACATATATACCATTAAAAAAATAAAAAAACATCATGTATTTCTTGTAGGTTGTGTTTTCTTCATCCTTAGTAAACATATAGGAAATGACTGACTGATATATTTCAGTGAATCAAATATCTTGTCCATTAATAAAATCCACTCACAGCAGCTACTTGCAGTTGTAGGTCATTCTTTTCCTGCAGAAGGGAAACCATCTTCTCCTCCAGTTCCTTCTTTTTGGCCAGAGCAGCAGCCAGGTCTGTTTGCATCTTCCCATAGTTCTCCTTCATCTGAGCCAGCTCCTTCTCAGTCTCAGCGCTCTTCAAGAGAGGCTTGATCTTGAAGTACAGATGCATCCATGGCCAATTTTTCACATTCATGAATGAACGGATGTTGTACTGGATGGAAAAGATTGCATCTCTACAAAAAAAGCATTTATTAGTCTGCAGCTATTGTTTTTGCTTTAAATCACATTCTAAAATACAAGGCGCAATTATACAGTGGATATTGATTATACCTCCTCTCCATCATCTTAACGAACTCTCTTCTCATGAGGTAACCTCTGCAGAGAGCCTGAGTCATGGTCACCAGCTCAGCCAGTTTCTCATCTCTCATCTCCTCCAGGGTACCCAGCAGACCAGCTTTGAAGAACACCTATGTTGTCAGGAAGGAGAAAGAAATTTGTAATTAGTATATGTGGATAAAATTGGACATATGTATACTGACAACTTTAGTACTGTACCTTTGTGTGCCCAAACTTGTACTGAGTGTGGTCCACATTAATAGAGCCCAGCAGCTTCTCTGAAGCTTTCTTGTTGTCAATGAACTGTCCCTCAGGGATGACACTGGCATTCAATACTTTGTATCTACAAGACAAAATTATGTTTTTATTTTCCCCACATATTTGTGTGATCAAATCATAAAACTTGATTTCCTCAAAAAAACTGTAAAACAACTTGTAAAACTGCAGCCACCTCTGCTTGAAGTCACCATAGAGGATTCTGCTGGGGAAGCCCTTTCTGCAAATTCTGATGCCCTCCAGCACACCGTTACATCTCAGCTGGTGGATGACCAAGAAGTTCTCCATAAGACCTGAGAGGAACAAATTCATATTGTTAAAAATATTTCTTTGTATCACTACATAATATATATATTGCAAAACATAGGACTGTGGTTTTACCTGGGGTCTTTGATTCATTGGGAATCAGGCAGCGCACAAAGTGAGGATGAGTGCTCCTCAAGTTGGTCATCAGCTTGCCCAAGTTCTCCTGTGGGTCAGGATTAACAGGTAAATAAGTCAATATTTATGTGACGACACGAGACTTGTTATTTTTCCAGAAATCTAAACATATCTTACCCTGAAAAGAGCAGACACAGTCTGGAAGGAACCACCCTTCTTCTTGCCACCACCCTTCTTGCCGCCACCACCAGAAGAGTCTGTTTTTTAAAACATGCAACCATGTATTTAAGTCTTAATTAATTGTTGAGTCTTATTTCCTAGAGGAAACCACAAACATTAATTGAATAAGTATATTAATTAGCATATTACCACAATTAAATTACAGTATTGGCTCTTACCCTCAGCTGAAGAATGGGAAGCATACAGGAAAGCCAGCAGTTTGTTTGATGACTTCTGGTAGAGCTGAACAACTGAGTCATTCAGGGGGTCCTTGTTCTTGTCCAGCCAGCCACTGATATTGTAGTCCACTGTACCAGCATAGTGAACCAGGGAGAAGTGAGCTTCAGCCTTGCCCTTTGCAGGTTTTGGCTTTTCAAAGGCCTTGCTCTTGCCAAGATGCTGATCATGCAACTTGTTCTTGAAAGAAGTGTCTGTAGCTTTGGGGAACATGCACTCCTCTTCAAGGATGGAGAAGATACCCATTGGCTGAGTAGAATACACATGTCATGTTACAACTTACCATGTACAAGTATATTTTACATGAAAAAAGAAATGATATTCAACAGAGTGTCTACTCACCTTCTCAATCAGCTCAATGCAGGCAGCCAAGTCCATACCGAAGTCAATGAACTCCCATTCAATGCCCTCCTTCTTGTACTCCTCTTGCTCCAGGACAAACATGTGGTGGTTGAAAAACTGTTGCAGTTTCTCATTGGTGAAGTTGATGCAGAGTTGCTCCAAGCTGTTGAACTGTAGATACAAAAACTTATTCAGTTTCATGGTAAAGTTGTTTTGGAATAACCTACTGCTCAAATATGTTTCAATGACTCACATCAAAGATCTCAAATCCAGCAATGTCCAACACTCCAATGAAGAATTGTCTTGGCTGCTTTGTGTCCAGCATCTCATTGATACGGATGACCATCCACAAGAACATTTTCTCATAGACAGACTTGCACAGAGCGCTGACGGCATTGTTGACCTAGAAAAGAGAATACAACTGTAGCTTTTTTCTTGAGGCTTATTCATTCATTTTAAAAGATTATAGGTTTTGTGAGTCATTTACCTGTGGAACAGTCTGACCTTTGGTGACAAACTCATTTCCGACCTTGACTCTTGGGTAGCACAAAGCTTTTAGCATATCAGCTGAGTTTAGGCCCATGAGGTAGGCAATTTTGTCAGCCTCTGATGGAAAGCAAAAAGTTTAGTTACAGTTATGGTTTGTGCTACCTCTCTTCAACCACATATTTTTACTGTTTAATATATGTTGTCATATTTTGAATCACCAAATCATTTTTGCTGATGTTGTAGCTGTGTGATCATGGTAATATTTTAAAAACAAACATTTTTTGTGAGGTGTTTTCACTCTAAATCTACCTGCTGCCATGTACATTAATGCAATAATACTCTATTAATACAATTACCCTCAGTGCCATCAGGTTCAGCCTGCTCCTCACGCTGCTTCTGCTTGAATTTCATGTTGCCATGATGCATCACAGCACCAGTCAGCTTGTAGATGGCAAACTTCTCATCACCACTGAAACCCAAGATGTCAATGGCAGTCTGCAAATCACAAATAACAATTCATTTTTAGATAATCGGTTATTGTGACATTTTTGTGCTGTTCTACTAGTTGGCATCGACTTACATCTGTTGCAATGAACTCCTCCACATCATTAATGCTTTTCACGGTAATTTCACCCTGGCTGATCATTGGGTAGTCATAGGGGTTGGTAGTGATTAGAAGAGCCTCTGGAAGGAATTGGATAAATGTGTAAGTATTCATTTACTCTTTTTATTTCTTATTATTTGTTTGTTGTGTTATAACATACCCAAAAGCTCTGGCTTATGGCCAGTCATCAGCTGATAGAAGATATGATAGCTTCTCTCAGCAGATAGCTGGAAGGTGACACGAGATTTCTCCAGCAGATCTGTGAGTTTATGTTAGACATAAAGATATGATGAATATTTATCAAAATAATGCTAAGACTATATGCACTTATGCGCTATTGATATTAACAACAACAAAAACAAAACAAAAAAAAAAAAGATCTTACATGTTTCAATATCAGCTGAGGCCAGTTTGCCAGAAGAGCCGAAGTGAATTCTGATGAATTTACCCTAAACATTTACAAGAAACTGTCAGTTTGACTCCAACAATAAGGATGTGAGTAAGTGATATTGAGAAGGTCCAATAAAATGAATACTCACAAACCGAGAAGAGTTGTCATTCCTCACAGTCTTAGCATTACCATAGGCCTCTAGCAGAGGGTTAGCTGCAATAATTTGATCTTCCAGTGAACCCTGCATAGAGTAATTATAAGGCTCTATGAAATAAGTCACTTAAACAACAGCCAACTGTTGCAAAGAGTTTTAGCAGACAAGCAATTTTACCTGAATTTTTCCAGAGCCCTGCTCTGCTTTCTTGGATCCAGCCACTGCAATTGTTGCAAAGTACTGGATGACACGTTTGGTGTTAACAGTCTTTCCTGCACCAGATTCTCCACTGGGGAATTGTGGATAATTGTTAATTATTTAGCAATATAATCATGAAGTTCCTGAAAATCTTCTTGACAAGATATCTTGTACTCACGTGATAAGGATAGACTGGTTCTCACGATCTGGAATACAAGTGTAAACCCCCAAGTTAAAGCTATAGCTGAGATTCTTTTTACATCCACTTTAATTGTGCTGTAACTTCAATCATACCAGTGAGCATGAACTGATAGGCATTATCAGAGATGGAGAAGATGTGGGGTGGAGCCTCAATCCTCTTCTTGCCCCTGTATGCACCAACAACTTGAGCATCGTACACAGGAAGCCACTTATAGGGATTTACGACAACACAGAACAAGCCCGAGTAGGTCTGTGGTACCAGAAAGAGAGGAAATATTATTTTATTTTATGAACAGATTCAGAATTATAAGCCCACTACATTATAAAATTTTATCTTACGTAGATCATCCATGAAGCAAAACGCTCTTTGAGGTTATACAGTACAGCAGGTTCATTGAGATGGGTCATCATGGCCATGTCTTCAATTTTATCAAACTTGGGAGGGTTCATTGGGAGGATGTCATCCTCTTTTACAGTAACAGACTGAATTGGACGTGAAATAAAACAACAACAACAAAAAAACATTAAGTATTTATTGAGATTATTGAGATACCCTATAATAGTTTTGGCATTCCTACTGTAATGATGATTAGTAATGATGACAATTTCTGTCCTTCTTATATATTATTACACTTACCTTTCCTGTCAAAGTCTCAACTGTGGCTTTGCCACCCTCTCTTTTGATGAGTTTACCCTTGAGATACATTTCTTCAGCATCAGTTACAAAATAAGCAGTTTTGGCATCAAAAGGAGTGTTCTGAGCCTCAATCCTCTCTTTTTCAGGCTTCCGGAGGTATATGGCCGCAGGGCCATACTGCTCCATCTCTGCGTCCGTGCTCATGATTGCACCCTAAGTGACTGTAAGTAAGAAGAGGTTTTTCATTCTGTGTTTTTCAGATTAAGTGTGATTTGAATTTGTGGATTTCATCAAACAGAAGCCATTATTTACCTCCTTTGGTCCCAATAGAAGATTGAATACAATCTGTTCTCTTTGCCCTGTTGATGAATTGCCAAGCATGAATAAACAAATCAATGGAGATTTGTATTCATTTTGAAATACCTACCTATATTATTATGAATACATAATTGGAAATATCATAAGTAAATCATGCTTATAAATGTTCCTTTATGTTAATCAACATTACATTCTTAAATGTTTTTTTAAACAATAATAATCACTTGAAACTGATGTACTCACCTGAGTTGGAAGCCTACCAGTTATTGCGAATGCTGAGCAGCTTCTTTTATAGAGGCTGGACTGTCTTCTCAGTAGGTGTGCCTTTCTCAATTTGGTCATGTATTCTTGTCATGTTGCCGCTTGTGACACTGACATTTACTGTCTATTATACTGCCTTGCATGCACGTTTTTAGAAGTAGGAATTTGCCCAAGCTGAGAGGTCACAATGCAGAGAGCGGGTAACATTCTTATAAAATCAATAGTTTTATTGTGTGAACAGTTACTTTTAAGCTTAGGTTTTATGAATGAACTTATATCTTATAAAATATAACATATAACATATAACATACAGACATTACATTACAAATCAATTAGACATCTATTGAATCTATCAAACATATTGAATAACACAAAAACAACAACATCAGTAACAATGATAATACTGTACTGTATAATACTGTATTTTTTTTGATAATAACCAAAATTTCAATGATGCACAGTTGCTGAACACATGTCAGTTTTGGGAGTCCAATAAAACAGGCTTAAGTATTCCCATAAAACAGGATGACAGCCACTCCGTTCAGGGTCACAGATAAAAAAAGATTTTAGTATCTTCAGGCTTATGATGATATGTCTTTCTCTCTCTGAAGAGAGAAATGTAGAATTTTTTTTTATAAATTTAAGTTTATTTATAAATTATGTATAAATAATTCATAACTTAAACTAAACCAATTTTAGTTTAAAATTATGATAAAATGATTATTTTATCATTTTACAGTTCAAGTGTCATCAAATACCATTAAATAATTACTTTGACATTCATAATTTGGTATATATTGAGTATGAATATTAACTGTTTATACACAAGAAAACAAATGCAATTAACAGACATATCAGTCACCTACTTGTTTAAAATGAAACATAATGAAATATCATTTACGTCACAGTCTTCAGTGATAGAAGGAGTATGTCACGGCAAGCACAGGCTGTGGTTTTGGAGAAGCATGTAAATGTCACTGGTATACAGTTGCATGACAACCACACATCTCAGATGTCTGAAATAAAATTGAGGCTGAGCGCCATTCCATAAAAGCTGAGGAGGGGTTACATATTGCCTTGGAATGGAGTGGATGAACAGTTGCCATCTAGACTGGGATAAGAACCAAAATAAGTCCTGTGCCAATAAACAAGATGTTAGAGATGCCAGAGTCGTACTTGTACTATGAATGAAAAGTGTATCCAGGATTTGTATGTTAAGTTGTCAGCATGCAAGAAAATTGTTTTTTACATTTACACTTTTCCCACTGATGTTGAGTGGTCTCATTACCTTTTGCATTTACCTAACCTGTTATATTCAACAAAGGGGATGACTTAGAGGAATGTCACCCAAATGACCTTAAGACGTTGGTGGGCTATTGTGCGAACATGTGCTGCACACATGCTGCTCAAGTGGGGTCAAAGGTCTTCAGTTTTTTTCAGCCAACATGAACAGCATGTGTTCAGTGTGTTTTTCAAGCAAGGTGAAAGGTAATCAGTGTGTTTTTTAGTCAACTCGTTTGAGAAAATCTTGGTGTGCTTAGATTTACATTCAATGCTAATTTTGCACATCAGAGATGTTTAAGATTTTGATGTTTAATCAAGTTTAAGTACAATTCCTTAGTCTGCATGTCATATAAACATGAATGTATTTTTCCATTATACTCATATAGAAGAAAATGTTTCATTTTCTAAAGCCAAGTGCTTGTTACAAATGGTGTGTATGTGCTATCATTTTGAATACAACCTATGATGCACACACAGACCCCATTATCAGGCACATTTCATGACAAAAAAAGACAGATATTTCAGATTATGTCTGTCACACAGTCTACACAGCTAAAAGAAGTGTTCCAGTTACACCAGTGTGATGGCCACCAGTGCTACTGTCAAACTCTGACCCACTTGTTATTACAGTGTTGTGGTAAATCTTTACATTTTGGTGTAGTTTGACAGTTAGCTTCACTATGGTTTGCTTGCTACTTGCTACTTAAACATTCTGGTGATATACTCAGATCACGTTATACATTGTTCCCGGCTTCTAATTTCCTGAATATATTTAAATCTCAGCAGAGATTAGCAGATGACACATTAGCATATTTTTTTAAAACTCTTTTTTTTTTTTTTTTTACCTTAAACCATTTTCCCCCACCAATTTATGTGTAATTTCAACAAGTGTGAACTGTAAATCAGTCAGGTTCAGAATGAGGCTATAGTGCAAATGAGTGGGCCAAGAATATTTTTTTAAAGGTGAAGACAGACATAGTTGAGAACAGATAGTCCTGACTGACCTTCTCCTTTGTTTGTCCTTGAGTCTGTAGATACTTATAGATGAGCCTCTCTGCACTAAGCCCATGAACAGAACTGAAATAAAACACTCCAAATGTGTCTAGTGAGGAGGAGCCCAGTGAGGTTTAAAAGAGACTTAGAGGCAATAGACTTCTCCATGACAGAGTGATAACTTTGAGAGAACCATGTTGTTGGTATTGACTAAATTCTATTTACTTTTGACTAATATGGAATTCTTTGTTTTATTTTTTATATTAGAATAAAGATTACAGACAGACCAGTGTAGTGCATTGTGCTCACTTTTAAAGGTTGAGATTTGTATAGTTTTGTAGTCTTAATGTAAAGTGTAATCATTTATGGAGAAAAAGTTGGAGGAAAGTTGTAGAAGGTGAGTACATTGTATGTACTTCACTAAATTGTATTGCACCCGGCTGTAATTCTGTTATTGCTATCATCTTCTTGATTTTGGATGAGAGATGAAACATCTTTAAAAATTTTCAGTCCAATCCAGTTGCTTTCCCAACAGCACTTTCAGGATACCATAATAATATGATTATCAACCAAACATATGTATTATTATCAACCAAAAAAATAATTTTCTATTAGACATCTTAGGGGAATGTATGATATTACATGATAAAACCATAACATTTTTTGTCATGAGAAATAATATTAATTTTAAACTACGGTTATTTTCTCCACTGTTTAAGCATATCATGGTAGCAAACAAAGATCAGTCAATTGCTCCATAAAGATACACAGATATCTGTGTTGAAAGAGAAGACCCTGGCCTCAGTCTGTCATGGTAATATTTTTGTCATTCTAAACAAAGACGATTGTCTTTTCATCAATGCTTTGCTGCCACTCTGCAGTTGTCTGTATGACAAAGCCCAAGTCAATGTCTAAATTTATCGTGGAACACAAATGAACAAGTATGCAGTGTCTATGTAAATAGCAGCTGCCCCGTGGTCCATCAACACCTGTGCTTCTTGCTTACTATGAGGGTTTGGTGCAGCAAAGGCAGGACCACCTTTAAATACTGTTAATTAAAATGTCCCGGTTGTAACATCATGGAGCTTATATTATGGCGTATGAAGTTACATCTTTGTCCTTCAAATTGTGATTTCTCTGTGATAGGAGTCACCTTAACTGTGCCAGCCAAATAAATTAATAAATTGTTTGGAAAACCATCCTGACATTTGGCACTCTTCAACAGATTGTATAATGTTATTGAAAAAATGAATTAATAAATCAAAAGTTTGCTTGTTGGAATAAAACAAGTTTTATAAAACAAGCTCCTTGCTTTGGAATAAAAGTTCACATTTATGAAACTTTTTTATCTGAATGAACATTTCTTGTTAAACTTCATTGTGATGGGATTCATTAAGCCTTATTCTGGTTAGTAAAACATAGTTGCTTTAATGCACTGCATTTTTGAAAGAAAACAGACAAAAATAAATTAAACTATTAAATATTGATTAAATATATTTAATTAATTTGTTCATAGCACAAAATAGTTTTTATATTTTGTCTCACTCAGCCTTCTTAGACTGAGATGAAAAGAAAAAGTCGATGACGATTTCCAAAACACACTGTGACATTTGAGTTACTACTTCTAGTAAATTTAACCTTTGCTCTTAGCCGAGGTTCATTTCAAATAAGCCAGTCAGCACTGTGTTTATGAATGGGCTTTGTTGGCAACAGTACTGCTTATAAATTTAGAGCACTATTAAGATTCCTATTAATTTATACTGTCACCTCTCTGAACACCCAGAGAATGGGGTACCCTAGCCATTAAGTAGCCAGCGTGGCGTATTTGGATTCCTACAATGTTTTGAGCTCAAGTAAAAGCCAATTGTCATTCTTTAACAGAAATATACTCACTGTTACAAGTGTCATTGAGTCACTGTTAGGTCTTAATATAATCTCAGCAGTTTGTCAGTGGTTTCAGTTTTACATTCTTTAAAGTGATCAGTGTTAGTTTATTTACAAAGTGTTTCAGCCTGTTTTGTGCCTACTTTCCCATAAGAACTACAATAAAGAGTAAAAATGGATGGAAAACAAACCTTAATGCTTCTTTATAGTACGTAATATAGCATACAAAAGGCCATGTGAGGCCAATATAAATGATTTACGGCTCATCAGAAAGTTTAATCCAAATCCCTAGACAAATGGGCCTATCACATTTCCTCAAATAAAAACGGCCTTTCAGGCCTCGTATAATGAATGTTTGAGTGCTAATATTTCCCAGGGGACGTGAACTCACTATCATTTCGACGCTGTCTTGTGTCTATAAATGGGCCACTGCATCTGCGTCCTGGTGCTTTCTCGGCTGCTGACGTTACGATATAAACTGACGAAAGTAGGCTCTGAAAACAGACCGAGGTAAATGCAACCACTTAATTAAAACCACGGCCCACGTTTCGTTGGTTTCTTAACAGGGTCTGATATCAAGGACTACATTGACCACAGCTAACGCCACGATATTTAAAACATCCAGTACTTCAGCTCTCAGCCAACTTTCTTGTTTGGCCTCACTGAGCGCTCAGCCAATCACAGGCAACGTCTAAACTGGTGATATGTTCATCGACACTGGGAAATAGCTGTACTCCAATAGTACGAGCAGTCTTCTATTTGACCTCAACATCGATTAGAAATAAGGAGGCCAGGTCTGTGTCCGTGCTAAACTCTACGATGCGATCCAAAATTGTAAAACTACTACAACTACTACTACAACTACTACTGACAGTCAGAATTTTACTTAGTTTGTGTTTCATTGAATTTGTGGTCTGATTTACTTTCCCAGGCTCCCGTGCTCCCCAGATTGACATGACACATACAGAGAAACATGCTACCCCATTGTGGACATTCATAGATATGCTGTTAAACTCTATGGAAACAATGTAACTACTTTAGTTAGTTTAGTTTAGTTAGTTTAGTTAGTCCCCATATGCTATCTGTGTTAAGGAAGGTAGTGCAGACAGAACGACAGAGAGGTATAATTGTTTGAACATTTTCAAAGTCAGACTGAAATGCAAAATGCTTTGAAAATTAACATCTCCCATTAATATACCAACATCATTAACAATATTTTAATTGTTTACTTCCAGGCATTTAATACACTTATAAATATTTCCTATGATGGTTGGGTTCTCAGTTTACTTAATACTAAATTACAAGAGTGCACAGAACAACTTCTTCCAATTGATTTATTTCAAGATTAGATTTCACTTGATGCAATTTATGATAGCTGGTTACGTCCAGTTCCCTTTGATATAACAGCCAGTGCTGAGGCTTAGTGTTGGAGAAGCGTCAGAATGTCACTGGCGTGTTGTTGCAGGCTACACATATCACAGACATCTGATACAAATTTCCACTGCTGCCCTTTCCATTAATGTTAGAGGTTAGAGGGGGGCTGTATACCCCCTGGAAATGTAATATTAGAAGATTTGCCAACCAAAAACAACCACATAAAGTGTTAAGTTTAAGGTGCTGAATTTATTTTGTTACAAAATTTTGAGGTTTCGGGGGTAGCTATTGATATGATGATGGACGTTTAAAGAAACTGTAGGTAAAGTCGAGGATCATTGCCAGTTTCCACTTTGATGACTGAGTTGTTGACAGAAGGGTTTTTTTTTCACATCTTACTGGCTGATTACAAAGTTGTTGCTGTGGTCAAAAATAAAAACAGCTACACAAGGGAGCAGTGATTCCTGTTTGGCAGAGAGAGAAGGGTATATTTATGAGACACATCCAGATATATTGACGTGTGTGTGTTCTAATGTGTCCTAAAGAAAATGAAAGTTATAATCTCTATTGTGCAATTATCTAATACAAATAAGTGTGCTGAAGTGTGCTCACCCCTTTACCCTTCCCATTCCATTCCTGTAATCTTCAATGGATTTTCTAAAGAACGCACTGGCAAATGGTGTCACAAAAACACCAAAATCCGAGCTCTAGGTGCAAATGCCACCACATGACATGGTGCAGAAAACAAAATGAGAGAAGTGAGGGAATGCTGAAACAAACCCAATGAATTTAATAAATTTAACCCAAAATGGTCTCACTAATATACAATTCTACATGTGAGGCAAGAAATTGTCATTGTGAACTTTGAACACAAATTGTCGTTTATCAGTTTTATTATCTTTCCTTATTTTTACTTTCATCTTCTCAGCTCTGCCAAGAAATTCACCGGTTACCCTTACCTTTTCAAATCTCTCTGCCATAGTATATCTGCTTAAGATGAGTAATGGTGTGTGGCTTGAACAACCTACTAAACCTGTTAAAGACAAATAAATCTTTTATTATGAATTTGAGACAACTTGTTCTGGGCCATGGGCGTCTACAGTACATCCTCATATAAAATAAACCCTACATGTATCTACACCCTCAAAGATTTTGACACTAATGACAGCCAACACTGGAAATATTGTGTTTTCAGGATATATGCCTATCCATCTTTTGTTCAGTTTTTGATAATGCTTATTATTTTAAGCATTATCTCACTAACTTGCACAAATGTTCATTTAGACTCAGCGATGGATGAACTGAATAGATTTTGGTGGTCAAAGATAAAAGGGAATGCTTTGAGGAAGTTTCTTAATATTTGTAAAAACAAGGTCACTGTGACCTCACAAGTGCACAGGGATGTTGTTTGGATGGTTTGGATGGATTGGACATTTAGAAACCTGATAAGGGTTAATATGTATGGCTGTGCAATATACTGCAAATTAATATCAGATTTTAAAATAAATTGGCATGTGTAAGCTATCTGATGAGGGCAAAAAAAATTCAAGATGGTAAGGTGATATAGCCTGATCAAAAGTGGAAAGGCATTTGCAAGTCTGGGCCTTTATGTCAGTATAAATTCACAGCAGAGATTATATGATGATAAATCCAATATTTCATGTCTTCCAAATTGTATAATTAAGTCAGTGATGTCTGATGTCTTTGTTAACCTGCTGCCAATTTATACTGCTGATTATAGTATGTTTGTTACTGTGTTACATGTTACTTCTGATGTGTTATTTTAAGTTTACTTGGGTTCAGAACTGTATAAGTACTGCATATATACCTGTCTATGACATCAGATAAACCATTCTTTAAATAGGGTGTGATGTGTAGTTCTCTTAGTTGTTTTGTTTTTAGTAGTTCTATCAATTCTGAATTGATTTCTTACTGATTTTCTAGATTTGTTTTCTAAGTTGTGTCTTTGAGAACCAGGTCTCATTCTCCAATCAGATACTAGTACCTTGAAAGTCTCCAGAAATGGAGGATACAGATGAGAAAAGCACATGATGTTACTACAGCACAAGTTAGTGAAAAAATACACAGCATGCTCTGCACACTACAAGTTTGTTTCATTTTAATATTTGCTTTCAGTTTATCCATGAACATTTATTTTTACAGGATGTTGTTTTGTTACTGTAAAGCTGAACTGCTGTGGTAATGTTCCATCACTTAACATTAATATAAACTGTGTGTGTGTATTCAAAAACACAGTACTTTTAAAGCTGCTGCGCTGAATCCATTTTGAAGAATCAAGTTTAAATAACCAAAGTAGACTGTATTGAGGAATATGCAAGGTGTTTATTGAAATTATACAAGTAAGTTACAAGTAATTACAAGTTACAAGTAAATCAAACGTTGGTTCATATTTTATGAACCCAAACCTAATTGTGAAGTGGCTTCATCTGGATGACACCTCTTATTCAGCATCACTCTGGAAATAATGAAAGAAAACAGTAGAAAAATGAATGATGCAAAATGTTTTTGCAGGCTTTCACCTGACTTCCATGGGTTGTTTAAAGATTACCTTTCCAGCATCACGGCTCTTTGCTCTCATCTTGTTGACCTGAGACTCAGTGATGTCAGCACGCTCCCGAGCTTCTTCAAGTTCATGCTGAACCTTCCTGAGTCTGGACAAATGAGTGTTGGCCTGCTCCTCCTGTAAAGGGTTTTGGATTATACCGACTTGGTTGCAAGGAAGCTAATAGCGATATTAGTATTGCAGCTGTAGCTAGTCTGACTAAAAAGTAGTTGACTTACAGCCTCCTCAGCCTGTCTCTTGTATGCCTTGACTTTGAGCTGCAGCTTGTCTACCAGATCCTGAAGTCTGTTCATATTCTTCTTGTCCTCCTCAGTCTGTACAAATAAAGAATGGTTTTTAATGAAGGGAAGGCAATCAAAAAAGTAAAAATCAAAAGATGTAATTGGATAACAACTAACCTGGTAGGTCAGCTCCTTCACTCTCCTCTCATATTTGCGAACTCCTTTAACAGCATCAGCTCCACGTCTCTGTTCAGCTTCAACTTCAGATTCCAGCTCACGCACCTGTGAGATACAACATAAGGTAATGAACAATTCTCTCAATATTCTCAGCTGCGACACCATACATATATACAGTTCATACCCTGGACTCCAGTTTCTGGAGCTGCTTCTTGCCACCCTTCATGGCGAGGTTCTCAGCCTCATCCAGACGGTGCTGCAGGTCTTTGACTGTGACCTCCAGGTTCTTCTTCATCCTCTCCAGATGAGCACTGGTGTCCTGCTCCTTCTTCAGCTCCTCGGCCATCATGGCAGCCTGAAACATTTCATATTTGTCAGTATATTAATTTTTGGGATATACAAGTACACTGAAAACATAAAATTATTCTAAAATCGCAGTGGTGAGGCTGTAAACTCACATCAGTGATAGCCTTTTTGGCCTTCTCCTCAGCATTTCTTGCTTCCTGAACAGCATCATCCACTTCACCCTGAACCTGGAAGAGGTCGGACTCAAGCTTCTTCTTGGTGTTTATAAGACTGGTGTTCTGGGTGTTAGAGAAAAGTCCTGTTTAAAATAATGTTTATACTGTATTTTTTAAAAATGATCATTTCTTGTGAATTACTGAAAACAAACCTGAGAGTGAAGCAGTCCAACACGCTCACTAGCATCAACCAACCAGCCACTTTGCGTCCTCTCTCTGTCTGCTCCAGAGCGGCTCTCAGCTCCTCAATCTCAGCCACCATCAGGCCATTTCTGCGCTCCACCATGGCAACCTGCTCCTTCATGTCTTCCTGTCTTCTGACAGCATCATCAAGGTGGAGTTGGGCATCCTGAAAACAACAAAATAAAGTGTTAATCTTTCTTTCCTTATCTTTCTTTAGAATCAGAAAATAGGAACGAAGCTCACCTTGAGCTGTCCCTGGACATTTCTGAGTTGTTTCTGGGCCTCAGCAGCCTGCCTGTTGGCATGGCTCAGCTGAATCTCCATCTCATTCAGGTCTCCCTCCATCTTCTTCTTAACTCTGTAAGTGAAATATTAAATCATGTATATTTAGAATCATACATATTTATATACGACAAGTCTGCATCTTCAGCGCCCACTGTGCTGAGGAGGTGCCCACCTCAGTTTGGTAAGAAATACTTTACACCTTGTTGTCTGATATTGATATGTTCATTACATACAAAATCATATGTATGTTTCATTTCCTACATTTCGAATTAGTATTTTACTGTTATTGTTAATATATAATATTTTTCCAATACAATACAAAATGCAAATGTATACAAACTAACAAAAACAGTGTAACACCTGTAAAGATAATAATAATATAAACTTTTTTGTATTGACCCTTTCATACACTTTCATCTAAAAATCTAAATACTCAGTGATATTGTAGTAGCTGAATATTGCATATTCCAATTATGTGTACTAAATTTCACCTGGCAAATTAATTTTACTTTGATGGTTACAAGACAAAAGAAAATTGGTTAAATTTCTTAATTTGTATTACAGTTATGTCCACTTTAATATGTGTTACTCAAATGACAATATTCTGACAAAACTAGCTTTGAATACATCTACAAACACTCTTCAAAATTATTGTTGTACTTCAGGCTGAAAAAGTATCATTAGCAACCAAAGGCATTATTTGGCTGATATATTTTGGAACTGGATTGTGTTTATGAATCTTGAGTACACCAGTAATGTCCACAGCATACCCACTGGTAAATTGCAAAAGTGCACTGCATCCTTTTTGGATTATTTGTTTCAATAAATCTAGACAGCGAAACGATTTTAAGTTGACACAGTTTATGGGAGGCATCTGTCTCCTGTTAATCTTGATATCACAGCCAGTAATGAGATTTAAATTTGGAGAAGCACTGAAATGTCACTGGTGTATGGTTACAGGGCACGCAAATCTCAGATATCAGAAATAAAAAGCTGCTGGACTTTCCATTAAGGCATGACAAGTGTTATATATCTCCTGGGAGCAGACTGTAAAAGGACTGCCAGCTCAGATAATTTTATACCAGAAATATATTCCTCACAAATACCATTAATGCTCTGCTTTGATGAATGAAAAAGCAGGTTTTCAGAACATGGATTGTAAATGCTGACTGACAGACTGATGGACTGACTGACTGACAAATAATTTAATTCAAGGAAAATCTTGGATCAAATTCAGGATCAGGTTTTATTTCCAAGTTTTGCACAGACTTGGTTTATTATTTGCCATCGTACCCACAGATCACAAGGTATTACCAAGGTCCAAAATTAATCCAGCTAAGGGAGGGACCAATGATTCATCTTTGGCATAGAGGGAAAGATATATTTATAGGCCACATTTAGATATGTTGTTAAAAGCATATCCCAAGTTTACAGAGATGTATTATCTCCACCAAACTTCTTATTTCTAAAATGTATATTAATCAAAAAGGATTAATGTATTTGTAGGTAGGGTTAGGCAGTTGTTTTACATATATTATATTCAAAACAGTTTGTATTTTCACTATTCTCTGTATTGCCACTGTCTTGGGTTATTGCCAGAAAAGGGCAGAATACTTTTCTTATACTTTGTATGAAGGAATGGCCACAGCCACTAACCAACTACTCCTTTGTGGTGAGGCATGGTGAAATTTAATCAAGTTAATCAAGATGTGCCAACCAAACCTTACCATACAGAATATACTATAAATGGTAATTGTACCCTAATCTGTCTTCTGTGTTGGTTACTGACCCACACACAGGATAGGATTGATGCAGGTGTGCATCTTTTGGACCCTTTTGTTGGAAAGGCTGGAAAGGTTGAAGCAGGAGAATATCTTAATAAAGAAGGGCTCATGAGGAAGAGAATCCTATTCTTTAATTTTTTGAGAGTTGCTGAGAGAAAGAAGTCCTTATTTTCATAAAGCATATCATTGCAAATGACAAGAGTGTGATTTTTGTAATATTGGTGGCCATCACTGGTTGCACAGTCCTTGGATAGTGTAGTATAATGGATAATAATAAAGATGAGTATGTTAATACAAATTCTCATCAAAAGGATTTAAGAGCTCTTAACCATGTGTTTACATTACTTTATAATGTGATATGTTCATTAACTTGTGAATAGTGGTTTTTGTCAGGCACATTTGTCTACTACAAATGGTGATTCTTACAAGAACCTCACTGTATCCCTGGTATCAATTAGACAGGGAGTAGCTTATGGCCCTGACTGAGTTGGAGAACCCATCACAGGAAAGAAGCCTTACTCTCCATTTCTATCACCTATTTTTTCCTTGAGTAAAGGTAACTCTGCTGCTCTGCTTTGCTGATGGTGATAGTTCAACAAGTGCATTTACCTTTTTTTTTTTTTTTTTTTTTTTTTTTTTTAAATGACTGAGTCTTTCCAAACTCTTAGCATTCACCAGTCTTCTTCAAGTACCAGTCTTTAATCCTAAAACACTGCTAACACAGCAGGTGACAACACAGAGGTGAAATCATCTGTGGGGATGGTAATGCAATGAATTTACTGACTACATATTTAGTAATGGAACTGTAGCTATTTCCTAATGCAATAACTGAATATAAGTCATGGGTCACTGGACTGACTCAGGTGTGATGTTTGTCACAGAGGAGCAGGATTGCTACATGTGGAAGTAGATTTAGAAATTGTTGGTTTCCAATGGAAATAATGTGTGTCCAAAATAGAGAAACTTAAAAAAAAAAAAAAAAAGTTTTTAAGAGTTTCATATTGCCTTTTATGATGGATGATGATGACTTGACAATATTTTCATCATTAAATTTTGATATCACATTTTGAGCAACCATAGAACCTTGATTTTAATGAGGCACTTAAATTTACCTTGAAATGTTTCGGGGCAGGAATAGGAAAATAACAATGGAGATCAGTTAGATTTTATGTGCAGTTAGTATTGCTTATAGAAGTTTATGACAAGCTTAAATCCCAACTCTGGGATTTTTTTTTAGTAGAAGCATTTGTGTATTTCATTTACTGGCTGTAATTTAATTACTATCTGGCTTCTGTTAAAATAGAACATCTCGATCATCCCAACCTGTTTCCATTGAATGTGCTGTATATGGGCATGAGCTCTGCTATGAAGGAGATATCAAATTTTATAAGGGTCTAATGCAATTTATGTGATGACTATTCACATTTTCAATCACAGCATGATCTGAAATAGAAAGGCATCTTCAAGCCTGGCTTCATGTCCCAGCAGGGATAAACTGATGACAGACTTCCAGTGTACGTATAAGGCAGTACATATGCCTGCATAGTTGACTGATTTTATCAGGACTGTGTGACCTGTGTGGTAGCTGCAGCTGCACAGCTTTACTGCACGACAGACAATAATGTGAACAACCAGTGAATTTCTGAATGTGTTTTTTTTATGTGCCATAGTACATGTAAGCACATGTAAGTGTTTGAAGACTGATTTGTGTGGTGTATGCTCAGGTGGTTTGGCAGCTTTCTTGCTGTGTTGTAATAGTGTTTCAGTTTGTAAGGGATTCAGAGAGTTTTTTTGTACAGTTCATGCTTGCTGATGGCTCTGTGTCTGCTTATGTCAGAGGAGACATGTTGTGGCATGCTTAACTTGTAATAAGAAAATAGAGATAGAAGGCTATCTCTAAAAAAGTTTGTGTTGCTCCTAAATCAACTATAGACAGCACAATTGTATAGGGGAATATGCAAGGCATAATGCAAATTTTGCCTTGGAGAGTCAGTATTAGCACATCATATCATATTTACATTTCAGATTTTCTGCCAGTTCAGTACAGTTACTTTGGACATATCTAGATAAAGTCTGGTTTTATTGAGGCAATGATTTTTTTATGTACTGTAATAAGATTTAGTCTGTCATACACTGACAGACCAAAAAAAGTTGCCACCTGATGAAGTCATGCACTCATGCACTCATCAGTGCTATAATCTGAGGTTGCTGCAGTTGGTCAGGTCTGGGTTCATCAACATTATGTGCCCAAAGAATGAGGTCTGCTGACTACCTGAATATATTGAATGATGAGGTTATTTTTTCGTCTCTGATGGCACAGGCATATTTCAAGATGACAATGCCAGGATTCATCAGGCCCAATTTATGAAAGAGTGTTTCAGAGAGAATAAGACATCATTTTTACATGTGGATTGGTCACCACAGAGTCCAGACCTTAACCCTACTGAGAACTGTTGGGATGTGCTGGATAAGACTTTGTGTAATGGTCCGACTCTCCCATCGTCAGTACCAGATCTTGGTGAAAAATCAATGCAACACTGGACGGAAATAAATCTTGACACTGCAGAAGCTTACCGAAACAATGTCAGTGCCGCAGTGAATGTGTGCTGTAATCAAAGGTGGTCCAACAAAATATTAGAATGTGTGACCTTCTTTTGGTGGCAACTTTTTTTTTTTTTTTTTGGCCAGGCAGTGTATTTTTTTTTCACATATGTCTTAGGAATTTATGACATCTTTTGGCACAGCTTCCCAAAATACATCTAGAAATACAATAAATATTCTTAAATATTCTATGTGATGTTCCAGTTAGATGACTAATTTCATTTTAAGCAAATAATATTTTGTATGACATTATTATATTGAATTATTTTCAGGACTGTTCTTCTCTGTCATATATGATTATATACCACGTCAACTATTTATTAAAAACATTCTTTAACCTTAAACTGCATTTTTTTTTTTTTTACTAGTGTATATTTTATTAATGGTTTTATCTAAAGTATTGATAATGTTAATTGTTAATTGTCCATCTGTTTGTATAAAAACACCTGACTGTCTGACACCTGACTGGAGGTTATATTTTGTCTGAGGTAATGTATTTAAATTTCAGTAATGCATCTTTATTGTTGTATAAGTTATTTCTTATCTAAACTGTGATAGAATAGTTTAAGCTTAGCAATGCTGCAAGCCATAGCGAAAATCTATGGTGAATACTGAGCAAAAATACTCTGCAAACATGACCAAACTTTGTCTTGTGAGTAAAAATTAATCTTATTTAAGACAATGAAAGAAAAGAAAAATGTTTGTTGTTCCCCACACAGCTCTAACTGATGAAGCTTCCCCTAATTAGTGTATTGAGCACTGTGAGTGTAGATGTGAAATTAAGAGATAAAACAGAAGGTAAATAGTACAATAAACAGTTTATTGAATTAATACATTGCAATAAACAATTCAACAGCTAGTTCATATTTTATGAACTCTGTCAAAGTGCTCCAAAAGGATGTGGCTTCTTATTCAGCACTGTCAGACTGAAAAAAGAAGAAAAAAATCAATTTAATTTATTAATATATTTATCAATATTTGGCTATATATCTTATGTGGTTATGTTGTATGTGACATTTACCCTACTATACGTCTCTACACTATCTGTGAAAAATAAATAATGAAATATCACTTGACATACCTTTCCAGCATCACGGCTCTTTGCTCTCAGCTTGTTGACCTGAGACTCAGCGATGTCAGCACGCTCCTGAGCTTCCTCCATCTCATGCTGAACCTTCCTGAGTCTGGACAAATGAGTGTTGGCCTGCTCCTCCTGTAAAAGGTTTTGGGTTATATTGACTTATACCGATTGCAAGGAAGTTAATGATAATGATAGTATTTTAACTGTAGCTAGTCTGTCAAAAAAGTAGTTGACTTACAGCCTCCTCAGCCTGTCTCTTGTATGCCTTGACTTTGAGCTGCAGCTTGTCTACCAGATCCTGAAGTCTGTTCACATTCTTCTTGTCCTCCTCAGTCTGTACAATTGAGGAATGGTTTTTAATGAAGGGAAGGCAATCAAAAAAGTAAAAATCAAAAGATGTAATTGGATAACAACTAACCTGGTAGGTCAGCTCCTTCACTCTCCTCTCATATTTGCGAACTCCTTTAACAGCATCAGCTCCACGTCTCTGTTCAGCTTCAACTTCAGATTCCAGCTCACGCACCTGTGAGATACAACATAAGGTAATGAACAATTCTCTCAATATTCTCAGCTGCGACACCATACATATATACAGTTCATACCCTGGACTCCAGTTTCTGGAGCTGCTTCTTGCCACCCTTCATGGCGAGGTTCTCAGCCTCATCCAGACGGTGCTGCAGGTCTTTGACTGTGACCTCCAGGTTCTTCTTCATCCTCTCCAGATGAGCACTGGTGTCCTGCTCCTTCTTCAGCTCCTCGGCCATCATGGCAGCCTGAAACATTTCATATTTGTGAGTATATGTTATGAGTATAGGTATTAATTTTGTGACACGCAAGTACATTGACAACATATACTTTCAATATACTTGCGTATACACAATATTAAGATTGGGTTTTGGTTGTGGTAAGGCTGTAAACTCACATCAGTGATAGCTTTTTTGGCCTTGTCTTCAGCATTTCTTGCTTCCTGAACAGCATCATCCACTTCACCCTGAACCTGGACAAGGTCGGACTCAAGCTTCTTCTTGGTGTTTATAAGACTGGTGTTCTGTGTGTTAGAGAAAAGTCATGTTTAAAATAATGTTTATACTGTATTTTTTAAAAATGATCATTTCTTGTGAATTACTGAAAACAAACCTGAGAGTGAAGCAGTCCAACACGCTCACTAGCATCGACCAACTCCTGCTCAGCCACTTTGCGTCCTCTCTCTGTCTGCTCCAGAGCGGCTCTCAGCTCCTCAATCTCAGCCACCATCAGGCCATTTCTGCGCTCCACCATGGCAACCTGCTCCTTCATGTCTTCCTGTCCTCTGACAGCATCATCAAGGTGGAGTTGGGCATCCTGAAAACAACAAAATAAAGTGTTAATCTGTCTTTCCTTATCTTTTTTTAGAATCAGAAAATAGAAACGAAGCTCACCTTGAGCTGTCCCTGGACATTTCTGAGTTGTTTCTGGGCCTCAGCAGCCTGCCTGTTGGCATGGCTCAGCTGAATCTCCATCTCATTCAGGTCTCCCTCCATCTTCTTCTTAACTCTCAGGGCATCATTCCTGCTCCTGACCTCAGCATCAAGAGTGCTCTGCATGGAGTCAATCACCCTCTGGCTGTTCCTCTTGATCTGCTCCATCTCCTCATCCTTCTCTGCCAGCTTCCTGTCAACTTCACCTTTGACCTGGTTGAGCTCCAGCTGAACACGGAGAATCTTGGCCTCCTCATGCTCCAGTGTGCCCTTTAAAAAACAGTAAATACAAGTTGATCAAATACTGAATTATATGGGGATGGGGTAATTGAGAGAAAATGCATGTTTATTATTTTAGACTGTATTACCTCAGCTTCCTCCAGTGCTGACTGAATCTCAGACTTCTCAGTCTCCACAGTCTTCTTGGCCTTCTCCAGCTCATGGATGCTCTTTCCAGTTTCACCAATCTGTTCAGTCAGGTCTGAGATCTCCTCTGCAGAGTCACCAAGACAAACATTTAGTGTAACTGTGGACTGTGGATGCATTCAAGTGGACATTGTGTCCAGAGAATTGTATGGTTGAAATTTTTTACCATGGCAAACGATCTTAGTGATCCTAGTGAGTGTGGCACAGTTACCATAAAAGTCACATTAAATATAATGAGATTGACATACGCTGCAGGTTCTTGTTCTCTCTCTTCATGGTCTCCAGGTGATCCAGAGTCTCCTCATATGAGTTCTTCATCTTGAACAGTTCAGTGCCAAGGGAGCGAGCCTCCTTCTGGGCTCCTTCCAGCTCAGCCTGGCCCTCCTCATACTTCTGTTTCCATTCTGCCAGGACCTAGATATGTTCATCAAATGATTAGTTCTAATACATGTAAGGTGTTCTTCTGATAAAGTTGGTTTTGATTTGAACAATTTACCTTGTCAAAGTTCCTCTGCTTCTTGTCGAGGTTGGCAGCCAGAGCATTAGCTCTCTCCACATCAATCATGAGGTCCTCCACCTCACCCTGCAGCCTCTGCTTGGTCTTCTCCAAGGAGGCACATTTAGAGTTCACAGCTTCAATAGACTCCTCAGCATCTTGCAGGCGCTGGGCAAGCTTTTTCCTATTATGAAAAATATTTTTTAATTAGTTAAAAACAAACAACTGAAGTGAAGGCTAATGTAAAAACTGATAAGGTAGAGATTTACTTGGCCTCCTCCAGCTCCTCAGTGCGCTGGATAGCATCAGTCTCATATTTGGATCTCCACTGAGCCACCTCACTGTTGGCCTTGGACATTCCTCTCTGCAGCTCAGCCTTGGCCTCCTGCTCCTCCTCAAACTGCTCTCTGAGCAGATCACAGTCATGGCGGGCCGACTGAACTGCATGGGCCAGGGCATTCTTGGCCTGTTGTACACAAAAAACACAATAGAGAGACATTTATTGAGTCAAAGTATATTACATCCAAATGCTGTTTATCTTGTAATGACAAGTGTAATGACAAAGAAGAAATTGAAACTTGTCATACCTTCACTTCCTCCTCAACATGCCTCTTAAGCTCCTCAATTTGCTGAGTGAAAGCCTGCTTGCCACGGGTCAGCTGGGAAACAAGAGCTTCTTTTTTCCTCAACCTGCCGTGAAAACTCGCCTGAATGACAAGATGTGTTGTTAATGAGGACACTTTAAACAATATCACTAAATGTCAGTGTGTGCATGTTAGGCCATTGGTCAGCTCAATCATGTATTGTAATTCATCCCTATTCAAATACCGTGTATGTCTGTATATATTATAGATGAAGTCTACCCATTGTCTTCTTTTCATGGTCATTGACTCACCATTCTCTGTCTGCAGTCTTGCTTTCTGGGCATTGACGTCATTCAGCTGGCGAACATTCTCATCATTTTTGGCTTTCAGCTCACTCAACTGGTCCTCAAGAGTTCTGCACATTTTCTCCAAGTTGCCCTGTCAACAATAAAACATTATTTATTTAAAAAAGATTAAAATAAATGTTGCAAATGTACCTCTCTATCTAGTTGTATGTTGTACTGTTGTTATACTGAATTGTATATCATTATTTATAAACAAAGCACAGACCTTAGCTTTAGCAACAGCCTCCATGTTGCTGGAGAGGTCATCAATCTCCATCTTGTACTCGCTCTTCTCCTTCTCCAGCTTCTGCTTGACACGCTGGAGGTTGTCGATCTGCTCTCCCAACTCAGCAACGCTGTCGGCCTGCTTCTTGCGAAGAGCTGCTGCAGTAGCTTCATGCTGCAGGGTGGACTCTTCAAGGTCACGACGCAGCTTCTGGAACTCGGCCTCGCGCTTCTTGTTCATTTCAATCTGAGCGGCTGTTGCTCCACCAGCCTCCTCAAGCCTCTCACTGATCTCCTCCAGCTCCCTGGAGAGATCAGCCCTCTGCTTCTCAACTTTAGCCCGAGCAGCTCTCTCAGCCTCAATCTCCTCTTCCAGCTCTTCAATACGAGCCTAGATTTGATGGTAATGATATCAAGAAGACTCATTGAATTTGACATTTTGTCTTTGTTTCTTTGTATCAAATTATTATAATTGTTTCTATTTATGTAGAATAATATTACCTGGAGTTCCTTGATCTTCTTCTGAAGCTGAGCACCAAGGGACTGCTCATCCTCAATCTTGCTGAGGAGCTGGCTTATCTCAAAGTCTTTCCTTGATAATAAGACAAACAAAGCCATCACTGTCATAGTTCATTTAATTCTTGGAGTGTGTAGTGTGTGACATACTGGAAAAAAGAACAATAACATAAACAAGCAGAAACCTACTTCTTGATTTTCTCTTCAGACTGCTGCTTGTCATTTTCCAGATCCATTATGGATTCCTGGGCCAGTTTCAGATCTCCCTCAAGCTTCCTCTTGGCTCTCTCAAGGTCCATGCGGAGCTTCTTCTCCTGCTCCAGTGATCCCTCAAGCTATAAAATAAAAGTAAGAAATGGGAGTTAATTAGACATTGATTTAAATGAAAAAAAACATCACTACCAAGAGTCATGTTACTACAGGTATAAACCACAAGATCAGAGAAAGTGTTGCCTTACATCATCCACTTGCTGTTCCAGCTTTGTCTTGGACTTGGTGAGAGTATTGACTTTGTCTTCCTCTGCCTGGAGATCATCCAGTGTTTGCTGGTGGGCCTCTTGGAGGGCTTTCTTCTCCTTAGTCAACTTGGCAATGGCCTCATCTTGAGATGCCATCTCCTCAGTCAGGTTTTTCACCTAACAGGCACATACATATGTCACTTAGCATTAATAACTAAAAGCAGGAATATGCATATTCACCCTTTTTTGGATTCAATTTAAAAGTACTGAACCTTGTTTTCTGTGGCATGTTTCTCCTTCTCCACTTTAGCCAAGGTGAGCTCCAAGTCATCAATGTCCTTCTTCAGCTCAGAGCACTCATCCTCCAACTTCCTCTTCTTAGCAGTCAGCTCAGCATTGATTTCCTCTTCATCCTCCAGTCTCTCAGTTGTCTCTTTGAGTTTGGCCTCAAGCTGGATCTTGCTCTTAATGAGACCCTCGCACCTTTCCTCAGCATCTGAGAGATTCTCAGCTTCCTGTATTTTTAACATACATGTATAATGTCTCACTGTATTGCATCTTAAATCAACCATCAAAATGAGCATAATGTCTTAATTTCCTGCAGCTTACTCTATTTCACTTACCGAAGCCACTTGCAGTTGCAGGTCATTCTTTTCCTGCAGAAGGGAAACCATCTTCTCCTCCAGTTCCTTCTTCTTGGCCAGAGCAGCAGCCAGGTCTGTTTGCATCTTCTCATAGTTCTCCTTCATATTTTGCAGCTCCTTCTCAGTCTCAGCGCTCTGCAGAAGAGGCTTGATCTTGAAGTACAATTTCAGCCATGGCCAATTTTTCACATTCATGAATGAACGGATGTTGTACTGGATGGAGTAGATGGATTCCCTGGAGAAGTAATCAGAGATAATGTGTCATGTCTGCTGCAGTTGGATTTCATGGAAAAGTGAAAAAAATCATGAAAAACATTACCTCCTCTCCATCATCTTAACAAACTCCTTCCTCATGACGTATCCTCTGCAGAGAGCCTGAGTCATGGTCACCAGCTCAGCCAGTTTCTCATCTCTCATCTCCTCCAGGGTACCCAGCAGACCAGCTTTGAAGAACACCTATTTTTTCAAAAGAAGCAATCTGTCATTAGTATATATGGATAGTACTTGACATATTTACACCAACAGGTTTAATACTGTACCTTTGTGTGGCCAAACTTGTACTGAGTGTGGTCCACATCAATGGAGCCCAGCAGCTTCTCTGAAGCTTTCTTGTTGTCAATGAACTGTCCCTCAGGGATGACACTGGCATTCAATACTTTGTATCTACAAGACAATATTATCTTGTTACTTATATTTTCCTCAAATATTTTCATGATATTAACATCATTACATCTCTACTGAAATCAACTTGATATTCTTAAACTTGGAAAACTGCAGCCACCTCTGCTTGAAGTCACCATAGAGGATTCTGCTGGGGAAGCCCTTTCTGCAGATTCTGATGCCCTCCAGCACACCGTTACACCTCAGCTGGTGGATGACCAAGAAGTTCTCCATAAGACCTGAGAGGAACAAATTCATATTGTTAAAAATATTTCTTTGTATCACTACATAATATATATATTGCAAAACATAGGACTGTGGTTTTACCTGGGGTCTTTGATTCATTGGGAATCAGGCAGCGCACAAAGTGAGGATGAGTGCTCCTCAAGTTGGTCATCAGCTTGCCCAAGTTCTCCTGTGGGTCGGGATTAACAGGTAAATAAGTCAATATTTATGTGACGACACGAGACTTGTTATTTTTCCAGAAATCTAAACATATCTTACCCTGAAAAGAGCAGACACAGTCTGGAAGGAACCACCCTTCTTCTTGCCACCACCTTTGCCACCCTTGCCACCACCGGAAGCCTCTGTTTTCACAAAATATATATTTTTTTTAATAAAGTAGTTATAGTTTTAAAGAATGACCATTCTTACTGCTCACTCAAGCTTCTTACCCTCAGCTCCACCATGGGAAGCATACAGGAAGGCCAGCAGTTTGTTTGCTGCCTTCTGGTAGAGTTGAACAACAGAGTCATTCAGGGGGTCCTTGTTCTTGTCCAGCCAGCCACCGATATTGTAGTCCACTGTACCAGCATAGTGAACCAAGGAGAAGTGAGCCTCAGCCTTGCCCTTTCCAGGCTTTGGCTTCTCAAAGGCCTTGGTCTTGCCAAGATGCTGATCATACAGCTTGTTCTTGAAAGTTGTGTCAGAGGCCTTGGGGAACATGCACTCCTCTTCAAGGATGGAGAAGATACCCATTGGCTGAGTAGAATGTACATGTCATGTTACAACTTACCATGTACAAGTATATTTTTACATGAAAAAAGAAATGATATTCAGCAGAGTGTCTACTCACCTTCTCAATCAGCTCAATGCAGGCAGCCAAGTCCATACCGAAGTCAATGAACTCCCAATCAATGCCCTCCTTCTTGTACTCCTCTTGCTCCAGGACGAACATGTGGTGGTTGAAAAACTGTTGCAGTTTCTCATTGGTGAAGTTGATGCAGAGTTGCTCCAAGCTGTTAAACTGTAGATACAAAAATGTCACCGTTCAGTTTTATGGCAAAATTGTTTTGGAATATCCTACTGCTCAAATATGTTTCAATGACTCACATCAAAGATCTCAAATCCAGCAATGTCCAACACTCCAATGAAGAATTGTCTTGGCTGCTTTGTGTCCAGCATCTCATTGATACGGATGACCATCCACAAGAACATTTTCTCATAGACAGACTTGCACAGAGCGCTGACAGCATTGTTGACCTAAAAATTAGGATATCGGCAATGACAGCAATAAGTACTCATGTCACAGTGCAAATATTTTCTTTTCTTTTTGCTTTGAAATACCAAATTTTCTGTTCATTACCTGTGGCACGGTCTGACCTTTGGTCACCATCTCATTTCCGACCTTGACTCTTGGGTAACACAGAGCCTTCAGCATGTCAGCTGAGTTCAGGCCCATGAGGTAGGCGATTTTATCAGCCACTATTGAAAAGGAAGAGAGTGAGTACAGAATATTCAGTACAAAATAAGTGTTATATTGTAAACACATCAGAAAACTTGCATGAGAATAATACTGTTTTGCTAATTACCCTCAGTGCTGTCAGGTTCAGCCTGCTCCTCACGCTGCTTCTGCTTGAATTTCATGTTGCCATGATGCATCACAGCGCCAGTCAGCTTGTAGATACCCAACTTCTCCTCAGCAGTGAAGCCCAAGATGTCAATGGCAGTCTGTAGTGTACATACAGGAAAGTTAATGATAACTCTATCTTATCTGGTAGGCTACTAATTAACAATTATCTATCTGACTAAATTATCATCATACGTCTGTTGCAATGAACTCCTCCACATCATTAATGCTTTTCACAGTGATTTCACCCTGGCTGATCATTGGATAGTCATATGGGTTGGTGGTGATCAGAAGAGCCTCTGGAATAACAGAAATGAAATGATTGAAATTTTCTCCTGATACTGTTAATAGTGTTTCGAAAATTTGAATTTCAAGGTGCCTATCAACATACCCAAGAGCTCAGGCTTGTGACCAGTCATCAGCTGATAGAAGATATGGTAGCTCCTCTCAGCAGACAACTGGAAGGTGACACGAGACTTCTCCAGCAGATCTACAATCAAACATCAAGATCAGAGGACAGTATATTGTATGTTTAACTACATAAAACAAATGTCTCATACACATCTTCCAAATTGGCATCATGCCTAAGGTCAAAAGCAAACAAAGGTGACAAAACAACAAGGAGAAAACTCTTACATGTTTCAATATCTGCTGAGGCCAGTTTGCCACTTGTTCCGAAGTGAATTCTGATGAATTTACCCTGAACATATCAGATTTGGGTTAGCATGATTGATGACATTGCACAAGGTTAATGTTTACTTAATTATTGTTACTCACAAAACGAGAGGAGTTGTCATTCCTGATAGTCTTGGCATTACCATAGGCCTCCAGAAGAGGGTTGGCAGCAACGATTTGGTCCTCAAGGGAGCCCTGCAGCAAAGGATCTGAGTTACACAAGATATGCATTGCAATAATCTTTCTGCCATCAAAAAACTTTCAAACATATACCTGCATCTTTCCAGGTGTTGCATCCTTCTTGGCACCAAGAGCTGCAATTGTTGCAAAGTACTGGATGACACGCTTGGTGTTGACAGTCTTTCCAGCACCAGATTCTCCGCTGGGGTAGAAGTAGCACATTGTCAAGATTCTGCTTCTTTATCACTTGATTTACAAAGATATTTCATAACAGTTTGTGTTATACTCACGTAATCAGGACAGACTGGTTCTCACGATCTGGAATGCAAATATACAAACTTAATTGAATGAATTACATTTTAACAATTCCCTCAGTGAGGGAATTGTGTTTTAGTTTAATTCTACTACACCCACACTTGTAACTTTGATGTCACCTGTGAGCATGAACTGATAGGCATTGTCAGAGATGGAGAAGATGTGGGGTGGAGCCTCAATCCTCTTCTTTCCTCTGTATGCACCCACAACTTCAGGATCATACACAGGAAGCCACTTGTAGGGATTCACGACAACGCAGAACAACCCAGAATAGGTCTGTAAAAGTGCAAAGTCCATAATCAGAATGTTAATCATTATGTAATCATATCTACATAATTTTCAAATGTAGTGTAGTACAGTGGAAACTCACGTAGATCATCCATGATGCATAACGCTCTTTGAGGTTATACAGCACACAAGGCTCGTTGAGGTGGGTCATCATGGCCATGTCCTCAATCTTATCGAACTTTGGAGGATTCCTGGGATGGATGTCATCCTCTTTTACAGTGACTGACTGTATATGAAATAGAGATCAAGGATTTGTTATACAGAGATATTTCATACAAAGTTTTAGCATTTGTCAGTGACACCCTGTATGTGACACTCTAAAATATAATGATAAACAAATAGTTCAGTTGATTGGTTAAAATGATAAATTACAACTAGAGTTCAAGGATTTTGTTTTACAGAGATATTTAATTCAAAATGGATAAGATTTAATTAGGATAGGTACAATTTACACCTACCTTTCCTGTGTCTGTCTCAACTGTGGCTTTGCCACCCTCTTTCTTCACGAGTTTACCCTTGAGGTACATCTCATCAGCATCAACCACAAAGTAGGCTGTTTTGGCATCAAAAGGGGCAGTTTGTGCCTCAATCCTCTCCTTCTCAGGTTTCCGTAGGTATATGGCGGCCTTGCCATATTGCTCCATCTCCGCGTCGGTACTCATGATGGCGGTTTAGTGGAGACTAAAAAGATGAGAGTCCACATTAGTAACATAATATCAATAATATCAACATAATGTGACTATGATCTTGTTTCCATCTGATTGTGTGCCATTTTATGTGACATATATTACCTTACTCCTTCCAGAAAAGAATGAGAGGTGCAGTCTCTTTAAGATTTCAAGATGCTAAAAAAGTTGAGCACAAAACTTAAGTTATTTTATTTCATTAAAATTTTAGTTGCGGACATTCAAATAATTTTGGAATAGGCAGGTTGGGCAGGTTAAGAATGCAAAAGGTCTTGAAACTAACAAATAATATTCCATTCTGCTCTTCATAAGCAGCGTTTCTTTTAATCATTTAGTATCTGTGTGTTGAGACAAGATGTATACGGAATGCCAACACAGAACTAATACTACTACTACTAAAACTGTTACTTTTCTGTATTGGTAGAAGCTCTTCATAAAATTTGTAGGGAGTACGTTGACAAAATCATTTTAAAATAACATTTCTACTACTACTTTCAAATTCCATAAAACTCCTCTGGATGTTATCTGTACCAGAGTACCAAATTGTCAGTATGATGATATGCATAATAGGTAATTATAATACAATATAATGCAGTACATTTACTTTGCCACATAATGAGAAAGATTGCAAACAAATGTCACAGAGAACACTCACCTGTGCTGGAAGCCGATCAGTTCCTGCACCAGACGCTGGTGCCTCATTTATAGAGGGTGGGAGTGCCAGGTCAGCAGCAGTCTCTCTGGGTTTGGTCATGGCACCTTCCCATCCTGTAGCTTATTTTGTGGCTGTGATGTTTAAGGAAATCCATCCATCTATCATCTATATCCTTGATCCTTGAGGGTTGTAGGGAAGTGAAATTCATGTCAAGTTTTTGTCACTGAAATAAAAAAAAAATGCATTAAGATGTATGTGTGTACATATATATAATCTGATTTCTGATCTAATTATTTTTACACAATGTGGTTTTATATATAATATATATATGTGTGTGTGTGTGTGTGTGTGTGTGTGTGTGTGTGTGTGTGTGTATATATGTATGTATGTATGTATGTATGTATATATAACTTAACTAATATAACTTACTTAATTTAAAACTTAATATAAAAAATATAAAACTTAATTTACATTTACAACATTTATATATAAATTATTAATTAATTATATTAATTATAAATTAATTATAATCATAATATTATATAATATTATAGTATCAATTTTTAATCATTTATTAAAACTTTGAAAATCTAAGTAGTTTAAATTATGAATTAATGCTTGCACCATATATGTTATCTGTGGATTATTAGTCTCTCTACTGGTACAAAAGAGGAATTACAACACAGAGGAAAAGTTGTTCAAGTGTAACACAGGTTGTTCAAACACCAAATGGGACTCAAGGGTGTGCTTTAAAAATATAATATTTGTAAAAATAATTCAAAAATAGAATTTAAAAATGAGAGGGAGGTGTTTGTATTTCTTACTTAAATTATAATTTAATAATTATTATTATTAAAGTAGTAAGTTTGGTGCTCTAAATGTTGGTTCACTAATGACTCCAAGTGCAATGAAAGTGTTGAAATAAGTGCATAAAATAGTGCAGGTTTGTGTATGCTTAATAATGTGAAACTTGATTTAAAGGTGATTACATTTGAAACATGGTGTGAACATTAGCAGTCTTTTTTAAATTAATGGTTAGCTTTGGAGACTGGTTTTGGAAAGTCCTCCAAATATCATTGATATTCAGTTGCAGGACACTTGCAAATTTGAGATATCTGAAATTAAAGAACACTCACCCTTAAGTGACATGAATCTAAAACAGTTGTCAGCATGTGTTGAATAAATAAAATACTAAATTACAAACTTTTATTGTGCTCACCAAACACTTTTGAGCTTTTGAATTTGTATATCAATAACACCCAAAGAGTAGCTTGGCTTCTCTGCCATTAAATTGTGTAGTTGTGTTTGTGAACTATTTGATCTAAATCCAAATCAAAGTACTTTATTAATAGACACTGTATCACATTAATGTTTTAAAGATGCTTGCATGGGGCTTAGTTTTGGAATTGCCCCCAAATGTTTGTGGTCTACAGTTACAGGATACTGGTACCTCTCATATTCCTGCAATAAAATTAATAACCATACAAGTTAAGTTACTCGTTATATAACTCTCTAAATGGACATGAAAACAGTTGGCAACTTGTTTGAGATCAGGCCCAAAAATAAGTTCCACACAAGCAAAATGAGCTTGCTACATTTGATAGGAGGTGACATCTGTTAAAGAAGTAGGATTCAAGTGTCTTTTCGGGCTTATGTCCATTATTACAGTTTTGGACACATTTTTGGACAATTGACAGATCATAGAAAACATAGAAAAACAGAAGTAACCCTTCATACAGTGGGTTAACAGTTTTTAAAATAATTTCTCTTGACTTGTTTTGAGTGGCCTTTGAAGACATACTGATTTGAGCAGCTGGTGTGAAGTATTAAAGTGTCCAAGTGGTAGCTAATGGAAGAATTTTCCATTATTCTTACACCAGCACATTGCTTCATTGACATTCCAGTAAATCCAAGGATGGATATATGGCATGGTATATGTAGTGGTGATACTGTATGTGTGTATGTTTATGTGTGAGAGAGACAAGAGACAGAGATCAGAGTTGAAAGATATCAGTTTTCCAGAGAAGCTATTCCACACCCTTTGTCTCTCACCTTATAGCACTAGCTTTAAAGAATGAGTTTGATTTTACCCAGGAAGTTTATTTAAATAAATTATCTGAAGGTGGACCATTTCTTGGACCAATTATTTCCACATGTTGTTCTTTTCACATTTTGGACTGGACTATGAATCAATTTGCTGTTGATTTCTTTAGCTTCTTATGTGACATGGACATGTTCACCACATCTTTCCTTTAGTTGGATACAGAAGTGATATGAAATCAAAATATCCCTCTCTAGAAAGCCCATGGGGCTAGAAGATGAAGGACAACCATAAGCTTGAGTGGAGACCTTGTTCTGCTCCAAGATTCCATGTCCAGTTTTAATTTCCTCCAGAACACATAGTGCAAAGACTTACATGGCTTTGAAACCCATATATCTATTTGTGGCCTGTGACATTTCAAACAGGCATTGCACAAACAGGCCAGAGCTTTTTTGAGTCCTAAGCAGAATCTGATTCCATAAACATGTATATTTACTAAAAAAATAAAATAAAATAAAATGAAAGGAAACTACTAAACTACTAAAATTAAACCTATACTATTAGTATAGAATTTGTGGCTGCTCATCTTTTTTTTTTTTTCTGGAAACCAGTTAATTAATAATTAGGGGGAAAAATGACTGAACTCAGGGTAGTAATGACAAAAATAATATTTATTGAAAAGTTCCAGAGCCCCCAACTACTAGTTCATATTTTATGAACTTTGCTGAAAGGGTTCAACTGCCTGATGACTCTTATTCAGCAGAATCAGCCTAAAGAAAAAAGAGGAGAGATTCAATTGACAATAACAGGTATTCATATTTAGAAATTCAAATGTGAAACATTTGATGTTTTATTAAATCACTATAAATAGTGCATAGCATGAAATATTTTACTGCCTTGTCATGTCAACACAATAGACTGTGATCGCCAACAATCTACAATAAATTAACCAGACGTTCCTCATATTAGATCATTTAAAGTATTCCTTTAAATAAATGTGACAAAAAAATCTTAGATGACAACTTACCTTTCCAGCCTCACGGCTCTTTGCCCTCAGCTTGTTGACCTGGGACTCAGCGATGTCAGCACGCTCCTGAGCTTCCTCCATCTCATGCTGAACCTTCCTGAGTCTGGACAAATGAGTGTTGGCCTGCTCCTCCTGTAAAGAGTTTGGGGTTATACCGACTTGGTTGCAAGGAAGTTAATGATAATGTTAGTATTGCAGCTGTAGCTAGTCTGTCAAAAAAGTAGTTGACTTACAGCCTCCTCAGCCTGTCTCTTGTATGCCTTGACTTTGAGCTGCAGCTTGTCTACCAGATCCTGAAGTCTGTTCACATTCTTCTTGTCCTCCTCAGTCTGTACAATTGAGGAATGGTTTTTAATGAAGGGAAGGCAATCAAAAAAGTAAAAATCAAAAGATGTAATTGGATAACAACTAACCTGGTAGGTCAGCTCCTTCACTCTCCTCTCATATTTGCGAACTCCTTTAACAGCATCAGCTCCACGTCTCTGTTCAGCTTCAACTTCAGATTCCAGCTCACGCACCTGTGAGATACAACATAAGGTAATGAACAATTCTCTCAATATTCTCAGCTGCGACACCATACATATATACGGTTTATACCCTGGACTCCAGTTTCTGGAGCTGCTTCTTGCCACCCTTCATGGCGAGGTTCTCAGCCTCATCCAGACGGTGCTGCAGGTCTTTGACTGTGACCTCCAGGTTCTTCTTCATCCTCTCCAGATGAGCACTGGTGTCCTGCTCCTTCTTCAGCTCCTCGGCCATCATGGCAGCCTGAAACATTTCATATTTGTCAGTATATGTATTAATTTTGGAATATACAAGTACACTGAAAACATGGAATTATTTCTAAAATAGCAGTGGTAAGGTTGTAAACTCACATCAGTGATAGCCTTTTTGGCCTTCTCCTCAGCATTTCTTGCTTCCTGAACAGCATCATCCACTTCACCCTGAACCTGGACAAGGTCGGACTCAAGCTTCTTCTTGGTGTTTATAAGACTGGTGTTCTGGGTGTTAGAGAAAAGTCATGTTTAAAATAATGTTTATACTGTATTTTTTAAAAATGATAATTTCTTGTGAATTACTGAAAACAAACCTGAGAGTGAAGCAGTCCAACACGCTCACTAGCATCAACCAACTCCTGCTCAGCCACTTTGCGTCCTCTCTCTGTCTGCTCCAGAGCGGCTCTCAGCTCCTCAATCTCAGCCACCATCAGGCCATTTCTGCGCTCCACCATGGCAACCTGCTCCTTCATGTCTTCCTGTCCTCTGACAGCATCATCAAGGTGGAGTTGGGCATCCTGAAAACAACAAAATAAAGTGTTAATCTTTCTTTCCTTATCTTTCTTTAGAATCAGAAAATAGAAACGAAGCTCACCTTGAGCTGTCCTTGGACATTTCTGAGTTGTTTCTGGGCCTCAGCAGCCTGCCTGTTGGAATGGCTCAGCTGAATCTCCATCTCATTCAGGTCTCCCTCCATCTTCTTCTTAACTCTCAGGGCATCATTCCTGCTCCTGACCTCAGCATCAAGAGTGCTCTGCATAGAGTCAATCACCCTCTGGCTATTCCTCTTGATCTGCTCCATCTCCTCATCCTTCTCTGCTAGCTTCCTGTCAACTTCACCTTTGACCTGGTTGAGCTCCAGCTGAACACGGAGAATCTTGGCCTCCTCATGCTCCAGTGTGCCCTTTAAAAAGCAGTTGATACAAGTTGATCAAATACTGAATTATATGGGGATGGGGTAATTGAGAGAAAATGCATGTTTATTATTTTAGACTGTATTACCTCAGCTTCCTCCAGTGCTGACTGAATCTCAGACTTCTCAGTCTCCACAGTCTTCTTGGCCTTCTCCAGCTCATGGATGCTCTTTCCAGTTTCACCGATCTGTTCAGTCAGGTCTGAGATCTCCTCTGCAGAGTCACCAAGACAAACATTTAGTGTAACTGTGGACTGTGGATGCATTCAAATGGACATTGTGTCCAGAGAATTGTATGTTTTAAATTTTTTCACTATGGCAAAGGATTTTAAGTTACTAGTGAGTGTGGCAAAATTTCCATAAAAGTCGCATTAAATATAATGAGATTGACATACGCTGCAGGTTCTTGTTCTCTCTCTTCATGGTCTCCAGGTGATCCAGAGTCTCCTCATATGAGTTCTTCATCTTGAACAGTTCAGTGCCAAGGGAGCGAGCCTCCTTCTGGGCTCCTTCCAGCTCAGCCTGGCTCTCCTCATACTTCTGTTTCCATTCTGCCAGGACCTAGATATGTTCATCAAATGATTAGTTCTAATACATGTAAGGTGTTCTTTTGATAAAGTTGGTTTTGATTTGAACAATTTACCTTGTCAAAGTTCCTCTGCTTCTTGTCGAGGTTGGCAGCCAGAGCATTAGCTCTCTCCACATCAATCATGAGGTCCTCCACCTCACCCTGCAGCCTCTGCTTGGTCTTCTCCAAGGAGGCACATTTAGAGTTCACAGCTTCAATAGACTCCTCAGCATCTTGCAGGCGCTGGGCAAGCTTTTTCCTATTATGAAAAATATTTTTTAATTAGTTAAAAACAAACAACTGAAGTGAAGGCTAATGTAAAAACTGATAAGGTAGAGATTTACTTGGCCTCCTCCAGCTCCTCAGTGCGCTGGATAGCATCAGTCTCATATTTGGATCTCCACTGAGCCACCTCACTGTTGGCCTTGGACATTCCTCTCTGCAGCTCAGCCTTGGCCTCCTGCTCCTCCTCAAACTGCTCTCTGAGCAGATCACAGTCATGGCGGGCTGACTGAACTGCATGGGCCAGGGCATTCTTGGCCTGTTGTACACAAAAAACACAATAGAGAGACATTTATTGAGTCAAAGTATATTACATCCAAATGCTGTTTATCTTGTAATGATAAGTGTAATGACAAAGAAGAAATTGAAACTTGTCATACCTTCACTTCCTCCTCAACATGCCTCTTAAGCTCCTCAATTTGCTGAGTGAAAGCCTGCTTGCCACGGGTCAGCTGGGAAACAAGAGCTTCTTTTTCCTCAACCTGGCGTAAAAACTCGCCTGAATGACAAGATGTGTTGTTAATGAGGACACTTTAAACAATATCACTAAATGTCAGTGTGTGCATGTTAGGCCATTGGTCAGCTCAATCATGTATTGTAATTCATCCCTATTCAAATACCATGTATGTCTGTATATATTATAGATGAAGTCTACCCATTGTCTTCTTTTCATGGTCATTGACTCACCATTCTCTGTCTGCAGTCTTGCTTTCTGGGCATTGACGTCATTCAGCTGGCGAACATTCTCATCATTTTTGGCTTTCAGCTCACTCAACTGGTCCTCAAGAGTTCTGCACATTTTCTCCAAGTTGCCCTGTCAAAAATAAAACATTATTTATTTAAAAAAAGATTAAAATAAATGTTGCAAATGTACCTCTCTATCTAGTTGTATGTTAAGACTGTTGTTATACTGAATTGTATATCATTATTTATGAACAAAGCACAGACCTTAGCTTTAGCTTTTTTTGTGAGTATAATAAAAGGCAAATCTCAAGAGTGTGCATATCTATGAATAAGAACACCCATGCACATGTCACACCTTTGATTTGGCAACAGCCTCCATGTTGCTGGAGAGGTCATCAATCTCCATCTTGTACTCGCTCTTCTCTTTCTCCAGCTTCTGCTTGACACGCTGGAGGTTGTCGATCTGCTCTCCCAACTCAGCAACGCTGTCGGCCTGTTTCTTGCGAAGAGCTGCTGCAGTAGCTTCATGCTGCAGGGTGGACTCTTCAAGGTCACGACGCAGCTTCTGGAACTCGGCCTCGCGCTTCTTGTTCATCTCAATCTGAGCGGCTGTTGCTCCACCAGCCTCCTCAAGCCTCTCACTGATCTCCTCCAGCTCCCTGGAGAGATCAGCCCTCTGCTTCTCAACTTTAGCCCGAGCAGCTCTCTCAGCCTCAATCTCCTCTTCCAGCTCTTCAATACGAGCCTAGATTTGATGGTAATGATATCAAGAAGACTCATTGAATTTGACTACGTTGATTGAACATTTTGTCTGTGTTTCCTAGTGTCTAATCATTATAATTGTTTCTATTTATGTAGAATAATATTACCTGGAGTTCCTTGATCTTCTTCTGAAGCTGAGCACCAAGGGACTGCTCATCCTCAATCTTGCTGAGGAGCTGGCTTATCTCAAAGTCTTTCCTTGATAATAAGACAAACAAAGCCATCACTGTCATAGTTCATTTAATTCTTGGAGTGTGTAGTGTGTGACATATTGGAAAAAAGAACAATAATATAAACAAGCAGAAACCTACTTCTTGATTTTCTCATCAGACTGCTGCTTGTCATTTTCCAGATCCATTATGGATTCCTGGGCCAGTTTGAGATCTCCCTCAAGCTTCCTCTTGGCTCTCTCAAGGTCCATGCGGAGCTTCTTCTCCTGCTCCAGTGATCCCTCAAGCTATAAAATAAAAGTAAGAAATGGGAGTTAATTAGACATTGATTTAAATGAAAAAAAACATCACTACCAAGAGTCATGTTACTACAGGTATAAACCACAAGATCAGAGAAAGTGTTGCCTTACATCATCCACTTGCTGTTCCAGCTTTGTCTTGGCTTTGGTGAGAGTATTGACTTTGTCTTCCTCTGCCTGGAGATCATCCAGTGTTTGCTGGTGGGCCTCTTGGAGGGCTTTCTTCTCCTTAGTCAACTTGGCAATGGCCTCATCTTGAGATGCCATCTCCTCAGTCAGGTTTTTCACCTAACAGGCACATTTAAATATCACTTAGCATTTATGACTAAAAATAGGAATATGCTTATACTCAACACCTTATAGTTTAAATTTTAAAGAACTGAACCTTGTTTTCTGTGGCATGTTTCTCCTTTTCCACTTTAGCCAAGGTGAGCTCCAAGTCATCAATGTCCTTCTTCAGCTCAGAGCACTCATCCTCCAACTTCCTCTTCTTAGCAGTCAGTTCAGCATTGACTTCCTCTTCATCCTCCAGTCTCTCAGTTGATTCTTTGAGTTTGGCTTCAAGCTGGATCTTGCTCTTAATGAGTCCCTCGCACCTTTCCTCAGCATCAGAAAGATTCTCAGCTTCCTGTATTTTTAGCATACATGTATAAGGTCTCACTGTATTTCATCTTAAGTCAACCATCAAAATGAGCATAATGTCTTAATTTCCTGCAGCTTACTCTATTTCACTTACCGAAGCCACTTGCAGTTGCAGGTCATTCTTTTCCTGCAGAAGGGAAACCATCTTCTCCTCCAGTTCCTTCTTCTTGGCCAGAGCAGTAGCCAGGTCTGTTTGCATCTTCTCATAGTTCTCCTTCATATTTTGCAGCTCCTTCTCAGTCTCAGCGCTCTTCAACATTGGCTTGATCTTGAAGTACAATTTCAGCCATGGCCAATTTTTCACATTCATGAATGAACGGATGTTGTACTGGATGGAGAAGATGGATTCCCTGGAGAAGTAATCAGAGATAATGTGCCATGTCTGCTGCAGTTGGATTTCATGGAAAAGTGAAAAAAATCATGAAAAACACTACCTCCTCTCCATCATCTTAACAAACTCCTTCCTCATGACGTATCCTCTGCAGAGAGCCTGAGTCATGGTCACCAGCTCAGCCAGTTTCTCATCTCTCATCTCCTCCAGGGTACCCAGCAGACCAGCTTTGAAGAACACCTATGTTTTCAGGAAGGAGAAAGGAATCTGTAATTAGTATATATGGATAGTACTTGACATATTTACACCAACAGGTTTAATACTGTACCTTTGTGTGGCCAAACTTGTACTGAGTGTGGTCCACATCAATGGAGCCCAGCAGCTTCTCTGAAGCTTTCTTGTTGTCAATGAACTGTCCCTCAGGGATGACACTGGCATTCAATACTTTGTATCTGCAAGACAATATTATCTTGTTACTTATATTTTCCTCAAATATTTTCATGATATTAACATCATTACATCTCTACTGAAATCAACTTGATATTCTTAAACTTGTATAACTGCAGCCACCTCTGCTTGAAGTCACCATAGAGGATTCTGCTGGGGAAGCCCTTTCTGCAGATTCTGATGCCCTCCAGCACACCGTTACACCTCAGCTGGTGGATGACCAAGAAGTTCTCCATAAGACCTGAGAGGAGCAAATTCATATTGTTAAAAATATTTCTTTGTATCACTACATAATATATATATTGCAAAACATAGGACTGTGGTTTTACCTGGGGTCTTTGATTCATTGGGAATCAGGCAGCGCACAAAGTGAGGATGAGTGCTCCTCAAGTTGGTCATCAGCTTGCCCAAGTTCTCCTGTGGGTCAGGATTAACAGGTAAATAAGTCAATATTTATGTGACGACACAAGACTTGTTATTTTTCCTGAAATCTAAACATATCTTACCCTGAAAAGAGCAGACACAGTCTGGAAGGAACCACCCTTCTTCTTGCCACCACCCTTCTTGCCACCACCAGACTCTGTTTTCACAAAATATTGAATGTTATGGATGAGACCAAATAAACAATAGTGCCATTATTTTCTAATAACTAGTTTTTTGTTCTTCTTTTTTTCTTTTTTTTTTTTTTTTTAAAAAGCGATAAAATAGATTTCATTATGAAGTTATGTTAATGAATGTTCTGCTACAGAGTAGTTATCATCTTATTAGGTATTAACCAAATGTAACAATTTTTTACACACAAACCTCCCGATCTGAATTTATTGAACTGATGTTTATAGTTTTAAAGAATGACCATTCTTACTGCTCACTCAAGCTTCTTACCCTCAGCTCCACCATGGGAAGCATACAGGAAAGCCAGCAGTTTGTTTGCTGACTTCTGGTAGAGTTGAACAACTGAGTCATTCAGGGGGTCCTTGTTCTTGTCCAGCCAGCCACCGATATTGTAGTCCACTGTACCAGCATAGTGAACCAAGGAGAAGTGAGCCTCAGCCTTGCCCTTTCCAGGCTTTGGCTTTTCAAAGGCCTTGGTCTTGCCAAGATGCTGATCATACAGCTTGTTCTTGAAAGTTGTGTCAGAGGCCTTGGGGAACATGCACTCCTCTTCAAGGATGGAGAAGATACCCATTGGCTGAGTAGAATGTACATGTCATGTTACAACTTACCACGTACAAGTATATTTTTACATGAAAAAAGAAATGATATTCAACAGAGTGTCTACTCACCTTCTCAATCAGCTCAATGCAGGCAGCTAAGTCCATACCGAAGTCAATGAACTCCCATTCAATGCCCTCCTTCTTGTACTCCTCTTGCTCCAGGACGAACATGTGGTGGTTGAAAAACTGTTGCAGTTTCTCATTGGTGAAGTTGATGCAGAGTTGCTCCAAGCTGTTGAACTGTAGATACAAAAACTTATTCAGTTTCATGGTAAAGTTGTTTTGGAATAACCTACTGCTCAAATATGTTTCAATGACTCACATCAAAGATCTCAAATCCAGCAATGTCCAACACTCCAATGAAGAATTGTCTTGGCTGCTTTGTGTCCAGCATCTCATTGATACGGATGACCATCCACAAGAACATTTTCTCATAGACAGACTTGCACAGAGCGCTGACGGCATTGTTGACCTAAAAATTAGGATATCGGCAATGACAGCAATAAGTACTCATGTCACAGTGCAAATATTTTCTTTTCTTTTTGCTTTGAAATACCAAATTTTCTATTCATTACCTGTGGCACGGTCTGACCTTTGGTCACCATCTCATTTCCGACCTTGACTCTTGGGTAACACAGAGCCTTCAGCATGTCAGCTGAGTTCAGGCCCAGGAGGTAGGCGATTTTATCAGCCACTATTGAAAAGGAAGAGAGTGAGTACAGAATATTCAGTACAAAATAAGTGTTATATTGTAAACACATCAGAAAACTTGCATGAGAATAATACTGTTTTGCTAATTACCCTCAGTGCCGTCAGGTTCAGCCTGCTCCTCACGCTGCTTCTGCTTGAATTTCATGTTGCCATGATGCATCACAGCGCCAGTCAGTTTGTAGATACCCAACTTCTCCTCAGCAGTGAAGCCCAAGATGTCAATGGCAGTCTGTAGTGTACATACAGGAAAGTTAATGATAACTCTATCTTATCTGGTAGGCTACTAATTAACAATTATCTATCTGACTAAATTATCATCATACGTCTGTTGCAATGAACTCCTCCACATCATTAATGCTTTTCACAGTGATTTCACCCTGGCTGATCATTGGATAGTCATATGGGTTGGTGGTGATCAGAAGACCCTCTGGAATAACAGAAATGAAATGATTGAAATTTTCTCCTGATACTGTTAATAGTGTTTCGAAAATTTGAATTTCAAGGTGCCTATCAACATACCCAAGAGCTCAGGCTTGTGACCAGTCATCAGCTGATAGAAGATATGGTAGCTCCTCTCAGCAGACAACTGGAAGGTGACACGAGACTTCTCCAGCAGATCTACAATCAAACATCAAGATCAGAGGACAGTATATTATATGTTTAACTACATAAAACAAATGTCTCATACACATCTTCCAAATTGGCATCATGCCTAAGGTCAAAAGCAAACAAAGGTGACAAAACAACAAGGAGAAAACTCTTACATGTTTCAATATCTGCTGAGGCCAGTTTGCCACTTGTTCCGAAGTGAATTCTGATGAATTTACCCTGAACATATCAGATTTGGGTTAGCATGATTGATGACATTGCACAAGGTTAATGTTTACTTAATTATTGTTACTCACAAAACGAGAGGAGTTGTCATTCCTGATAGTCTTGGCATTACCATAGGCCTCCAGAAGAGGGTTGGCAGCAACGATTTGGTCCTCAAGGGAGCCCTGCAGCAAAGGATCTGAGTTACACAAGATATGCATTGCAATAATCTTTCTGCCATCAAAAAACTTTCAAACATATACCTGCATCTTTCCAGGTGTTGCATCCTTCTTGGCACCAAGAGCTGCAATTGTTGCAAAGTACTGGATGACACGCTTGGTGTTGACAGTCTTTCCAGCACCAGATTCTCCGCTGGGGTAGAAGTAGCACATTGTCAAGATTCTGCTTCTTTATCACTTGATTTACAAAGATATTTCATAACAGTTTGTGTTATACTCACGTAATCAGGACAGACTGGTTCTCACGATCTGGAATGCAAATATACAAACTTAATTGAATGAATTACATTTTAACAATTCCCTCAGTGAGGGAATTGTGTTTTAGTTTAATTCTACTACACCCACACTTGTAACTTTGATGTCACCTGTGAGCATGAACTGATAGGCATTGTCAGAGATGGAGAAGATGTGGGGTGGAGCCTCAATCCTCTTCTTTCCTCTGTATGCACCCACAACTTCAGGATCATACACAGGAAGCCACTTGTAGGGATTCACGACAACGCAGAACAACCCAGAATAGGTCTGTAAAAGTGCAAAGTCCATAATCAGAATGTTAATCATTATGTAATCATATCTACATAATTTTCAAATGTAGTGTAGTACAGTGGAAACTCACGTAGATCATCCATGATGCATAACGCTCTTTGAGGTTATACAGCACACAAGGCTCGTTGAGGTGGGTCATCATGGCCATGTCCTCAATCTTATCGAACTTTGGAGGATTCCTGGGATGGATGTCATCCTCTTTTACAGTGACTGACTGTATATGAAATAGAGATCAAGGATTTGTTATACAGAGATATTTCATACAAAGTTTTAGCATTTGTCAGTGACACTCTGCAAAGCACAGAGACGAGAAATATTTTAGATAAAAAGGTTCATCAAATTAGCTCCATTTCTGGGTCAATTTAAGTTAAATACATAATGATAAACTAATAGTTCAGGTGATTTTTTTTTTTTTTTTTTTTTACAGAGATATTAAATTCAAAATAGATAAGATTAGGCTGAGTTGGCATGTTCTCCCCCTGTCTGCGTGGGTTTCCTTTATAAGTTCATCTATAAGTGTTGTTCGTCTATACATGGCCCTGCAACAAGCTGGTGACTGTCCAGAGTCTACCTTGCCTTTGCCCATAAGCAGCTGGGATATGTTCCAGTGCCCCCCCACCCCCGACCCCGAGTAGGGAGAAAGGGGTAGAAAATGGATGGATAGATAAGATTAGATTAGGCTAGATATAAATATATAAATGACACCTACCTTTCCTGTGTCTGTCTCAACTGTGGCTTTGCCACCCTCTTTCTTCACAAGTTTACCCTTGAGGTACATCTCATCAGCATCAACCACAAAGTAGGCTGTTTTGGCATCAAAAGGGGTGGTTTGTGCCTCAATCCTCTCCTTCTCAGGTTTCCGGAGGTATATGGCGGCCTTGCCATATTGCTCCATCTCCGCGTCGGTACTCATGATGGCGGTTTAGTGGAGACTGAAAAGATGAGAGTCCACATTAGTAACATATCAATATAATATGACTATGATCTTGTTTCTACCCTTGTTTCTATAGTGTGTCATTTTATGTGACATAATTTACCTCACTCCTTGCAGAAAAGAATGAGAGGTGCAGTCTCTTCAAGCTCTCAAGATGCTAAAAAGGTTGAGCACAAAACTTGAATTATTTTATTTCATTAAATTTTTAGTTGTGGACATTCAAATAATGTCAGTAGTTTAGTGTGAAAGGTCTTTAAACTAACTAATGAATAATGAAGAAATAAATAAATGATTAATAAAAAGCTCTATTAGAAGGAGTATGTTAAGAAAATAGTTTTGGAATGACATTTCAAGTACTACTTTCACATTCCATGAAATTCCTCTGGATTTTATCCACATGAGAGTATCACATTGTCAGTATGACATTATGCATAACAAGTAATACATTTACATACATCATTTTACATGTAATACATTTAGTAATTCTTTTACTTTGCCACATAATCAAAAAGAGTGCAAACAAATATCACAGAGAACACTCACCTGTGCTGAAAGCCGATCAGTTCCTGCACCAGACGCTGGTGCCTCATTTATAGAGGGTGGGAGTGCCAGGTCAGCAGCAGTCTCTCTTGGTTTGGTCATGGCACCTTCCCATCCTGTAGCTTATTTTGTGGCTGTGATGTTTAAGGAAATCCATCCATCTATTATCTATATCCTTGATCCTTCGACGGTGGTAGGGAAGTGAAATTCATAAGTTTTTGTCACTGATAAATTCCTTAAAAATAAAGAATGCATTAAGATGTTATATCAGTTACATTCATTCAGTACATCACATTTGATTTTTATGGCGATCTTTAATTTGACACAATGTGGCTGTTTAAAAATATAATATATGGATACATATATGAATATTTATATATATGTATACACACATTTATTAAAACTTTGAAAATCTAAGTAGTTTAAATTATGAATTAATGCTTGCACCATCTATCTTATCTGTGGATTATTAGTATCTCTACTGGTACAAAAGAGGAATTACAACACAGAGGAAAAGTTGTTCAAATGTATTCACACACAGGTTGTTTAAACACCAAACAAGACTCAATGATGTGTTTTTAAAATATGAGTGTAAATATGATTTCAAAATTATGTGGAGGAAGTGTTTTTATTTATTATGTATTTCTTACTTAAATTATTCCAAGAAGTAGTAAGCTTGGCACTTTAAAGGTTGATACACTAATGCCTCCAAGTGCAAGCATGAAAATGTTCATGAAATAATGCAGGTTTGTTTATGCTTAATAGTGTAAAACTTGATTTGAAGGTCATTACAATTAAAACATGGTGTGAACGTTAGCAATCTTTTTTGAAATGAACGATTAGCTTTGGAGAGTGTCCTCCAATTGCTATTTAGTTGCAGGACACTTTCACATCTGAAATTAAAGAACACTCACCCCTAAGTGACATCAATCTAAAACAGCTGAGCACATGTTGCACACGTCAGCACATGTTGAACAAATAAAATACTAAATTACAAACATTCATTGTGCTCACCACAAACTTCTGAACTTTAATTTGAGTATCAATAACACCCAAAGAGTAGCTTGGCTTCTCTGTCATTAAATTGTGTGCTTGTGTTTGTGAACTATTTGATCTAAATCCAAATCAAAGTACTTTATTAACAGACACTGCATAACATTAATGTTTTAAAGATGCTTGCATGGGGCTTAGTTTTGGAGTTGCCCCCAAATGTTTGTGGTCTACAGTTACAGGATACTGGACCCTCTCAATTTCCTGCAATAAAATTAATAACCATACAAGTTAAGTCTCTTGTTATATAACTCTCTAAATGGACATGAAAACAGTTGGCAACTTGTTTGAGATCAGGCCCAAAAATAAGTTCCACACAAGCAAAATGAGCTTGCTACATTTGATAGGAGGTGACATCTGTTTAATAAGTATGATTCAAGTGTCTTTTCAGGCTTATGTCCATTATTACAGTTTTAGACACATTTTTGGACAATTGACAGTTCACAGAAAAGACAGAAGTAATGCTTCATACAGTGGGTTAACAGTTTTTAAAATAATTTCTCTTGACTTGTTTTGAGTGGCCTTTGAAGACATACTGATTTGAGCAACTGGTGTGAAGTATTAAAGTGTCCAAGTGGTAGCCAATGGAAGAATTTTCCATTATTCTTATACCAGAACATTGCTTCATTGACATTCCAGTAAATCCAAGGATGGATATATGGCATGGTATATGTAGTGGTGATACTGTATGTGTGTATATTTATGTGTGAGAGAGACAAGAGACAGAGATCGGAGTTGAAAGATATCAGTTTTCCAGAGAAGCTATTCCACACCCTTTGTCTCTCACCTTATAGCACTAGCTTTAAAGAATGAGTTTGATTTTACCCAGGAAGTTTATTCAAATAAATTATCTGAATAAGGTGGACCATTTTTTGGACCAATTATTTCCACATGTTGTTCTTTTCACATTTTGGATTGGATTATGAATCAATTTGCTGTTGATTCCTTTAGCTTCTTATGTGACATGGACATGTTCACCATATCTTTTTGTTGGATACAGAAGTGATATGGAATCAAAATATCCCTTGCTATTAAGCCCAAGAGGCTAAAAGATGGAGCACAACCAGCAGCTTGAATGGAGACCTTGTTCTGCTCCAAGATTCCATGTCCAGTTTTAATTTCCTCCAGAACACATAGTCCTTACATGGCTTTGAAGCTCATATATCTATTTGTGGCCTGTGACATTTCAAACAGGCATTGTGGGAATACAGGGCAGGCCAGAGCTTTTTGAGTCCTAAGCAGAATCTGATTCCCTAAACACGTTTATTTACCAAAAATCCAATTTCTGAAATTAGACCTGGATTCCACTATTAAGTATACCAGAAAAGAAATATACCACAAAATAGTAAAGTCATCATCTTCCAACACAAGAAGAATAATGTTGACCATATAATCTTTGTATGAGTGGCTGAAGTCTACCAATGTGCTCACAGATATATCCAAGTCCTTCTGACCAATACTAGATGATCAGTGAGAAGGTCAGGTTAATTTAAGCTCTTGTCTGATTCATTGTTTTAGTGAATTGTTCTCAGTTCTACTTGCTTCACCGCACCCTTTTTTCTCAATCCATGCCAACAATGAAAGAAGTAGGCTTTCAAAAGCCATAGGCAATTTAACAAAATCTAAAAGGAAATAAAACAAAAAAATATTCTTGCACCATGATAGAAATATTACTTTCATGATCAGCACATGTACATGCATGCATTCTTTATATATGTGTGTGTTTCTGGAAATGAAATGATGTAATTATTAGGGAAAAAGAGCCTGGATTCAGGGTAGTAATGACAAAAATTATATTTATTGAAAAGTTCCAGAGCCCCCAACCACTAGTTCATATTTTATGAACTTTGCTGAAAGGGTTCAACTGCCTGACGACTCTTATTCGGCAGACTCAGCCTAAAAGAAAAAAGAGGAGAGATTCAATTGACAATAACAGATATTCATATTTAGAAATTCAAATGTAAAACATTTGATTTTTTATTAAATTACTATTAATAGTGGACAGCATCAAATATTTTACTGCCTTGTCATGTCAACACAATAGACTGTGATCGCCAACAATCTACAATAAATCAACCTGGCATTCATCATATTAGATCATTTAAAGTATTCCTTTAAATAAATGTGACAAAAAAACATTTGATGACAACTTACCTTTCCAGCCTCACGGCTCTTTGCCCTCAGTTTGTTGACCTGGGACTCAGCGATGTCAGCACGCTCCTGAGCTTCCTCCATCTCATGCTGAACCTTCCTGAGTCTGGACAAATGAGTGTTGGCCTGCTCCTCCTGTAAAGAGTTTGGGGTTATACCGACTTGGTTGCAAGGAAGTTAATGATAATGTTAGTATTGCAGCTGTAGCTAGTCTGTCAAAAAAGTAGTTGACTTACAGCCTCCTCAGCCTGTCTCTTGTATGCCTTGACTTTGAGCTGCAGCTTGTCTACCAGATCCTGAAGTCTGTTCATATTCTTCTTGTCCTCCTCAGTCTGTACAAATAAAGTATGTCAGCAGATTCAAGCACCTATTATTTTATCACTTGAAAGGTGAAATTCAGTTTACCTGGTAGGTCAGCTCTTTCACTCTCCTCTCATATTTGCGAACTCCTTTAACAGCATCAGCTCCACGTCTCTGTTCGGATTCAACTTCAGCTTCTAGCTCACGCACCTATAATTTAAAGTATCGCAGTTTTGTTAAAGGAATTGATTACAGGGTGTTCATCTGTTAGTGATTTTACAGTGTAGTTATTTTCCTTTAATCTCTAAGCATTTATGTATAGTTCATACCCTGGACTCCAGTTTCTGGAGCTGCTTCTTGCCACCCTTCATGGCGAGGTTCTCAGCCTCATCCAGACGGTGCTGCAGGTCTTTGACTGTGACCTCCAGGTTCTTCTTCATCCTCTCCAGATGAGCACTGGTGTCCTGCTCCTTCTTCAGCTCCTCGGCCATCATGGCAGCCTGAAACATTTCATATTTGTCAGTATATGTATTAATTTTGGGATATACAAGTACACTGAAAACATGTAATTATTTCTAAAATAGCAATGGTAAGGTTGTAAACTCACATCAGTGATAGCCTTTTTGGCCTTGTCTTCAGCATTTCTTGCTTCCTGAACAGCATCATCCACTTCACCCTGAACCTGGACAAGGTCGGACTCAAGCTTCTTCTTGGTGTTTATAAGACTGGTGTTCTGTGTGTTAGAGAAAAGTCATGTTTAAAATAATGTTTATACTGTATTTTTTAAAAATGATAATTTCTTGTGAATTACTGAAAACAAACCTGAGAGTGAAGCAGTCCAACACGCTCACTAGCATCAACCAACTCCTGCTCAGCCACTTTGCGTCCTCTCTCTGTCTGCTCCAGAGCGGCTCTCAGCTCCTCAATCTCAGCCACCATCAGGCCATTTCTGCGCTCCACCATGGCAACCTGCTCCTTCATGTCTTCCTGTCCTCTGAGAGCATCATCAAGGTGGAGTTGGGCATCCTGAAAACAACAAAATAAAGTGTTAATCTTTCTTTCCTTATCTTTCTTTAGAATCAGAAAATAGAAACGAAGCTCACCTTGAGCTGTCCCTGGACATTTCTGAGTTGTTTCTGGGCCTCAGCAGCCTGCCTGTTGGAATGGCTCAGCTGAATCTCCATCTCATTCAGGTCTCCCTCCATCTTCTTCTTAACTCTCAGGGCATCATTCCTGCTCCTGACCTCAGCATCAAGAGTGCTCTGCATGGAGTCAATCACCCTCTGGCTGTTCCTCTTGATCTGCTCCATCTCCTCATCCTTCTCTGCCAGCTTCCTGTCAATCTCACTTTTGACCTGGTTGAGCTCCAGCTGAACACGGAGAATCTTGGCCTCCTCATGCTCCAGTGTGCCCTTTAAAAAGCAGTAAATAAAAGTTGATCAAATACTGAATTATATAGGAATGGGATAATTGAGAGAAAATGCATGTTTATTATTTTAGACTGTATTACCTCAGCTTCCTCCAGTGCTGACTGAATCTCAGACTTCTCAGTCTCCACAGTCTTCTTGGCCTTCTCCAGCTCATGGATGCTCTTTCCAGTTTCACCAAGCTGTTCAGTCAGGTCTGAGATCTCCTCTGCAGAGTCACCAAGACAAACATTTAGTGTAACGGTGGACTGTGGATGCATTCAAATGGGTATTGTATCTAGAAAATTGTATGGTTGAAATTTTTTACCATGACACAGGATGTTAAGCTACAAATGAGGGTGGCGCTATTTCCATAAAAGTCATATTAAACATAATAAGGTTAACATACGCTGCAGGTTCTTGTTCTCTCTCTTCATGGTCTCCAGGTGATCCAGAGTCTCCTCATATGAGTTCTTCATCTTGAACAGTTCAGTGCCAAGGGAGCGAGCCTCCTTCTGGGCTCCTTCCAGCTCAGCCTGGCTCTCCTCATACTTCTGTTTCCATTCTGCCAGGACCTAGATATGTTCATCAAATGATTAGTTCTAATACATGTAAGGTGTTCTTCTGATAAAGTTGGTTTTGATTTGAACAATTTACCTTGTCAAAGTTCCTCTGCTTCTTGTCGAGGTTGGCAGCCAGAGCATTAGCTCTCTCCACATCAATCATGAGGTCCTCCACCTCACCCTGCAGCCTCTGCTTGGTCTTCTCCAAGGAGGCACATTTAGAGTTCACAGCTTCAATAGACTCCTCAGCATCTTGCAGGCGCTGGGCAAGCTTTTTCCTATTATGAAAAATATTTCTTAATTAGTTAAAAACAAACAACTGAAGTGAAGGCTAATGTAAAAACCGATAAGGTAGAGATTTACTTGGCCTCCTCCAGCTCCTCAGTGCGCTGGATAGCATCAGTCTCATATTTGGATCTCCACTGAGCCACCTCACTGTTGGCCTTGGACATTCCTCTCTGCAGCTCACCCTTGGCCTCCTGCTCCTCCTCAAACTGCTCTCTGAGCAGATCACAGTCATGGCGGGCTGACTGAACACTGTGTGCCAGGGCATTCTTGGCCTGTTGACGAACATGACAAACAGTTTTAACCACATTCCAAATACAGAAACACATTTCAAATTCTTCATCTACGATCGAGAAACATCTTCACTAATTAGACCTGCTATGCTCCTCGACCCACAAAGACTTTGAGCAGATCAGACGCATCTGATCCAATCATTAACCATCAGCCTGAGCATCGGTAGTGGTGTCCACCACGAGGCACACTGAGTCAGTCCGACTCACACATGCCCAGGACCAAATCTCTGCACTGTGGTTAGTCGGTCCCGAGATATTCCGCCCAGTACCTGTCACGCTGCTGCGTCAGCCCTGAGTCCTGCAAAGAGCCCCTGAACTGCCAGCTGAAGCAGTTTGAGTTTCAAATCTACTTGCTCATGGGTGTGAGGTCTGATAGTATAAAATCTAAATTATAGTATAAATTAATTATTTGTGGAGTTCGATATTACAATCACTTCTGCATTTAATTTTGTTTGTTTATATGGTCTTTACTTATGTATTCATCACTCATTTACTTATAGTCTATTCGCTGTTTATTGTTTATTATTGTTCTATCTTTGTTTATTAAATTTGTTATATTTAGACTAACTTCTTGTGGTTGATGCTTTTGTGTGTGAGGACGGATGGATCTATTGAATCAGAACTCAACCTTTAGATTGAGATAAAATCAATTCAGTAACAGTCTAAATGTATTAAATTTCATTCTAAATCTCCAATGCGAAACATTCCTTTTTAGATGTCGGCAAGAGGTGGTGCCCTGGCTTTAATAGACTGCTAATAATTCTTAATTGATTAATTAATAATAATTAATTATTAATAATTATTAATCAATATTAATAATCCTTGTAAAGGTGTGTTTCCTCTACGTACCTTTACTTCCTCTTCTATGTGTCTTTTCAGTTCCTCAATCTGTTGTGTGAAAGCCTGCTTGCCCCTGGTCAACTGGGATACAAGTGCTTCTTTCTCCTCAAGCTGGCGGGAAAACTCACCTAAACGAAAATATGTAAATTTGGTGGTTATCAAAACAATAATTTCTGGTTTTCACTTATTATTTTTTTTTTTTTACAGGTGACTCACCATTCTCTGTCTGCAGTCTTGCTTTGTGAGCACTGATGTCATTCAGCTGGCGAACATTTTCATCATGTTTGGCTTTCAGCTCGCCCATCTGATCCTCAAGAGTTCTGCACATTTTCTCCAAGTTGCCCTACATTAAACAAAACAAAAAGTTTAAAGCTACTCCAATACGTATTGATTGTTGTTCATATGTGTGAGTATAATAAAAGGCAAATCTCAAAAGTGTGCATATATATGAATAAGAACACCCATGCACATGTCACACCTTTGATTTGGCAACAGCCTCCATGTTGCTGGAAAGGTCATCAATCTCCATCTTGTACTCGCTCTTCTCTTTCTCCAGCTTCTGCTTGACACGCTGGAGGTTGTCGATCTGCTCTCCCAACTCAGCAACGCTATCGGCCTGTTTCTTGCGAAGAGCTGCTGCAGTAGCTTCATGCTGCAGGGTGGACTCTTCAAGGTCACGACGCAGCTTCTGGAACTCAGCCTCGCGCTTCTTGTTCATCTCAATCTGAGCGGCTGTTGCTCCACCAGCCTCCTCAAGCCTCTCACTGATCTCCTCCAGCTCCCTGGAGAGATCAGCCCTCTGCTTCTCAACCTTAGACCGAGCAGCTCTCTCAGCCTCAATCTCCTCTTCCAGCTCTTCAATACGAGCCTAGATTTGATGGTAATGATATCAAGAAGACTCATTGACTTAAACATTTTGTTTTTGATTTATTGTGTCTAATACTGAAGTAAAAAAATGTTGTTGTTATTGATGTAAAATAATTTTGTCTTTGTTTCCTAGTGTCTAATTATTATAATTGTTTCTATTTATGTAAAATAATGTTACCTGGAGTTCCTTGATCTTCTTCTGAAGCTGAGCACCAAGGGACTGCTCATCCTCAATCTTGCTGAGGAGCTGGCTTATCTCAAAGTCTTTCCTTGATAATAAGACAAACAAAGCCATCACTGTCATAGTTCATTTAATTCTTGGAGTGTGTAGTGTGTGACATATTGGAAAGAAGAGCAATAATATAAACAAGCAGAAACCTACTTCTTGATTTTCTCATCAGACTGCTGCTTGTCATTTTCCAGATCCATTATGGATTCCTGGGCCAGTTTGAGATCTCCCTCAAGCTTCCTCTTGGCTCTCTCAAGGTCCATGCGGAGCTTCTTCTCCTGCTCCAGTGATCCCTCAAGCTATAAAATAAAAAGTAAGAAATGGGAGTTAATTAGACATTGATTTAAATGAAAAAAACATCACTACCAAGAGTCATGTTACTACAGGTATAAACCACAAGATCAGAGAAATTGTTGCCTTACATCATCCACTTGCTGTTCCAGCTTTGTCTTGGCTTTGGTGAGAGTATTGACTTTGTCTTCCTCTGCCTGGAGATCATCCAGTGTTTGCTGGTGGGCCTCTTGGAGGGCTTTCTTCTCCTTAGTCAACTTGGCAATGGCCTCATCTTGAGATGCCATCTCCTCAGTCAGGTTTTTCACCTAACAGGCACATTTAAATATCACTTAGCATTTATGACTAAAAATAGGAATATGCTTATACTCAACACCTTATAGTTTAAATTTTAAAGAACTGAACCTTGTTTTCTGTGGCATGTTTCTCCTTTTCCACTTTAGCCAAGGTGAGCTCCAAGTCATCAATGTCCTTCTTCAGCTCAGAGCACTCATCCTCCAACTTCCTCTTCTTGGCAGTCAGCTCAGCATTGATTTCCTCTTCATCCTCCAGTCTCTCATTTGATTCTTTGAGTTTGGCTTCAAGCTGGATCTTGCTCTTAATGAGTCCCTCGCACCTTTCCTCAGCATCTGAGAGATTCTCAGTTTCCTATATATTGGATATATATATATACGATTAAAAAAACAAAACAAAAACAAAACATTGTATATTTCTTGCAAGCTGTTTTTGCCTCATCCTTGGTAAACATATAGGACACACTGACTTTTCTTATTTTTCAGTGAATCAGATATCTTGTTAATAAAATCCACTCACAGCAGCTACTTGCAGTTGCAGGTCATTCTTTTCCTGCAGAAGGGAAACCATCTTCTCCTCCAGTTCCTTCTTCTTGGCCAGAGCAGTAGCCAGGTCTGTTTGCATCTTCTCATAGTTCTCCTTCATATTTTGCAGCTCCTTCTCAGTCTCAGCGCTCTTCAGCATTGGCTTGATCTTGAAGTACAATTTCAGCCATGGCCAATTTTTCACATTCATGAATGAACGGATGTTGTACTGGATGGAGAAGATGGATTCCCTGGAGAAGTAATCAGAGATGATGTGTCATGTCTGCTGCAGTTGGATTTCATGGAAAAATGAAAAAAAATCATGAAAAACACTACCTCCTCTCCATCATCTTAACAAACTCCTTCCTCATGACGTATCCTCTGCAGAGAGCCTGAGTCATGGTCACCAGCTCAGCCAGTTTCTCATCTCTCATCTCCTCCAGGGTACCCAGCAGACCAGCTTTGAAGAACACCTATTTTTTCAAAAGAAGCAATCTGTCATTAGTATATATGGATAGTACTTGACATATTTACACCAACAGGTTTAATACTGTACCTTTGTGTGGCCAAACTTGTACTGAGTGTGGTCCACATCAATGGAGCCCAGCAGCTTCTCTGAAGCTTTCTTGTTGTCAATGAACTGTCCCTCAGGGATGACACTGGCATTCAATACTTTGTATCTACAAGACAATATTATCTTGTTACTTATATTTTCCTCAAATATTTTTATGAAATTAACATCATCATATCTTTACTGAAATCAACTTGATATTCTTAAACTTGTATAACTGCAGCCACCTCTGTTTGAAGTCACCATAGAGGATTCTGCTGGGGAAGCCCTTTCTGCAGATTCTGATGCCCTCCAGCACACCGTTACACCTCAGCTGGTGGATGACCAAGAAGTTCTCCATAAGACCTGAGAGGAGCAAATTCATATTGTTAAAAATATTTCTTTGTATCACTACATAATATATATATTGCAAAACATAGGACTGTGGTTTTACCTGGGGTCTTTGATTCATTGGGAATCAGGCAACGCACAAAGTGAGGATGAGTGCTCCTCAAGTTGGTCATCAGCTTGCCCAAATTCTCCTGTGGGTCAGTATAATCAGAATAATGAGTCATCATCTTTTTTATTTTACTATGAGAATTGTAATTCTCACCCAAATATAAACATATATTACCCTGAAGAGAGCAGACACAGTCTGGAAGGAACCACCCTTCTTCTTGCCACCACCCTTCTTGCCACCACCAGACTCTGTTTTTCAGAACATTGAATCTTATTAAAGAGATTGAGTAAAAATTCTAACTGTCATAATTATGCAAAGATTAATTTCTTTTAGTCTAAAATGAATCATCATGATGTGTGTGCAAGTGTATGTTTACATGAACTTTCATGTTTTAAGTAACAAAAATCTAAAAATTTGAAGTTTTTGCTGATTGGCTCTTACCCTCAGCTCCACCATGGGAAGCATACAGATGACCAAGAAGTTTGTTTGCTGCCTTCTGGTAGAGCTGAACAACAGAGTCATTCAGGGGGTCCTTGTTCTTGTCCAGCCAGCCATTGATATTGTAGTCCACTGTACCAGCATAATGAACCAAGGAGAAGTGAGCCTCAGCCTTGCCCTTTGCAGGTTTTGGCTTTTCAAAGGCCTTGGTCTTGCCAAGATGCTGATCATGCAACTTGTTCTTGAAAGTTGTGTCAGAGGCCTTGGGGAACATGCACTCCTCTTCAAGGATGGAGAAGATACCCATTGGCTGAGTAGAATGTACATGTCATGTTACAACTTACCACGTACAAGTATATTTTTACATGAAAAAAGAAATGATATTTAGCAGAGTGTCTACTCACCTTCTCAATCAGCTCAATGCAGGCAGCTAAGTCCATACCGAAGTCAATGAACTCCCATTCAATGCCCTCCTTCTTGTACTCCTCTTGCTCCAGGACGAACATGTGGTGGTTGAAAAACTGTTGCAGTTTCTCATTGGTGAAGTTGATGCAGAGTTGCTCCAAGCTGTTGAACTGTAGATACAAAAATGTCAGCGTTCAGTTTTATGGCAAAATTGTTTTGGAATATCCTACTGCTCAAATATGTTTCAATGACTCACATCAAAGATCTCAAATCCAGCAATGTCCAACACTCCAATGAAGAATTGTCTTGGCTGCTTTGTGTCCAGCATCTCATTGATACGGATGACCATCCACAAGAACATTTTCTCATAGATAGACTTGCACAGAGCACTGACGGCATTGTTGACCTAAAAATTAGGATATCGGCAATGACAGCAATAAGTACTCATGTCACAGTGCAAATATTTTCTTTTTGTTTTGAAATACCAAATTTTCTATTCATTACCTGTGGCACGGTCTGACCTTTGGTCACCATCTCATTTCCGACCTTGACTCTTGGGTAACACAGAGCCTTCAGCATGTCAGCTGAGTTCAGGCCCAGGAGGTAGGCGATTTTATCAGCCACTATTGAAAAAAGAGTATAAATATTGAATATAAATTGCATATAAATATTCAGTACATAATAATTAGTAATAGTGTAACACATCAGAAAACTTGCATGAGAATAATACTGTTTTGCTAATTACCCTCAGTGCCGTCAGGTTCAGCCTGCTCCTCACGCTGCTTCTGCTTGAATTTCATGTTGCCATGATGTATCACAGCGCCAGTCAGTTTGTAGATACCCAACTTCTCCTCAGCAGTGAAGCCCAAGATGTCAATGGCAGTCTGTAGTGTACATACAGGAGAGTCAATGGTAACACTATCTTATTTGATACATTAAAAATGATCTATTTGACTAAATTATCATCATACGTCTGTTGCAATGAACTCCTCCACATCATTGATGCTTTTCACAGTGATTTCACCCTGGCTGATCATTGGATAGTCATATGGGTTGGTGGTGATCAGAAGACCCTCTGGAATAGCAGAAATAGAATTACTGAAAATTTCTCCTGATACTGTTAATAGTGTTTTGAAAATTTGAATTTCAAGGTGCCTATCAACATACCCAAGAGCTCAGGCTTGTGACCAGTCATCAGCTGATAGAAGATATGGTAGCTCCTCTCAGCAGACAACTGGAAGGTGACACGAGACTTCTCCAGCAGATCTACAATCAAACATCAAGATCAGAGGACAGTATATTATATGTTTAACTACATAAAACAAATGTCTCATACACATCTTCCAAATTGGCATCATGCCTAAGGTCAAAAGCAAACAAAAGTGACAAAACAACAGGGAGAAAACTCTTACATGTTTCAATATCTGCTGAGGCCAGTTTGCCACTTGTTCCGAAGTGAATTCTGATGAATTTACCCTGAACATATCAGATTTGGGTTAGCATGATTGATGACATTGCACAAGGTTAATGTTTACTTAATTATTGTTACTCACAAAACGAGAGGAGTTGTCATTCCTGATAGTCTTGGCATTACCATAGGCCTCCAGAAGAGGGTTGGCAGCAACGATTTGGTCCTCCAGTGAACCCTACACAAAGATATTAGTATGTATCTTGTAGACTGTTTACAAAAACAGATAATTCCTAAAAGGCAGCCATATTACCTGCATCTTGCCAGCTGTTGACTCAGCTTTCTTAGATGAGGTCATTGCAATTATAGCGAAGTACTGGATGACACGCTTGGTGTTGACAGTCTTTCCGGCACCAGATTCTCCACTGGGGAAAGATAGAGATATCTTGAGTTTTTTGTTTTATTTCAGAGCCTCATTCGAAATGTTATTAAGTTATTTCATAATTACTCACGTGATAAGGACAGACTGGTTCTCACGATCTGCAAAGGACAAATAAAACAAATTGTATTAATAGCTTTATTCAGTACAGTAACAGTATTCAACACCACGTATATTTATTACATTCATTGTTATAATCAAATTGCTTTTTTATCTGCTGTGTCTTGTTTAGTGTGTCATGTAACGATAAATTAATGTGTTCTAAAATGATATACCATACCAGTGAGCATGAACTGATAGGCGTTATCAGAGATGGAGAAGATATGGGGTGGAGCTTCAATTCTCTTTTTGCCTCTGTATGCTACAACAACCTGGGCATCGTACACAGGGAGCCACTTGTAGGGATTCACGACAACACAGAACAGCCCAGAGTAGGTCTGGAGATGAGAGAATTGCAACCTTAGTCATTGCCTCTACATTTAGCATCTACACCATTACAGAGTGAACTTATCTGTATCTTTATGTTCACACTGACCTAAGTGTTAAGTCTAAACACTTACGTAGATCATCCATGATGCATAACGCTCTTTGAGGTTATACAGCACACAAGGCTCGTTGAGGTGGGTCATCATGGCCATGTCCTCAATCTTATCGAACTTTGGAGGATTCCTGGGATGGATGTCATCCTCTTTTACAGTGATTGACTGTATATGAAATAGAGATCGAGGATTTGTTATACAGAGATATTTCATACAAAGTTTTAGCATTTGTCAGTGACACTGTAAGCGGAGAAATATTTCAGATAAAAAGTTGATCAGATTGGCTTTATTGTTGGGTCACTTTAAATCACAAATACAATGATAAACAAATAGTTCATTGTTGACTGGTTGATTGGTTAAAAATGATAAATTATACCTAGAATTCAAGCATTTTGTTTTACAGAGTTAGGTATTTCATACAAAATATAGAAAATGACTGGGACAATTTGATTTTAAAAAGTAAAAATAATAAATGACACCTACCTTTCCTGAGTCTGTCTCAACCGTGGCTTTGCCACCCTCTTTCTTCACAAGTTTACCCTTGAGGTACATCTCATCAGGTTCAGCCACAAAATAGGCTGTTTTGGCATCAAAAGGGGTGTTTTGTGCCTCAAGCCTCTCCCTCTCAGGCTTCCGGAGGTAAATGGCCGCCACGCCATATTGCTCCATCTCCGCGTCGGTACTCATGATTGCGGTTTAGTTGAGACTGAAAAGAGTTCAAAAGAGTTCATAATAGTGTTAAATTTGTTGTTGTTCAAATGTTTATGCATTTGAATATCATGAAAGTTGTGTTTTTGCTGTTTTGTCTAACCTCAGTATACCCAAACTGAGTGGCACAGGCCTGTTGATGTCCAAGGATGCTTTTAAAGAGAATTTGAGACAGTCATTGAAGAGGAAAACAGATTAAAATATTCTACACTGCCTAATGCCTACGATGGGAAACAGCAGTCGCACTGCTTCAATTTTACCTTATTTCTGCAAACTTTCATGGTCAATAATCCATTATGGTTATATCAGTATCAGTGTTACCATTAGGACCGTTTTCATATTCCTCACTAGTGAATACAGTTTTAATTGTTCAAAGAAATTCAGTCACAGATTCACTTTAAAGCTTTTTTTCATTAACTATAAAGAGTAGAGAAGAGTAGATAATTATGTTTGACTTATAATGATAATAATCATGCCTTAAACTATATTTGATATAAAAACATAATAACAAAAAATGCATGCTAATAAATGCAAAATCAGGTAAAAGCACAGCATAAGCACATAGAAACCACCAACCTGTGAAGGATGCCTATCAGAGGTGACTGAAGCTACTGCTTTTATAGTGGCTGGAACCGCCTGGTCAGCAGCCTGCCCCTCGTTTTGGTCAAGCATCCCTGTCATCTTAAGACCCATCATGTGACATTGCAGATTTGGTAAGCTTTTTTGGTGTCTAATATAACTTCACTTAACTGTTTAAAAAGCAATACGATAAAAAAGGGGGGAAAAATGCTTAATTAGCCCTCCAAGCCAGTATCAGAATTTTAGTGAAGTTTTATTAAGACAGAAGATGAAAAGGAAAGTGTTAAATTATTGTATGAGGATTTTTTATGTGATACATTTTGTATGACATACAAGAAGAGCATATAAGAATTAATTTGACAAATAAATATTTATAGAATCTACTGAGGGATTTGTGGGAATTGAGGCTTTCGACTTGACATTTTGTATTGAATAAATGCATTTCTGTTATTGAGATACACTGAAATGTCATTGATATTGAGTGTCAACTTGTTCACATTTTAGATCTTTGAAATACAGGAAAACAGAGTTTATGGACATTTTGCCTTAGAGTTCCAAACATCAGCAAAATACCAAAAGTAAGTGCCCAAAATAGATGCTGTGAAATACATAGGCGGGCTTTTAAACCACCATTCCTCTTCAATAAATTATTTACTTGTATAAATTTAGATTCTGGCTTACTGAAGAGGGATTTCATCGTTTTATACTGAGTTGCTGTCTCCACTTACCCTTGCAATTAAACATGTTCATAGCCAGGAAGGGAACTTGCTTTTGGAGGAGTACCTAAGTGTCGCTGGTATATAGTTGCAGCACACTGGCACATCTCATATTCCTCTAATAAAATTGAATGTAAGGCCCTCTTCATAAAGTTCAAGTGGGTATTACACCTTTCCTTTAAAGGGCTGGGCCAACTAGGCTGAGATAAGACCTATAATAAGTCCCACTCAGATATCAAAGATATTTATCCTTGTGTTGCATTGGATTTGAAAGATGTTGTTGCTGTTATGGAAACGTGTCCTTGAAAAACTATGTGACTCAGGCACTGCTGGCATTGACATGAATTTTATGTTTTCCATAAGCCTAAAAGCAACTGGCATCTGTCCAAATAATTTCTATAGTTAACATTATCGTTGAAAACCTGAATTAATAATATTTTAAGTTTTTTTTACATTGACTACGGTATTTACCACTTTAATCTCCTTTATACACACAGGTACAATTATCTGAATTTAAAGTTGAAAAGGCCTAATGCCGTGGTGGTAGTTTGAACCAGAGTTACTTGCTGAATCAGCTCAACCAGCATTTCTTTTGTGCAGGAGGAAAAACAGACAGAAATGCTCACCATTATTAAAGAAAAAAACATGTAGCTTATTTTTGATTATTGCAAGTAGAAAACCTAAGACACTTAAGTTATTACTCTCTGTAAAAAAGTACAGTTAATCCAGTGTAAGTCATTATGCAGTGTGATATAAAGGAGACTATCCCAAATCTCTTTTACAGAATGAGTGAAATGTTAATATTAATATTGCCTGTGATGAGCTGAGGTGACAAAGCTTTATTTAAATTGAAACTTGTTAACTTCTGTTTGATGTGTTGTGTAAGATCATATAGATTATTTAAGAACAAACAAACAAACTAGTAATCCACCATTTAGCTGAGCATTACTTGTGAACTACACACATTCTGCACTTTGTAGTTTTTATATACGTAGTACGTGGTTACGTAGGGGTGACGTAGGCGGAAGTATCGGGGGTTTACACGCTTTGAGAAGTGCGCAAGCTAACTTTAGCTAAAGTTAGCATTATCTCATTATCAAGAGTCACCATTATATTCTATCATTCTATCTAGAGGGGGAAAATGCCTTCCTCAAACGAAAAGCCCGATGTTATGTTTGTAAGTTGAACCATAAACATATTTATATCTATTCGAGTTTGGTATTAGCGAGTAGTAGCTTGCTAACTTTTGCGAGCTGTGTGTCCAGTTGTAGTTCGTAATGTAGTGAGCAGTAATGTATATGTTTCATTGTTACACATCAATGACTTCTAAATCGCTGTTGAAGTATTTAATATTTGAACTAATTATTATCGTTATCTCGTCTGTAATTGATTAAATTGTCAATAAAAAATGGTTCCCGTTATACTGGCGGTGACGGTATGCTGTCGTGCTAATGTTAGCTTTAGCAGACACAACATTTGCTCTTTCAAAAGTCTTTAAATTATTCTGTGCTGTGATTTTTTGCAATATTAGGAGGATGATGACCTTCCCTATGAAGAGGAGATCATCAGGAACCCATACTCAGTCAAGTGTTGGATGCGTTACATAGAATTCAAGCAAAATGGACCCAAAACTATCCTGAACATGATATACGAGCGGGCTCTGAAAGAGCTGCCTGGCAGGTAACAAACACACACAGGGGGACGTAATAACGAAACCATCACAGTTGTCCCGGAAAACATCTGGTCAGCTGCATCTCCACCGATTATCGCCATCAATCAATACGTGCAAGAGTACTTCAGCTACTAAGATAGTACATTTATTAAGCATCGCCATTGTTCAAATTTTACCCGGAACTGATGTACATTGTTAAACAAATCGAAAATGTTTTTACTTGTAATTTTGACGATGTCAATATGAGGTTAACGATTTTGTGCCAAAACTATTTACACATGGTCTTTAAAAAAAAAAAAACAAAACAAAAACAACAACAACAAACAAACAATATTTTCCTCTTATTTACAGCTATAAACTGTGGTACAGTTATCTTAGAGAGAGACGGAAACAAGTCAAAGGAAAATGTATCACTGAACCAGCCTATGAGGAGGTCAATAATTGCCATGAAAGGGCACTGGTGTTCATGCATAAGGTAATACTTCCTATAAAACTCCATACTGAACATTTTGACTTGACTTTATGCCATGCTCTGTGGAAACTATGCTTGCATTTAATAATGTTTTTTCTTGTATTAGATGCCCAGAATATGGCTTGATTACTGCCAGTTCCTTGTATCTCAGTGCAAGATTACAAGAAGTCGGCGAACATTTGATCGTGCACTCAGAGCTCTTCCAGTTACTCAACACCCACGGATCTGGCCTCTGTACCTCCGCTTTGTTCGTAACCTGCCTCTGCCTGAGACAGCTATCCGGGTGTACCGGAGGTACCTTAAGGTGAGAACATAAGATACAGCTCAATTCCACATAGATGGTGTCATATAAGACGTTACATGAGAAGATTTTTGATTGCACAGATGATTGTTTTTGCACTCTGTCACTGTCATTGTATGGAAACCGATTGTGATATGATAACACTGAATTGTATAGATCTTAATGTATGTCATTAATATTTTTACAATATAGAGGACTCTAAGAAAATTCTCAGCTAAGTGAATGCGGCTATATTCCCAGTTTTAGTGTGGAGTATGTTTTTTTCCAGAAAAAAAAAAAAAAACAGTTTTCAGTATTATTCTATATAGAGATCAGAGGCAAAATGCATATCTCAAAAAGTTTACTCATTCAACAGCTTTACTCTTCAATAGTATTTTCATTCATAAAGTGATCAATAGCTCATGATTTTAAAATTTAAGTGATAAGTTTTCTACACTAATGAATTAAAATATCCTCAAAATGCTTTGTTGTTTTGCTATTTATACCCTGTAGCTTTCTCCAGAGAATGCAGAGGAATACATAGACTACTTACGGTCTGTTGGCCGCTTGGATGAAGCAGCTGTGCGACTAGCAGCTGTTGTCAATGACGAAAGCTTTGTTTCCAAAGAGGGCAAATCTAACTATCAAGTAAGATTGTTAGATTTATCATCCCCAGCACCTTGTCTTTTTTCTTTTTTTTTTTTTTTTTTTTTTAAGGTTCTTTTTAATGTTGAACATGAAATTTAATCTCTCTTTTTGTTCTTTTTGTTTTTGGACAGCTGTGGCATGAACTGTGTGACCTAATCTCTCAGAATCCTGATAAGGTGACCTCTCTGAATGTAGGCGCCATCATCCGAGGAGGTCTCACTCGCTTCACAGACCAACTTGGAAAACTTTGGTGCTCTTTGGCTGATTATTACATCAGGAGTGGCCACTTTGAGAAAGTATGTTTCTACTGAATAGATTCCATTTTTACTAGCATCATAAAAAATATTGAATGCTGTTTATCTAGTACTGCTCTGCCTGATATTTACATAGCTAGTTTAGTTAAATTTCTACACACACTACACACGTACCAGTATACAGTATTTTAGTGTATACTGGTATGGCTCTCTTAAATGTATTTCTTTCTTTTTTTCACTTTCTTAGGCCCGTGACGTGTATGAAGAGGCAATCCTTACTGTTGTCACAGTACGGGATTTCACTCAGGTGTTTGACAGTTACGCCCAGTTTGAAGAGAGCATGATTGCTGCCAAGATGGAGACTACTGCTGAGATGGGACAGGATGAAGATGGTGTGTGGATCAGTTATTATGACTGTATTGTATGTACACATTCTTTGCTGTCCCCTTAATTTCAATGCATGCCTTAATCATTGTTCCTCTCCTTTCAGATGACATAGACCTGGAGCTCAGACTGGCCCGTTTTGAGGAATTAATAGCCCGGCGACCCCTCCTCTTGAACAGTGTACTACTGAGGCAGAATCCCCATAATGTCCACGAGTGGCACAAGCGGGTAAAATTGTATGACGGCAATCCACGACAGGTGAGTTAATAAAAACAAACAAACTTTTTCTACATGTTATTTGTACAAGAAAAATATACATTCAGCACATTGGTAACAACGTAGCTTACATTTTCTCTCTTTGTAGCACATGATTAATAAACCCATGCTCATAATATTCTTTGTAGATTATCAACACCTATACTGAGGCAGTACAGACTGTCGATCCAATGAAGGCCACAGGGAAACCTCACTCTCTCTGGGTTTCCTTTGCTAAATTCTATGAGGAAAATGAGCAGCTGGATGATGTAAGTCATGAGGGGCTTTTCAAAATGTCTTTTCAAATCAGATCAAGTGTTTCTGTGCCTTTTAATATGTCTCATGCTTACTAACTGTCACTCAGGCCAGGACGATCTTTGAGAAGGCTACCAAGGTGAACTACAAGCAAGTTGACGATCTTGCTGTAGTGTGGTGTGAATTTGGAGAGATGGAGCTTCGCCATGAGAACTATGAACAGGCACTGCGCATATTAAGGGTATGAAATTTGTATTACATCTGTAGGCATTGCTGTAGGTGCAGACAGTAAGACATTGTGGTAGAAGTTTAGTATCATCTGGTGGCAGGCCTGAGAAACTACAGTATAGTCGGTTTGTCTTCCTCCAAATGGTTTTGAGAGCATATTTTTTTTAACTTAGGATGTAGTAAATTCTTCAATGGATCATAGATAAGACCAGATGCTACATGTTGTAATAATTTTAGTGTCAAAGTTTGGCATGTTGGTTGCTTTGTCTTTAGCGTGCATTGGACACACTTTGGTCACACATTGTCCTAAGAGATTAAAAAATCTTTTACAAAATAGCTTTGATGCTACTTTGCTTAATGGGAAATTACAGCAATTTAGAAATTACTGACATTAATTTGAATTTTTTTGCACGACCCTGAAAATACGTGATGAGTGAAATATTCCTGCCTGTAACTTTTTGAATACGAATTTATATATTAAACCTTTTTGGATTATTTTATCAATGATTTGAATATAGAAAGCTACAGCCATCCCATCCAAGAAAGCAGAGTACTTTGATGCATCTGAGCCAGTCCAGAACAGAGTGTACAAGTCTTTGAAGGTCTGGTCCATGTTGGCAGACTTGGAGGAGAGTCTTGGCACCTTCCAGGTATGTTCACTACATGTCTTTGGTCTCAGAGTCTTCATCTCTATGAGGTTTAATATTTAACATAGCGATTTTTCTATTTTCTTCTTTCCCCCTTTAGTCAACAAAAGCAGTGTATGACCGTATTATTGACCTCCGCATTGCAACACCACAGATCATCATCAACTATGCCATGTTCCTCGAAGAGCACAACTACTTTGAGGAAAGCTTCAAAGTAATGACCAATCAGCTAATTAAGATACTTGAATGAAATGAATGAAATAATATCTTTTTAACTCTTTTTTTTTTCCCCATACCTTTTTAGGCATATGAGCGTGGCATTGCTCTCTTCAGGTGGCCAAATGTTTATGACATCTGGAACACCTACCTCACCAAGTTCATTGATCGTTATGGGGGCAAGAAGCTGGAGAGAGCTAGAGATTTATTCGAACAAGCCCTGGATGGCTGCCCTGCCAAGTTTGCCAGAAGTAAGTATCTTTGTTAGAATGACTTTGCTTGATTATTAATGCATGATGATTATCATGCATTACACCATTTTTTGAAAAAAAAAAATAGAACACCCACCAATACTCAATTTACCACTAAATTTACATTTTCAGCCATTTACTTGTTGTATGCCAAATTGGAGGAGGAGTACGGACTGGCACGACACGCCATGGCTGTCTATGAGAGAGCAACACAGGCAGTGGAAACTGAGGAGAGACATCACATGTTTAATATCTACATCAAGAGAGCAGCTGAAATTTATGGTGTTACCTACACCAGAGCAATTTATCAGAAAGCTATTGAGGTATGGTAGCATTGTTTTTTTGCACTTAAAAGCATATTTGTACAAATGAAAATAACACACTGTTAAACTGTTATGTTTAGTACTGAAATGACTAAGATCAAGTTTTCTGTCTCTATCCAGGTCCTTCCTGATGAGCATGCAAGGGACATGTGTCTGCGATTTGCTGACATGGAGAGTAAACTGGGTGAGATTGATCGGGCCAGAGCAATCTATTCCTACTGTTCTCAGATCTGCGACCCAAGGGTAAGATACCGACCTTGAGTCATTAACTGTGTATTAAATGTCACATTTCTGTCAGTGATGTACACACATTCAAAATCCCTCATCACTTACTTGTGAACTTGATCTCTTAGGTGACAGCCAATTTCTGGCAAACCTGGAAAGAATTTGAGATCCGCCATGGAAATGAGGACACCATTAGAGAAATGCTGAGGATTAAACGCAGTGTCCAGGCTACATACAACACCCAGGTCAACTTTATGTCCTCTCAGATGCTGAAGGCCACAACAAGTGCGACAGGTACTGGTGAGTGAGCTTACATTACCTTGTTATTCTCTGACAAGTATTTTCTCTGCTTCTACAGAGGCACTGTATGGGTTGTATGAGATATTGGGGGTGGTAGGCAAAAATATGGGATGTAGGGGATAATGATATATAGTGCACTTCCAAGAACTGCATGAGAATTAATTTTTATATATCTTTTTGAAGTGTCTGTGTTTGCCCAACCACTTTTAATCATGTGTCCAGTGTCAGATCTCGCTCCAGGCCAGATGGGTATTGATGACATGAAAATGTTGGAGCAGAAAGCACAGCAGCTTGCTGCAGAAGCTGAACAGGACAAACCAAAGCCCAAAGAGAAAATTCTCTTTGTTAGGTATGTTGTTCTTCTTGACACACTACTTCTTGATAACATCTTCCAAATGAAAATGAGACGCTTCAGTCATATTCTCTTACCTTCTCTTCTAACCTGCTTTATACAGGAGTGACACTTCACGCAGTGAATTGGCTGAGCTTTCCAAACAAGCCAATCCCGATGAGATCGACATTGACGATGATGACGAGGATGAAGACGAAGACCAAGGCCCAGATGGTGAGTAAGAGACAACAGGCTTTGCCTCAACAGCAAAGTGGAAAAACTTGGTGCCTGTTTAAATATTCATGCATAAATGTTTTTATTTATGGAAAGAAATGCGCTAATTGTTTGTTTCTCTTTGTCTGTACAGAAGTGCAGCTTGAACAGAAGAGTGTCCCCACAGCTGTCTTTGGAGGGCTTAAAGATGACTGAAAGTTACGTTGCTCAATTAATTTTGCAAAGACAGTCTTCTGATTTCTCTTGATGAATAGACTTCTTTTTATTTTTTGTTTAAAAAGTCCAGTAGTATCTGATTTTTTTATAGAAAGTGTCAAGTGAAAAAATGCTGAAATCTCATCATCTGTGTTTTCTATAAATGTACCTTTTCACTTTTGTAGTTTTGGTATAGAAAGTAATGTTCTTATGTTTGGCCACACGGTGTCAGTCTTTCTCTTTCCAATAGGAGGCTCAAGATTATTGTGAAACTTTGCAGTTTTCTTTTAGAAAATGCTTGTGTGGTAATAACTATAACTATAACTGAAGTCTGATATAGTTTGAGTTTGTCTGCAGGTGGCTTTTTCTTAAAGACTTAACCGTAGAAACATGTTTGTTCATTTAATTAATGCAGAGCTCTCACTGAGACAGGGAGCTCTGCCCTAGAAAACACTGGGGGAGGAGCATAGTATCTTCAACAGGGAGCATTCATTTGAAAGTGCAGCTGAGCGTTTAAGGCTCACGTTGTTCGCTTGAAGATCCCTGATAAAGTCCAGTGTTTCTGAAAAGAATTCATGACTTGTACACATGTATGACTTATATCACCACCAGGTAACCAATACATTCTGTTTGAGGAGCAGTTTGTATAGCTGATTAAATAATGCAGTAACCTGCACTAAATGCTGATTTTTGTCAAGATCTTAATGTTATATTTGGCTGTTTATATGGCTCAATAATCACCTTGAGGCTATAGATAATGTCTCTAGGGCATTAATGAGTGTCTCAGTCAACATTCTTGAGGGCTTATTTGTGACCCAATAAAGTTTTTTGTAAACAAACATTTTTATTGCCTTATTGCCACATTGGGTAACTTTGCAATGTGTGTGAATTATATGTCAACAATGCAGGCTGTGTTAAGCTCATCTAATTGGTTTTCTGAAACTTTGTACAAAACAACGTACTGAATTGTAACTGTAATAAAAATTTTCATGTTGAACACTGTGGTTTTTCTGTGATGGAGTCTTTAGAGAAAGTCTGCCCTAGAAATCACAATGCAACATGAGCTAAGCATCCAGGTTTCCCTGTGTCTGTTGTTATGGTTGTATTATCTTGCATAAATTTAAAAAAAATCTTATAAATTAACATTGTGTGCTATCAATACATGTTGAACTCATGTGGCTAGAAGATTTATTTAAAAGATCCATATACTGTAGCTCTGCTTGAGCAGAAAAACCTATATATTTTCAATTGATGCTGCTATCATACAAGTTAAATTGACAGAACTGGAAAAGTACTGACTAAGAATAAATTGTTTCTTTCATAATTAGATTAAAATAGCTGAGAGGTAATCCTCTTACAAAGTTACTGCAGTGGGGCGCTTTGGAGAACTCTTGGAACTTTGAGCAACATCATGTGATGAGTCACCCTTGAGATTTCTGTTTTCCAGTGTGTATTGTGCCACTGAATACAAAACACCCTTCCCTGATAATGTGACCATCATATGCTTTTTTTGCATGTTGATGGCCTGCGAATAATGGTTTAATAAACATTTTCAATTTACATCTCATTAATATTTGCATGACTTTAATTTTGTGCTTCAATTCAGAGCTAGTTACACATAAACCTGAAAGTATTGTCCTGTTCAGCAGAGCTGATGATATGTGGTGCTCAGTCAGAGCCATGCACCTGTCACGGTATACAAATAAAACGAAAGACAGAAATAATTTACATCTGCATTTTTTTATAGATCCATGAAAGGTCATCGTGTTCATGTAGGCAAATCAGACATTGCAAGAACTATAGTTACTTGGTGATTGGAAGTAAGTTTTTTAATTTTTTTTTCCTACACTTTAGAAGTTGCATTTTATCTGAGATTGTTATTATACAGTTTATGCTAACTTAAGCATAAAATATAAAAAGCAAATATTTTGGGTTTTACTCCACTACATTTACAGTATCTGACGGCTATACACTAATTACTTCAATTCAGTCATTTTACAGAACTGTCAGCTTTGGTGTAATCTACATTAAGTCACTCAACTCCATTTTCTATGGTCTATGAAGGTCTGTGACACTTAACCCTTTAATGCCTGACACATTAAATAATAGCCAGAAAATTATTTTTTTTAATCTGAGATATATTTTTTAAATCTTCTAACAAATTACCAAAAAATATTATATCATTTCATATATGTTTTTTTAAATATTTTATTTTTTTGTTTTATATTTGTTTTCATTCACCTCATTATTTAGGTTTTTTTTTTATATAGAATTTGTTTATTTTATTTTAAAACTGATCATTTTAAGACGATGAGATGATATATATCAGATCAAATATGCTATAGTTGGTAATAGAGGGCTAGTCTGTGCATGCTTAATGCTTAATTGGAGAAAATATGTGTCAGTGAATCAAGAATGTGCAGGGAATTTCTTCCATTAATTATTTAACTAGATCCAAATGAGCCTCTTCTTAGAAGCTTTATTAAACCGATCAATCAACTTAAATTTAATTTTTTTAATTTTTTTTTTTTTTTTTACAATAACTCATTTTACATTGTAATCATGAAACTTCAGTGATACGAATAAAGAATCTCTCCCACCAAATAGTCATTATTTAAACTTTATCTGATGGACCATCCCAGTCACAATGCGGACCTCCAGGCGTTCACCTGTGTGCCAACAGATGCACCTGTAGCTGACGTCTCACCGCACCTCTGCTGCTGTCTGTTCACACGGGGAAGATCCCGCCCTCATTGCTCAAACTCCTATTTCTATTGGACGACGTGACGAGTGAGTGATGCCAGTGTGGAGCACCTGGAAGTCAGTCATCTGCGGGGCTCACAGTGGAGCTCCGTGCAGGGAACAGGGAACACGGCAATGCGGACGAACAAGGGCAAAAAGGAGGGGAATAGTCCGGTTTGCTGTAATAACCCGGCGGGTCGGGGCATCACTTGGTCGTAAGGCTTCATTTAACAGGGATTTCGTCTCCAAAACCACACAGAAAAGGACATTAACTGTCTTCGAAGCAGCTCCAGGCCGGATATTTTCCTGACGAAACCCTTACCCACATCCGTAATCCAAGCCCCGGTCGTGTGGAGTAGTCCACTGAAAAAAAGAATGATTGCTTGAATATTTTTTATACTGCCTTGCAGCCTTTTTTTTTTTGTCAACATCGCTTTACGTTTCTTTAGCTATGGTGGACTCTCCTACCATGAGGAAGACTTTTGTGGTCCCAGAGATAAAGCCATTGGATTTGTATGACTGTACTAAAGCAAAAATATGCGCAAGTGTCGGATGGCTATTGGCAAAGTCCTACGGCAGCTCAGGTAGGTTTTTAGGTTGTTATTTTTCACTGAAGGCTGTAGGCCTGGTGAGTTAAAATGTAATTTAGACCACCATCCTTCTGTTGTCCTGAAATATATTTGTACTCTGTTCCACTGTGTAGCGAAACGCATATGCATGCACGGGAACTGCAGTGTGTGAATAGCTCAGCAATTTTCAGCACAAAGAGCAGCGTGAAAGGGGGTCTGTGCGCTGTATGCATTTTTGACTGACACATGTCATTTGTTCTCATTCAATGGGTGGTTATTTTTTATAGGTATGTGTGTGTGTTTCAGACAAACAGGCCTCCTCCCTAGGCCTTATCACACTAACCCATTTTGTCGTATTTCTAGCCGTCAGGCTCCAGTCAGAAATTGAAGGCTACTCGGCATGTTTTTAATCTTGCTTTAAAAAAGGAGCATGGGGCCTAGATGGTTTTCTGAAGCCCCAGTTAGTTTAAAAAAAAAAAAAAAACACACACACACACACACACAGTGCAATAGCTCATGGTGCACTGACTGAATAAATTGTACAGACCCTTGTTATTTCTTAGGGTTTCTCCTCCAGTATTCTTAGTCAACAAATCCCAAGAGATGCTTGTGAGAAACCACCCAACCTCTATAATGCACAACACACCCTCCACATAGGTGTAAGTTCCCTTGGCTTCTGGAGACAAGTGTTAAAACAGCATCAGCCCTGACCCTGAGGTGATAACATGCCTCTTTGTTTTTGACTCCTATCTCTCAAACAAGATCTCACAAAGGAGACACCAAACAGTGCTGTTTGTATTAGGCTTGCTGACGTGCTTCTCTTCATTTAATTTAATTTCAGCTTAATTTCACTGGGAGAGCACGCACATCAGTCCAGTGAAAAGACACTGTTGGGACCATTCGTTAAAACGCATTCACATTACTGATACGCGTATCCGCAATGTGTGTTTTTCACTGACTAAGATTTTAAACATTGACTTTTCACAGTTAGAGCTAGAAAGGGTGTGAGGTGAACTGTATTTTATTTAAACAATTTAACCTGCTTGTTTCACAATCCCAGGCGAGTCCTGGACCCAGAGCTCCACGTTCTGTGTGCTCTGTTTAGCACCTCAACCACACCCTCTGGTCAAAGTCACCATTCATGCCAAGATACAGGAATATGAAGATCAAGACTGACTGTGTTTTATGTGCAGTTTTTGTCTTTATCAGCTGAATGGCCTTACTCATAGTTCCCTGCAAAGTCAAGATGACATCATGTCCCTTCCCCGAAACTCAGCTGGGCAGGAGGACAGATAGCAAAGCAGGAGCCAGACCAGGTCATCCAGTCCTCAGCTGTTCCAGGTCAATTAACCTAATGATGATGAAAAGACATTTTTAATCTCTATGTCTTTGTGATGCCAAAATGGACTTTCACTTGGACCATATGCTAAATGCATCTCATGGCCTTACACTTTTGACAGTGAGTTGGCAATGGCCTAATGATATATAACATGGATTCATGCTATGCATGGAATCATCTGAAAGCTGTTTATAGGCTTAAACTGAAATACTCATGTTCACATAAAATTGTTTCAAGCCTAGGAGATCAAATAAACAGAAACAAAGTCCCAACAAGAGTGTTACTGTCATCTTGAACACAAGCATAGCGTGAAGCTAACCACTTGTTACCGGTTTGAAACATAATAATTAAACTCTAAAACAAAAGATCTGCAATAGTTAAGCTCAAGGAAAACAGAACCATCTTTTTTGAATAGCAAGGACACAACACAGTCACCCTCACAATTCCCTGCTCTAGCAATAGAAGGCAAGTAGGCGTTTCCCATAGCCTGTTTGATCCACCCAATTGACATTATGTTCATAGTTTCATAATAACATTCATTAGAAAGAGCACAAAATCTCATCATAGCATGCTGTCATATACTGAAGTTGTCAGTTATGGCCCATATGCCAGTAAATATGACTGGTGTATAAGCCAATTCACACCTTTTACATTTTTTATTATTATGCTACAATGTATGCACTGTCAAATGTGCTTGTTAGATACTTGTCTAGAATTCTTTTTTCACATTTTGTTATGTTGTAGCCGTAATGAAATATAATCTTTTTAGTTCCCTCAGCTGTGTGCACATAGTGCCCCAAAATGAAAAAAAGAAATATTAGGATCTTTTGTGTATAATTTAAAACTGAAATGTTACTAACATTAATATTCAGACCTTTCACTCAGATACTTCATTGAAGCACCTTTGATGACCATTATTGCCTTGAGTCTTCTTGTTTATGACATAAACAAGTTTTGCAGACCTGGAACTGGAAATTTTCCGATGTGCTTCTCTGGTTCTCTTGAGCTCTGGCAGGTTGAATGGGGACTTTTGATAGAGATTTATTTTCAGGTCTCTCTAGAGAAGTTAGTTGCCCCTAAGACACTCACTGGCCTATTATTGTTCTGTTAAAAGATGAACCTTTGACCCATTCTGAGGTTGCAAGTGCTCTGGTCCAGGTTTTTATTATGGATGCCTCACTATTTTTCTTCAGCTGTCTCTCAACTCTTATTGTCATCTTACCATACTAGGTGAAGGTGAAGTAGTTTAATTTATGATCTGCCCTTGTAGTTGCTTTGACTTACTTTAGAGATCATTAAAAGGCAAGTCAAACTAGTTTGATTTGTGTCGTGCCTTTACATTGGAATGAGACCAGAAACACTGGTTTTTTTAGGTTGGGAAAAAGTGACGCGTTCACAAGGACGATTTATACAAAGTTTGTTTTTTAGTTTGCCCTTTGACTTCATGCTGCTAATTTGGTTATGATTTGTGTTATTTGCAATCCATCTGTTCACAACTCGATCACCTTACAAAACACCATATGTGCCAAATGTAAACAATTAATGTTTAAAATACACACTGATGCTTGTCATCAGTGTGTATTTCACATCCTCTTTTTTTTTTCCTGCTGATGAAACCAAACCACATGCTTGTTTCAAAACCTGTTTCTTTAGCAAGTTAGCCCCACCTAGCTACAGAGCTGCCTGGATCTCACTGAAATCCTATTGGAATGATTACTCATCTTCTCCCAGTCATTGTAACTATGGTGAGTCAACAAGGGACAAGGACCTGAGGAGGATGTTGTCTTGCTATTAGTGTTTACACAAGAGGTAGGAAGTCCTGATGCTGTGCTATATGAAACTATTTGGTTTCAAACTAAGGTAAAACCTTTATACAGTTACTGAGTTGTTATGTGTGTTTCAAGATAATGTGAAACTGTATTGTAAGAGTCCACACAAGGAGGTCAAAGATCAGAGTAAGCTGCAGAACAGCACGTACTGATCTGTTTGGTAGTTAGTTTCTTACTTGAGGACACCTCTGTGAGATGAATACATCCTGTCACTCAGTAATCCAGTGTTGTCCTGTTAGACTCCAAAAGCACTTACAGTATGATTTCACTGTCTATAGGATGTGCTTTTAATGCAATTTAGGACTACTGTTCTTATGCCATATTGGAGTGCTGAGCTTGTATCGATGTGTTACAGGACATATAGGGCTATTAAGAATGGCTTATTTATGGCAAGTGGGCCTGTGAATGTTTAGAGAGATGGGACACACAAAGTGCACTTTTTCTCTTCTAAGCATGTACTGTCACATATTGGCTCACTGATCAAATACATAAATGCTTTCTGTATGCATACATTTCTAATTCTCAGTTTGAGTAATTTCCCATATGAACAGAGTCAGTTCAGTGCTGTTGATATTTTTACTGTTTGTTTTCAGTTTAACATTTTTTTCCTGCAAGATGTTTAGGATATTATATATAAGTATATTTCAATAATTCAGCTGGAATCTCTATTTTTCTCAGACTTAGTAGTCATATATAGGGTTAGGGTGTTAACATAGCTCCTCTCACTGTCACTAGGTTTTGGGACAATAAAACAGTGCCTGCGTTGTGCTGAAAATGAAAGCAGATAATCATCCGCGTTTAAGTTTCACCATGAGATGTGAATGTTTATACCTCAATTTTCCAGGAAGGATTTTTAAGTTACTGCCAATTAACTTGTGAAAACAAATGTGAAAACAAATGTGTTATTTGTTTTGTTAAATGTTATCTTGAGGTGGTCTAGTAAAAGAAAATGAAATAATAAATGTAATTTTTGATATTATGGACTGATATGTAAAGTTCCTGCTGGTATGTTTATGTTGCACACTTCTGCACTTTTGAATTGTTATTGATTATTTAATCTGTACCAATGTTCTAGTGGACACCCTGAAAATTCACATTGTCAAACAGCAGGTTTGCAAAATGCTGTTCAGTATTATGGAGTAAGCTACTTAATGATCTCTGTCGCAGTTTGTCAATGATGGGTGTTGGACTTAAATGTAAAGTGATGTGCGGGTTGGAGTTGGGTTATTTTAAACTGCCTGAGATCAGCCAGTTTTTGTGTAGGTGTTTATTTTGCTTTGTGTGTCTCAAATACTGCCAGACACGTGTAGTAACGTCAGTGATGTGATCAGCTTGCGAGTTCAGTCAGTCAGTGAAGTAGAAGGGCGCATGGCTCCAGTTATCAACAGCCTATCAAGCAATGCAGGTCAGTACAGATAGGAGCTAACACAGCTCAACTGACTACTGCCACGACTGCAAACAGTTGCGTACTGTTACAGTCAGCAACTTACAGTTGATATATCTAGTTTAGCTCTTTTTAAATGGACCGACATTGTACATACTGGCCTGTTGCTGAAATAGTGCTGCTGTCTTTCTGAGTTTCTTTCATTGTGAAAATAACTCTAATATGACTGCTGTACAAAAACATGTTTACTTTCCCCTTACTCAAAAGCTAAGAGTTCAGGGTCGGCTACATCACAGAGCTCCTGCAGGTGGCACAGATCAAGTCAAATCTCCTCAGTAGATGACAAATACTTACCTGAACTTCTTTGCTTAAAGAGTGATTTCCCTGCTCACCCTCTATGTTATAATAATGATGTAACATATTAATAATCTTTCCACACTTTTGACTTGACTTGCTTTTTTACTCAGTCTAACAGATAAGCACTGACCCCATGTCTTGTGAAAGTGACAGAGAGGCTGTTGCTCGAGTTTATGCAAACACTCAAGCTTGTGTTTTCAATGTAAATATTTCCCTGGCGAAGTAGTGATGTCAACATTATGGTGTTTTCATACTTCTCTTTGGTTGTGCTCTGTTAGGCTGTCAGTGTATAATATTTTTTTTCTGATCCCCATTACTTTTCAGTTTTGTCAATTTATGTGTTTATCCAATGTTTGTTGCTATTTTTAATATGCAGACACAGTTTTGGAAAACTATGTATGAATTAGCAAATTTGTATCCAGTTTTCTTTGTGATGTACTGTATGCAACACAAAGTCATTATTCATGGCGAGACTGTCTCATAGGGAAATCATGCTCATATCGATCTCTCTCATCTCACTGAGTTGTGAAATTTGCATCCTGCTTTGCCTTCTGGTGAAGTTTTTCTTTTTCTTTATACGCGTCATCGTAGGAAGACTTTTTTGTATCATTTTACTAAATGAACCTAAGGCTAAAAGTGTGTTTTGGTTGTGTTTACAGCAGTAAAGTGCACATTGTAGTTCTGGCACACAGCAGCATATTTCTAACAAAACGGACCATGTGACATGACTGACTATATTGTCTAATGTCTATAGTCATCATGGAGAGAGAGTGAGAGAGAACAGGGCACTGTCTCACCTCTGAAACTGGGCGTTTTGTTTTGCTCTCTGATGTCACGGTGTATTACTTGATTTTATAACTTTACAGCAACATAGTGACACCTCCCTCATAATAACCTCTTCGGAACCATCTTAAGCACTTATAAACACATATTACTCTTATTTTTGACCCTTCTTTTTTTAGGCAGAGTGCTGGTGTGTCAGCTTCTTCCCAAAGGCCCTTTAAAACTCATATTTCAGTATGTTTACACAGAGACACAGGCTATTGAATTTGCTACTGGTTTGGTCTGGATGTAGAGAAACCAGTTTCACAGAGGGTGTGTTTTTTTCTGGATATTTTTTTAAGCTATACCCATCTTATATGCACATGACTGATTATTGAGCAACCTTCAGCTAGCTGCTGCTAGCCCAGTTTTGCCTTAATACACTTTTGTTTTTGATTTGTTGCAGATTTCAATCCAGTTACTTATTTCTGTTTTTGAAATTTACATATATGTGTAAAGACCTGAGAGAGACATTTTCACAGATTTTTCTTTTTACAAAACCAGAGCAAAATGTTAAAAAAGAGGGAAGAAGCAAGTGTCACAGCATCTTGTAATCTGCAGATGACTTCATCATGCCCCACTGACCGTGATGTTTGCTCTGATCTGCTCATTCATATGATTATAACCCTGAGGTATACACCAGCTGTCTTAATCTGCCTCTAAACCTGTCAGAAAGGAGGTTTCTAAATCAATAACAATAGAACGTGTTTACGTTCTGTTCTTCACAATTTCAGAGTATTCAGAATAAATTTTACATTCTTCTAAGCAATGTTATATTCTGCACCCAGTTCTCTACTAGCACTAGTGCTCCTCAAACATATCAAAACAGTGTCTTTATGTTTTTCTTTTGTCAGACAATGTCCCTGCAGAGTTGCGTGACCCCTTCTACTGTGACCAGTATGAGCAGGAGCACCTCAAACCACCAGTCACGCGCCTTCTGCAGTCCTCAGAGCTCTACTGCCGGACCTACAGCCTGCTAGTGGGGGGCACTGGAGTTGAGGCACAGCCCAAAGATAATGTCGCCCTGCTGGAGCTTCTCACTCAGAAAGGCATAGTCCCCAAAGATGAGGACACACCAGTAACTGATGCGGATCTTCGGCGCAAACCCATCAAAATGGTAAGGTTATAGTAGTTTTATTACTCAGTGGGCTATGTGAACAGTAAACTCATAGGTAGTGATACTTGCTGGAAGGTTTGTGTGTAGTGGCCTATATGGATTGAGTCAAGTAGATGTCAGAAGTGTTATTTGGGTATAAAATGCTTTGTTTGTCCATCTAGCTAAGATGTGAATATCTCCTCCTGTAGAACCAGGTGCTCTGCTACACAGGAGCCTCCAGAAAAACAGTGTTGGAGTGGGTTAGGTTATTGATACAGGAGCTTGTTTATGCTTTGATTCTAGGGATTAAAGAACATCAAAAGCCCCCTACCTATTGAACCCTACCCCCATCCCCCAATGCTGCCCCAGCTGATCTGAGAGGATGAGTGGATTCAGCTGGTAGGACTAGGGCACTCAGGGTGACACAAAAGACAACGACTTTAATTCCAGGGAGTGAAAAAGAGGGAGAATCTAACTACAATAGATGGTCCAGAAGAGAACAATTGCTGTATAGTTCTAGTGAAACTTAAGATACTGTGCTGAGAGAATACACTGGGCTGGCTTTGTGACTTAAATCAAGAGAAACTGGTTTATCCTCTTGGCCATAGAAAATGGATCACTCTCTCCCACCCTGTTTCCCTGTCTAGTGCTTGTATAATTTAGTCATTGGCAGTTTAGCCTATGAACCTACAGACTGGGTTAGTTTTCTTAGATATTGCAACAGTCTGAAATAGGAGGGATTTGTTCATGTATGAGCAATATGATATTTACTATTTTTCTCCTTCACCATCCAGCAGTTTTCCTAAAAGCTTCTCAATATGCAGATTATCTTTCTAACAAAAGAAATTGAGATGACATTTTCTCATTTTGGTTTGTCTGTGTAATAGGCTGATTTTTGTGAGGTAATTTGGTAGTCTCTTGTGAACTGTATGGCTAGTGTTGTTGAAAGTTATTTGCTCCACTGTTTGTTGTTGTGGTGATGCACTAAAAAGTATGCTTGAAAATGTTGGCATCTGTGATTAGCTGTGAAGGTTGGTGAATTGATTCAGTCCTTTTGTGTGTTTATTACTTGTCTGCTGCGGTAGAGCCATTAATATGACTAAATTAATTTAAATGTAAGCATGTCACATGCAACCTGCACTTATGTTGAAGGTCATAGTCTTGTGCAAAATGTTGTTGTAATTTATGTGTGCTTGAACCGGCCTGCTCAAGTTCATCTCAATTGTGAGTGTTGCTTTCAGGGCAGGCTATGGACCATCTCAGCTTTAAATCCTAATAATTAAACTCTAACTGTGGCTTTTATTGTCGATGTTGCAATTGCTGTTTGCTCTGTTGGTATATGAGCCTTCTTGCTGCTGCGTGGCCCTAGGCTGCTCTCTGAGCTTGTCTACTGCTGACGGGCACTGTACCTACAGTGTGGCAAGCAGGAAAAGTGGGTCATGCTGCAGCAGCATTAGAGGGATGGAGCATCAATGTGGGTCTTGGCCAGTAAACAGCTTTGGATCACACCAATCTGCTGCAGTAGTGCCATATACCACACCACCACATATCTGTGTCAAACAAAAGGATAACATGTATATGTAACATTTATATAAAAGTATGTTGACTCACACTAGTTTGCAGTTAATCAAGTATGCACTGTTCATAACTTTTCAGTTTTTTTTTATTATTTTTTTATTGACACGTTACTGTGCATTGCTAACGATTGTGACATTTGGTTTATGCATAAATCCAGGGATGTAGGTTTATCCTAACCCATAAAGACGATCATGCTGGCTTGGGTTGATGAACTGATGTCAGCATGGTGCGCCAGTGACTTGTTCTCTATAAAACTACACAGTTGATGTTGATCAAAGTAGGGCAAAAACACATCATGGCTTATCCAACTACTCCAGTAATTATTTTCTTCATCAAACTGTAAGCTTCTGCTGGATAAAGAAACATTTCTTGTGTGTCCTTGAAGACCTTGTCTTGAGACATTGAAATTCCCCAGTTAATAGTTACACACATAGAAATATTCAGGAAGAAATTGAATGGCGCGGGATGTGCAATTTAGGACAAATGACAAGTTAGTCCAATTTTCCTGTGAATTGGATGTAATGTGAGGGTCAGATGAAATAAAAAATAATTAAGTAATAAAACATTTTCATAAAATAAGAACAAGAATAAGTCAGAACTTAAGATGAGATATATTTATTTATTGGACATAATCTTGTTTTTTATATCTTGTTCTAATTATATAAATACTATATGTATAAGCTGTCAGTTTAGTCTGAAAGTCCGACTTTTCTAACTTTGTATAATTTGTTGAACTAGCAGTTTTGGATCTTAATCTTCTCAAATCTTGTGTATTTGACATATTTATGGACATAGCATAACAAACTACTATAGGATTTATTAATTGTGATAATCTCTTGGATTGTTGTCACAATACCAAAAATAATGTTTCCCTTTTGATTAATACCAAAAAAACATTCATGAGAGTGTGTGTGGCCAATGGCCCTGTTCCTGCAACCCAGACTAGTACCAACTAGTAATATTAACCTGAGAGAAAAGTTTTGTAAATTATACATCCTTAGGCCTCTTTGGATTTAGCATCAGCACTGGAGCCTCCAGCTGCCTCCACATCCTTCTTGCAGTGTTTGTGTGTACCTGTGTCCCACTGGTAAATGTCCTTCTGGCTGTAGCCCAGCCCCCCTTCACTTCTGAGATTAAGGATAAAGATCTGTGAAGATTAGAGATAATCTGCTATGCAGACTGAACGTCATCATCCACAACTAAATGACACGCCAGAGATGACCACTGACTAACTGTGAACTGAACATTTTTTACAATATTGAAACTGGCAGCATTTTTTACATCTGTTGTTGATTGAGATAGTAGAATATCATAATATATCATACACACTGAAACAGATTACACTGGAGACGCATTTGTTCCCACAGTGACAAAGTAAGTCATGTAGTCATAATGCAGCTAACCCTCTTCTGGTCCCCTGTTGGTTTTGCATAGGCACTGACACTTTGTCTTAAATCATACTGCTGTGTTGGCAGGTTTCTGCTCAAGTGAGCATCGGTCAGGAGCTTAGCTGAAAATAGAAGTGGCAGGCTATCAGAAATACTAACTGTCATCTTACACTGTTTGTTTTGTCTTCGCCGACGGGAAACCAATGTGGAGTAGTATTAATTCGTATTCTCCGTATGTTCAACAAGTTTAGTATAAAGCTATTTTGTGCTGTTTTTCCTGTGCTCAAGTATACTTCTTAAGCATTTATGTTCATATGAGTGTTCACATAACCATGTAACCTTCCATCCAAGCATCCAGCTGGGCCCCAGATCTGCTTGATCCCCTGTTTGTCTCCCCCTCAGTAGACATCAGACGGGGTAGAGGGGATGGGGTTAAATCATAATTCAGACATAATCAGATTTTGCCTTCACCATAATCTCAGTTACTGAGCGACAAGGTACCTTTATATTCTTTGTTTGGAACATTATTACACAGTTATGACAGCAAGTTTGCCAAACAGGTCATAAAATTTTAACTTGGTGGAGTTAATTGATGAGTCATTAATTTTACTTCTCACATGGGTTTGAGGAGAGCTAACCGTTTGCTGGTTGTATGTTTCTGAGCTGAGAAACGGTGCTAAGCCAGGAGCATGGAGCGGTGCTGTGGTCAGGCTTGTGTTGAGATGCATTGTGGGTCAGCTGGTTGGTTGTTATGGTGATTTGGCAGGCTCTATGCTGTGTGTTCATGAGTTACTCCTCTCTCCCCTCTCATTAGGGAGACTTGTGATTTAGCTTAGCGAGCTCTCCTGGGTCTACAAGGGGAAATCCACTAGCAGCCCCCCTCCTTCCCCTTTCATTCTGCACTTATTGTCATGAATTATCCTCTACTCTCTCCTCTGAATAATTACGGTACAGAATGACAACAAGGTTGGCCACTTTCTCTAAGTCTGTCATTCTCTCTTGTTTCTTCTTTTTTATCTCGGTCATCCTGTCTCCTGTCACACTTTGACAGTAGCTCTAACCTATGATTACACTGTGTGTTCCTACCTGAAATCACATTGTTCTGCACTGGCAGAATGTGGCTCATCATCAGTGGCCCATGTTGTAGGCCTCTACACACATATACAACAATCTGTTCCAAAATTCAATAATCACGGTACATATTAAGAGTCATAATTATTCTCAATGTGGCTAGCTTTGAGAAGCACTAGTCCCTTTATCAGATGAATTTTCTCAGTCTGTGCTGCAGACATTGGTACCAAACATGAAACGTACAAGCAGCAGCTCTAGTCATGACAACAGTGTTTAGAGGGCAAGCCAGCCAGGGCCACACAGCTCCCAGTGACTGAATGCATCCAGAGAACTTGGCCCAAAGCTCCCTGACAAGCCTTTGCTGGCATATCCCACCATGCCCACCCCAGCACCGAGTCTGTCCAGGTCAGCACTTTACATCAAGGTTGAGTAGGCAGACATGCAGACAGGGCTCGTGCATGCAGCTGGACTACCACCGGCTAACATCAGGAGCAATGTAAGAGGTTAAAGTAAGAATGTCGGGCCTCTAAAGTGGAATCTGTAAGTAGTAAAAGGGAACAGGCACTGATTTGCACAGATTAGGCTCAAAATTGAGATTGAAGGAGTGGCCTCATGACAGGAATGTGTTGTTTGTGACCTGCCTGTCCCTCTGTTAGCCAGAATTAATTTTTATAACAAGGGCCTTGTTGCAGTTAGCCAGTAGTAATGAAAGAGGGGCCTCAGTGTTGCTGCTGAATAGCAACTGAAAGTGCCACAGACAGAGGCAAAGATCATATGTTAAATACACAGAGTTGATAATAAAAAGGGGCAAAGGACAGAAGTGATATCATTAGTAATTCCAAGAACTAATTTGTTTTTTGCCAGTTGTCTACATGATTGAAATGTATGCGCATGTAAGTAAAATATTTCAATCATTTAGGACTATATGGAGTTTAGACTCCATACTGTAAAATACTGTTAGTTTCAGCTCCATGACATGAATGGAGCACAACTTCTAATGAGCTAACAGGTTTATAGCGTTAAGCTGTTCTGTCTGACTGAGCTGATAATGTTGGTGGTGCATTTTAATGGGCTCTGGCCATTACAGGGAGAGCACAGTAATGGCCTCTCAAGAATGAGGAAATGTCTGTCGTATATAAATGCTCGGGAATGGGAAATGTATGTAAGCAAAAGGGTTTCTGTTTGATTGTTGGGTATATGCTGTGAAAATATTATATCTGTAGTAACTAGGATTTATGGCCAATTTGTTGTCGGACAAAAACACACCCATATACAAAGTAATGCAGAAATGAGTTGGAACACCTGTTTCTAGCAGAGAATACAGTACTTACTGTATACTGTACTGAATACTGTACAGTACTGTTGTTCTTCCTGGTCTAAATACAGAACTTCATTTTATTCTCTAGTCCCTTATGCATGAGTCATACAGCAATATTTCAATGCGCAAAAGGGAAGGGAAATGTACTGGAGAGAAGGCAGATAAAGGGAAAGCAGCTGAGGAATGACAGTCTGGCAACACACGTGTTATCATATTACAGGTCCATTGCTGCTTTTAATGATTGTACAAACACAGGTCCAGAGTTCACCCACATCTACTGATGTTTGTGTTTGCATGCTGAGAACTCTTGTTTGTGTTTCTGCTGACTCACAGCTAGCTTTTGGTGACCTCTGCAGGATGCTGCTTGTAAATATTGGTGAAGCTGCAACAGTAAGAGGTGATCTGTGTCCTGCAGTGTCTTGCTAGAGCAGTAGAAATGTCAGTGTCCAGCATTATTGCATTAGCTATAATTGATTTATGCTTATGGGATCTCTGGTCTCTACTATGTTCCTCTGACATTTCCTCTTTTTTCTTCACTGTGATTGGTGCAGAGTGCTCACCTGGCAGTGATAGATGCCCTGATGACCGTGGGAGCCATGGAGACCGTGACTGCGGTGAAGACATGTGGCTCTGCTGAGCGGCTGGGTGGAGCTCCCTGCTGGGAGGATGCTCTGCTTCATTGGGTTAACGGGGTAAGGAGCAGAGCAGAGAGACATGATTGTTGATTAATGCGCACATCATTACTGTATCCTGTCTGACATTTCTCATTGTTTATACTTTATATTTCTAAGTTGCTATAAATGACACTGCATCTGTTTAGCTTGAGAAATTAGGATTCTATAATACAGTGTGTTTAATTGAGAAAACTCATAATATAGTAAGTATGGTATATATGAATATGTATAAACTATTTTGTTGTTTCCCCATGTTTTCAGTTAAACCAGAAGTTGAGGGAACTTACTGAAGGATCACAGAATGACTCATCTCAGGCTATTACAGAGCCCCAACCTGTTCAACCCTCAGTGAGTATTGAATTACACACCCAGTGTATTTGTAGATCACACTTTTTTTAATACAAAAACATTTAATAATTAGTTTAGAAGTGTGTACTCAGCCCTACAACAAACACATCTTTGAATATTGTTGGTTTTTCTGCACTTGCAGGACTTTACCCATTTTCTACTCTACAAACATAACAAGCACTGGTTGACACAATAAATTGAGCGCAGCGTCACTCTTTCTGCTTTCTCAACAAGGTTGTCTTGTCGTGTCAAGAAATTACCATCATCACAACCCGTTTTCTTTGTTTAGTTCCTCCACTTATGGCTTAATACCTCTCTCTATGCTCCTGTTCACTACTTCCTCGTCTTTCTCTATTTCCTATCGCTCCTCCTCTCTGACAGTGTCCTACTCGCTGGTACTGGAAACTTGTTCCTGTAAGTTCCCTCTTTTCCTCTGCTCCCTCCCCCTGTCCCTCCATTCCTCCAATGTCTTCATCAAATTTATCAGCAAATATCTGATGGTCAGGTGTGTTTTTTTTTCTCCATAAGCTGGTGTGAGATTGCTAGTGTGCATCACATTCCATTCTGCTTTAAATTGCATGTGACTGCAAAAATATCATAGGGCGGGGCATGACAGGGGCGTGCAATGCATTGTTTGTTGACACACAAGAAGCGCATGAATCAGAATTATTACTCAAGCTGGCCTTGAAAGTGTACAATGTACAACCAGTTCCTCCAGTTGTTGTGTGACAGGGGTGTGTGTCCATATGTGAAAGGCTATGTGGATTAACAGGAGCAGGCTTGTCGTTTTTCTGTGTAATATAGTCATACCTGAAGGATTTTTTTTTATCTCTTTCCTCTTCTCTCTGCCTCCTGAGACCCTCACTTGTCCCACTTATTCCTGACAAAACCTTTCCGCTCTGATTAAGTCATTCCTTTTGCAAGCTGTCTCTGGTACACATTAGCATGACCTTTATTTGTCCTCTCACATTCAGATACAGTTTTTTTTAATATGTTTTAACATGTCACAACACATATCGACTTTACAATATCAACCCATTTTTTTTGACTTTGGTGGTTTTTAACATAATTTACACTAATATACTAAACATTTTACATAGTAATTTTTTAGGGTCACATTGCTGTATTTGATTGTCTTATCTGTTTGTTGTTGTTGTTGTTGTTGTTGTTGTTTTTTTAGCTCCGCTACAGGAAGGATAAAATTCAGTCCAAACAAAAACCCATCTTTCCAGTGGTGAATGAAGTCAAAGACTTGTCCAGTGGTTGTGCTGTTGCTGCTGTTATACATTACTATTGCCCTGGCCTGCTAAGACTTGAAGGTGCCAACACATTAAGCCACTTATATATTTCTACCGTTTCATGTTTTCTATGCCAGTTTAACCCTTTTTTTATCTTTTCAAGATGTTTGTATGAAGGAGTCCATGTCTGTAACAGACAGCCTCTACAACCTGCAGTTCATCCGTGAATTCTGTGACAGCTGTCTGAAGTGCTGCTGTCACTTGGCACTGGAGGACATGTTTTACACACCACAGGGGATTCAGGTACTTTACACTACATTTACACTATTAATCATCAGTCAACTAAATAATATATCAACAGAAAATATTGGCTTGTGAATTGGCTTCTTAATGCCTAATTTCTGTGTGCTTTGTTCAGCTCAATTTGTTGAGCTTTCTTGCAGAACTGCTAAGCTGGTTTGAGGTACAAAGGCCAGACTTTGTTCAGCCAATAGACACGTTGGGTAAGTATCTTTATAAATAGCATAAAATCCTAAGATTTTCAGATCATGACATTAAATATTGTTCTAGAAAGTCTTACTGGAGATTTCTTTTTTTAGATGGATCCACACCAGTAACACCAAGTAGCTTGGGTGGCAACAGGTACAGAGGCGTTCTGGATACTATTTGCTTTTGTAGAAATTTGGCTTATTATTTGAAAGCACTTGCTTGTCACTGGTATAAGTTTTGTGTCTCTGCTTTATAGTACCTCCCCCTCTATCTTCAAGAAGCCTTTCCTCCCTATCTCTTCCCCTGCTTCAGGTAAGTTGTAAGACTGCCCTTTCATCATTACTTCAAGCTACAGTATTTTGTATTTGTTTCTGTCAGTTTACATTCTGGTTTCCCTCAAGGGTGGTGTGTTTTTTAGTCATGTCTCATTGTGTTTGACTCCTTTATTATTTAAATCAGTTTTGAAACTTTTTGTGTGCATTCTCTTGTTTTTATTTTTATGTGCATCCCTGTGTGTTGTGTATATTTGTGTGGTGTGCATGCCTTTACGTGTCTGTGTGTTCCATTGTACTCAGGACCTTTGACTCAGTCTACCTCAATGTCTCATATAGAAGGAGTTGGAAAGACATGGAGCAAGAAACCTCTCAGGTAGGACCCACGTGTTCAGTAATATTGAAAACTGTTCTTGTACTTACCTTTTTTTTTTTTTTTTTTGTACTTATCCTTGATATTTTTTCTTCTCAGCCGCCCCTTGTCAGCAGTATCCTTTAGCATTCCTTTTGGCCTGGACAGTGATGTGGACATTGTGATGGGCAACCCTGTGATAACCCGCTCTGTGAGCTCAGATCAACTCAACCCAGCTGTCCAAACCATACCCCGGGTGCCCTACACCCCTCCTGAAGACCTAAGCCATTTGCTTAGCAAACCTCCTGGCCCTAATGGCCCACAGAGAGCTTCCTGGTCCACTCAGGCTCCTGGTATTCCAAGGTTAGCAGAAGAGAATGGCCTTGCAGCTAATGAAACAGGAGAGCTACCTACCATTGAAGAGGCTCTCCAAATTATCCACAATGAGAGCAAGATGGAGCCTCGTTTACACCCTGATGGCGCTCCTGATGGCTTCTACCTCCACTCTCCTGATGACCCTGCTAGTTCAAGACATACCAGCAACCTACCAGCTATCAGCTGCTCTGCCCCTTCACGCTCAGGAATGATGTACCGGCCTGCTGGAGAGTCCAGGGAACCCACTCGTACTAGGAACACTTCTGAATGTTCACGGGATGATGATTCAGTCTTGAGAGATGGCAGTGTGGACTCAGATGCATCAGAGGACATGCCTAAGGCCCAGTCCACTCCAGCCACACCAGCTGCTGGTGCACACTCTGCCAGAGCCCATGGTAAAGAGGAGTTAGACAGTGGTGTGAAAATGACCAGCTTTGCAGAACGCAAAAAGAAGCAGATAATGGAATCTCCCAAAGCCAGGGATTCTTCCTCTCCTCAGATGACCTCATGGGCAGAAAAGTCTGAAGAAAGCCCCACCAAGAGCCCACAACTCAGCAATGAGATGACTGAGCTTGGAGTTCGGCTTGAAGAAAAGCGCAAAGCCATTGAAGCCCAGAAGAAACGCATTGAGGCCATTTTTGCAAAGCACCGGCAAAGACTGGGAAAGAGTGCCTTTCAGCAGTTAAAGAAGGAGCAGCGTGAGGATGAAGGTGAGGGGCAAGGAGTGGATGGTCAGGTCAGCACATCATCCACTCAAGAAGACCTCTCACGCTTGACACTGGAAGAAAGGCTTGCTCGCATGGAGGAGGAAGAGCAGCAAGAACAAGACGAACAGCGCCCCTCAGTGGAAGATGAGGGTAATATTAAAGAGGGACCTCAGCTAAACAAACAGGTCAGTCAACCCAAAGAAAATGCAAGTGCTCCAGGAGAGAAGGGCCCTGGTACACCTAGAGACAAAATGGTAGCTCCACTAGGGGACTATAACAATGCTGTGTCTAAGCTCACTGCAGCTCTCAGCTCCCTGCAAAGTGACATGCAGCGACTGACTGAACAGCAGAACCAGCTAATGAAGAAAACTTCATCTTCCAATAACAAAACCTGGGTTATTCCAGCCAGTCCTAAAACCTCAACACCAGCCCCTCCTCGCGCACGGATGTCTCGAGAATCTACCCGAGATTTGAATTCAGCCTCCTCCTCTCCATCTCCATCTCGCAAAATCACAAACCACACCACTCCTCCTAAATCACCTCATGTCCATCGTAGAGCCCAATCTGTGCCACCTAAAAGCCCTAAACACCAACACAGTCGTCCGTTAGACATTAAGGTCCCTACCTTGTCAAGAGTTCTCACCCCACCTCAAAATGTGGACCGCATTCCCCACCTTCGTCGTGTAAATCCCTGGCAGTCCCAAGTTCAGACTTCATCCTCATTCTCCATTGGGGACGCTGGCAGCGTAGATGAGTTGCACTCCTCTGCCCCAACTCCTGTCCTCACACCGACGACGACCCCTATACAAACTCCTACCCCAACTCCTCGTCCGGCTGCAGATGACGCCCTGTCAGAAGTAGGATCCACAGATGATCATAGTATATTTAGCATGGACCTGGAGACGCCGTCCTTGCATGGTCATGCAGCTAAGAGGGAAGGACTTGCTGGTGGGGGCTGCAGCTCTGGTGCCCCATCAGAGTGCTCCTTTGAGAGTGATGGCCCTGCAGGCATGTTGAATGGCAAACGCAGTAGCCTGATAGAGATCTCACTGTCTGCTCTGCGAGATGGGGAGGAGGATGACCACGTTCCTGATGCCTTGTCTGACTCAATGAGTGACAGGACAGAGCCAGAGATGAAAGGAGGAGTTGGTTTCTTTTTCAAGGTGGGTGACCAATTTATTTCTGTATATGCCATGCTGTTTTTGTAAGGCAGCTGTATTCATGTCTTTTTTTTTTTGGTCTTTATTATTAGGATGATGCTGAGCGACCAGAGGATGAGATGGCCCAGCGAAAAGCAGCTTTACTAGAGAAACAGCAAAAGAGAACAGAAGAGATGAAAAGACGCAAACTTGAGCAGGAAAAAGAGAAAGAATCAAAGTGAGATCCTGTTTATGTGCAATTTCATTCATAATGAAATGATAACTGACACATTTTGTGTCTTAAATTCAATGAATCATTATTGTTCATATCTGTAAAGTTTGAATGTCACTGCAGACATGTTTTTTAAATATATAATCAGGGATGATTGTGTTTTATTGATTTCATTGCCCCATGTTTAGTAATTTGGTTTTACAATGTCAAAGTTCTTCATTGAAAGTTTTGAATGTAATCTTTGTCTACTTTCAGCAAGCCCCAGTGGATGATCATTGAGGGCTGGGGAAATAAGGGTGAGGACAGACCCCAGACCCCAGGCACCCCTCCTGCATCACGCACCCCACCAGTAGAGGGGACTCCCCAGCGCAGAGGAGAATTCACAAAGCAGGAGTATGAACGGAGACAACAGCTGAAGATCATGGAAGACTTGGACAAGGTGCTGAGACAGAAACCCACAACAGTTCGCGGTGTCAAGAAGCAGAGACCGAAGACTGTGTTCAGAGATGACTCCGTCCTTTCCCATAGCCCTGTCAAAGGTTTCATGGGTAAACAGTTTTCACTTTTACACATACTGGTCTTAGTCTTCATATGCCCTTGCACATAATTTGGTTCCTTAATATAATTCCTGTTTTCCTCCATTCAGGCACCAAGCTGAACAAAGTGTACTCCCACTCAACCATGAACCTGTCCTCCATGGCTAATGACTCTGGAGGCCTGTCTGTTCGGAAGTCTCCCAGGTAACCTGCACATTGGCAGTGTCTTGTTTTTTCTTGAATAAATGCTTAGAGTGTGGGAGGCACATGGAGTATTACAGTCAAAACCAGTGTTAGGATTATTACTCAAAGATTAGTTCCCAAAGAAATAAAACATTTCTTTTACACCATATTAATAAATGTCTAATAATGAAATTAGATTATTATCCTCACAAAGCCAAAGAGAATAAAGTCCTTAAATACCCTAAATATTTTTATAAAATAAAAACAAGTTTGTTCATCATGTCCATTATGGATCATTTTTTAAAAATATGCCTAAATAATTTCTGCCAGCTCAATTACCGTCTCTTAATTGATGACTTTTTTCTGTTCTTTGACTCTTTTTAGCCGTTCACATTCTCCTTCCCGACTAATGTCACCGGGACGTTCAAGTGCTCGTAACGGAGACAAGGACTGGGAGAATGGCTCCACTATCTCCTCTCCAGCCTCAATTCCAGAATACACAGGTCTTTCTTATGTTCTACATCAGACTTTTGTTTTAAAAATCCAATTTTGTATCCATTTTGTTGTACATGACATTTGGAAATGCTGTGTCTTGCAGGACCAAAGCTGTACAAAGAGCCTAGCTTTAAGTCCAACAAGTTTATCATCCATAATGCTATCACTCGCTGCTGCTTGGCTGGCAAGGTCAATGAACCACAGAAAAATAAGATCGTAGAGGTAAGTCATGCTCTGTCAGAGTCCAATGAAGACATCTACCCAAACTAGGCAATGAGATTGTGATTTATGGTTTTTCTTTTTTTTTTTTTTTTTGCTGCATTTAATTTATTTTTTATTCTCTCTCTTTCTGTATCTCTCTTCAGGAAATGGAGAAGAGCTCAGCTAATCACTTCCTCATCCTCTTCAGAGATTCTAGCTGCCAATTTAGAGCAGTTTACACCATGAACCCTGAAACGGAGGAGATGGTACGGCTCACTGGCATTGGACCCCGGACCATCACGCCTGAGATGGTAGAATCCATTTACAAGTACAGCTCTGACCGCAAGCAGTTCACGGTCATCCCGTCCAAAACCATGTCCATGAGTGTTGACGCCTTCACCATCCCTGGTCACTTTTGGCAAAAGCGCCCTGGAACTCCAAAAAAGCTTGGCACCCCAAAATAAAGACATACACAAGATGGGTTGAGATGTTACCATTCAGGGAACCAACTCCCAGCTTGACCGATATTTTGGCACTTGAGATTGTTCATTTCCCAGTTAGATTAGCAGTGGACAGCATGACTGAGCTATCATCCTGGACCCCATGAACAATCCAGACAACTCTGTATGCCAAGAGAATGAGCCAATTACTCACTCATTCAGCCAATATAGTTACAATAGTTTCAAGAGCTTCTGATTGGCCCTAAATTGTAAAAAGTGACCGATTCATCAGGATGAAGAATGACTTTTCCCTTGCAGCCTGCCTCCTCATGCCTTGCCTTACTCTCCCCCAGAGTGGTTTTTACAACTCGTAGGTAAGAAAAAGAGGAGACAACAATACTGCCTTTGCCCACACAAAAGTATTTTGGGCCAGAGTAGTTCCTGCCCCTCTCAGTTCTGCTTGCTTTTCCTTTTGCTGCCTTTTCTTCTTCCAGGGCTCACATTCTATCTCTCTGGTCTACTGAGAGATGTGGCTCAGTTCTGATAGAAGAACTGAAAAATTAACAGCAGGTAACACTGCTCTCATATGAATGTAGGGCACACACTAACCACTCATTCCATTCAAGGGTGTTTTTACTGGTTCGTTAGGACCAGAAAATATAGTAGTGGGAGGTTCCTCTGTGGGTTGCATTGGTGGTTTCATTGGTGGTTGTCAGTGGACATGCACACCTAGAAACTGCCTATACCCCCATAGTTAGCGCACTCGACTCCACTTCAACTCTCCTTCAGCTGTAGACATCTGGATGTTTTTTTATATTACTTTGACATGTTTTTGCTGGACAAATCGCTTCAGCCTTGAGAGCTGAAAGAAGAATGAAATTCATGGGACTTTTTTCCTCTTAAATTGCTTTTTCATTTTCAACATGAGATGAATTGAAATGTTATCTGAGGAGCTTATCTTGAAAACAATACTGGAAACATGAAGGAGGGCTTTATCATGTTTATCATTACTTGGATACAGCTCTGTGTGAAAATGATAATCAGTGCTAATTTAATATATATACTGAATGCCGATTACTTTGATTTTTTTTGACAATGATTTGTAAAAAGTAAGTTGACCTTTGTAAGCTACGAATAAGCTAGCCTGCTGCTTGAACATTAGTGAGATGTATGTTTGAAAATGAGTGAATGAGAATGAATAGAAATTGTCAAACAGCTGAAAATTGCTGAAACCTTTTGTCTAAGGATTAATAAATCCTTTAGGTCGCTAGATGTCTGTTTCTTATTACATGATTCCCCATTTGTGTCTTGGCATATAAACATCAGTTTTCTTAATGAAGGATGATTCTGGACTGTACCAGCCCTCATCTTATCCACACAATTTCTACAGACTCCTTCATGTGTAACTGGGGGAATGTAAATGCCAAACTGTCCACGCTAATAGGAAATATACGTGACCCCACATTTGCTTGTGATCAGGTCAGTATCACCACAGGACCTGTGGGGGAATTGGCCCTCTTCCCGTTTAATCTTAAGCACTACAGCAGCTGCCACAGGGCCGCTGTCTTCTCTCAAATCACCGACTGCCTCCATCAGTTGTGTTTGAATGAGATTCCAGTACAGATGTGAAAAACATGAGAGCAGCATTTAGAAAAAGTAAATACAATTATTGAAAAGTGTGAGTGGAGGAGTGTATATGGAATACTTGGATATTTGTATTTATGTGTTTGTAAAGAATAGTATGTGGTAGTTTAACACTATATTTTGATTCTGTGCAATTCTCCCTTAGAAACCCCCGTCACTCAGAGTCCTATTTATTTGGTTTGCATTAGATGTTGCATTTGATGTTTAATTTCAGTTTCTACTTCTACTACTTGTCTCTTTTTTGGTTAAGGTGGTAAGTCTCTCATTCATTTCATAGTCGTCATAACATTTGTTTTCTTTCTCTTCTTTTATCAAATTTGTGCCAGCACATTATCTATGTTCGTTTCACAAATCGATTATCCTTGGCAACTGGACCAGTCAAATAAAAGTTCTTTTTGAATCATTGTCATCTATGTTTTTTTTTCATTCCAATTTTTATTTTCTCATTTGCAATAGCAATATTCATGTTGTTAGGAATTTAAAACACATAGGCAATAGTCTTGTAATACCAAACTTCTTTATTCAATTATGCATTTTTCTTTTATTCTTTGAACAGTTGAGCTCTTCCTGAACTATTTAACATGTACAATGGTAATGCTTGGATCTGCAATCTCCCAATGCTGTCCAAAAATACCCGTACTACATTGTGTGGCTTTGGTAATACTGTTGATAATGGAATCTTGGGCAAAGTATGGCACTGGTTAAGTAAATATTCCCCTTCAATACTGATCTTGGATGATGTATTTGTTTGAAATAATCATAATCACAATAAGACAGACTGTCAGATCTTAATGGGAAAGTCAGAAAAGTATCTAAGAATGGACAGCAGCATCTTTTCAGCTGTGTTTAGTGTGAAGCATCTCGGTGAGTAGAGAGTTGCAGGGCAAATCTCCCACAAGATGGCGCTGGTACAAATACTCCTCAACCTGCAAGCTAATGCTCCGTACCTCTGGCAGCCGGAGCAACAGCTGGCCAAATTTATCTGAGTGTCCTGGATGAGTTCTCTGGGTGTGCTCCATCAATGCCCTGTTCACCCTTTCTTGAGTCTGCTCCACCTGCCTGCGGCTCTGCACCGACTTTACATCTAGAAGGACACATAAGCAGATAAAAATTATATATTCTTTCAGAAGTTCAATGGTAACTCTAACGAGAAGCATGACAGTGGTGAGAAAGCCTGTATCTGGTATGAATCTTCAATAAATGTGTTAATCACATTGAGGAAAGGCTTACCAGGGTTGAAAAGCACCAAGTACTTGAGACAGACAAACTCATGTCTGTCCAACTGGAGTGCCTTCAGTTTCAATACCAGATCTTGGGTCCTTGATACCAGACTGCTCAGTGTCACTCCTGCCTGAGAGATGATGGTCGACACTTCAATCTGTATCAGAATGAGAGAAATGTGTTTTGCATGCTAATTAAACATTCAAATTAAAGAATGCATTCTCTTGTACACAATGTGCTAAACGTTACCTGTTGTCCTGTGACCAGATATATGCAGCCCTCTTTACCATAGGTCACCTGCCTACAGAGATGGTCCAGGACCAGCAACTCACTCCAACAGCTCTGCAACAGCACCATCTGATCCTCCACCTGTGTGAAGCAGAAAATGTTGAGCTCATGTTGTTACAAATTAAAGACCTCAACCTTTGACTTCCATTAAGCATCCAAAACATGGAAGGGGGTTCAGATCTGCTCACACATCTACAAGGATTTTTTCTGCCAAAATGTTTATGTAACACTACATCCTACTAAGTCATGCTTCATCACCTTGAGCTCCTTGAAGAGTGCAGTGTTTCTGGCCCACTCCACCAGTCCAAACAGAGTCTGGTCAGCCATTTTGCACATGATGCTGAATGTATTTAGACGGTCATGCTTGCCTCGGTTGGCCTGTTCTTTCCGCAGGCTGGCTAGAACCTTGGTACATAACTGGCTCTCATCTTGCTCCCCCTCCATGAGTTGGCTAAGGAAGTTGGTTGTAAGATTAACTGTTGGGGAAATGTCGAGGGTTTGTCCAAGAGCTTCAGAGACAGGGGTAGTTGAGTTTGGTGCTGAACAGAGGGGTGATGCTGGTGTGCTTCTTGATGATGATGATGTGAATAAATTGTTTGGAGTTGGGTGCACTGGATAGTTTATGGGAGTCTGGCTACAGCTGAAAGCTATGTCTCCTTTCTCCTTGATGAATCCAGGGAATGTGCGGTGATACAGTCCAGGACAAGGCAACGATGGAGGGGTGAGAACCCTGTCAGCTTTCATTGTGCAGTCCAGAGGAATGGAAGCTTCCAACTGCCTACTGCTAGATGGATACATCTGGGATACATTTTGCTGAAAAGCATCAGAGGTCAATGAAGAAGTTGCATGACTGTTCATTAGATGAAGGTCATTTGGAGCTGTGGCCCAGTGTTTTTGTGTAGTTTCCATCTTGATCCTGTAGGGAGCAGTGTTTGCCTGTTGATGCACCCTTTGCTGTTTCATCTGCTTGTCCCGTCGATACAAAGGGCCAAATTTATTCCTGCCACCTCTCATACGATCTGCTCTTACAGCTGTTGACAGGACATGAAACCAATTATTATGTTTTTATGGAAACATTTCCAACATTGCCAGAGATTATTCAGAGTACAAAACTGAAATCACACCTACTCCACCTTCAGAGTTGAGATTAGCTTCATGATGCAAAGTCATCATACATAATCTAGGTCATTACACAGACTACTTGCACTGCTTTATGACTTCTTAGATAAGTCATATGGAGAAAGCGTACATATCAGTAGAGCACAAAGCACAATAAAGCAGAACACATTTCCAAATTCAGGATTATTTTGATTGTGTTTCTTTCTATGTGGAGGGCTATGTTTTTGTGTGTAGGTGGAGTACCTTCTCTTTTCATGCCCACTGCCAAACACTTCTGGAAGCGGCAGGAAGGACAACGTTTTCTCTGAGAAAGGTTCATGGGGCAACTTTGTTGTTCAGCACAGGTGTAGTGTTTGTTATTCTGCACTGAGCGTTTAAAGAAGCCCTACAGAGAATCAAACATAAGAAACTGAAAGCCTTTCAGAAACATCCTTGGTGACAAACCTTGGTGACTTTTCAAAGCCTGTCTCTTACCTTGCAACTTTCACAAGTGAGCAGTCCATAGTGGTATCCTGACACTTTATCTCCACAGACAGGACATCTCTCTTCTGACTCTGGTCTGTCATCAGACTCTGTCTTTAACCCTTGAGCTGGAGAATGATACCATAGCAAAATGAAATTTACAATATGGCACAGATAGTTGCTACAGAAAGTGACCAGTGTGGCACAAGATGTGATAACAGGTGTGTACTGTTGGCGGGCATCCCAGTGTGTTACCTTACTCTAGATTTACACTTGTCCTAGGAATCAGCCACAAAAAAAAACCAAAAAAAAAAACCAACTTGGCTTTGAGTTAATATTTTGTAAAAGACATACATATACATGTGTCATTTAATCCTATTCATTGCTCAATTGTTGAGAGAATAAAGAGCAGTACAGGGCCATCCCTTTGATGCAGACAATACCTTATCACTCTGCTTGACTTGCTTGCCTGCAATCAAAGATATGACCCTTACATAATTCTCAGATATCAGTGGTTCCGATGGGAACCAGTCTTCCAAGTGAAAAAAACATATGACAATGGTAAACCACTTTGGTTCGTTTTTATACTGGATTGTGTTGGTCAGAAGTCTTTTTTTATGATTATATTATACACATTTACAGCTACAACTTTCAAAACATTTACAATATTGATACCTAACACAAGTTTAAACAATACATCTGTTACCCCTGCCCAAAAGGATACTATCTACCCATAATTCACTTCCATCCAACACTTACATGTTGATGTTCCCTCCAAGTTTAACAGATTGTCCGGATAGTTACCAGGGTGGTGGACAAGAGGCCGGGGCAACTGTGGGTGATAACCAGGCAGGTCCATTCTAGCAGGTGGGATGTGGACTCCACAGTCAGTCCAGCCTGATCCTCATTGTCGCTGAGATCAGGAGACCAGACAGACACTGCAGGCAAGGCAGAGAGTGGCCAACAGACAGGCCCAACTTCCCCAGTGGAGTGATGAGTGTCTGAAGCCCACAAGTGGACTTCGATCTGTAGTGAATGTCATAAAACCTCTCCTGACTGGCACGCCTAACCAGTCAGTCAGTCAGTCAGTAAGCCAGACAACCAACCAGCCTCTACATGAGACAGTCAGATAGCCACCTGCTGGATTCGTACTGTAGTGAAATCACTTCACACTGGCCATCTTGGAGCAGAGCTGATAAGATAAGAGTCTGCTGAACAATACAGATAATCACTGCGAGACATACACCCCATCAGATTTTATTCCTGCACTTCTATTATTCAAACATTACAGAAGGTATGCAGCAAAAACTGGCAACTGAGTGACACAACTTTATTGAATTGTTATTACTGATCCATTGATGTGTGAGCAGCGTGTTTTTGCCCTACCCAGTTGTTCCCTATTTCACGAAATAATCTCTCCTTAGTGTAGCTGCTAACAGCTGAGCTAAGATGTAAGAGGAGGGTTGGACTACATACTTCTATTTAATGAAGGGTCATGGAGCAAAAAATAAGCTGTATAAAAATACAGCAGACATAAATGTAATGGAGTAAAAAATAATTAGTTTCATCTGACATTAAGTGGTTTAGAAATAGAGTGAGTGTGATTATATATTGTTTTACATTGCCAGTGCTCAAGGTGATAAGGTGCCATTCAACAGCCCCAGTGGGATAGCCAGCTTTGATCAAACTCATGGTGACGTCAAAGTGATAGGGAGGACAGTTCAAGGGTGGATAATTATGACACCTGCATGTCAGCTTGTAAATGGATTATGATATTCATCAATAAAATAGCCCTAAAACCCCTGTCCGCACTGCTGTGTATATCTGGATGTAATAGTCTTGTTTAACTTCTGCTGTCATCTGGTGGTACTGTTACATAGCACTATTCTAAATTGTAGTGAAATTTGATTAGTTTCATAGTTGGGCATGTGTTCAGGCATATGTTTTGTTGAAAGAGGTAGATCAACCAAGACCAACTACACAAGTAATCACTGCAATAAGGTAACTTTATTGAATATAAGGAAAAAACATTAAAAAAAGCATCACAACAGGGTCATCACTACAGGGTTATACTTGGTGTATTCAGTTTATTTCTTCACTGCTGCCGTGGCACACTGGGTCACCCCGAGCAACAAACCACACCTCATTGTGCCTGTTAAAGACTGTCATTGGGCTACAAGTAGGACACACACACAAACACAAAATAAGTTATTGTAGTAAATATATTCTGTTTAGCTTTCATTCATGTTTTTCACCCTGATTCTTGATGAGAATATGATTGTGATTTTTTTTACCTGTTATATCCAACAGCATAGTGGTAGCCTTGCTGGTATTCTGCATCAAAAAAATCAAGGGCATCAGACACACTCTCTGCTTCATGTTTGTCGGACATGCTTGTCATCCATCCACTGTAGCTTCGCGTATACACCTTCATGTCTGGTGTCTCTTGGATGTACACCTGCAAGCCAGCAAAGTTTCATCAGGTGGTCAAAGTGTTCAAGCCAATCATGACAAAATTAAGGTTAATGTGTTTTTTGTTCAAGACAATCTTACCTTACTGTCAAGAGGTGCAGGGGGGTTTTTCTGATATTCAGCTGGCAGCAAGAAACTCATTGTGTATACACCCATTTGCCAAAATGCCTTGTCAGGCATTTTCACAATAACAGGAGCTGTCATGTCAATTTTCTGGCCTAAAGGTACAAAAAACATTTTTTTAAATGTCACAAATTGGAAATACATAACAAAAAGAAAAAAAAAAGAAAAAGAAAAACAAGGAAATATACAAAGTTGTTTTGACTTGGATAGCCAATAAAACCGCCTCAACTTCCTGATCGCAGCTAAATACAATAATTATCATGTCACGTCAAAGCCCTTTTTAAATTTAGCCGAGCCACATGTTCAAACAGAGAAGAAAAAAATTGTTTTAAATACTGCCCTCTCTCTATGAATGGAGAAAGTTTTGCAAATAAACAGTCTTACTTCTTTTTTGGAAGATTTTAAGATATTATAGTAGAATATTGTGTTTGTTAAAATGCAGATTTTGAGCTGTTTTTTATGTTTTTGCTGAACATGAGTACTCTTGTGCACAGATCGTTCTCGTATCGCAATGAGACTAAATGTTTCCAAAATTTATTAAACAAACACATGCATACGAACCGTTTTTGTTGTTACCGGTGATGTAGTCATATAGACGTTTGAATGCTTTGATTGATGCAAACTCCATGAAGAAGGATGACTCGTCAGTTGAGACCCATTTCACAGAGGAGTAGTGACGAACCTGAAAGATGTAAGCAAATAGGGTGGTGTGGAATTTTTAAGTTTAAGTTTTTAGCACCTGAAATGTAAAAAAGTTCTTGCGTCCCCACGAGACACTCACCTCGTATTCATCATTTTTACAAATTGGCTTGAACAGTAGACACTGCTTTGTTTCAAAACAAAATGACAACTCAGAGGAGTTTCTGTGAAATTAGAGAAAATTTTGAAATCGTTTAGAAATAAGTAAAAAGCATACAGTGTGAGATGAAGTGTATGATTTGAAACACCTGTAATTTTGGTCAAATGTAACGATCTGTCAACATGGGGATTAAATTCAGTTTTCTTACCCAACTCTGGCTTCAGCTGCCACCACCAGCAAAAAGCCAACTAACCCTGAAAGATAAATCCTGGAAAACATATGTACAGCAGAATGCTTTCATTCATTTAGCTTTGTTTATCCAATGAAAAGAGAACAGTTATCACAAAAGATTTCAGTTTAGTTCAAATGAACAGGAATGTCTTTTATTAACTGATCTCAGACAACCTGAAAAATAAAATGTACTTACATCAGGACAGATTGTTGGGTTCCGTTGATCTCAAACTGGATCTTTTCAGTGTGGCCAAATGCAGCTATTTATTCCTACTCTGGTTATGAAAGGAAAACTGGCCACTCCCTGAACCCAAAACAAAAAGTATGCAGTGGACAGTCAACACCAATGAGAAACCACAGCAGAAAAAAAAGAAATGGCCGCTTTCATGTTTTGTAACTTCTACAACCAATGACAACTCTGTTATGTAGATGGTCTTACACTGTTATGTTTGATGGTGATCAGGTCTCCACTTTTATATGTTCCTGTTTTGTCTTTTGTTCAGTTGTTTCACAAGGTGGTGGCTTATGTCCAAATTCTTTTAAATGTAACAACACGCTAAGTTCCCATGCAATATTATTAACACTGTTTTGTGTAGGAGGTCCCAAAGGACCATATCACTCAGGCAGAAATATGAGACTGTATTTTCTGATTGTGTAACCTGAGAATCAGTAGCATTATACCTTTTGTTTTCATTTCTTTCTGTTTTTTTTTTTTTTTGTTTTTTTTTTTTGAATGCATTCCACCAAATGACAAAAGACTTGCTCATATGTTCAACAGACTTTGGTTTGCAATCAGGTTAGATGAAAACATGCAGTTTCTGGTATTATAAAATCACTACAATTACATTAGTAATTACATAATTTAAATTACCATCTTCAGTAAAAACAACTACTAACCCTTTTTTCCTATTCATGGAAATTAAACCTTTGTCAAGACAAGTAACTTTGGAGATTTGCCTAAATATTTGTGCTTTAAAAACTCACTGTTGTGGCAGTTTCTGTTAAATTTCATGGGGACAAATAGGGTGACAGTCATGCATGACCTTTCCCATCTATTCAAACTCTGTGAAGGGCATCATTACCAGTTTAGGGTATAAAGACAATGTAACCTGAGTACAACAAGAGCTATATAATTTTCTCTCCCTCTCTCTCTCTTTTTTTTACTGATAACAAACAGAACGAGACAATGAAGAAAGATGAAACCATCCCTAAGGCATCAGTCCAGTTCTGTATTGTAACTATAAATGTCACCTCAGTGCACGTGAACAACCTGGAACTTAAATCATTTGCTGATACTAATAATATTGCTCTGTTTTTATATAAAAGTGGCCAACAACAATATTTGATCTTAAAGTAAAAAAAGGTAATTTTCATGCCACTGCCCTCCAGTGGTGACACTGCAACACTAAATAAAACTCATGTCACGCGTTTTTATTTTAATGACAATTGGTCGTCAAGCAAACCTAAATCCAAAAAAAAAAAAGCAGCCGGCAGTGATGATAATGGGCTGTGGTTTACATGGGCAAATAATCTATTGTCCTCTGATTGATTTATTTATCCATGATTTATTCCTACTCTGGTATAAAAAAAAGGGGGGAACCAGAGAAAACAACACACCTTCATTCACATATACACATGCACCCAATTGACGTCGCACAGACTATTGGAAACACAATTTACTATTTTTGTAGGTTTACTATCTATTCGTGTACTACCCAGTGTACAGTTCATCTTTGCTGCCCTCTCGTGACCATAACGAGGAACTGCGATACCAGTTCTGTAAATATGCTACCGCTGTTCGAGGTTAACTGGTCTTCCACTGAACTGGCGAGTCCAGATGTGCATCCGCAGATTCGTCATTTTCCTGGACAATAGGACCGACGAGCAAAGACGGCGACTTGACGAAGTAAAAGACGTGTCAACACCATCTACAAATATGCAAATTATGCTAGCGAAATAATAGAAACTAAACAAACAAACAAACAAATAAATAAACACACCTGTTCACGCCCATGACGGCATTGGAAACTCTATGACTATATTCAGGAAAATCTCAGTCTTCGCTCACATGGACCAGTTGTTCAGGACAAGTAACGAATCTGCGGAATCTGCGGATGCGCATCAGGAATCACCAGTTGACATGAGAAGCAGTTAACCTAGAACACCGGAAATACTCTCTGTTGATACGTTAAATACTAAATAACTAAATAAATTGACGTTACGATTTTTTTTTTCCAAAAGTCATGAACACACACAAGTTATTTCATGGGCATACATTTAGAAACACTGCGTCCTATTTGAAAGGTTTAACAATAGTATAATATTTTATCTAGCTATTTGCCTCCTAGTGGCCACACTTTACAGTAACAACACCATTACTGCCAATAGCTGTATTGAAACTCATGTAGTTGACTGACGTAGAAACCCATTCATACAGGATATGCTTGATAAGAATTCCAATTCATTTTTAATTGAGTTCATATTTTATGTGAATATTTGTGTGACTACTACTACTACTACTACTACTACTACTACTACTACTACTACTACTACTATTACTACCACTACTACTACTACTACTACTAATAATAAAGAGTTCGGTGAGTGGCTCAGTGACATTTACCCCTTTGCACATGATGTGTTCTAAAGAACTACAAGTCCCACATACTAACTAGTGACCCATGTGTGCCTATGTGACCCATTTAGGTAATCGCTTGGCTTATGTAGCCGCCTGACCGATGTGATTTAGTTGTTCCCTTCATCTGTGAATTCCGCAGCAACGTTACTGTATCGACTAAACAGGTTTCTTACGATTTGTCACTTTCCCGACACCTGTCGCTGAGGACGTTCACTCTTCAGGTTGGTAAACCACAGCACCATCCACACGCCTTTGTGTCTGAACTTATTATGTGGTTTATTTGTCCTGTGAGGATTTACAGTGTATGAAGAACTCATGTGACCTCTTTGAATATTTTCCCCCTGAGGACTTTATTATTCTATTATTTATTTATTTATTTTGCTCAACTCAGCTTTGCTCCACTTTCCACTACATTTGTCTTGCAGCTGCACTTAGAGCATCGTTACAAATGAAGTTGCTAACTACCAGTGGTTAAACTGTGCTCCCTCTTTGGAAGTAAATATAAATTAGCTTTTTAAAATTATTATTATTTTTATTATTATTACTAATTGTTATCTAGTCTAATTACTATTATCTAGTCTAAGTATTGAAAACATTAATAACATCACATTAAGTATTCGTTTTAAATTAACAGGTTGTTGATTTTAAAGATGCGACCCCTCACATACACTCTCACTGTTGGAGACTAGTGAATGAAAGGCCTGTATGTACAGCAGATGTAACTTTTGGATGTGAGCAAACAAGCCTTGCGTCCACTGACTTTAATTTATTTTTAAAATTTATTTAAAAAAAAATTCAACCTCTCTCAATTATAAATAGTTACAGTTGTTGTGATTGTTGTATATTACAGAAGTGTGGTGAGTTTATTTTTCCTGTTTGTGTGTGGGGAAATGGCCAAATGTGACATTTATGACTGACAGGTATTTGCAGTAGAGTTGTAGAGGACTTACAGTGCAAAACATCAAGCTTAAACATTTGTGTCTGATGTCAAAGATGAACTTAAAGTTCTCAAAGGATTTACTAATTTGCACCAGTATTCAGTAATTATACATGGATAAATGCAGATATAAAAACAGTAATCAAATACAATGGCAAGATTTGTTATTGTACAGAATGTTAATTAACAAATACATGAATATTCTTTTAATAACATTATTCCCTCACAGACAATTTTATTTGACTGAGAATTCAGGATCCTCAGACTTGAAGTCAGAGGTCAAAGAACCATGGGGATCAAGAGGGTACTGGTGACTGGGTGTTCCTCTGGCATTGGCTTGGCTGTGGCTGCACGCCTGGCTCAGGATGAGCTCAGACGGTTTAAAGGTTAGCTATTGAGTCTCAGCTAAATAAATGACATAATAGAAGATGAAAAAAATAGCTACAACTACTGACATTGTATATCCATTGTTCACCTGAGGCAGTCGTTGCCACAATGAGGGATCTTGGAAAACGGGGGGCCCTGGAAAAAGTGGCGGGCGATTCCTTAAACAGAACACTGGAAATCAAAGAGTTAGATGCCAGTTGTGAAGCCTCAATCAGAGAGTGTATCAACAGCCTGCCGGATAGAAGAGTGGATATTCTTGGTTTGTCCTCCCTCTTTCTCAAAGGCACATTATAAGCAAATTGAAGCTCTCTCCCCGAGCATACAATATAATAACATATAATGTTCTGTTATTATAGTGAATAATGCAGGTGTTGGCATGATTGGACCACTGGAGTGCCAAAGTATTGCTGCCATGAAGGAGCTCTTTGATACAAACTTCTTTGGGCTGGCACGACTGGTGAAAGAAGTGCTGCCTGACATGAAGCGAAGGCAGAGTGGCCATATTGTGGTAATGAGCAGCGTCTTGGGAATACAGGGTGTGTATGTCTGTGTCAGTAAAAGTATAGAGGAAGCTAACAATTAACAGAGAGTTAAGAGGTTGCTAACATGTTTCTTTATACTTTTACATACAGGTTTACTGTTTAATGATGTTTACTCTGCCTCCAAATTTGCTGTGGAAGGATTTTGTGAAAGTCTGGCAGTTCAAGCAATGAAGTTTAACATAAAGTAATTACATTTCCTCAAAGATACATCTGTTTTAATAACTTAATGCAGCCACCCTACATCTAGTTGTCAGTAATCTCACACATTGATTTTTACAATTTGTTGACTGCATTAGAGCAGTGGCTTTTGTCTTTTTATATCCTTGTCACAAGGACGACACTAGTGGAACCAGGCCCTGTGGTGACAGAGTTTGAAAAGAAAGTGTATGAAGATGCTGAGAACATGGACCTGTCAAGGACAGATGAGGAGACTGCCAAAATCTTCACAGAAATTTACCTGCCATACTCAAAAAAGATCTTTGCCACGTTAGGCCAGACACCACAAGAAGTGGCTGAGGCAAGTGACAAGTTATCTTTGTGTTTTCAATTAATTTAAAATATTTTGTTAGTGAAATGTGTTGTGAAGAAGTTCTTTCCAGTGTTAAAATACTTTTATTTTCATTATTCAGCAAACAGTTAAAGTGATCACAGCTAAGGATCCTCCTCTTCGCCACCAGACCAACCGCCTGTACATGCCCATGACTGCCCTCAAACATGCAGATCCAACTGGTCGTTTGCCTCTCGACACTTTTTACAAGATGGTCTTTAAACATGATAGGCTATTTGATGCTACTCTTGGAGTGCTGCGCATGCTGCAGAGGAGGGTAGGGAAGAAATGACGATTACACAGACAATAAATGTTATTCTTAATGAGACAGTGATTGACTGTAGTATAGTGACTTGTCACTGATTTTTATTATGATGTCCAGCTGTAAGGTGACAGAAGTTTCCATCTGAGCCCTGAGTTAAAATGGATTGGAGTCATTGGATGTCAGTTTAGAGTGAGACAGTAATTAAAAAAACATAGTTCCTCATGTAATCTATATATGAACATGACATTTGTGGACCTTTTCCTTTCTTCCTTTTACAGATTTGTACAATAATAATATAAATGTGAAATATAAGCACTCATAAGAAGCAATACCATACACCATGAATAGGACAAATACAAGCATGGAATTAAAACCAATAGAAATAGAATGATTACTATTGGTTTTGATGATTCATATTTTCACAAAATAAACGAGTAATTTATTCATGATTTATATTACTGTTTGGGTCTTATCTTCATTGTAATAGCTTTCAAAGAATATTCATATCCTTTAAACGACACCCAGTTGATTCCAATCCCATAGGTTGAACTGCCCCATAAGTAAAGACCATTGGGATTAACACTGTGACATTCTCCATACCACCATCCTCCCAGGTAGGTCTTAGCACAGTTTGAAGAGTGAGTGTCCTGATCCTTGTCAAATGTAGAAAACCTTTTTCCATTATGTTCATTTAGTGAATTACCTGAAAAAATAAATAAATACATAAATAAATAAAGCAAAGTGATCAAAATTATTTTGAAGTCTTATGGACCTATGGGTGCTGTAAAAGCTTTTAGGATCTCAACTGTGGATTTCTAAACTGCAAACTAAAGCCACCATTTCATGATCTATTAGACTCACCAGCTCCTCCATCTTTGAAGCCATCAAAACTGAGTGTGTAACCCTCATGTTCTGGACCCACGCTGAAGGAGGAATAATCAACATAGGCTTTTGTTCCTTCAAAGTCTTCCATCACTACCCTTAGTTCATAGCTCTTCTTTTGAGTGAGGAGATGAATGATTTCCAAACCTGGCAGAGAAAAAAAATAAACAAATTAAAAAAGATATATTTTCTATTTGAAAATTGCTTGTTGGGTTTTATAAGGTTTTTACCTGATCATGTCAAGTTTGGTGCTAAATAAATGAAACTGAATAAAAATCATTTGAATTGGTCTGTCATCAAAATCTAAGTAAATAATGTCATCTCTTACCCAACCAGTATTCTCCAGATGCCTGTCCAAATCCAGCTTTGTACTGGTCCCATTTGCGGTAAAAGTTAATGGTGCCATCCATTCTTTTCTGGAAAACCTGTGGTGAAATTAGACATTAGAGGCAGCGCTCTATTATATTCTTTGACCAGCTGTGTTTAGTTTAACTGGGATGTGTTAAAGAAGCACCTTCACCCTGATGGATCCAAAATAGCCAAAACACCCAAGGGTTCAATATTTCTTTTAATTAATGTGTATTTTGTTTATTTCTGATGGTAATATACATACTGTCCATTTAGCAACATCAGGTTCATCCTCACAGCCCATGTCACAGTAGACCTGTACAGGGGAGACTGGTCCTCCTGGATAAATGGTGTACACCCCGCTATGACCATAACCCCTGTTGTACACATCATTGCAGTCAGCTGGAAGAAGCACCGGGGAGCAGAGTCCCATTGGAATCAGGAGTAAAACAATAAAAGCCTGCAATAAAAACACAAAACCTGAACCCGAGAAATATTTTTCCTCTGATAGTATTTTAATAAAAATAAAATAAATTGCATTAGTCAGATCCAACTCACCATGATTGCTCCGCTATTGTAATTTTTATGGTTTTCCACAGAGGTATCTTCTAGTAGTTTACCACGATAATCGCCAGAATCTGTGTTTAATTTCCTATTTAATTATTATTTTTGTAGCACAAGCTAAACTACAATAATGAAATCTAGACTAATCTGGAGTCTTATCTGTGTACACGTGTCCATAGACATGTTGTCTTGTTTTCCTAAGTATTGTGAAATCCCTAATAACAGCTGCTGGTCAAAGCTAAATTAAGACAGAGGGGTGTGTACTAGAAGGAGGAGTAGATTATTTTTAACTCCCTTTAACTCCATTTTGAGTCAATACCATAAAAGTAAATTTGGTGGTTGTGGACATATCCTGGTCACCTACATAGGACCTGAATTAATGAACATCCTCTTTGAAAATATCACTGAAAACGAGGACACACAAATGTAGTTCCCTATGGTTTTTATTATAAGTAACTTACTTTACAACTTTTGACTGTGGAAAGAAAAACTGTGGAAACGTTTTTATGTACAATGATTCTGAACTAGTTTTAAACAAATATTGAAATTAATAATGATAGAAAATATCTATGACTGTTCTAATAAAACAAGACCCATAAAATATCAGTCACAGCCTCAGCTTCAAATAATGCTAAATGAAGTACATTTTATTTTTGTCCTTTTTAGTACATAACAATCATTTTAGAAACATAAGACTTCTCAAGCAAAGATCTACCCAGAACAAACATATTTACAAACAGAAGTTTGGAGGTTGAAATGTACAAAACACTTAGTGCGACCTGGTAGGGAAATTGAAAGGACCAGATATATATAAAAATAAAAATTAAAAAACAAAACAAGGAAAACAGGAAAAAAAAAATCCAAAGAATAAACAGTTATCACTAATCAGTAAAATATGAACTGGACTGTGAACAACATGTTTCTCAGGTCAGACAGAACAGTGGTCGAGTCTATAGTGATCAGGAAACAACGATTAATGCGAGATAAACGTAAATATGACAACAAGGGGCTGTATTAGGTCATCACAGAAGTAGTGGCTAAGAATGGCAGCCTAGGTATTTATCACTACTATTATCAATTGATGTCATGCTCAAATATGCATAGTATGTAAAGCAGAGGATGACCTCTAACCTACACACTCAGGTTATGTCAGGATAAAGAGTTGGTCAGACATTACACAATGTGTTAGTTGTATGACTGGGAGTGTCATCTAAGAACTTTGTAAAAAAATAAAAAAACAAAAAAGTTAAAGGGTGCAGCACTACATAGTAGTGTTTTTTACTTCAGTCTCTTCTAACAATCATCTCAAGATGCGACTCCATGGCCCCTGGACTGGAAGCTACTGTAGATGCAGGGGAACTGTCCCACTGCATGCCATTAAACACCTCCCTGAGGAGTGACAGGGCATAAGCAGTCACAGCCCGGCAGCTTCACCTTTACACTGACCACTTCTCCACCACAGACACTACCAGAGATGAGGTGAGAGAGTCAACGAAAACTCAACTGCCACAGGTAGTCCAGGAGTGTTTCCATGTCGTCCAGTGAAGGGCCTGATGTGACCTAAAATGAAACTTGCGCAACCCTATCTTATGTGTCTATTCTGCGTTGGGCACAATGTTGAGAATCGACAAAACATGCAACAATGTAGGAATGTTTGCAGGGAAAAGTGATATAAAATAGCAGCTGATAGGCATAGCTTAGTACATCTGAAGTGATGTTTTCAAAAATAAAACAAAAAAGTATCCATGGTTTCCACAAATATACAGAGTATAAAAAATTCAAAACAAACAAAAATTAATACATAAACTAAAAAGGGCAGTGAGTGGCTGATTTTTAGGCAAACAATTCTTTGTTTGAAACAGTTTATTAACGTGAGTGAAAACAAGCTTCAAAATTGAAGGTATCAAGGCTGACAGTAGAACTGGTAAGAATCCTGTAAAATCAGTGAGAAGCTACAGATGAAATAGGAGCATTAAAACCTAAAATTTTACTCTTCTCATTTATTTGAAAGGTCATACGTAAAATCACCCGGAATAAATGCCATCCATTACACATTATAAATATCCATTGTAGTTAAATGTTGTGTTTTACCCACATTCGCCCTAAGAAGCTGGTCACTTGAAGTGCTTCAGAGACACTCATCTACATTCTTATTCATAATACTTATATGAAAAATAATCAATTATTACAATTCAAATCAGAACATATCACTACTGCTGAGCAACTCTCAAAATAGATTTGCTAGAACCATCTTTTCCAGCTATTGTTGGCCTGAATAAATATCAGTTGAGTCAAGAGGGGAAGACTCCTCTTTCTGTCTGTTAACTGGCTTGAATCATGAATTATATCCGTTTTCCAGCCACACTGGCTAGATAAAAATGTAGGCAGTCTGTATAAAATTAAAGAGTGGTGACACATTATGTGAAAAGCTGGGACAGAAAGAGGGTGACAAAAATCTAAAAGAAAAAAGCAGTTCAGAGAGATAAAAACAATAAATAAAAATAAATGAATTCCCTTCAACATTTAACTTTTTTCTCTTATCTACTTTTTAAATGTTTGTTAGTTTTCAGGAGAGCATCCCTAAGTCTTTGAAATGAAAGACTTGGTTTTCTTCATATACTTTTTTATAATAAAAAACAAGTCCATCTGTGACAGAATTACTTCATTAAATTGTCTGCTGTTTTTTTCAGACAACACATATTTCCCTTTACTTTTTTCTGCAAAAATCACTAGCAGACGGTCCTCGTGATAAACATAGTCAATCCAAATCCAATGAAAATCTTGGAAACAGGCTGACACATATAAACAGACAGGCCCAAGAGCCAGTCCACAGATTCATTTACCCCCAGGTCTCTTTTCAAGCAGAGGCCATGGGATCTTCATGCAAACACCTGCATCTTTCCATTGGCCTCTGGGATTTGAGAAATTTGGGTCTGGGCAGGACCAGCTACTGCTGGACTGGGTGTGGAATCTGACCAATCGGAGACACAGTGAGGAGACGGGCTGGACCAGGGCTCTGGGGACTCTGGAGAGGGGGTCAGATAGGGGTGCTCACTGGGCAAATGGAGGTAATGCTTGGGCGTGGCATCTAGTGCGGATGAGTAGCTGTGCTGGGAAGGAGGAGTTGGGTAATCATCCGTTCCTGCAGTGCTGCTACTAGGCTGGGAAGGCAGAGCCTGAGTGGGCTGGGCTGCAGGTGTGGCTGCTTGTGGAGGCTGAGCAGAAGACTGGGGCTGAGAAGGTTGCTGAGACATCTGCTGCTGTTGGAAGAAAGAAGGTGGAGGTTGTGAGGTCTGGGGTGTTGGTGGTGTAGAGGTGTTCATGCGAGCCAGGGTCTGCTGGTTGGTGATCGTGTGGTTGATGAGCTGCTGCTGTTGCTGTTGCTGTTGTTGCTGCTGCTGCTCAGCAATGGAGGGCAGCTTGACTGGGCTGATAGTGGGTGTGGAGGTAACAGGCGTGGGCTGCAGCATGGCATTACGGAAGATCTGTTGTTGGTGCATCAGCATGTTTTGCTGCTGCATGGCTGGGCTCTGGGGGTGCATGCCTGCTTGGCTACTCTGCACAAGATTCACCACCTGCTGACCACACTGGGAGGAGGGAGGCATCCGGTTGTGCCAGTCAAAGGGCACACTGACTGGACTGACCATGCCCATGTTGAGCCCCAATTGGCCTGAACTCAGCACATAGCCATGGTTGACGTCAGAAGCCATGGAAACACGTCCCTGCAAGGACATTCCTCCAGCTCCCAGGTCATTGAGCTGTGCTAGAGACACAGCAAAAGGGCCACCTCCCTCCAACATGCTACTATGTACCATTGGGGTGTTTGGAACAGACATGGAAGAGTGGAAGAGCCCTGGTGACTGCATGGCCACAGGGGAAGTAGGGTTGGTAATGTAGCCAGCGTTGCTAGCTCCCCCATGGGGTGAGTCCAGTGAGTCAACTGGGGACAGTGTAACTGAGCTCTCCAGTAAGGCACTCTGCATATCCAAGGTCAGCTTCTTATTGCGGGCCTTGACTGACTCCTTCAGACTGGCAGCATGTTGGCCTCCCAGGCTAGAGCCCTTGGCCCCCGGTCGACGATTCTTCTTGCCTTGTGGGGTGTTCTTCAGACTAGGCAGGAAGGCACTGGGAGGGCACATGAGAGGAGACAGGGTGTGTCCCCCAGTGAGGTGGTGTCCAGCCCCTCCATGGCCCTGTGGACTTCTTACTGTGTTGTACTCATCAAGAAGCTGAACAATGTCGTGGTGCATACGCTCCTGAGCAATGTCCCTTGGCAACCTGTCCATATGATCTGTAATCTCTCGGTTTGCAAAGTGAGCCAGCAGCACCTTCACAGCCTCACAGCTACCCTCACGAGCTGCAAGGAACAGAGGGGTTTCCTCCTGAAAGGAAAAATGGACAAAGCATTGTTTTAGATACAAAAATATCACTAGTTAAGCCAGTGCTGGGAGTGCGGCTGCTGTGCAAGTGCATGTCGTACCTTGAGATCCTGCATATCTTTGTTTGCACCATTTTTCAACAGGGCAACAGTGGCATCCACATTATTAACTGCGGCAGCCCAGTGTAAGGCAGATTTACCTAAAAGAGACAGAAAACAATGAGATTACAAGAGGAAAATCTTCATCGAGACATTTGTTTGAGTGACAAATTACACAAGCTTACCCAATTCATCAACTGCATTGACATCAGCATGACAGGTGATCAGTTCCTCTACCATGCCCTCTACTGCCAATCGCGCAGCCAAGATCAGTGCAGTGGAACCGTCATACATCCGGGAGTCAAGATCTGTAGCCCGGTTTCGAATCAGAATCTAGGAAAATGATAAAGATTGGGCTCAATATTATGATTTATATGTATTTTATATGTTGGATAAAATAGATTTTAGGCATTTCCATATCTGTTGTAACCAGTAGACAATGCTTGTTCACATGACTTACCTGGAAGACACCTTGTGCATCTGCAGCCACTGCGGCATGTAGTGGAGTACGTCCGGTGTTGTCTTGAGCATTGGCATCGGCCCCGGCATCCAGGAGCCTCTTGGCTGCATCAGCACGGGCATAACGGGCAGCTAGGTGGAGCGCTGTCTCACCAGTCCGGTCTGTTTGTGCAGCAAGGGATGCACCCTGGTAGATCAGGTCAGAGATGATGTTGGCTGAACACTCTTCATTCTCCTCCTCCTCTGCTACCTCAGGCTCTAAGCCACCTCCACAGAATGATGCCAGCATCAGAGGTGTAAAACCGTCTGGTAGAAGATTTAAAAAAAAAAAAAAAAAGTTAGTCAGTATTGACCAATTCAACTGCTCAGTATGAAAGATAATAAAGTATAAATGTACAAATCACAGTTCCAATCTGAAAGCTTGCATATCTCTCTACCCACCTGGACCTCTGACATTTACGTCCATGCAGTCACTTTCAAACTCTCCTTGAGGTGGAGTGAGGGCCATGGTGGGAGGGACACGAATGTCAGCAGCAGCAAGGTGATGCTGTGTCCATTGTCTGCTGTCCACAGCGTCTTCGCTATCTGAGAGCATACTTGGCTCCTCAACCTGAAGTTGCAGAATGAGAAAACCCAGATTCATTATCTACTTTAAATACAGGCTGAATTGCAGTTGCAAATTTTACATATACATTCTTGTGTTTGTGTATTTGTAAACTGATTAGGATAATTAACGAAGAAAACTTATTTCACTGACCTTAAGCCGTTTTGCCTCTGGGCAGTCTGAGTCCATCCACTGATCACTATGATCTCCAAGGAGAGATTCCTCCACAGTTTTTGGCATGTGTCTGTTTACAGATGGATATGTTAAATAAATGTTTGCCCAAGAAAACAATTTCAGTATTAAGTCCTACAACAATTTTTAATCATATTGGACAGAAATAACTTACTTCATTCCCAGAGAATCTTGGCCAACAGGTTCTCTGCGGTTTTTGTTGCTGCTGGGTTCCTTTTTGAGGAAGAAGCCCTCAGGGAACCAAAGGGTGCTGTGTTCTCTCTTTCTGCGAGCAATCAACATCCCTATGACTAGGATGATTAAGAGGAAAATAGAGGCTATCCCCACCAGTATCAGCATGGCCCACTGAGGTATGGGCTCAGGTGATGTAATAATTTCACCTGTAGTGAGAGGAGAAATAGTGATTACATATTTTTGTCGCATAAATATCACTAGCCTTCTTTGTGTTCTTTAAGTTCCCCTACTCACCGCGGGCTTCTTTCAGGGGATAAGGGAACCGCAGCATTTCTACAGCTGACAAAGCTCCCAGATACTCTGCAGCACTCTCAGCAGTACGGAAACAGTCATCTGTGCACAGACGGTTGTCTATTTCCAGGTACACTATGGAGCTACAGGAGAACAAGAGAAGCAAGTATTTAGTGTAGTGTACAATCTTCATGAATCAACAGAAAGTTTTAATGCTCATTATATGTCTGACTTACCCGATGACCTCCTCCTGAGGCTGCAGCTCCCTCTTGAGGCGGACACCTCCGCGGGTGTAGGGGCGGATCATGACTTCTCCATTGTTGTCCAGCCTGAATTTCAGTGAGGCATGTAGGATACCACTTAATTTTGCCAGGAAAGCTGTGCTGGTACGTAGAAGCTCCTCTGGAGGTAGAAGGACTACCAAAACTAAAACACCATCAGCAAGGTCTTCTGGAACCTTCATTGCACAGTCCAAGCCATCCCAACCACATTCCTCTGTGTTGCAGCCCTGGTCACATCGTCCATCAGCATAGTGGTCGATACAGTAGGTTTCATATATTGGACTGGGGAAGAAAAAAAATCGGAGGATCAACTCAAGTTCAATAAAATCAGTGCAGGATTCAAATAACATTAAAAGTAAACTCACTTGCAAACTTTCTCTTTGTTCTCTTTGTCCTTTTTGCAGTCGAAGTTGTCAAACATACAGTCTTGATTGTTGCAAGCCTCATCACAGTGGCTGTTATTGAAGACACGCCAGCAGTAAGCGTCTGTGCAACGAGACCATGGTTTTGCTGCTAGAGAGCAGTCACCACCATCCCAGCCACAAAGGGGTGTGTTGCACTCCTTGTCACAAAAGCCATCTTTAGCTTTGCCATGACAGTCTGCACGTGGGCACAAGGCGAGGTCAGGAGTGTCTATCTGCTCACACCGTTTACCAGTCCAACCACTGGGACACTGGCAGCGAAAGTATGGAAAACTGGCCTCTTCAGTGCACATTCCCCCATTCCGGCAAGATTGTGAGGAACAGCCCTCATTAATGCGATGCTGACACTGAGGCCCGCCATAACCTGGAGGGCAGGAGCAACGTGCCCCCCTACTGGTAAGTGCACAGCTCCCTCCGTTGTAGCACGACAGCTCCCGACAGGACATGTTTTTTTCACAGTTGGGTCCAGTATAACCCTAAAGACAGACATCATTTATGCATTGAAGATGTGAACTTTAAATACACAATTAAGAAATGCTGATTATCCACAACCTACAGATTCAAATTAAACCCTTAGTGTGAATGTACACTTACTAGCTGACACGTGCAGATGTATCCCATTGCAGAGATGCTGGACATAGAACAGGCTCCTCCATTCTGACAAGGATGAGACTCACATACACTGAACCTGTTCTGACACCTCCGACCTAAAAAAAAACACATTGATAGTAAAGCTCTACAATCAAAAGACTGTGTTTAACACATTGCATTTATAGAGAGGGAGCCGCTGGCAGTTGTCTCACCTGTGAAGCCAGGCTTGCAGATACACTGGTAGTCATTGGGCAACTGAATGCAGTCAAGGCTGTTGGTGGGATTGCAAGGGTTAGAGAGACACTCATTTATGTCTCCCTCACATCTTTCTCCTGTAAATCCAGGAGGGCAATTACAGCGGTATCCACCAACTCTGTCCACACAGGTGCCATTGTTCAGGCACTTGGGAGGAGCGCTGCGCAGCCTCAGAGGTGGAGCACAGTCGTCTTCATTGATCTCACAGAGAACACCTTTAAAAAAGATTTATAAATATTATTAGCAATTTATTATATTCTAATTACATATAGCAAAGACTCCTCAGTAATAGGTTGAGTTAGTTGTATGTGGGCTTCCATACCTAGTGTGCCAGGGGGGCATGAACAGATGTAATGTCCCACTAGATCAATGCAAGTGCCTCCATTCTGACAAGGATGTGACTGACACTCATTGATCTCTATCTCACAGTTCTTGCCGGTATATCCTGGCATACACTGTAAGGACAAATTGGGATGAAGCACTGTGAGAATACTGACTTTGCAGAAATCTGACAGAGAAGCACAAAGTGCTAACAAAGCAAAGGACTTACATCACACTGGTATCCTCCCACATATCCCCTGCAGGTGGCGCCATTGCGGCAGGGTTTGTCTTCACAGTGATCCACTTGACTTTCGCAGTAGCTTCCAGTGTAGTCAGCAGGGCATTTACAATAGTGGGTATTCCCAGAGTTGACACAGTGACCACCGTGGTAACACAGATCATCAGTAGGTAGCCCTGATTAGGAGGATTTGGAAGACAATTAGGATTTGCTTCCTCAGTCACACACAAACCAATGTCATAAGAGATCAAATATTGTAAAGCATGGAACATAGAAATACCTCTTTGGCGAGCCGCTGTTTCACAGGACACCCAAGGGATGTCACAGTAACGCCCTGACCAGCCATTAGCACATTCACAGATGAAGGAGGCGTCCTTTTGACGGCAGCGTCCTCCATTTTGGCAGGGAGATGAGCGTCTGCACCACTCAACTGGTGCCTGGGTTAACAGGAAAAAAATGCAATCAGTCTAAAAGCTAAACTGCTATGAAGATTTAAAGTCTTAACAAGACCTTTTAGCATGTAAGACAATGTGTATGTACCTGGCACCGGTTGCCTGTATAGCCCTTGGGACAGGAGCAACGGAAGGGCTCAATGGAGGCATCTTGACATATGCCTCCATTGAGGCATGGCTGGGAGTCACACTCATTGACCTCATATTGACAGTGGGAGCCAGTAAAGCCTGGGCGGCAGGTGCAGGAATATCCATTGACTTTATCTGTACATGTCCCTCCATTGAAGCAAGAGCTGTGGACAAGAGTAAAATTATTAATTTAAATCTTCAAGTTTTATTGGCATGGCCTTTATTTATGTACATGTGTATTTAAAAAGGTTGATAAAATGCATAGTAAGATATTTCAAATTACACACTCACCTTTCAGTACAATCAGGGATGTTGGTTTCACAGTGAATGCCCGTAAAGCCAGGCCTACAGGTACAGGTGTAGGAGTTAACATAGTCTGTACATGTGCCTCCATTTTTGCAGGGGGAACTTTGACATTCATTGATATCTGTAGCACAGCGGGATCCAGTGAAGCCTGGCAGGCAGTTACAGTGGAAGGTGTTCATACCATCTGTGCAGGAACCTCCATTTAGGCATGGATCTGTAGGAACAGAGGATGGAGGAGAGGATAACTTTAGTCAAGAACAGCATATGTTTATGATTCTGGTGATGTATTGGACAGGAACATACAATTAATAGTAGTAATAACTACTATTAATATACTAATATATATACTATAGCTAGTAATACGGTACACTAAGTTTATAAGGCCACTCACTAGGAGCACAGTCATTGATGTCTGTTTCACAAGTAAGCCCAGTATATCCAGCTCTGCAGGAGCATACAAAGCCTCCAAGTGTGTTAGTGCAAGTCCCACGGTTTTTGCAGGGGTTTGAGATGCATTCATTCACGTCTACATTACACAGCTGACCTAAAGAGTGGAAAAGACAGGTACAAAAATGATTAGCTCAAGATAATAGGTAAGACTTTCTGACATACTTCCCGACATATGAGCTAACAAAAGATGGGCAGGTAATAAGTTACAAATGAAAAGTATGAAATTTGCTGACCTTGCCACCCTGATTGGCAGTTACATTGATATCCCATGTAGTCTGGTGTATGGGTGCAGATGGCATGATTGGCACAGGGGTTAGGGGAACAAGGTGTGAGGACCTCAGCGCAAGTGGGTCCACTGTAAGGAAGCTCACACATACAGGTGAAACTCGCCACACCATCTACGCAGGTTCCCTTGTTCAGACAGGGACTGGAAGCACATTCGTTGATGTTCACCTGGCATAGATTACCTGTTGGAAATGCAGGGGTGATATGGAAAAATAACATATGTTAATGACTGAGCTTGACAGTAAGTGGTAAATTTATTTGCACCCTTCTAACACACCACAAGGGGGAAGTAGACATCATTGAGGAAAATACTGGACATATGTGCTGTACTTCATGGATAGCTCTACTAGTTATAGAGTGTTATGCTACTATGCCACTTTCTCACCTCTAAAACCTTGGCGACACTTGCAAGTGAAGCCATTGAGCTGGTCAATGCATGTGCCAGCATTCTGGCAGGGACTTGGCAAACAGTCGTTCCTGTCTAGGTCACAGTTCTTCCCCACCCATCCAGGCTCACAGTCACAGCGGTAACTGGAAAGACAGGAGCAGTCAGTAGTCAGTAAATCAATAGCTGCAAAGTTCAAAAGTGAAGCAAGAATTAAATGATGTACAAGTTAAAACCTGCAGGAACAACAACAGGCTTGCAAGACTTTAATGCCAAGTAGGTCCTTGTTAGCACACAGTGATATGAGTAACTTTAAACTGTAACACACTTTAACATTTCATACCCGTTGATGTCATCCCTGCATGAGCCATGGACACATGGGCTGCTGCCACACTCGTCCACTTGAGAATAACAGTAAGGGGGCTTAAAGCCTTCAGGGCACTGACAATGAAATCCATTCTCTTCATCAACACATGTGCCACCGTTCCTACAAGGGCTAGATGCACACTCATCTATCTCCACATCACACTTTGGACCTGTCAGGAGACATGTTGAACATAATTTAAGTGAATTTGTCAACATTTCCACTGAGGATTGACTTTTCTTCTCATTTCATTTTCAGAGCATCTTACCAGTGAAGCCAGGTTTGCAAACACAGTCATAACGGTTGATGCCATCTTTGCAGATGCCGTAGTCGCATGGATTACTAGCGCAATCATCAAAGTTCATCTCACAGTTCATGCCTGTGTTGGAAAAAAGGAGTTATAACCCAGTTATAGAACTTTACACAATGCCAGATGTGTGCTTTTGTGCAATAATAAAATTTTGCGTTGTGTGATATATTTGTTCCACATTATTTTTAGCATTCTTCAAGTTACCTGATGTTCCATGTTGGCACTGGCAGATGTACTTGTTGACCAGGTCCACACACTTGCCCCCATTCTGACAAGGGTTGCTGTGGCACTCATTGAGCTGGTTCTCACAGCGATAGCCTGTGTAGCCAGCATCACAGTTACAGGTGTAGCTGGCAATGCCATCTATGCATGTTCCATGGTGGCATGGGTCAGGCTGACAGTTGTTGATATTACTCTCACAGAGTATTCCTTCATAACCTGAGAGCAAGAAAAGCATAGAGTGACGTTAAGTAGTGGTCAGATAATGAATTGAAAGTCCACATCACAAACTGTATCATATGATCTTTCGAAATATATTGTGTCATGTCGAAATACCAGGCAATTTTATCTTTGCTGTCATGAGAACAGATGCCTGAAAGAGCCATCCATTGTCACCATGGCCTCTTCCATACTTTGTACTGCAGAGGGCGCAAGTGTATTTATTGCAAAACAGTCTCTATAGTCTTACACAGTAGGAAGCAATGCAAGTACTACAGTGCAGGTGGAGTATGCTCCACCTGCACTGAAGTCATGGATGTGGTAGCATTTTCGCTTTCCTGTTAAATATAGCAAAATATTTAAAAGGGGTGTTCATTAGACATTGACAACTTGTGAGCTGCACAAGATAATAATATATTGTCTTAATGATAAAGATGAGAGGGTATCACTGCCTGCATCATTAAAAAAATCCTTATGAGATCAAATAATGTGGAAATTACTTTCTACAACTTCCCTACAATCCTTAAACTGGCTTAAGAAATAACTTAAGCAACCTAGCCAGAGTTTGGCACAAGATCTTATGGAAGTTTATTCCAGCTATGTGTGAGATAATTAGTGACTGCCGCTTCACTGTGTTTGGTTTTAATCCCAGGACACTAAGCAGTCCCATAATGACCTCTGACAGAGCCATCCATAACCAAGTTTTGTTTACATAATGTAGAAAGTAGTGTTGTTATCATGAGTAATTTTCCAGACTGGGAGCATATATAAGTTATGTAGGAGAGGTCCCAGAACTGAACCTCAAAGTCATACTAGTTTGGTCAGAAATAGTTGTCAATGTTGACAAAATAGTCCCCATATTATAGAAAGAACTTGAACTACTTTAGTCCAACTAGTTTTCTAATCTATCATTTTGCCTGAATGGGATAGATAACTTCATATCTTCTATAGTTTTGGTTTCTAATCATTCTGTGTTGTTTGACAGTAACTGTGCATTAGGCAAGTAAGTGTTGCCTTGGGTGGTGTGTGCGGTGCATTGCTGAGTTGGGCAAAGTAGTAAAGAAGGGCCCTACACAGGGCTCCCAGTCCTGCTTTTGTTCTCAGTGGTGGAGATAACAATAGACTGCACCACGTCAAACAGGGCCACTTCACTCAACAGAAGGGGCCCACAAACACAGGGAATACCAAGCAGCTGGCCACTGAAACAATGAAGCAGGCTTTTTGGTAGGCACAGTTCCAAACAAACATGTTAAATATCAATGCATACAAATAGTCACCCTATATATGCCGCCTATGTGACAAACTAGCTGGACATTTTATCTCAACTTGCTGCCACATTTACATGACAGGATGTAAAGGAATGAAAGTTAAGATGCAGCATAAGGTGGAGTGTGGGGGTTTAACAGATGAACAGATGTCGAGGTGATGACCAAGGCTCCTTTCTTGGCAACTGCTGGTCCTCAGTGACCCGATGATCCTGAGAGCCGACGATGGAAAGAGGGGGATTAGGGGCCTCAAGTCATTCTGCTCTGCCAGCAGACACCCAGAGAAATAGCTGACCCCCCAAAACACTGAACACTTAAACAAAGACCAACAAGTGGTTAAGGCGCATCTGCTCGTCTGCCTGGGAAGACTTCTAGAGGCGTGTACTGTCTAACAACTGCCCACTGACAGCTATTATATGCAAAACGCCCTTACCTTCAGCACAGCGGCAGTCGAAACCATTGGGCCGGTCGTAGCATTTTGCTCCATTCTGGCAGGGTGTGCTGGCACACTCATCTATGTCAATCTGACACATGGTGCCGGTAAACCCTGGGACATGCAAACAAACAGGTGAAGGGTCAGAAAGATGGTCCAGTGGAAGGGCCCTTGCTCAGGTCAGAGGGCAGTTCTGTCCCCTCTTAGTAGGGCAGGGGTCTTTGGCCAAGGCTGGGTTGGGGAGTGTCTCGGCTGGTTAAGAACATGTCATCTATGCACTTCGGCCAAACCACCATGACCATTACCATTAAAGGACATAATAGAAAACCTATTGTATTAAATAATTTTAAGTGCATATGAGGTAAATGAATGTATAATGTTATCAGGTAGGAATAACTGGGCAGCTCCCAAGTGCAACTTATACAGCTTCAGCTCACTTCACATTATGGTGTACTGATACAATGGTGTGTCTGCACATTCTTTACTCTACACTAGGTCTCTGTGTTGTATCAAATTATATGGAATGCGTGGAGAACAACAACAGCGCTAATAATCCAATGGGGTTGAATCTAAGGCAGTGGGACTGCTGCCTAAAGAAATGCCTTGGGTGAGAAGTGAAATCTCTTCAAGAAACAGTCCAGTTAGATTTAACACCATCAGATATTAAAACCTGGATGAATGAGAATCACCACAGACAACAGCAATAATAATAACAATAGGATGAGGTAAAAGTAGAAGTCAAATCTGCTTTTTTTGAAAAGCTTGAGAAACTGAGCAGGCTTGAATTCAATGGGCACAGTGCCCAGACAGGGGTGAATTGGTGCACTGGTAGCGCACTACACTGCTCAGTTGATTAACAGTGTCAGGATGGGCTGTGTGTTGGTGCTTGGGGTATTAGGGGGTGGAGGGATGGGGGGGACTAGTGGAGACAGTGGGATTGTTTTCTTTTTTTTGGGGAACCCCCCTCCACCTCCTCCTCCTTCCTGCACCAACTCCACTGCCTCAATAGCTAGATGGGGGGTGGAGGGGGGACGTCTGTCCCAGATGTAAATTGCGGACCTGGAAAAGAATCTCATTAGCAGGACTGCTGTTCCCCCCGCCACCAGGGTAGGATGAGGGAGACTGCTGTCCCTTCCACATTCCACAGAGGAGGGGAGCGGGGGTCACAATAGTGTCTTTGTTCAGGCAAGAGGATAGACAGCCTTTTGGGCCTGTCCCTTTGGCTCTAAACACCAGCAGGCAGAAGTAGCAAGGCTGACCCTCCCTTCACTGGTTCTGAGGACCTTTAAATTTTGGCTTTCTGTTCTTACTTCTGTTGACACGTTGTTGTAGTTGTTAACAGGGATGGGAATAAATACATGGAAAAGAAGTAGAATATAGAAAAGCCTCACCTGGCTGGCAGGTGCATGTGAAGCCATTGACCATGTCCCGACATATGCCATCGTTGACACATGGATTGCTCTCACAGTCATCTATGTCAATCTCACAATACGTCCCCATGTAGCCTGGAAGACAGAAGTTCAGATTGAATTCAAATATGTTCTTGCAGCTGAAACAGATTTGTACGGTATTTCAGTTCAGGACAGTTGTAGCGTGCATGTAATTGTGTGTACACTTTGCAATGATGGAAAAGATCCCGAGAGGATCCCCACTATTCCCACGCGATTGACCTGAAGTCACCACACCCTACTGTCCATAGAGCATAACCCCTCCCTAGGTCAGTGTCCCATTCACCAGATGCATGTTATACATTCTTTGTTAGCAAACTATGGAGGGTTACTTCATTGAGGTGAAGCAGAGTGTGGATCAGAGTTCTGCCCCTGAGGAGAGGCTAGCGTGGAATCAGAAATAATCAGCCGCTCCACATGAGCTTTGCCAGGCTGGCTGATGATGAGGAGGGTGAAGAGGAAGGGAAATGAAGGGGGAGGGGGACAGGCTCTGGGAAAAGGCCTCTTTCCCTCTCTGTGTGTATGAGGGGTGCAAAGTGGAGCACAGAGGGGCCCTATTGTTCTGCTCCATTCCCACCACTCTACAACTCATTAGTATTCACAGCACACTCCTCCCCCTAACTGCTCGCCCTCTCTCACATCCAGTCCTATAGACCCAACTCCCAGCTCTAATTTGTATAGTTCCCAAAACCCCAGGATGCATGTAGGACTGTGCGTGAGAGTTTCACTGTGTTTTTGTCACTGAGTGTCCAAACCATCACTTAGTTCAAGCTAATACCCTGTCTGGCTGTACAGTGCACTGAGTGAAGAGAAGAGCCACCATACACCAAATGTTAATGGGGTGCATTACATAACAGTCTACATTGCCAGTCAGTATGGCAGCACTATAGATAACGCTTGTTTAGAAGGTCAGGTTTAAATAATCAGTTGTTCAACTAGGCAACTGGTTTTGAGATGTCTGACTTGAATGAGATCAGGCTGAATTGAGGGTGCTGTGTATTGTTTTATTGGCAGAGCTGAAATACAATTAAATGGGTCTGAATACCTGGCATGCAGATGCAGGTGAACTCTCCGATGCGATCCAGGCAAGTGGCGTCATTTTGGCAGGGCATGGACAAGCATTCATTGATGTCAATCTCACAACGTGGACCAGCATATCCCCGACCACACTGACACTGGAAGGAGCCCTCTGTGTTCACACATTTCCCAAAATGCTCGCATGGGTTGGCACCTGTGGATAAAAGGCCAGGGATCAGTATCTGTAATACACTCAAAAGAAAGACGAAACAAGAGTATATGACCGCGGCACTGACTCATAACTTACCAATTGAACACTCATCCATGTCCTGGTTGCAGGCACCTCCTACAAAGCCAGCAGGACAGGTGCAAATTGCACGCCCATTAAGGGGGTTAGTGTCACACACTGCCCCCTCATTGCAGGGGTTACTCACACATGCATCATCAAGATGGCACAGCAATCCTGTGGAGGAGCCAGAGCAACAAAAAATGTCAGTTATCAACAATTTAGTGGCCATGGCTATGAGAGCAACCTTGACAAATCCACTTACCTGTCTTTCCAACAGGGCACTCACAAAAGAAGGACGCTACACGGTCATGGCAGGTGGCACCATTGAAGCAAACTGCTATAGCACAGTCATCAATATTTTCACTGCAGTCATCACCAGTCCAACCGTTGACACAGACACAAGTATGACCACCGATGGTGTTGAAGCAAGTACCTCCATTATGGCAGGCATTCGGTTGCATAAGACACTCATTGACGTCCTCGGCACAGTATTGCCCTAGTGTGGTTACAGAAATACAGGATCACACATACTTACCACAACACATATATATTTCAGTTGTATTTCAAAGATGATAAATCTGTACCTGTCCATTCAGGTGGGCACTGGCAATTGTAGGTATTAACTCCATCCACACATATTCCTCCATTCATACACTTGTGACCTGGGCAGTCATCCACATTATTCTCACAGTTGTGTCCCTCAAACCCTGAGAGAGATGGAGAGACAAACAATCATGACAGGCACAGTAATATACGAGAGTTTATTAAACATTTGGTGGCCCCTGTTTCAGACACTAAACATTTCCTCTGAAAACCCTGAGATATATTTCCCACACTAGAGGAAGTGTGAACTAGTGTGGGCAGTAAAAAGGTTCAGAGGTGTCTGATTGTTTACATCTTCATATGACGGTTCCCATATGATGCCAGCAACAGCCATGACTCCTGCTGGCTTCAGAGGTCTGTACTCCCCACAGTGTTTGCTTGTTTTATAATCTCTCACAGTTTCAATGACTTCCTGTCTGGCAAGAGACATTTCCTGCCAGCTCCCCTGTGGGAAACCAGGAGGCCCATAAAGTAAATTCCTTCTGTTGTGAACAGAGCAAAGTAGAGTAGAGTACGTAGAGTGCAGGCACGCTGCCTCTTCAACTCTCCCACCAGCCCATCTCCCATCTGCAGCTATTAATAGCAGACAGGAAGCTGACCTGGGATAGAGGCATAAATCTCAGCAACAGCACTAATAGCTACGTCATCAGGCTTAGAAAATCTGTATGTCCTTAGCACTGTGCTGAGGGCCTGGGAAAACAGTGATTGTATACACACACACACACACACACACACACACACACACATATACATGTGTGTGTGTTCTATGATGACAGAGAGCTATTCTACCTGGTAGGCAAGCACATTCATAAGAATGGTCGCTAGTCTGTCGACAGGTGCCCCCATTAAGGCACTGGGACGGGGCACAGGGCAGGGTGGACACCTCACATGTGTGCCCGCTGTATCCAGGTTGGCACTGACAGCGGAAGGACCCTTGGGTGTTTATACAGGAACCCCCATTGAGGCAAACGCCAGGCTTGCGGCACTCATCAATGTCATTGCGGCAGTTCTTTCCTTGGAAGCCAGGTGGGCAGGAACAGTTGTAGTGGTTATTCCAGTTGGCACACCGGGCCCCATTGGCACAGGGACTTGTGGCACAGGCATCAATGTTAGCGCAGTCTTTCCCTGGAAATCAAATACAGAATTGTAACCCATTAACATGAGTAATTTTGATTTCCCTTCTGAGCTTTCTAATAAAATTCTCATAGAAGTACTTTACCTCTGAACCCTCTCTGACACACACAAGAGTATTGTGGGATGCCATTGACCACCTCACTCTTGCAAGCTGCACCATTCAGGCAGGGTGATCGATGACAGGGATCCAGATGCTGACAGAGAACACCAACGAATCCAGGACGGCATCTGAACAAACAAATTCACACACACATAAATATTAGGATGTATTTGGCCCACTGGTCAAAACAGGTCAGACAAAGATATTTAAGTCAGAGCTCCAGTGTCGCTCAAATCCCATTATATTCTGGGTTTGGCAATCAATGCCTAATGACACCTTGGCAGCGCCTGCTGCCTGACTCATGCTTTGGATGCTTCTGGGTACTGGGATGAATTTGCATCAACATTAGCCTGCCCCATATGTACTAACCATGCACTGCTTTGTTCACAGAATGAGATACACATACAGAACACACAAATTTTAAAATATGACGATGGAAGGAGGCCATCTTTCTGTGTCTTGTAAAGCAGACACTCTGCTCAGTCCAGCTGGAAAGCTTCAGTTTCTCCATGTCGGCTAACATTCCTCCACTATTACGGTTTTTCCGCACCTCAGCTCTCATTTCTGTTCTTATGAGAACACACCCAGAAACAGCAGTCTGGAAACTTAACAACTGCCAACAAATATGGACATGAGAAAAATGGGGACTACACACAGCATGCATAAACTGGATAGGAGAAGCAGCTGTTGTATTTGAATTAAGGAACACATTGCATCCCAGCAACTATATCCTGATAGGTCTTTCTCATACAGTGCATTATACAGTCTCAGCACAATGAGTTTTTTATCAGATGGCCATGATTTTGAATTACTCATCTGACAGGTCTGACAGAACAAATATTACTTTATTTTATCATGTATGTGTATTTTAAATTACATGCGTGTAACATGATATGATATGTGTTTTTACACCTCTACTTTCTTCTGTTTTATACATGTAACTCCAGTAATTGTGTATTATGTTCTGAGGGCTGCCAGACTTGCACACAGTGCTATGTTTCAACATATAGGTGGAGGACTGTAGCTGCGGCTGCTTTGTTAATGTGTTGCTTTTGCTTCATTGGCTGTGTAGACATTTTGCAAGCCTGACCTAAACTTGCTTTGCTGAGTAGAGATAAATAGGGCTTCCTGTGGCCCTCGTCAGAGGCCCTTTGGGAGTTTAGACAAGGTTTGGACTCACTAAGGAGGTCACTATAAGCTGGTAACTCTACACCCAAAGTGGAGCCCCTGGCTGGGGACGAGCCCCTCTTCAAACGGGCTGTTTGATGCTGATGACAGGGCAATGATGGCTAGGTTTTGGCCTGCCCTCAGGCTCTACCTTTGGAGAAGAACCCCTAGGCTGGATCAGCAAAGGGTTTTCATCTGGCATCTTTTACAGGAGCTTTACAAATATACAGGTACATATTTTACCTTTTTGATATACCTAAAAAAAAAGACAAAATTTTTTTTTCTGACTTTCACTTCTGGTTAGGAGACTGAAGCTCCTCCAGGTTAGGAAGAAGAAGATAAACTGATCCAGATCTAGATTTTCACTGAAATGGTCTGCTTTCTTTCTAACTAGTTTGCTCCGGTTCAGAAAAACTGGAGACTACTCAGTTTTGTTTGGCTTTTTTTCCCAGCTTTACAAAGACAAAAGTGAAATGGGGGGAGCCACAGGGCTAAGCATGAAGGAGCTAGGCGCGGAGGCATATCCACAAGAATGTGCATATATCGGGAGACAGAGCAAAAAGAATAAAATGTCTCCAAAGTAAGTGGTTGTTGATATAAAGAAATTAATCCAAGATTTAAGAGCAACAACTACAAATTCCAAAAGGAAAGAGGATTTTCCCATGACACTGGCTATAGTACAAGTACATCACAAAAGCACTGAGACTGGATTGGGAAGTTAAGATGAGAAAGCACCACAGTTGGCATTTTGGAAGCCTGTTACTCCAGCTACTCTGCCATCTCCTAAAACCCCCCTGAACGCCAGCTTGCCTTTCCCCCTAACAACCCCCTCCTCTCACGCGCAGAGAGGTCAGATGTCAGAGGTCCCCCGTCTGATTGTGATGATAATGTCACGGCTGGAGGGAGTGGGGTGGGGCTGCTTTGCTGGAGGGAATGTCTTTAGAAGGTGGAATTGGTGGAGAGGGTGACGAAGAGGAGGAGAGAGTGGTCTGGTCCAGCGAGAATGTCATGTCATATTTCCTGTAATCCCTCGTCCCTTGCTCTGAAAACACCGCACTCACTCCTAATGCACGATCCCCGTTGCCTTAGCAACCTCACAGACGAACAAGCAAGCCTGACACCCAACCAATCACCCCTCCCCCTCACCACCCACCCATGGTCCCCATGGCTATTTGTCATGGCTTGGCTGGGTTTATTTAGAGGCAAATTAACTATGTCTGGAATCTGAAGTATCACTAAAAAATGAAACACAAATGTGGCACAAAGAAGGCTTTGAAAAGACAGAGGAAGAAAATTGCTTTTAGAGCTGAAAAATACAGACTGACAGTCAAATTCTTCTGGAGCTGCTCTGTACTTTGGGGATTTGACTGTTGATGAAAGCCATAGAGCTACACTGTTAACAGGCTGTTGTTCTCTGAAGATCACTGCAGTTCTCTGTGGACAGAGAATAACTTTCAACTCATTCCAGGAAATATTGTGTGTCCAAGTGCATGTTGATATTGCACTACAGAGATTAACATGCAAAGTGTTTGGAATAAAGGTGTGTTCAACTATGAGAATAAAATGTGTTTGACCATTAGCTTTGTGTGTTAGTCTATATGTGTGTGGGTGGGAGTATAAGACAGACGATAGTAGTAATGTCTGATAAATTATTTGGCCTCCTCTACAAATGCACAGGGAGCTGAGAAGCCAAAACACACATTCTTTTGTCTAGACCTGACTCATTGCCAACATGCTACTCCCATAGCACACAAATCAGAGTGCTATCAGTGCCGGGACTGTGAGAGACGCGCAACTTTGTCCTGGTGCACCTGAGAGTCTCCTTATCAGGCCATTTACAACCTTGTGGATTCTACTGCCTCTGGGAACAACAGGGCAGGAACTGTGCTTGCGCCTGGGCCTGGCCTATTTGTGGCAGATGTATAAGACAGGTGCAGACTGCTGTTGTGCAATAGGCCACTGAGTCATATTCAGTGAGTGTTGACTTCTGACCTCTGAGGAAGAGAGAGCAGCAGATGAGGAAGGGGTCTTTGAGTGCAGCAGAGAGATGGCCAGAGTGGGTAATCTCCCCATGTCAACACATATGAGGGTTTTTGCCAGCTGCTGCCCCGGCACTATGCATCTGTCCACATCTGTCAGTGCACCTCTGGGTGTCTGGCATTTACCCCTCCTGCCAGACTTTAAGCCAAAACAACTGTGCTGTGTTGCTCATGGGACTAGTCCAGCAGCCAACACGCACACACACGCACACACGAACACTCACACATGGGCCATTTCACACCACTCAGAAGATGTGGTCATCCCTCACAAACACATGCATTAACAGTTCCTCTTAACACACTTTCAAGACTGTTACGCAAAGGCACCACTGCAGCAAAGCAAACACATGCAACAAATCACTGCACGCCCAAACACAAAGAAAAGAAACTTACAACCAGCCTCAACGTCTGAGGAAGGGCAAAAGAGAAGATCCTTTAAGGAAATTAAGGAGGAAAGAAATGACAAGTTTGTTTAACATTTATTAGAAGAGGGTAAAGAACAGATGACATTACAAAACATTTTTGTCATTTGAAATATGACATTCTGACAGTGTAGTGCAATTTATCAGTTATTCTGTATATCAAGTGTGAGGATCTCATTACTAAAACAATGTGATTTATGTACATGAGTTCTGTCACCTATATGTGTGTAATGCAATGCCAGTTTTCCTGCTTTCAGGGTCACTGAAGCAGGGTAACCTGAGCTCATCCTCTCCCATACAATAGCTGCTACTCAGCCAGAGGTCAAAGGGTGGCTCACCTGTGAACAAAGAGGCTGTAATCCCTGACATGGTTCATACACACAGTCATGCTCCACAAAGCAACAAGTATAAATGAGTCTTCCTATCTCAGAGAGCATTTCCTGGGACAAATAGATAGGAAGAGCAACAACAAAATGACCAACTTTTGACTTAGAGCAGTTTCTTTTTTACCCCTGTACTGCAAGACAAACTAATCATAACTATAACTATTAAATATTTTTTGAACCAGAAATAGCCAGAGAAAAATATTAGAATCGTTGGGAAAACTCTCAGAAGTATATGTTTCTTCTTTTCTTCACCCCCTCCTTCTACAAGCAAGCATAGCTCAGTTCAACTCCTGTATAAGAGCCCATACTGACACTGCACTGCCAACAGGAGCCCATCCACCCCCTCACCCCCACCCCCCTCCTCACCCCCCCAACAGCCTCTTCTGCTCTGCTCTCCTCAGCTTGGCTCTCTCTTTCTCAGCAAAGAGCCAGATTGGGGGTTGGGGACTGTTTTGTGGCCCAAATAAAAGAGCTAAAGTAGTCAGAACTCCTTTGTATAAATGGTGGTGGTGGGGGTGGGGTGGTGGGGGGCAGTGACCCAAACAGCTAGTCTTTCAGGCCTGGGCTTACACGGCCCAACAGGCCTGGGCTGTAGCCTGGCAACAGTAACCCATGGTGAGAGAGAGCCAGAGTGAGAGAAAGGGGGTGATGAGAGACAGGGTTTCATAAGGACAGTTGGAGCACTTCAGAGGAGTGATCCCCTACATATGCAGGTAGCAGTGAGCACTGTGCAAGGCCAGTTCAGTCTGGCAATCTAAATGGATGCATGTCTCACAGTTTAAAGTGCATGGTTTGTTTCAACAATTGTGCTTAAACACATAATGGAAGTATTGAAATCTCCAGAGGGAGGTTTCCAGAGCACCCTCTGAGCATGAATATTAAACATGTGAACACAATGATATTTAACTTTCTCTTGAGGAAAGGCGGTAATGAATCTGGCTAAAAGGCTAGAAAGGCTGTCAGTGCCTCCTTCTAACCTCTAATAGTCATTAAATGCTTAGATCTACACGTATAAGTATATAAATCAAAAACTGGAACTTCAGGCATTTTTTTTTTTTGAGTGGGGACAGCAGAGGTCTGCTGTGTAAAGAGAATAAAATGTACTCAAGCAATGCTCAGTTATACTACTATGGAAAAGGCTGGACAAAAGCTTGCCATTTTTATACTTTTCATACACTATCTGAACAAATTTTCCTCAAGTGTCAACAGATTTTTGGAAGAATACTCCCTGACATTTTTCAAATAGCAATGCATTTGCCCATAACCACATTGCATGAATCCCAGGGTCGAGGTCTTTCAAAGCATTCTCCATTGAACTCGACCACAAAACCCCACCCAACCACCTAAACTGAACCAGATTTCTATAAAACTTTGAAATTGAAATTTAAAAGACCCTATCCTGAACCTAGTATGAAAGCTCAACTCCAATGTATTGTCCAGTGTTTTTCCTCAACTTAGCCTTAACAGGAAAACATAATGTGACACAGTATCTCAGATCTGCTAATAGCCTGCTTTGCTCATTTCAAGGCAAACATTTGCTGCACAGTAAATGTGGATTAAATAGAATTACTACAACATCTGATAAACCACACTCAAGTTTAATAATGTTGACAGGAACTTGCATGTCACACTGATTGAGACCAGCACAGACTCTCACATGCTTATAGTCTTGAAAGACAGATTTGTTTTTAAGGCACTGGCAGTGGCTCTTAGTGATAAGCACTGGAGAACACTAGCAAAACACTCAGAATATGTGTTTATTATCTCCACTGTTGCCAACAAAATAAGTCCTAGAGATGTTAAAGAAAGGTGTGGGTCAGTCATGAAACATTTTATAGAACGACCTAATTACAACAATGTAGCAATTCCGTTTTATTTCCATGTAGCAAACTGTTTAACTCCCAAAACCTCTGATGAATCTTAAATTACAAAAAGGTAAACACTGGCAAAATGTTTGGTAGCCTGAATACCAAGATGTCTGTTGAAAGTAGAGTGCTTAGTGGAAAAGTGAATGCCTTTCCCTGAATCATTTAATGATGGACCCATCCCTTCCTCTTCTGAAAGGGTGGGTGAGACTAGGGGAAATTTGCTGGCAGACCTCAGTTATTCCAATCAGGTCTGCCTGAATGTGTCTTCAGAAGTCTCCTTCTCTAGGATAAGAACAACCAGCCAGGGGATGAGACTTCAGAGGAAGGCTTATCCCTACATAAGCATGTGGTTCAGACATACATCGACTCCAAAAAGAATAATAATGCACAAATCCTTACAGGAGGCTCTCCTACCAACTTGCAATAATAGCAAAACTGACATTAATTATCAAACAGAGTTGGTTTCCTGATGTGACCAACAAGTGAGCCCACCGTTTTTCATTTCAACATACTAGGATCTAAGTTCCAAGTAATAAAGGATCAAACAATTTCAGCACAATGCAGCCATGTGGCGTGGATGAAATAAAATGAACCAAAATATGAGAGAGTTGAGTACCATGGAGACCACGGTGCAATGAGTAAGCTGCTTAAGCGTCTGTGATAAGACAGGATGTGCGTAGCATGGAGGTCAGAAGGCACGACTTCCTGTGATGGGGCCTGGGAACCACAGCTCCCAGTCTCCGCTCATGACCCAAAGAGAAGAAGGGACAACAAACTGAAATCTTCCTCCCTGTGATAGTGTAACCTCTTGGTCAGGTCGTAACTCCTCGGCTCATGGATATAACCACTATCCTCCAATTATGTCATCTGAAATTAATGGGTCTGCATCACATTGGTTTTCCTAGATAATGACATGACAATGGCTCCATCTGTCTGTCAGGACAGCATGAGTGATATGGGGTATATGTTGCCTCACAAAATTGCAGAGTAACTAATTGCAAATCAAACAAGTCATTCTAAACATCCAATTTTCAATGAGGCTGGGCTGACAGTATTGTTAAAGGCATTCCTGAAGGGGCTACCAGGGTGAATGGATGGGAGGTATGGACAATAACCTGAAAGCCCCAGAGGGACAGGAGGACTCTTACTAAGCATTCCTTTCTAATCCACCATAAAGATGCCAAAGAAAACACTGGCCCTTAGGTGCTCTGAACTAAGCTAACAATATAATCTGTCTCTATGTGCCTTGGCATGTGTGTATATTTCCACTTTTTAGTGAACTGCGTCTCTCAAAAAAAAAAAAATCATCTGTTATGATAAAAGAATAACTTCAAATGTAGGTGCTGTATATCCCATAAGGAAATGTTGAAATCTCTCTTGATCAAACAGTTTTCCTTAAGAATATGTTCTTTCTACTGAAACACATGTATACAGTAGTTCTTGCTATTTTTCAAAAGTAAAATGAAAAAAAATATTTCAAGAAACAGCACCCAACACTGTCTGGACAACCTGCTCCCTATCAAACTCAAAGATGTCCTCTTTTATCATGTTTTAGGAGGCTGGGAGTTACTCCAGGGTCATAAGGAAACACTTAGGATTTACAGGGTGACTCCACTACTGAGGCAAAGGGCAAAGCATTTATAACATTAAGAGTCCAGTGTATCCATCCACTGGTCTCACACAGTGGAGAAGTCACCACACTTATTTCCATTCAGTTTAGAGGATCTGAGAGGAAAGAGTTGCTCATAATCGGCGATCTGCCACTGTTGAGAAACAGAGGCTGAGGATGAACGGTCAGAGCTGGGACAACATGCAGAGAGAGATAGAGTGGACCCAGCCGCCACTGCACTGTGAGAGAAGCAACATGTGCTAGAGGGGCTGTGAGCTACCGGATTCATTCCTCCACAAGCTTGTCTCTCACAGTATGGGGGCAGCTGACTGCTCAATGGCAGCACCTGGCCCTATGCTTCCCCTTTGTCAAGATCTGACTTCACTGGATTACCATCACAACATCCACCAGCTGTCCTCTACGCAGACCCCCGCCCCCACTCTCACCCTCACCCCCTCCCTCTGCTTCCTACCCAGCCTCCCTCTACCCATTCCCTACCCCCAGTCGGATCCCTCCAGCTGGATCCTCTCTGAATGACACCCTCTCAATCTGCCTAATTATCTATCCTTTGGCTGTGCCGCCGTAGCTCTCTCTAAGCAGCACATTCTGCTCACAGGGCAAGAACTGAGGGGACACAGGCACTTTAACAGGACTTTTTGACTGCTCACCTAAAAAGTCACACTCTATGTGACACTATCAACCGCTCACTGTCAAGTTCAAAATTCTGGACCATTCAGATCATAGAAACACATCCTCAAAAATATTACTCATATATCTATTTTGTGCCAAACAAAGAGTGTGTCATTAAATGTGCAATAATTTCACAGTACAAGATTTGTAGTTTCTCTATGTGACGTTAAACTGTGCTAGTAAAATGTTCATCTGAATAACAAGTAAAAACTCATTTTCAGAGCCAGTGTTTCTAAGCAACTTTATCTCTAGAGCTGGCGAACAGAACGTCAAAATCTCACTTACATGTAGTACTGATCTACAGGCCCCAAACAAACTGGTTGGGTAGCTACACTGACATCCATGTCAACGGAAGTCATCTTCATTAAACACATTTTTATCTTAATTACTGTTCTCACACAAACCACTGTGTGAATTGGCTTCTGAACTCAACACAAGTTGATGCATGTCTGACCTACGTTTACAACTGTAGTTTCACTATTAACACAAATTATGTCACATTTGACTGATGGTTCAGTGAACAGTGGGTGTTTCAAACATGTACATGTATCAGCAGATGATTTTGTATTACCTTTTTAAAATTTACTTTATTAATATCAAATACTACTGTTTTTACACCATGTTCATTTCTGATCACAAAACATTTAATATTAAGTAAGTAACTCTAACTGATACCCATACAACAAATATTAGAATGTGTGTTCACTTTAAATATGAAATACTACTGTAACTCTGTCCTATCTGCAAGTCTGGAGTGACGCCTTTACTAAGTCAGTCACCTAAGAAGAAAGCCAGTATGACTCACAATCAGAGAAACAGACAAGGTGGAGAATGATGAGAGAACTTCCTTGTATGTTAGAGGTATAGTGTGGTATCATAGTTGTGTTTGCCGACAAGACAGAAGATCTGGGACAGTAACAATGGCACCAACAATACATACAGTATTACTGTTACTTGAGAAGATTCTTGCTGTAAGAAAAACAGTTCAGTGGCTGGTCAACAAGCAGAAGCAGACAACCAGTTTCTACACAGAACAATGTATGTGGTTCTGTGGAAAAACAGCAATTTATAGGAAAGTTGTTTTCACTTCAAATTCCTGTCACATGCCAAAACACGTATATGCATCCACATTTGTTTCGGTGTTCTGTATTGGCCTCATTTTGCTGTGGCCTTTATTCTCTCCCTCTCTATGCCCTGTTCTGATGGTGCCAGGTTACAGCCAGGTATCTGGTGAAAGAAAGGATCTTTTCTGCTGTTTTGGATCTCCTGTTTCTATAGGCTCCCGGGGGAAGGGGTGGGGTGGCTCCAACACTCACCTCTGTCTAGGACTGGTCTGACCACTCTCATGTGGCCACGCTCCACTACACTACTCTGCCCTGCTATGGGACTCTTTCTACACTGTGTGGTGTGACATTTGTCCCCTTCCATTAGGAAACCTTTCCTTTTGCACTTTAAATGCTTTTTTTTCTTGGCAGTGGACCAGTGCATGTGATCACAAAGACCCAACTTCTATACACCAAACATATGTGCACATACATGTACACACACAAAGGACTAGAGGATCAGCATACACTACACTAAACATGTGTTGATTTTAACTGGTAAATATGAGCTATGTACCCATAAATAATGTGAGATGTGCTCTAAAGAGTAATATAACTGCATACAATTATACATTTACTCACATAATGACACTTGGCCATCCCTGCTCCAGCTAATGATTGAAAAATGTGGGTGGTAGTCTCTTGTTCCACACGCAGTCTAGTTACACATTAGCTAGTGTCTATGTTTGTATGAAATTACAATCATTATTATTATTATTTGCCTGTGAATAGTGCACTAGTATTACAGCCATCAACTTTAACCCCAGCAGTAGTAGTGGTACTGTTAACCCACTCCTATAAAATAAAACATTTACTGTTTTGGAGGGAAGCAGCTGGAAACCAAGGACTTTTTGTTCTATAAATGACTGTATCTCCTCATCTGTAACACTCAGGCATGTTTCCCAAGCTAAAGAGTTCTTTAAAAAGGACAAATGACCCCCCAGGCAAGACACTGTAGGCTATCTGACTTGACTATTGTCATATGATTCCACACATCCCCCCTTTACAATTTTGAAAAACAAAAGACTTATCACTGCCAAAAGATGTAAGAGCCCAAAAATGCCCAAAGCAGGCGGGAAACAAAGACAGTTCGCCAACAAGAGTTTCTTAAGCCCTTAAAATGGACTCGTATAACTATTGTAAAAGGCAAACTGTAAAACAAAGGAAAATCGTGCACAGGAAAAATATTGAAAAAAAGTGGCAAAACACAGAAGGAAAGTTTTACTCATGCAAGTATCATGTTCTGATTTATGTCTGACAAAGCTCCCTAACAGGTGCAACGGATGAGTGTGGCAACCAAACATGTTGAAGCTTGCTGATGCTCATCTGTGTAGGCCTAATCAATTAGTCCTATCCATCGCCACTTTTATGCGAACGCTGTAACTGAACAAACAGGATATAACGAAGACATGTTCACACCATTGCTCGGGAAGGAAGAAATCAGTTCTTTTTTCTGAAACTTTGAAGAACCAACTGGCGGCGGCCACAGTAAAAAAAATTAACATACAAAGCCTTTACTTAATACATTTCAAAAAGTGAGTTTATAAAGCTCTGAGGTTTGGGAAAATTGTGTGAGCTTTGTTAAAAGGAAAATCACATCTTCATGGTTTTTTTTAAATTGTTGTACATCTTTAGATTGTGGTCCACTTACATGCACCGTGAGGATGAATCTATGCATGTCCCTCCATTTTCACAAGGTCTGTATTTATCCACGCAACGGAACCCTGTGGAAATGGAAAAAATCAGTTAGAGATCCACACAACTGATAATTTATTTGGTGCAATGATACCCTTATATCACCATTTTATCTTATAAATCTTTGAGGAAATAAATCACAGCAAAACTTAAAATACTGTCCCATTGTTATAGTATAGGGAGATCATTATACAATCTCTGTGGAAATATCACAGAGATGCTCAAAATTGATCAACCTTTGGTTTATATAGTCAAGGATACAGGTTTCAAACACATCCCTCTAGATAACAGAGCTTTGCCACTTGTGACATGTTGTCGACACACCCGCATGTTTGCTGTTTATTTTGCCAAAAGTAGATGAAATAAAGTCTTTTCCTTGTTGGAGATGTACATGTATTTGCAATCACTTCGAGGAGAAAACATTCAGTTGCTTGAAAGGGCTTTGTTCATAGAGGACGGGGGGAGCCTCGGCTCATCAGGCAGTGCGTTAGGTTAAACTAATTTTCACCTTATCCTCCCCCTCCTCTCTCCCCTCCCCCTGAAGTTCTACAACAAATACAGTTTTGGAAACTTATTAATCCAAACATCCTGTCAGAATCTTTTTTTTTTTTTTTTTCTTCACTTTGCAGCTGATGTTCCCTCTCAGCTACTTGTGCGCTTCGGTTTTGCAGCAGCGTCCGTTGAGTCTTTCGACTTTTTCCCCACAGAAGAAAAACAACTAGATCAGAAATATAATAAAACACATCTAATAAAAAACATCTGTTTCTTCCATAGAGCAATATGAGATGTATTCATACAAAGAGCCGTGATTATATGTGTGTGCGTGTGGGATATTTTGACACGTGATGCGTGTAAGCGTCCTCTGTGTCTGTGTCTATTAGCAACATCTGCTGCGGTTTAATTATTCCAAAGCACTGGAAAACTTTGAAGACTATCCATTGATGAATTCAAGTCCAGTTATAACGACTAAATGAAAACAAAACAAAACAAAAACAAAAAACAAGCAAAAGTTGTTGTCTTTTTTCACGAATCTTGTCAGTGCCCATTTGCAGCTTTGATGATCAATAGGACCCCAGTTTCACTAGAAATCGGACGGTGTCCGGACACGTCCAGCTGATGCGGCTACAGAATCTTACAAGTTACAAGCGTTGATTGCACAAAGAGAGCAAAAGAGAGAGACTTACCTTCACAAATGTGCATGAAAAATAAAAATGACAAAATAATCCATGGAATATTCCCTTCCATTTCGGTGGAGAAGTTTCCAGTGTTTCAAGTTGGTCTTTTAGTAGAAATACATCCTTTGTTAAGTTCACAAAAAAATAAAGGCTCCAAAATCGATGAGGGATTTTTCATAAAATCAGCCAGCAAGCGTAGCGTTATAGGTCCCAATCCCGTAGTATCCTCCGCAGCTCGGCCACGGCTGCTGTATTTTTCGGTTAACCTCCTGAAACTTCTGACAAACTTTTCCTCCTCGATGTGTCCCAGCGTCTGCTGTCCCCGCCCTCTCTCCCTCTCCCTCTCCGTCTCTCTCTCTCTCTCTCTCTCTCTCTCTCTCTCTCTCTCTCTCCCCACAGTAGATAGTCCGCGCACAGATTCCCAACACAGGGTCCTTAGGGACTTTTACGCACAGCCACCACCACTGCCCCTCCACCCCCAAACATACACACGTACACACACACACACACACACACACACACACACACACACACACACACACACACACACACACACACACACACACACACACACACACACACACACACACACACACACACACACACAAAAACTGAATAGCTTCATGTATTACACTCCATTGCACTCCATAATATAGTGATAAGAGTTCCAAACATCAGAAGCAGCCCATCTGATCCAGTTCTAGACCAAACCAATAGGCAGAAAAAACTTTATTGTAGAACCAGTCATTGAAGATGGTTCTTGTTTCAAAACCAGTAGTTGATTTTTGCAGGTTATTTTGGAGCTTTAAAGCCTTATTGGAAGTGTGAACACAATCTGATGAATATAACAACACTTGTAGCAGTTTTGCTATATCTATCAGATTGTGTTCACCCTTCCAATAAAGTTGGCAACAAACTTTGGAAGGCCAGAAGCTTCAAGAACACTTTAGAAAACAATGACATTATCTATGGTTATATCATTAAAAAAAAGCTCATTTATTATTCTTTTCTGAATTTTCAGGAGCACAGATGATCTGTTTTATATAAACACAAGGTCCCTGATTGTTGGAGGAATCAGCAACTTACAGTGACTATATACCCTAATAGGCTTTGCTTATCAAGATGTAGGGTGATGCTTTGTAACTGTGATGATATTTCTTGGGATCTAAAAACAACAACAAACACAAAAACTATGATGAAGCCTCTGTATTGTGGTAGAAGACTGGAATTTTGGCTTATCTTGTGTGAGCTTACTTGTTTGCTTGTGTGTTTAGAGTTGATGAATTACAGATATGAGATTGGATTGTGTTTACACGGTAGCAGAGAGGCAGACAAACATTCCTATTATCCCCATGGTCCCTGCACCGATTTGCAGTCCTGCTCCCTCAGCCTGCACCTCCTCAGCCTATGGCAGTGGACTCGTTTTCTGCAGCCGGTGTATAGAGCCTTAGTTGTTCTGTGGCACAGAGCGGAGCCGGTTGCTTATAGAGACAATAGCCTTGATTTGAATCATAAAAGGAGCCCGGCATTATGACACAGTTTCTCTCTGCAGGGGAGGGTAGCACACTAATATTCAAGAACACTGCCTATACCCCACCGTCTCCCCTTCTTCATTACACTGCTCCTGCTCCTGGCCTTGAATAAATTACAGGCATGGGTAAAACCATGAATGTAGCAGGCTGGTTTGGAGTGAAGTTCGTTAGTGCTTGTGACGTCATCTATAGGGGTCAGTGAAAAGAGCTTGTTAGGCCTCTCAGACACCTGCTTCATTTGGCATCCACAGTGTGATGAAAGCTGGGTAGTGCAAAGTTTTCAAGGGCTTGATTTAGCTTTTGGTGCATAATGACATGATTAGTAAATCCTGTATTCTTCAATAGCAAATTGCTGCAACTTCCTTAAAATCCAAGGCAAGCTTGCTTACAAGATGATATGCATTCTAATGAGTTTGTGTAAATGTCAAATAGGTGTGATATGCTGATTTTTGTGTTTTCATCTGGCTGTGAAATATGCTTTTTGCCTCCTGGGGATGTAGTAGACACACTCCCTGCTCACTCTGGCAGGTGTTGGTAGTGTTTTGACTGCGGTCCAGTTGGAGGAGGTCCCAGGCAGAGATTTCTCAGTGTGCTCAGGGACAGACAGTTGTATTTACAGTATGTTGCTATCTAGATATTCAAAGTCTGCAAATATCTCATGTGCCTCGTCCCTGTGAAAAACTGCAGGTCTTGATCATTCCATGGAAAGCAGCTGCTGGCATCTTCATGGTTAAAAACAAAATATCACAAGTTAATCGGTGTATTATCGTAACAAAATTGTTCACAGGAGAATCTGCTGAATATTCCAATGTGGATTTTAGGTGCATTTCATTAAAAATAAATAAATAAAACTAGTTCAAAGAAACAAATAACTAAACAAAACAATCTTACCATACTTTATCACATGTGGAATTTTATTGTTTGTGTTGTTCTAAAATTAATTCTCAAAACCACTGTGTAATTCAGTTTGCAAAGAGTTCAGCTGATGCCGCCCCATAAGATTTCCCTTTTTTGCAATACGTGCTGCTGGTCTCCAAGAAAAAAAAAAGACCTGTTGAGAAAATTCCAGTTTGTCTTCTTTTCTTTCTGATCTCATTAGTGGAGATGGCTGCTGAGCCCTTCCCTCTGGAAATATGACCTCACCTTGATTGTTTCACAACTGAAAGAGAACAGTGAACTAACCCATGTCTGAACCACAACAGTAGTACTGCTTCTAGTTTCTTTTTGTCCCATTTTTGTCCTTTTTATTAATATTTTAATCACTTTACATTGTTGTTTTGTCATCTCTTCTATCTCTCACCTTCTGACTTGTACTCTCCACACACACACAAACAGAAAAATAAGTCAGTGTTTTGTTTGGATTAGAGAGAAAGTGTGAGAGTAGAAACCCTGGCGTCAAAATTCTCGCGCAGGACTCAGGGGGAATCTCCAATCACACAAACAAAGATGTGACAGGTCAGGATTTATAACTCTGCTCTCTGCTGGAAAGAGAGCGGCGCTCCCCTTTGAAGAGTTGTTGCTCATTGTTCATAGATGTAAATATGAAGACATAGCAAGCCAACATCTTCGTGTACACATTTTAAGTAGAATTTGTCTCTCAAGGAGCAGCTCTGTGCCTTTGTACACCCAGCTGTACAAAGTACTCTGTAATTCCTCCCATTCAGCATTTGATACCTTAGGATAACATGCACTATTGTAACACACATTCCTAACAGAGCAGCTTTTATACAGAGCTGCATGTGAGAGACTATATGATTGCAGTGTCAAGAGTGAAATCTAAGCAAAGCCTGTTAAGAGAAGACCACCCATGGATGAGAAGTAAAATGGTATACTCATGCTATTCCTATCTTTCGTAACCCTGGCTTGCTTTGCTCTCACACAGCAGGAGAATGTGTCCATACACTGCAGGGGTCATTTAGGTCAATTTAACATAACATTTCTCTGACAATTTGAGTTTGCTGTTCATAAGAAATAAAAATCATGGTAAGTGTGGAGGAGCAAATTTGAAAACTTCTTGCCACCTACTGCGTTTTCTCTGCCATAACAACAGTAACAGTATGATGTCAAGTGGAATTGCCAGTAAGAGCCCGCGTATATGGTGTGGTCAGCCAGCTCCCTCCTTTCATGTTCAGTGGCCTTTCAGAGCTAGCACGCTCCGTGCGATAGGGGTGCTAACAGGCAGTATGTGTGGACACAGTGGACGTGATGACTTTACCACCCAGACCAGACTGATTTATGTGGGAAAAGCCTTAAGAGCACCCACAGAGAGTGTGGAGAGGATTAGAAGCCCCTCTACAAAACTGGTCACGGCCACTCAGCAGCTGAGACCCCCTACAGGCAGACATCAGGGCCAATTGCTGCACAGTGTTCAAGTTGATGATCTTCCTACTTCAAAACTGTATGATCGCTTGTATGGTATCATCATCAAGGATTTGAAGAGATACTTGGCACACTCCTGATGGTATCTGTGTGTGTGGTAAGACACAAGCCCCATCCACACAGCACATACACTGCAGCTTGTGTTTGTTTCTGCTCAGTTCTGGGAAATTGGAAATAATTCCCATCAAGAAAGGAAAACCTCTGCTATTTCCAGGAAAGCCTGAAGACACAGCAAAAAAAAAAAAAAAAAAAGAAAAGAAAAAGAAAAAATAAGAAAACCAGCAATAATATTTCCGTTGTGTCTGTGCTCACAAGGGATGTTATTTTCTACATTTTATATCCTAACTAAATGTAGGGAGGAAGTATTGTGATGTTTTTGAAAAGTGTGTATTTATCTTATTACATTTAGGTGATACCGTTCTGGGTTTTCTTTGTTCTGATCATCTCCACATTGTTGAAACAAAAAGTTGTGGATAACAACATTGTACAACATCTCTCTCTCCTCATGTAATGTAGTAATTTGTCATAATTCACATACAAAACGAGCTTTCTGCTGGAGTTATGTGGCTATTTATACTTTATGTATCATCTTTCATTGCAATTGTCTTGTTCTTTTCCATCCACCCACTCTGACATACAAACCCACCCACTGACCCACACACACACACACACACACACACACACACACACACACACACACACACACACACACACACACAGTGACTTAGTGACTGGAGCTTTTTGCCTTAAGTAAACACACGTGAATGATGGATCTTTCTTTGGATTGTGGGAAAAGTGTTTGACTTTCACACAAGCTCTCTAAACGGCTATTAAATCCAGTATGTGCACACACATCTAGTTCCTGCAGATGACAGGGACAGAGAGAAAGAAGGAAATAGAGTTTTACCTATGGGAATGTTCTGTGCTTCACTGGATCTCCCTGTGTTTCTTGCTAAACAGTTGTCTCAGAGGACAGTAGGACAATAGGACAGTAGGAGATCTCATGGACTGTAGAAATAATATAACCAGGATTCTCTGCCACTAGTCAAGATGGGGAATTTTTGTCCCTTTCCTTTGAGATATAAATCTACCCGGGGGTGGACAGTAGACTGAGATTCAGTGGAGGGTCTGGAGGTATTTGTATTCACATGGCAGTGAGAATGGAGGGCAGAGAGTGCAATAGACATCTCTGTGCAGGAATGTATTTCAGACAGAGCTGGAGACTGGCCAGCTGGAGGAATTCAGAAAGCTATGACACTGTTTCCGTGTGAAATAGCTACTTAAGACCACTGTGAACAGCTGCCGGACAGTGCCACCCCCCACCACCATCACCCATCCACCACTTCCACCTCCTCTCTCCCTTCATGGGGCTGTAAATCTTAAAGGAGAACGGAGGTGCTGGCGACTTGCTGAAAGGGATCCGGGGAAGATCCTAGGGTTTAGTGCAAAAGGTCAGATCTGTGCTAGCAGGCCCCGGTGCCGAGACTCTGGGCTGATACTCACTGATGACCAAGACACACACGCTTGAGGCTGGGGTGTTGTCCACACTAGGTCTCCACTGTTTTGGCAGGATTAATTGATCTGCTGTAAGGAAGAGGGCACTAAAGGCCTACGACAACAAGAGGGCTTATCTCGAAAGGCAGAGGGTCATTAAAGTTATTTGACAAAAACATGTTCAGATCCATGTAATCTGACAAATAAAGCAGAAAATAACTTGGGGATGTCTGCAGAATTATCACAGTGACAGCCTTGAAAAGTGTTCCATGTGGCATATGCTCCACTAAAAATGTCAAATAAAAGACATATTGAGAAAAATGACTGAATTATAACTGCGACTGATCCCACATTTGCCTCTGAAAACCAGAGGAGAAAGACATGGAGGGGTCCCGAGCTTTCTGTTCATCCTCTGTCCCTCCTGAGTCAATTGTTGGGGAAGCATGGTGTCAACCCTGTGCCATCAATCACCCCTTTTCAGAGGAGGGCAGACAAGGCGGGGACCCGCCCCCCAGGACAGGGGGGTGGAAGTTCTCATGCCCTCCCCGCCTCCTGAAGCCCCGCGCCCCTACAGACAGAACTCCGACAGCTGGTCTGGCCATTAGGGGTAGGCCGAGACCTGAGGGCCCCTGCACAGCAGCAACAGCTGCCAGCCCACTGCCCCCAACTGCCCCGCCAACACAGCTCAATAAAATCTGTATTAGAACAGCAATTTATTGTCATTCCTTTACATTCCTTCACAGAGATGGGCACATTATTTATCATAATCAATTCTTTTCACTTGAGAACAGTGTATTCTGGTAAATATCTGTATAAATTTATATATGTGGTTTTCTGTGGTTTTGTAAATGTTGTTCATTACGAGAAACATCATCCGTTTTTGTTTGCACTTGACTAGCAATTATGCAATTTTTCACTCAGTGGGTGGCTGAGTTGTTTTGATCCCATAGCACAGTGTTCTTCTCAAAGCTGAAGATGATAGTCTACTGCTGATGATGAGGCTTAATAACCTGGTGATTTGTAGAAATTACAATATTCTTTAATGGAACAATACTTATCTGGAAACACAAAAATCCTTGTTAAATCTGGAAGAACCCACAAAGGGGACTCACAACAACTATTAAGTGATATTTTGTGTGTTCATTTCATGTTCATTGTTTTATGTGAATTGTCCATCTTTTACAAATAAAAGATGTTGACAAGTGCATTTTAACTGCATAACGCTGGTATTAAGAGGTTCAGTCTAGTTAGTTTGTACTCACTGAAGATAATAATGCCCCCTTAAAAACCAAACCAAGATTTACGTCACATACTTGTCCGACCGATTAATTTTTATGATGTGATTTGTAATGCAAGCTCCTTCAGCAAAGATCAGTAATTTGGGTCCAACAATGGAATCAATGCAGGGTATTATTTAGCGGGCTGTGACTGTATTTACAATACAAATATCTCTGTGTCTATGTGATTTCAGACAGAGCTTTCATTCGAAGATTGCTGTTTGCAAATGCGTGCTGATTGAGATAAATGCATGCGTGAAGACTTCTGAGTGAATGTGTGTGTTCCGCTGAGTGAGAGAAAGACAAGAGACTAGAGCGTTAGAGGAGATTACGCCACACTCCCTCAGGGTCCTTGTTACTCATGCACTACTGGTGGCTGAGCGGTTCCCACACTTACACATGGAGGTGAGACAGGCTGCACCCACAGCCCCACCTGTGGCTTTGCATGTCCCAGCAGAGCCCTCCTGAGCTAGGATCTTCCTTAAGAAAAAGAACAGGGAGAAAACACTAAACCTGGCCAGTGTGCAAGCAAAACAACAGCCAGTGAGTAACAATTCTAGTGCATCAGGGTATAATTACAACTAAAGCGAGGAAAAGAATGGGATAATAAGCCTGAACCTACCTACCCCCAAACCCATCTCCTGCTACATCTACACATATGCATGCACATAGCTTGAAACAAGGACTCAAACAATTTTCCCACAATCATATATCTATCTACATTAGAGATAAGAGAGGATTACGCAAAAAGCACTGAACCAAACTTGGTAGAGAGGCACAGACCAGAGAAAAACTCAATATTTTCCAAAACAATATGAGCACATTCTCAATTGTTTATGATGTACGGATCATGATGTGAAAATTAGACTAATCAAAATGAATCTAAATTTTTTATCTCTATAGACGTGCAAAATTGTTGGGCCTTGATGGAGGTATGCCCTAAATAATGGGTTTCTGCTGAGCTGACCTGTTTGGGTTTTGATGCCTCTATGATATTACCACTTTGCAGATGGACAGTGGCTATTTGTGAATGTCTGGCATTAGTCGTGCCAGCGCAGTCCAATGTGAGACTGAGCCCTTGCCAAAATCAACAGGCCTGCTCGCTTTGTCGGCCAAGCAGTCTCTGATTGTGAAATCTGTCGCGGAAGCCCCCGGCCCTTTTGTCCAAGCCCACTGAAGCATTGTAAGATTACATGTGTGGTTATTACCCCCACCATTCTTCTCTACATCACAGTGGATTGGTTATGGAAGGAAGGAGCAGAAACATATTCAGTCAAAGATGTTATTGTACATAGACACATCACACCAGCTCTTGAACATTATTAAAAAGTGGCTGGTGATGCTGTAGTCACAGGAAGTGAAAGCAAGGATCAATTCGAGAAAAAGAGGTGAATTTGGCAAATGATAGGTTGACTGGACATAGATTGAAAGGTACAGTGCATGCCACATTCCTTCCTCAGGCAGTGGCTGCCTTAGAGGCACACTCAAGTGATAAGGAAGGCAGTAATAGAATAAGACGGGATGGGTTTAGGGTGAAGTGTCGATATGACTTAAGTGCTCTGTGCCAGAGGGCTGACTATCTTTCTTTAAAAGGAACCTCTTAAATGTTTGTTGACCACTCTTTTGATAGGTTGTTTCCAAACATACCATTCGTGCACACTGAAGCAGGACTACTCTAACAGATTATATTTCGTGACAAGACCTAGTTGCTTAAATGTAGATAAATCTAATTTAATCATATCACTTTCATACATTAAAATAGCTCTTTGAATTCCAGCTGTTATCCCATCATTGTCATTATTTTAGTGATATAAGTCACTTAGGTCAAGTATATGCTTGAGGTATAGTATCTCTTTTCAGACATGCTTGATAGTGGTCTGGAGTAGGTGGATGGGGTGACTGACAGCAGCAGACATTCCACACCACATCACCCAGGGGCAGAGGAGAGAGGAGGGCTTGCAGTAATTCCACTTTTATTAAAACATATTGAAGAAAAACTTCATGCTGGTCTATGGCAGGAGGAGGAAAAAAATCACCATGCTGGCTGGATCCAACCTCCCTTTCACTATCTGGAAGCTTGCGCCTCTAAGCTCCTAAGAATGTTTTATCTTTTCCTCTCAGTGCTGCCCTTCCAACTTTTCTTCCTTTCTTCTCATCTTCCTTCTACATTTCCATCCACTGTTGTTCAAACAGCTGTCCAGCCATCCCTACTCAACTAGCTCCTTTAATCTATCTGTCTTCATTTGTGCTATCCCGCCCATTCTCTCACCCCCACTCTATCAATCTCTTGTTCCTCCATTTCCTGTCTCATGGCTTGCTATCTCTGTCCATCCACCTCAGAACTGAACAACCCACAGTTTTTGCTGTCTGGAAACTCTGTGACGCCCATCCCTTCCTGCTTATCTTGTCCCGTGTTTTTCCCTGATGTCCTGCAGCTTTAGGTAAAGGTTGTGTTCCTGGGTGGATCCCAGGCTGTGTAGTGCTAATCTCTGCTGAATGGGCACTACACCATTATTGAGGCTCACTTTATTGTCTGGGCAATTTTACAACCATGCCTCTGGCAGCACTGACCCCAGTGACCTGGTCACTGTCTCCCCAGCAACTAATGAAGGGAGTGTGATAATGCATGAGAGAGGAGGTTTCACCTCAGGATGGTGTGACTATTGGGCAGAGGGCAGACACGATCAGTCTGTCACAAGTAACTAACATGTTCAATTCCTCTGTCCCTGCTGTTCAGTTATATTAATCCTCCAATATCCATTGCCTACAATTGTGCCCCCCTGGTGCTTCTAAGCCAGCTGGCAATTCCAAAGGAATGTTTAGAATATGAAGTCAGGAATGCATTATGTGTAGATACGATGTACTGGATTATCCAGAATCCTGACAAAAGTTCAATTTAGCTGCAGCCATCTTCCCAGGATTCTGCGGAAGAGAGAGGGAATCCAGACAATCCAGACATTCCTGAGTTCTGTTGTGTTCTCTCCTACTCTCTAATTTAAGAGCAGCTGTTAGGCCCTGCAAAGCCTCAACCATCAAAGCTGGGTAAGGAGGTGGAGGCGGGATGTGTGAGGACAACTGATGTCCCCTATCTCACTTTCCAAGATTGTAGCACTGACTCTCAACAGAACACCTGTGGCAGGTAGGATGGAGGCTAGATTACAGGATAGGGGATCTGCAGACCCCAGCAGTAAAAACAGAAGTCACTTGACTGATGGTCCAGTGACAAATGTAGGTTTGTGCACAATTGACGTATTATTTGAAAGTGCATTTGAAGTCTATACACTCTTAACACTCTGGAAACAACTAAATACAATGGAAACTGTGTGAATGATTGTTGGAAAATCATGACATACATAAAGATTAAGATAATTTTAGTTTGTTTGACATGTGAAATCTTTTGATTTACTCCTTTTTTTTTCTTGCTTTTTTCTTGCTTTTTTTTTTTTTTTTTTTTACAAATCTATCATCATTATTTCAGGCCTGGTCAGACTTAATCAAAAACAGAGTGTTGGAAACATCAAGAGGCAGTGCATATCTTCTCAAAAATATTTTTGTTTTTTTTTTAATTTTTTTTTTACTTTGTTTGTGGTTCTCACACTGAAAAGTGAAGGCCCATGCTGGTTTGATTGGACTGAAGCAGGCACCTGCAGCTTTGGAGAGAAAAACAGGCCTGAAATCACCTGTTGTGCAACTCATTCATATTCCTTTCGTTGAAGAGTTAGCCAAGAGTGATGATTGCACTTTAAGTCATGAGATCTAGTGTCTGGGAGGCTTCTCACAGTGGCGTCCTCCCTAAATAGGAGCTGTGCTTCACTCAAAAGAAAAAAAAGGCAGAGTGCTAATGAAATGTTTGAAACATGTGAGAAAAATGGATTAAAGATTGAAACATACTTAAAGTTACACTCTATCATTGGATATAAAAAGTGTCATGTAAGAGCATGATGTGGTGCTGTGTTTGGAGCAACCCTGTGTGTTTAGGTGTGCTTATGGTCTAAGTTTCTCACACTCTGGTGAACATGTTGAGACACGAAGTCCCTGGGGGATCCCAGATGTGGTCCACACTCTGCTCTATGCTAACCCCTAATTACACTATTGGCTTCGTTATGGGACGTAATTACTAGGAATCATTCTGTGATTCAAACTAGTGAATACCAATTGATTTATTTTCTCCTCCTGTCTCCATGTCTCCATTCTACATGCATGCACTCAGACATGCTACTACAATAACATGTTGAATATACAGTAAACAACATAGACTGCATTATCCAAACAACACAGCGGTTTGTTTTGTCAAGTGACTAATGCAGTAATTTGCTTTTGCTACCATCAAACTCTTTATACATTTTCCATTTGTCAGATCAGTGACACAGAAATGCCCCTCTGACTCCAATTCTAAATATTTTTTTGATTCATAAAATATGGGATACAGACTTTTCCTGCTTTGCAGTAGGCTTTGGATATAGATTCCACATATATGAGAAAGGGCATCTAATGGGTCTCCTTGACCTGCACTCCCATGGAAGCTGCTGTTTCGACAGCTTGTTCTAATTCCCCTGTCTCTCCAAGCTGCTGTAGGACAAACAGGGAGGAGGAAGCACTGAAGCCCCACATCGCTACAATAAGAGCAGCCTCAGGGGCACAAGGAGGAAGAGGGTCAATGCAATCACAGTGGGGCTTGAGGCACAGGATTGAGGGGGTCGCAAACAACGGAAATGGGTAGCCCACGCCCTCATATACTAGGGAATTTCTCTCCTCCACATGGGGTCTGCTCTTTTTGTGGTTTTACGCAAACTAGCCCTCAGTCCCAGACTGTTTGAAGTTTCACTGAAACCTAAGTCCTTGGTTAATATCTCATTTCTCAGAGCATGCAGGGTCTACTCTCAATTTCAATGTTTCCATGTGTAATACTGGTCACAGTAAGACTGTGTAAGAGTGATCTGTATAATGCAATGAGGGTTAATTTTCCAACACAGTAGACAATGAAGAAGTATAGTGACTATATAGAAACACTGAACTGTATATCTGGATCTGTCACAACTCTGTTTTAAAACGAACCACATTTTACACACCACAATTAGGCACTACCACCGCAGTGGTTGCTGAAATCAACGCTAAATGAATGAATGTGGGGCATTGTTTAAATAAAGATCACATCTGACACTCAGTCAAGAGACATCAAAGGTGAGTAAAATGTGGCAAGTCCTTAGGAATCCTTGTGTTTACTTGAAGTCAGAAAGTCCCTCCTGTGACAACACTGAAGGGGCTGGAATGACTAATGCCTGGATTTCCTTCTCAGCACAGCCTTCGCAAAAATAAATTTTCCATCATGTCATGTCCTGGACAAAGGAGTGTGGAGTGGTTGGTTGAATTTAGAGAGTGATATTGTATGACACAGATTGAAAAGTACAAGGCTTGGTGTTTGCAGTTTAACAAGGACAGTGAATTACAAACAAAGTTTTGGAAGATGGAAAAAAATGTTAAATTCAGTTGTGCTAAAGTGAAGTGCAGTTTTCAGATTAGATTTTAGAGGGGACTGGGCTAACATTGAATGAGCTGAATGAAACTTTTGAGCAGGTGGAGGTTTCATTGTAACACACTTTGGTTATTATTTGAATGTTTAGTCTTCTCTAAACACATCTGGCTCACACTAGATCTACAATTCTGCATAATGAGGCTAAAATGTGTTTCATCTCTGTTTTGACGGGGGCTATAACATGAATGTTCGCATGTTCAAAGCAAACGAGAAACTCCTAAAGAGACAGGCATTCAGGGCATACAATCCTCCTGATGACAGAAACACATGCTCTGTGTGGGCAAGCGGCTGGTTTTAAGGCCATAAGTGACTCAGCCTGGCACCCTGCACATTCTAATATTTTCCACAATTTAGTCATGTCCGGCTCACTATGTCTTCGCCTGTGTATTTTTCTCATAGCCTAATGAAATGTTGTCTTTATATTCCTTTTTTTTTATAACCAGCCAGACCACTGTGTGCACATTTCAGGAGTTCTGACGTTTCAGTAAATATTTCATTGTAGCTTTGTTAGTACACATGCAGATGTTGGGCTGTGTGTGTTTGTTTATGCTGTGCGGTGAGGGGACTTTGTGTGGGAAAAGCTTCTCTCCATCGTGGGGATCGATGAGGGATAGATAACAGTGCTCAGTGGCCTTGGTTGAGCATGCATGAAAAACATTTTCTTGTGTGAGAACTGCTTAATTTTTTTCTTAAAATGAGCAGCAGCAAGGTCACCCTGAGAACCGCTACAAAAAATACGATAGCATATTATATGGACTGAGGAAATGTTCTCATTATGTAGACACCCTGTTCACCAAAGCTTTAACTGCTTTGGTGAAGTTGTGTGTCAATCTGATATACAGTGATTTAGCAGCTGCTATATTTTAGCTTTCTCCAAAACAACAGATGTGGCCAGCCGAGATCCAAAAATGCCATAAAACTACTACAAACAGCTCGTGTGTTGTAATCAGAGTCTTGTGAAACAAAACAATTGTGCTCTGGTTCCAAAAGTGCAATACAAGTCCAGTCTCCGCAGTGTGGATGATCCAATGCTCAAACGGCTGTAGTTGTGTTACAACACTCATCAACTCCTTCATCCAAGTGGGTAAATTTTATACAACTTGCCACTGATACTTTGATACAATATAGAGACTGATGTAAGTTGTTGACTATTTTGGAGTAGTAGGTGTGCTAAAATTAAAACATCATTCTAAGAACAAATGTGCACTCTATTGTTTTATGGTGACGGCTGAAACAAAATGATTTAATATTGAATCTTTTAAAGCGTAAACGTTCTGAATATAAATCAAAGTTCATTACTTTTTTCAAAACAAGAAGCTCTCTGGATGCGCCTCATAAGATTTTTTGCAGTGTGCCATTTTCTCATCCTTTCTTTCCCATTTTAAAACTGCTTGACAGATTTGTACACTCCACAAGAATCCTGGAAATTTTTGGTGTCCCTGTGTTTTTGGATCTTTTCCATAAGCTATGGGTTTTAGTGTGGGAATCAAGGACAGAGAATGGAGGATGCAGGAGAACAAGCACTGTCTGTCAGTCAAACATATAACATTTAATAGGAAAGGGGCCCAGACAGGGAAGGTAACCTAACCTCCTCCTCCTCTTCTTCTTCTTCCTTGAAGTCATAACTTTAATTGCTTAACTTTCTTAGAGTACATGTGTCAGCCCTGAGCGCCACTGAGCCTCTGGGAACCCAACGGTTGATGTTAGGATAAGACACCAACCTGTTCGTACGTGATTTTCCATCTACATCTTCCACTCAAACTTATCGAGCTGATCTTTATCTCTCACTTATCACACTCTCTTAAAACAAACAACAATACGCGTTCTTGCGTACTACCCTCTGTTATAATGTTGTTATAGGATTTAGGAGTCTTAACTGTACGAATCTCAGATATCATCCTTGCATGCAGAGTGAAGGCTGCTGAATAACTGGGAAACTCTGAAAACTCTGGGAACCGGTGTTCGACCTCCACTCTTCACTACTATCTGTATCACACAGTAATGAAGGCCTTCTCTCTGTCTGCCTGAAAGCAAATATATATCACCTTTAACAGGCACACATTCCAGTACTAGCACCATGGGAAAACACAAACTTAGAGCAGGACATTGTTTCCAGAGTATTGGGACAGAGGCAGAGAGAGAGAGAGAGAGAGAGAGAGAGAGAGAGAGAGAGAGTGTGTGTGTGTGTGTGTGAGAGAGAGAGAGAGAGAGAGAGAGAGAGAGAGAGAGAGAAGGAAAAAGAGATTGTAAAGCACCACAGGCTAAAACTAAACAAAAGGTCAAGAGTGAGGGAAAGAAATTCTGTCTTATGGCTGTTTTAAATCAATACAGATACAAACTGAGTGACTTGAAGAAGTCATAAAGGGAGCATATGCACATTGAGTGTGTCAGCCTCTGTTCTGCTCCTCCTTTGTGTTGTGCTTGCAGCGACCCTGTGTGTGGTCTGAGTGGTTCCCGTCTTCAAGGAGCGAGCAGATCTCTCAGACACTTAAAACTGCAGTCTCACACACAGCCACTGATGAGCGCGGAGCAGAGAGAAAGAGAGAGAGGTCCAATAAACAAGGCCTGTTTGATCCAGCCGCAACCCAGCAGCCTGCCAAGTTCCCTTTGTCTTAGAGAGGACGACGCCACAGCCGTCACACAGACTGCTGTCTACCCACTGCTCTTAGCTGTGGTGAGGGGCATCATTCACATGCTGCTGTGCCAGTAGAGTCAGAGAGGAGAGAGGGAGAGGGAAAAAAGTGGCTTGAAAATGGAGAGAAATCAGGCAGATAAAAATGCATTGCTTCACTGTATAATCAAACTTGAATGTCTGTTTTTTATTTCCATGCAGTATTTTCTAAACAGCTGTAACAGGCCATTGTGCAACATGCAGGTGATTAGGTGGCAATGCTTTTTCGAAGCAATGATCGATTCAGCCCACTGCTGTTGGGGGAATACTGGAGGACTGAGTTTGCAAATCCTTGTAAAATATTGAAGGGGAGAAAGCCAAATCCACTAAATTTGATAAATGTAGATAAGTGGAACCAGAATATCTGAGCTATTGTTCTTTTAGACAGCAGTCCCTTCTAAATACTGAACTTGAAAAAAACAAAACAAAACAATGGGATCTCATTGTTTTATCTGCAGTGGAATATAAGTTTTAAAGGAAACAGACCCATTTTAACAATGCTGGTAACAAAAAATGACAGAAAAACATCAGTAACAGACAGAGTTAAATCAGTGTCTAATTTTACTATGCGGGGGTCTAGGTTTTTGTACATGAGAACATGAGCTATGAATTCCTATAATCAGGCCAAAGAATTCACCTTACCTGACCCTAATGCTTGCACACAATAACTGTCAGCATGCCTCTTTAGTTTCACAGAGGCTTCAAGCCAAACTGACATCTTGTACGATGAAAACAGACTGAAAAGGTTTTGGTAAAATTGTGTTCTTTGCATCTTGGCTCAGTGGGGGTTGGAATGGCTCCAGCAAAGTGGCAAAGCTGTGCTTATCTTAACGAAATACCATTTTGTAGAGTCCATCCTCTAAGTCGGGTTTTGTGTGTGCTAGATCCCTGTGTTCCTCTTTGGACAGGAGGAAACTCTAAACTGAGCCCTGGATCAGGTGCAACCAGCACAGCTATTTCCCACAGTTGAGGCCCAGGCAGCAACAGCCAGATATCTGACACTAATCACCCATTAAAAGTATAATGCTGTTCTGCGCCAGGCTAGAGAGAGTGACAGTGACAGCTGCTGCTACTGCGTTGAAATGAAGGATTCTAGGAACATAGTCTAATCTTCTCTAGAAGACTGGGGTATAGTTCTTTGTTCTTTTTCTCTTTGCAAAGCTACTATGCTGCTTAGTTGTTTTTTTTTGACAAAGTTTGTGTATATAAGACTGTGAACAAGTATAAGTGTCAAGAAATGGGAGGGTATGAGACATCAGGGATTTCCGAGGGAAATAAATCATAGTGAGAAAGAGTGCACTGTCAGTCAGACAAAAGATGAGACAGGAAAAGGGAGTGATGATGATCCTCAGATCAAAGCTTATCCCCGTGTCGTCACTCCAGTGTCAGTTTTCTCCTGAACATTTCGTTCTTTGTTTCACTTCTACCCCTCAGTAGAATCTTCTTTCCTTCATTGGTCTTTTTGAGGCCTGATATTTTGCTGGCCTGTGATTTCGTCACAGATCGGCATTGGGTTTAACAGCATGCCAAAGAAAGTGCCGTTCCACAGGCGTCTGCAAGACAGGATCAACGTTAAGCCAAAGAGAGCGGTTTCAGGGCAGTTTTAATGCAGCACCTGTCACGGCTCAGCTCAGGCCCAGGATTCTGCAGGACCCTGCCTGTGCAGCTGTGGGTCCAATCTGAACCTTAGCCAGGAACACGGGCCAGAACCCACTCTCTCCCCACCCTCTGGCTTCTGATCTGACACCACGCATAACAATGAGGCTCCTCTGTGGATGCCCTGACCTCAGCAGGCCTGTAATCTAATGATATGGAATATGTCTCTGGTGATTTAGCAGGTCCAGGAATGCAACTAGTACAAGAATGCTTGGTTTCAAAACAGTCTTATAGAGTTGTACTTTGAGACTGTGCAAATATGCAACAGGCAGAACATGTGTCAAAACATGTGTCAAAACAAGTTGTAAGCTGTATCTGATTCTTTTGTCTGTTGTGTTACTATCATAGTTTCCCTTCATCTCTTCATATGATGAGCACAAAGATGAGGAAGCCAGAGAATAACATGGGGAGACAAAAAAAAAAATATAAAAAAAAATGCAGTAAATCATAAATCTTTCGGGATTAAATGTTTTTACACAATCAGTCTATATTACAATTGTAAAGGTTAGACCTACAGATTATTTCCGCTCTGTTGAATGGAAAAATGCATGACCCTCAGCACCTCTCCATCAGTACACTGGTCTCTTGAGATAAGGAATATTAAAGAGGCTAATGTGACCAGAGGGTTCTGGGCTGTCCTTATAGGACTGCCTGCTTGTGAATGTCCATTTATAACCAGATTGGTCCAAATAAGCAGAGGAAGCAAGAGCTGCACTTTCCCACAGTACTGCAGGAGGCCAAGACGACTTCCCCTTTATAGTTCATGACTGCATGGAAACTGCACTCCCACTAAGAGCTCACAGAATGGGCGGACTGGTGGACCGTGGCAGCCCAGATAACACAACTTGACCAACACTGAATCTGATTAGCCAACTTGAAACCAACCATGCACACTGATAGTGGCAGTGCTGGACATAGTCATGGAAAGACTCTACATGAGGCTGAAAATTAGATTCCCACCACACAAGTAAAAAATGCATCAGTTTTTACTATGTAGCCACATAATAAATGTTTTTGAAGTAAATGCAAAAAGTAGTTTTGGAGAGTTCTTTTATCTGATGTTCCAGTCTTGGTGTTTATCATGTGTTGAGTCTGATGTGATTTGTTTTTTATGTGTGTGTTTTATGTTTTTCTTTTTTATTCATCTTGCTGAAAATCAGTTTCTCTTTATACTTCAATATTTTTGAAGCTGAAAAAGACAACTTTTCCCCCCAGGGTTTCTAAGTGTAGTAATGCTGTCACTTCCCACATCACTTTTCATTTTATCAACTCCTTGATCAGGAACAGAAGAATATAACAGAATATACTAAAATTAATTTTATAGAAATCATGGACTATGAATCATTGATCTTTGTCTCTAAATGATACTGGTAACATTAGCAATGTGACAACTGCTGCCTGGCTATTTTCCAAAGCTAGAAATATCTGTACAAATCTCCAATAGAACACAAAACCCTGATCTGATCTGAGTGCTGCTATAAAGACTAAAGAGTAAAAGACCCAGTTCTATTAATAAGTTGGCAGGCTGAGTTTCTTACTGATCTTGTACAAATAACACCAAGTGAATGTTTGTTTGGAGCTTTTTCCCTCATGTTTATCAGGGGTGGAGCATTGCATGAGTGAGCCCACAGAGTGTAAAAAAAAATCCATAAAGTCAGTCCCAGGGGATAATTTCAGAGCTAAATCTCTGTCCCAGCTCACTCATGGCTATCTCCATCCAATTAATTCCCATCCAAGGTTCATATTTACTGCTCTTTCCTTCACTCTCTGTTGTTTCCTTCTTTTCCTCCAGCAACAGGGTTTTTTTTTTTTTTTTTGCTCGTTACTTCATACTAGTTATTCCACATCACTTTTTCCACTACCTAAGGAAAACTCCCCACAACTACAAAATGCAAAAGTATTGTTCTCTGCAGGTTTCACTTCTTCTGCAATTGCATCCAGAAATTCACAGGGAAAATGAGCCTGACAGAAAACCAGTCTGAATGCCAATGGTGTCATTATTCCCTAGCTATGACATTATGCAGTCAACATTTACTTAATGATAAGTTAAACAGCTGGTCCTCAGTGTGAATGTAATAGTTTATTTGTAATGATGAATACTGAAAATTTACAATGACTCTAATGTCTCTTTAATGTTTGGTGAGGCAAAGACAATTTCAGCCAACTGTACTTTGAAATCATGACCACTTACTGCTTCAGGTAACTAAATCTGCTTGCCACCTGCTACCACCCGGTTGTCCAGAGGTTTGCGTTCTACAACAAAACCTGTGTGGCGTCCACATCAGTCCATATCATGTTTCTTACTCAACATGACTCCTCTCAGACTCCTCATCTGTATGCCTGTCTCTTTGAACCCACCACAACCACCCCTCTCCTCCCCTTTGTGCTTTTTTTCCAGCAGCAGGTCCATTTTGTGGGTATCTTATTTCTTATGCTGCAGCTTGGGGCCTGTGGCTGGGCCGTGACGTTTTTGTTCTGGTTTTTAAAACTTCTGTAGCCATACACTCTGGAGGTTGTGACCCTTGTATGTGTGTGAGTGACAGGAAGGAACGGAGTCTTTTAAGAGGATTTACTGTGAATTAGCACGCTGATTTGATGGTCTTTTTCATCGTGTTGTGTTCCGGCAAGAGCAGACTGCTCTGGCCCCTGTACAGATGGGCAGATTGCATTTCAGCCAGTTTTTTAAAAAGCCATGCGCACAACAAGATATATTTCACCAGTGTCATTGGTCATCTGTCACATCTGTCAACTGTATTCTTTTGAAGTTGGATTTTAAGAATATGTAAGTTCAAAACCAAATTTCTCTGAATTATGTTTGACACTAAATGTGTTTACTAACTCATGGCAACTTCAGTCACTTATATGTATGGCAACAAGTCTGGTCACATTTGATATCTGCAATGTTCAGTAGATGGTAAAAACAGCACCAAAGTAATCTTATATGTTTTTTTTTTTTTTTTTTTTTTTTAGATTTTCTTCAAGTACAGATTGAAGGGCACAATGGTTATTGGTGAAGTGAGCCAACTCTCTCTAATCAGTTTGGAGGGCAGCTGTGAAGCAAAGGCTCAACAGTTACCATCCAGCTGGCTCACGCTCTGGGAACCAGTGCAAAAGACTAAGATGCACTTTACTTCATTACAAGCCTATGCACGGTCCCTGTCTCTGTGTCTCTCTCTCTCTCTCTCACTCATATTTTCTTCCTCACTCACTCTCCTCTCCCTCTTTTTCTCTTTCACACACACACACACACACACACACACACACACACACACACAAACACAGCAAGATCACACCGAACTGCGCTTAGTTTTTGACTTTTACCCCCTGGTTAAACTATAATCTGTGGTTCTGCTCCAGGCCTTCTTCCAGCATTTACAGCGTCATGTGGTTCAGGATTCCCACATTACAGAAAAGTGCATGTGGTGTGGGCTGCATGTTCCGTTTCCTGCAGATTAACTTTGTATGCCTCCCGCTTTACTGTGACAGACTGAATCAATCTAATGTAAATAAGCATTCCTAACTTTCAACAAACCTATGGCCTCCATAAACCAAAAGCCCCCCTCCGTTGAAAGTGAGAGAATTCCACCAGGAGATCTAAACTTCCCTCTTTCCCAGATCTCAAGCTTGCCGTCCCACAGACGCCCCAGGCTCAATGGCTTTGACATTGGATTTCCCACATGTGAGAGTATCTAAAAAAAGCATCTTTTAAATTGCAACCATAAGTTGTCTCTATTTTCCTCCTCCCACACATACGCTATAATCCTAATGGGGGTCCTAAACACTGGGAAAACGCAATTCTCCTGTGAAAAAAATTGTCGTAATTCCCATTTCACCTGTCATTCTCACCATCGACAACACAGTAACACTCTGAGAAAAGCCAGCAGTGTTATTCTGTGGGATGCATACTGAGTTGGAGCTCCCAGTGAGAAAACAAGTGGACTGGAGAAGGATGAAGAAAGGAGAAGGAGTCTCCTGGCTGACTGCACAAAGGGGTCAAAGGTCTGTTCCCTGAGGATATATGAGTTTGACTCCTCCACAAAATGAAATAGGTCCACTTAGTGAAATCACTTCCTGTCAGTGTTTACAGGGTGGTAAGAAATTGGGTGAGAGCATGGTACAGCAAAAGAGAAGAAGTTGAACTGTGTATACAATCTTTGTGATATGCTTGAATAAACATCTTAGAGAATTTGGCTGTCATTGTATAAGCAATTAGTCTTACATACAAAATTTACTATTTGCACAGATATTGTGGAGTGGAGTATTTTTTCTCTTCGTAAATGTATATACAGTACAAGCCTTATCTTGCTTAGAGAGTTTTTTTAGGCTTGATGATGTGGTATGGAACCTGATCTCTGTGAGATAGTTTGACAGTTTATCCTTCACACTCATCCCAGCAGAGAGTGAAGGAGGGAATGGAGTTTGATAGGTGTGTTATTGTTGCACTTTCAGCGAAACTATGCTGGCTCATTCATGGGGCCTCACTGATAAACTTGACATCAGAGAGACTACACTGCAACCATAGTCTTATCTCTTCTACCATGTAGTAGGCCCACATCAGGGTTCATGGAAGTGTGTACAAGTTTACTTGTGAAAAGAACCAGGGTCGGACCAGGAGGTAGAATATGCATCGCATGTAGACACTACATGAGTAGGAGGAGGATGAGGAGGACCTCATGGTCAACGTGCAGCTGGAGATGTCCTGGTAGCCTAATGGTTTTAGATAAATCATTATAAAATTTGCATTGGTATAATGTAACTGAGCATTTTGTTTGAATATTTTTGTGTCACACTACTTTATATTGCTATTCATCTGTGATTCAGACAACAATATTGAATTTTCCACACATTACTCTACATTTATCTGACAACTTTAGTCCATGATTCATTTTTAGATTAAGATTTAACATGTAAAAAATATGCGCTCATAAATATGATGCCCTGCTAACGATTAAAATAGTCAACAACATGTAAGATTTGACTAACTACAACAATAAAATCTAATCATCCACTATATAATAACATAAAGTCCAGAGAGCCTTTTATTTCAGAATTATGAGCACTTTTACTTTTTATATTTTAAGTACGTTTGGCAATAATACTTAAGGATATTTTCAGTGCAGGCTTTATGGAGAATGGAGTTTTATTGTATTACATAAGTTTGACCACAAGTGGCTGATTGTTACCACAAGAAGAATGCAATTCAATGAAAATACTGCAAAGGAAAACCAGTACAAACTACAGGAAAATGAACTTCAACATGCCAAAGACCAGACAGAATAACAACCAAAGAAATGAAGACAACAATATGATGACATGTGTAACATCCTGCCCAGGGACCACAGATGAAAATTGCATTTTGGCTGTTCTGTAAATACTAGTAAACCAATATGTTTTTTTTTTTTGTTTGTTTTTTTTTTTTTTTTACTATTTGAAATGTGTGTTATTTCACTTCATGCTCAAAAAAGCTGTCAGATGCCATCTGCTAGTTTCTTCATGTTTTAATAGTTAATACAGTACATTTTCTAAATTTGACATCAAATTAGCCCCCAAATTATTGTCAACTGTATTATACCTCTTAAACTATATCTCATTATTAATTATAGTTAATGGGAAGAATGCAAGCCCTTTGGTGTCTATCTATTATTGGAAGTTCAACTAGAAATATTTTGTAAGAGTTAACAACCCAGCAGACCTGTCACCAGCTCTAGTGATGTCCTGTCACACACCACTGCTGCTGAAACCGCCTTTTCATATTTGGCTGACTGTTTTAAAAACACATAATGCGATGAGGGTCTTAGTTTAACAGAAATATTTCATAAAGTCTGTCATGGTCCATAACTCACAATCCAAATGGCCCTTAGTGACCTTTTCAACTTTGTACACAAATGCACCACAGCACTGACACACATTACATAGTGATAACCTATAAGACAACATGAGAGTAAAACAAAATGTATAGAGTATCAAAATAATTTTATTTTTTATCTTTTATGTTATATATTTTATGGGTATATTTTTATTGTAGAGTAACTCAGTAGCTCAGTCTATGCAGCATTGCCTTTCAGAAACTGACAGTTACTGCCAAAACATCGGAGGACAGCAAATAAATATGTCAAGAAGAGTTATAGGACCTTGTTTAAAAGAATAATAGAATATTCTTTATAGCTGTCACAACAATGGTGGCAGACAAACAAAGTCATTAACTAAAAAATGTGGGACTAAAAAACATTTTCATTTCTTTCAAGTTAAGTAGTATTAGCAGACAAATCAAACACTAGAAATTAAAAAAATAGAACAGATTTTGGCATGATTATATTATTGCTCCTGTGCTTTATTCCTTCGTGTTGTACTTTGTGTTGTACTTCGTGTGTGTGTGTGTGTGAAAAAGAGAGAAAGAGAGCATGTGGGTTTGGTGTCTGTGTTATGTGCTGAGATTCTGAGAAGTAAAAAAATCGGAACAGAATCTCAGGTTATAACCCCACTGTTGTCCCTGTAGTGGGGTTGTGAGAGAGAAGTTTCTTTCTCCAGGGTCTCTCCCACGCTATATGCCCCAGTCCCTGCTCTGTATATGAGAATGAACATAAATCAAAGCCAGCTTCAAACTAGTACACAGCTAGAAATTCACTCTGTTACACTGACTTGGCTAGGTTCAGTGGTGTTGCAGAACAGACACCTTTTGCAACAGGCCACAGATATGAAAGTTGAGTCACACCGTTGCTTTCAGGGAAGGCACAAAATTGCAGAACACAGTGATTGTTCAGGCTACAGTCACACACTCAGGCACGCAGACACACTCACACCCCCCTCCCTTTTGACCTGACTTAAAGGCCAAAAACAACTATACTCGTCGCTCTCTTGGGCTTCATTAGATGGAAAAACATAAAAGATAAATAAATGAACTAACCCAAAATTGTTGTGCCTGCGTGGGAGAGTTCAAAATGCCCCAAAATAGTCTTTTGTAAGGCTATAGGAATGAAGGCCTGCATCTTTTCACCATACAAGGGCCTGTTCTCTGTACCCAATTCCCTGCCGAAACCCTCCACCACATTCGCCACAGTGACCAGTTTGCTGTCACATGGATCCGACTGCTGTGGCCTCCGCACTTTTTTCTGTGTGCTTTTGTATTCTGTGTGTGTGTGTGTGTGTGTGTGTGTGTGTGTGTAAACACTTAATACACATGCAGCCACATTTGAGGGGGCGTATGTTTCCTTGCTGCTTTTTCAAAAAGTGCATCTGCATTCAATACATAGGTTCCTGGGTGGATGAAGTGGCTCCTGTTAGACTGGTTGTGATGAAGCATGTCCCTGTTTCCATATGCACACAACATGTAACAAACATTTAGGTGCCTGCACTTAAACAAACCAGCCACAGGTTCCACATGGCATTTAGTATCCTGATAGCGGAAGTATGTCTTTAAGGAGGAATCTGAGGAGTCATTTGCTGCCAAAGCAGAAGTGAAGAAAAAAATATTTAACAATGGGGGCTGAAGACTCCCACACACCAGAACATTTAGACAACAGAATGACTCAGGAAAAAACAAATAAGTGCAAACTGATCAAGTCCAGACAGCCTTGATTTCATCACTTCAATCTTGCTGCAGTGTCGCTGCACCGCCCTATATTGAGTGTAATGTACTCACTTATAAGGCTAGTTTTTTTTCATGCGTATTTTCATTTATGTGAACACAGTGTGTGTGTTTTATACGCATGATGGTGTCAGTCAGTCATTCAATACTATGATGTCAACGCTGTTGCAAACATCATTAGCCCACTATGATTGCTGTGTTTATCTGTCATTGGCTAAGAGATGGATCCAAGTGACACAAAGAATATACAGTTAGAGCCAACTGAAATACTTGTCTGGCTCAAGACAGTCAGTGGGGACTCAGTAGGGATAATCCTGTGTTCCTAGGCCCACTGACCTCCAGACATTTAGTAGTGCTGGCACGTAGCTGGAGCTGTCAGCCGAGCATCTAAGGGAGATCTGTGTTTAATTTGCAGAAGCGGACCTTGCCAGAATACAGAAAGAGAATAAGGGAGACAGAGGGAGTGGGGGGCCAGTACTTTTGTCTGTCTGTTTGAGTGCCAAGCAGACCTGTGCTTCTGAACTCTGTCACGGAAGATAAGGCCAGACTGGATGTCTCTGAGATGTGTAAGTTAAAGACAGAGCCATTTGAGCCTTGCTGTCGTTCTTGAAGTCTTCTGTAGAAAAAAGGTCTGTTTGTAAATCTCAGTAAGAGAATTGAGTTTGAGAGAGATGTTACTGTGAAACTGAACTGTTAATATTCTGTTTTTTTTTTCCATATTCATCTGCCACAGGCCTGGAACAAGCCATTTCTGGGTTTTTTGACGTCACTGCGAGTAAAACAAATCATAAACAGCTGTATTATGCAAAGGCTATCTTGTCATGAAACTACACATGGTGTACAAGACAGAACAACTAATCCTTGGTGCTGATAGTTTCAAAGAACAAATTTGTTTTACTCTCGGTTTGTGTGTCCAGACTTGTGGAAGGAGGTGTGTACAGTCAGTAAGTTGGGGGATGAAAGTGACAGGTAACGGTGATTTCTGTCAAGTTTTTCTGGTTCTACTCAGTGACTGAGAGAGTCAAGTTGAGGCCTGCCCTCTTCCCTCCAGCCTGGGAACCAGAGCAGTGATGCCTGCTTGCCTAAGTGCCTGGCTGCTCTCACCGAGAGCTGTTCCCATCCTACTCATCTGTTTATTATTTTCCTGTGAGGGCTTGTGTTGTAAGAGGAGAAAGGAGGGGGGTATGGAGCTTAAGATAGATGGAATATTCTCCCATGTTTCATTGACAATACCTCTAGAGACAGTGATGGGTTTTTTTAACTTGAACACATCATAAAATATTTGAGGAGAACTAGGAAATTGTGTGTTTTTTGTGACAAGCCTCTTTGGTGCTGTTTTACAGGATTTGGATTTTGAAGCAAACAGTTTTGCAAGGTGTTTAGACTACCCCACTGGTTTTCTTGATGAGGGACTAATCTCGGGCAGCAACATGCAGAACACAAAGCCACAAAAGGGAACTGAAAGAACTGAAAAAACAAACAAACAAAAAACAAACAAACAAACAAACAAACAAAAAAACACATGTACTTATGTAGATATGCAAGAATATCCCTGCTTTCTTCATTTCCTTTTTAGACACAAGCACATTTATGCTGGTTTTAACACCTATTTTCACATGACTGAGACATATCTACTGTTGTGAGGTATTAAAATTCTAGTCAAGATGAATGTATATAACTGTACATTGTTCATAACTTTCACTGTGACAGTCTCAGACAGACATGCATTTGTGTTTTGGCATGCTGTGTGTAAGAAGAACTGTGTGGTTGGCTGTGTCGCCATTTTCCCCCATTGCTGCCCTAAGGGTTTCTGGATAGAGTTGCAACATCAGCTGCGGGTTTTGTGTGCTGCCGAGAGTGGGTACCGGGTACATTTGACCTCTAACCTACCCACAGCCTCAGGAGGAGAAGCCTTTTTATTGAGAAAGGGAAGACCCTCTTGACAGTCCCACACGGTCCTCTCAAAGTCACATTCCAAAGGATGCTTTTCCCACCATGGACCAAACACATCACTCTGTTCTTTCCTGGACAAAACCCAAGGAAGTGGGCGATCACATGAGTGGGGTCGTGCCCAGTACTCATAGCGGACCTGACCTCCAGTAAATGTCATAGTTAGGCCTTTCTCCACAGGTCAGGGGAAATATGGAGGGGGCCTTGTCTGGGAGAAAGGTCTGGTCTCTCTCATATGGCATGGAAACATTTGGGTTTGGATAGTTGGATTCAATCAAATATACTTCAAATATGACTTTCACCTGATATCATGACTACACTCCATTACATGGATACACAAATTACAACATAAATGAAATTATACTGAATTTATTTGACATTTTACAACAAACTTAAAATGTTCTTGTGGTACTTTTAAGTCCGATAGATATGGACACACTTACTTTACAAATATGTATTACAGTTTCACACAAAAATCCCAGAGGACTGAAACAGCAGCAACACTGGCATGGAGTGAAATTGTTTTTTTAGCTGTCTAAATTTTGTTCACTGTGTTGTGTGTGTGTGTGTGTGTGTGTGTGTGTGTGTGTGTGTGTGTGCTGTGATTAATAATTCTTGAAAATCTAAGGCAGAAACATGCATTTGAGATGCACATCTCAAAAAATGTCCATCTCAAGTTATTAATCACCGTGACCATATTTGTCTACTACATTGGTACGAACCTATTTCAGGAGCAGTTGGCAGCCACCGTGAAGTGCCCAGGGACCAATTCCAGCTCTGTGGCCAGAGCCAGTCCAGGGTAATGGTGGGGGTGTTCATATTACCAAATGTGCATGTTGTTTTTTCTTTTTTTCTTTTTTTTTTTTTTTTTGGAGGGGGGGTGTGTTAGGGGGGGTGTTAGGGTTAGGGCTGGAAACTGGAGCACAGAGGAAACTGAGACGAACACAGCAGGAAGATGCATATTCCCTGCAGAAAGGCTCCAGTTGGGTTTTAATCTTTTAGTTCAGACCTTATACACTGTACAACAACAAATATGATACAATATAGGAATATATGCTGAGGAGAATCAGTGTTGTCTTTCTCAACTTCATATATACTCTCTCTCTCTCTCTCTCTCTCTCTCTATATATATATATATATATATATATATATATGTGTGTGTGTGTGTGTGTGTGTGTGTGTGTGTGTGTGTGTTTATTATATCATTCACTGATCCCTCCTTGTCAGTGTTACACAAATAGTTCAACTATTTAATATCAAATGATTTCTAAGGGGGGCAATGGGCTATCAGGTTAATGACCATATTTACTCTTCATCCTATTTTAGCCACTTCCTTGTGTCTGGAAGTAGTGAGAGAAAGTTTCTGGCATGTTTTCTCATTTGCTACTTTTGTGACCTTGCCATAGACATCATGCTATTCATGAAACTTGAACTTTGATGAACAGGCAACAGTTAGAAGACATTAGAAGACAAACTTGATTTTTTATATGGGTCATAAATTTGACTTGTGACACAAAGATTTTAAAAAACTGCATAGTCAACTTATAGCCATATATTTTATGTCAACCAATTCTGTGCACAAATGATCTGTTGAAAACAAACAAACAAACAAACAAACACAAAAACAAAAAAAAAACGGAAATGTTCACTAAACACAAAACTATAAAACAGTGGGTCAAATGTTCAATACAGTCAACAGAGAACAAGCCAAGGGCTGTATATACAGTGAAGAAAAAACATTCTGGCCTCCGATGAGATCTGGTGACAATATGCAGAATGTGGACTGACGTATCCAGCTCTGGATATTGACCACATGAATATGACCACATTGCGCTGCTCAAAGAACAAGCATGTGTGTATGTTGGCAGTCACATACCTTCTAACACTACACAGTTCTATACACATATATTGGATTCAGAAGTACCAGCCCTTTGGCACAAAATGTACTTTTTAATATGTGCAGTATTTTCCAAAAAGTTTAGAATTTAGAATTACAAATGGGGAAGAAAGTAACAGTAACAGTTTGGTTTGATTTACTATCAAACATTTATAACAATACAAACTTTAAAATGTGCGAAATATATTTACCTTCTGCATAAACTGTTCAACTTCTAAAGAACTTAACTTTGAAGAATTGAAAAAAAAAAAAATGTTAGTGATCTTGTTGCCTGTAGTGGAGGAAAGCAATCTGGTGAGTACAGGAAAGAAACTGTGAACCTGAACATATTCAGGTTGTGACCAGGTTGTGTTCATAAGGACTCCAGCACAAATCTTCTCCCACAGGGATTCTCTTTACATTGCAACACTTCCACAAAGACAACCGAAACCAGGCTGTGCACAGACAAGCAGAGTTAATGTATGCTAGGCCTCAGTTACTGTGCCTCAGGGAGGCACATCATCAAGATGAATAGATTAGATAGAAGGAAGATAAAAGAGAGAAAACAAATCAGAGGCCAAGGTGGGAGGAAAAAGGGGGAGAGAGAATAACAGTACGGAGTGATTTTTATTGCTCCTACCCACATATATGTACATACACATATATACAAATGTTAGGAGTGAGGGAATTAAAAAATATAGAAAAATGAATGGAGGGGAGAGATGGAAATAGAATCTAATTTGTGGTGTTAGTTAATAAGAGACAGAGTGAAAGAGGGAGAGATGAGGGGTGAGAGGGAGAGCAGCCAAATGACAGAGGCGTGTTTGTCTTCTGATTAGACTGAGCCAAATGGAGGCGGCTCACCAATGGAGATAACCAACAAAGACATCTCTTCACTGGGGACAAATCTATGAACATCTTTTCATGGTCAATAGACGGGGGTATTCTTTTGTTTTGATGAAGAAAAAAAATCAGCCTGGGTGTATACATGAATGCTGCACAAAGTTTACCGTTCAACTGCTTTTAAATGAAGCAGATAACCAAAATGGCTACAGGTTCTTGGAGTCTATGGAGGCATGAGAGCATACACATGGGCCATTTTTATTTTCTTATGCTTAAGTGATCCACGACATGAATTCATGTTATGAACTGACATTTTGAATATCTATTCACTCTCACCCTAGCTGCCAAGATGTGATGCACTCAAGCTGAATAAACAATGATGTGGTCTCTTTGGGCTAAGACGGCCTTCCTGGCATGGGTGTGCCCACACCCTGTTTGGGTTCTCATCTTTATGGTTGGCGACAGTGAATAGATCAGATCCATGGCAGTGCTGATGGGGTCCACACTGAGGTTTTCTCTCTGGCAGGGAAATAAAGCTGGAACACAGCCAGGGTTGCCAGGCAAACACAAACTTCAATAATGAAAGACTGTCTGATGAGGTCACTGTCTGTCATAAACAGACTATCTATCTATCTATCTACTATCTATCTATCTATCTATCTATCTATCTATCTATCTATCTATCTATCTATCTATCTATCTATCTATCTATCTATCTATCTATCTATCTATCTATCTATCTATCTATCGTAGAATCATCTCTGTCTTTCACTCACTAAACTTAGTCACACGCTGCTGAGGCAGAGGCACGAGAGAAAACACAACCATCCTTGGGAAACACATTTAAAGGATAATCATCTCTTGGTTGAGAATATTCCTTCCTCAGTGTCGGCCACACCAGACAGCAAAGCATATCGTTATTTTTCTGTAAATTATAAATAAAAATACTTCTCCGCACAAGATTCCCAGACGTCTAATTACAAGAGTGAAAGAGCGAAACAACTGATCCATGGTGGAAGAGGTTAGAAACCAAAGGAAAGATGATATGTTTGAGGAAGAAGTGTAAGTGCACAGAATGGTGAGAAGAGTGCAATTTGTTAGTGGGGGTGCCAACTTTACATGTATTGTGTGAACCACTTTAATGATTGTGCTGCTTTTTCGGCATAAAAGTTTATTTTTATTTTTTTCCTCTCTAAACTTTGTTGTGCTCTTTGGTTTCTGTTGCCCATAAACTGGAGTTTCAGGCTTTGACAAAAATCTGTGCATTGATATCAGTATTTTTCTTTTCTGGCAAACTCTTCTTGTGGAATATTACACCGCTCTTACCTCATTGTCCACAATAAAAAACAGAGGTTTACGTTACCCCAGCTCAGATTACATCATCTCTTAACCCAGCACAATCACCCATCAAACCCTTGTTTGAGAATTATAATCCCTGTACACAGCTCAAATCTTCTAATCACGCAGTTTCACAGTCACTGGAACTAGTAGTTTTGAGAGAGTGAACAGAGCAGAACAAAACAATACGATAGTGGGCAAACTGAGGCCCTGTCTGGAAATTCCTGTTGGATTGTTTATGTGCTAGAAGAGCATTAGGGAAAGGGGACAACACCAGTGTTGTAACGATAGTAACAATAGAGGTTCTGTGTCTGTAAAACAATGTGTATGACTGGCCAGCGAGAGCCAAGATTCTTTTGATTTATGGTCCGACCTCCAAATGATACTGAATGACCTTGCAAACAAGCAGCACTACTCAAAACGAGTGTAGATGACCCCCCCCCCCTCCATGTGTGAATAAACAAGTGACCCACGTTGGGTCTGTAAGAGGTCACTCCACAGCGGAGTTATGGAGATGGACGATAGAGAGGGCAGACAGACAGTGGGCCTCACAGAGACAGATAGCGACTGGGAAGGAAAGAGAAAGGGAATAGACGGAGAGGGAGGGAGGAGAGGTAGCGCTTGTGTATTTGTTTCTCCCTGGTGGCCTCTGCTGCCCTAATGGACCTGGCTGCCACAGGCCAGCCACAGGGCAACTTGGTTTTCTTCTGTTTTGACTATATAAGGATTGATAGCTCCCCTCAGATTCCAGATCAGCTCTATGGATAGTAATATGTCCCATGTGGCTGCATGTTTAGTCACATGAAACTGCGGCTGACCTCCAGCTTGTTTTTCAGCTTTCATCTGTCTTGTTATTAGATATATTTCTGATTTCCGCAGATCAGGTCATATGATGATTCTGTTTACCACTTTGAAGCACTGCTCATAATTATTCAGAACGGATTCTTGACAGAATAACAGGACCAGATAAGAGAAGCCTGTCCTGGGATCATGTTGAAGCACTCTGTCTAGACATCAGCTCCACTTAACACCAGCATCTCAGAGCAGCACAGACTTCTCTATATTTTTACTCACTCTGTTCCTTTCACACTCTCCCTCACTTCTTGTCTGTCTGACAGTTTTCTGACCTCTGTTGCCTCCTTTTGTTTTTGATGTCTGACTCCCTTGTCTATCTCATCACCATCTGAGTCAGGCTTAGGTGTGGTTGGTTCTCTGGTGATGATAGCAGCGACAGGAGAATGCGTACGGTAAAATGACTTAACCAGCAATGACACAAAGTGAAGAAACCACAAAGAATGGCGACAGCACCACATTCATTGTGTCAGGGCTCCTAACATACCTAACCTGTCTACTAGTTGTCTTCAGTTTTTCATTTTCTTTACATAGTTACTAGCAAAAAATGTGACATTGTTAGTGCACAGTAGGGCTGTATGTAGAAAGAGCTAATATATGTTGTGGTGACTCAGTAATTGTGACAGAGTTACAATTAAGGGCCTAACCATGTCATGCTGCCCTCATTATATTCCAATTACAATCTTGATTGTAAAACAAAAATATACAACAATGGTTTTATAAGACCTCTTGTTTAGTCAGACTTTGCTGTAACTCCTGTGTTCATTCAATTAGTAAACAGGTCTTCCATTCAGGCCCAGGCACCCCAATTCTCATTTTCCCAAATGCGACACACCCCCACCCCTTGCTGACCCAACCCCCACCACCCCCACCCACCTCCTGCCCTTAGCCTTCAGCGTCCCACATTGGGTCTTGGCATCCCCCTGAACATTCAGGACACACAGACTCCTCCCCCGACCTCCTCGGATCCCGTAACCCCCTTCCTCACTACCTCCTGCACACACACCCATTTGATTGTGATTGACAGCGTCTTTGTTCTATTGTGTGGAGCTGTCGCCTCTGATGAAGACACATACACAGAACGGAGGCACTGCACTCATCATACATTGCGCAGAGACTACAGGTCTGCGACCTGTTGCACTGCACTGTTTGAAACAGGTGAACATAACTTGTCTGGGCATGGCAGGGCATTGCAGGAACGGATGAGACAGGGTGAGCACACTGAAGAAAATGTGACAGCGCTATCCAAGCCAGACTTCAGGCCTCTTCCAATGTGGACCAGGGGGTCCCGGCCCGATGGGTTAAGGAGGCCAGCTGGAGAGGGAGGCTCAGGGCTGCGCAATGTGTCTGAGGAGGCCGTCATTAGGGTTCACCCCTCCTCAGGGATGGGAACCAGGTCACATTCTCTCACACGGCACAAAGCAGGGTGTGTGTGCGAGAGGGGTGGGGGTTCAAAGGAGGGGTTTTGATGGGGAGCAGGCCATGACCTCTTTATATCCATCAACAGATCACTAACTTGGCCCATAGACATGCACATACAAAACATTCACACACACACATGCATGCAAACACATGCTAATGTGTGCGTATGTGCACAGACATGCACACTCACAAACATGCATATTCAAAAACAAGAGGTCTTATACTTGTCTTCACCTGACTACTCTCCCAGCAGCACATCTTCATTTACTGACATAATATTGTTACATGAAAACCACTAACACACTAACTACCACTAAGAAATACTTATAGAAAATAAATATAGCTCCAAGTAAGCTCCAAGTAATCCTTTCATAATTCTCAGTATGAACTGATGTTGACTATTCCACTACTGAAAAAATAGTCACAAATCCATGAATAAACAAATACTGAAACATAAAAAAACTTAATTTCCTATATTTGCAACACAGTATAGTCAAGAGAGTAAATATTTGAAGTTATCAATTCTATAGGATTTGTCTATCATCCTGCTAAAGACAAATTCCTTCACTGCTGCTCCAACGCTGCTCACTGTTGATCCTGTGAAATCCACAGGTTTCCTGTCAAGGAAAAACAGTGAAATACCACCCCCTCTTGGTGACCAAAGAGTCTTGCAGACAGAGAAAAAAAATCTTGCAAAGTGGTAACAATGGTTTTGCTCTGGACGTCATTAACAAACAAAAAAAATATTTTGAGAGTAAATCAGAATTCTATTTATTTTTTGAAATCAATTCACTAGAATAAAAATATCTGACCCACCCCTTCACAAACCTTTAAAAAACAAACATTCAGTTTATCAAAAGAAGATTAAAAATATGATTCAACAGCAGTTATGACCATGAGAACACTATGTTAATGCAAACATGAAATTAAAGGCACACCACAATAAAAGCAGATATAGTCTTTCTGTCTCACATGTTATAACTTTGGTGAGCCTGAGTGTAAAGTATTCTAGGCTACAAGTTATAGCATTATTATTTCTCTATAATTGTATTGTCTCTCTCTCTGTAACTGAGTTCATTTTTGTGCTTTGTTTCTGTCCATGGGACTTGTATCTCATGTTCTGTATGTGTGTTCTCTTTCAAATGAAATACCAAACACCATTTATCACTATATCTGTTCAGTTCTTCCCACATATGGATGACTTAGGCATGGCTTTCTCTTTTTAATATGCATGTACAATAATCCAATGTGTGTGTGTGTGTGTGTGTGTGTGTGTGTGTTCTGTGAAAGGACATGAGGTTATCCTGCATACGACATCTCTGTCACAAAGTTGTGCAATTGTGCATCTTGTGTCTAGCAAAGCTTATCATGGTGGTGTCTTTGAACTCTCCAATTTACTGGTTCTAGTCTACCTGCTCAACGCAAAACCTCAGGGAAAGGCATCAAGGAACCAGTTGGGGTCAACAAACTGGGAGGGTAAAGGTAAAGATTGGACACCCTCCCTCCTCAGTTAGGTGAGATTGTGCGTCTACGCAGGCAGCTGCATGTCAGGCACTTGAGGATGCTCATGGTTATGTGCATGAGAGGGCCAAAATTGAAGAGGAGGTTGTAGAAGGTGTTGACAGACAGGCCGCCAGTCTCATCTGCATACTTTAAGGCCACAATGGGTGTGTAGAGGCTGTTGGTCAGATTCCTAAAGCGAGGGCTGCTTGATTCAATAACCTTTTTAGTGCACTGGGGAGATGAGAAACAAAATACTTTTGAGTCATCTCTTTACTATGTAGGCTGATTGAATGTTTATACCAGGCAATGATCAGAGAAAAAAAACTACAGAAGATCTTAAACTGTGAGACAGATTTCAGTAAAATGTGAGGTAGAAAACTGTTCCCTTACTTTGGCTATGTCCTCTGGTGTCTGGCCCATGGCTTCAAAAATATCTATGGATGATGGCAAGTAAACATCTTTAAAATAACGAACTGTATCTGCGTCTACTCCTGGATACTCCATCTTAGCCACATCCTCCATCATCTTTGTCTCAAACTCAGTGTGCACTGGACCAGGCTCAATCATGGACAACCTGAGGGAGTCAAATTCAGAAAGATCCATGAGTGAGCACGAACAACTGTAAAGTAAGGACAGATGTGAGGGAAGAGGAGAGGAAAGAGGGTAATCTACCGGATATTGAACTTCATCAGTTGCACAGCCATACTCTCACAGAAGCCTTCCATGGCAAACTTAGAGGCAGTGTAAACATCATTGAACACCACTCCTGGTCCAAGAACAAAACGAGGTCAATAACAGCATCACTTCTCTTATCACTTTTCAGTGTTAAATTATCAGCACTCTTCAATGAAACATCATTTACACATAAAGACCTGTGTTACATGACTCATTCAAACAGGAGATAACAGTCAGACTGTGAAAACCCGTTTAGCTTATTTGTGTGTGATTGCCACTCTAACTTGTTCTGGTAAACCCCACCCATCTGGCACTTCAAACAAGTTAAAACAAACACCACAAATTCTTCACAACTGCTTGCTACTTGTTTGCTATTAAAGTCATATCATTAGATCTTCATGGGAATTGTAAGTCACAGACTGACACTACATGAAATAATGCTTAGCCTTAAACTACTGCAAATACTGCAGTATTTTTCATTAAACCTACGTGATAACCTTTAACCTAAAATTATTAGCAAACACTGTGAACTCTTATTCTGGGAAATAAAAAGCAGATTACATTAAGATAAAAAAAGCACTTGCAATGTTTTTATGTTTAAAAAATGCTGCTCTTATTTAACTATTTTGCATTTCCATCCCCTTTTTACAACTGGTTAGAATTGTAAATGCATTACAGATTTTCAAATGTTTTTTTCTAATTAAACTCAGATCATACCCTGAAGACCCATGACACTGCTCATGACTACGATGTGTCCCGAACGCCTCTTCTTCATGTCTGGCATCACTTCTTTGATCATGCGAACGACGCCAAAGAAATTGGTTTCAAACACTCTTTTCATCTCCTCAATGCTGATGCTTTCCACAGGTCCAAGCAAGCCCACACCTGCATTGTTGACTGATGGGAAAAAACATGCAGACATGTAGGTGACACACCACTTGAATACCAAACACAGCAATTATCTTTTTTATTATTAGGATAATGTCAGATCTAATTTGATCTGATAACTATGCACATTACACTGTTCACTTGGTCCATCTACATGAGATTTGAGAAAGCTAAGATATAGTATAACTGGACATTGCCACTAGGTGTCAGTGTGTGACAACAACAGTTAGGTGTGATGCAATGTCACTCCATGTCAGAGGGCCTCTGGGTGTTGAGTAATTAGGTGAATGGGGTGCAATGGTGGATTTAGAGTAAGGTTGAGGCAGGTTTATAAATAGAATGTTTATCCAGACTAAAGGTTTAAACTGAGAACTGTAAGTCTCTTTTTCATTAGTTATTAATCTGGCAACAAGAAATCTATTGCTGTTGTTGCACAAAACACGATTAAACAATGAAAGGGTTTTTATACAATGATCGATACACAGATCCCAGTGAGGTGTTGGATAATCTGATTTCTGTGTATTTGTGTTGCTTTCTTTTTTCATGCAATTACATCAGCTCTCATTGTTGCAAGCAAAAACAATCAAAAGATACGTAGAGATGGTGCTGCAGGGCTACTTTCAGCTATATTTAACATACTGAGAACATTCAGTTTTCAGGTGCAAAATCTATTTGGCAACAGGAAGTTAAGGCCTCTCTTTATTTTCTTCCCCGACCTACTCTCAGTGGGGGTGGGATGATTGTTTATTATTGGCATTTCAGTTATGAATCTGCTAAACCTTTGTCCTTTGTCCTAGATTGATTGTATTATTAAGTAATTACACTATACTATCATTATTTTCTTTATTTTGTTTGTGTTAAATATAGGCCATTATGAGTACTAAATACTAAAACTAAATACAACTGTTCTAAAAATATAAATACAATAAAACAAAACACATTTATTATACAGTACACAAATATTAAATCTGGTAAATAAAAGCTGAAGATGGGATAAGATGAGAGATACAGATGTGTCCTACTCACTCAAAATGTCAATATGGCGATCCTTAACATTGTTGATGCACTGCTTGACCGACTCATCGCTGCACACGTCTAGTTGCAGCAGTGTTAAGGTTTTGCCATATGAATCACCTGCTGCCTCCACCAGCTTGCCCTTCTTCTTCAAGTCCCGCATGGTGGCAATAACTGAGAGGGGGAAACAAAGAATGAAAAAGTATAAGTACAATAAGAGACATATAATACCAGTACACAAGCTTTAAAAAAAAGATTTTAATATTTCATAGAGTTTCACAAATAATTCAATGGGAAATCATTAAGTTAGGGTTTCTGTTGTATCCTTTGTCACACCGATTAAAGAATGGTTTGGAATGAAACCAATGATCTGCGAAGTCAACACTAAACCACTTCCTTATCACATGCACATGCTAGAACACACACAAACATGCAGTCATGACAGAATCAAATCTGTGGGTCAGAGTTCCTCGAAAAAACCACACCTGTCATTTCACAGGATACAGATTTGATTTCCTCTGAACTTTACACGCTTGTCAACTTTAACTGATACCCAGCACGAGTCTATCATGACCTGTGACAGCAGCTATCAGCACAGTATTGACTTGACTTTCATGGATTTTTCCACGTTGTGTGTTCTGCTTACTCTGTGCTGACTGATGTTATCTTGCGTAGAGAAACAGAGTTGTTTCACAATGATGGTGAGCAGAAGTAAACAACCTCTTATTCACACATAATTCACTCATCAAAATTACCTGTTGTTCTTGAAAGATAAAGTAAAGGCAAACGCTCATGAGATGCCTGTCTGAACAGAGAAAGGGCAGGATAAACAGAAGTGAAAAAAGGGACTTTTTCTGCTGAAGTGTTACACTGCTGTGAAATGTTACTGATGTAACATTTCATTTTGAATGACACTGAAACTACACTAATTTTTTTTGACAATGTTTCTTTGTAAGTGTCATGCAACTTGTCTGGTCAAGTAGTCAAATATACACTCTGCATCAAAGGCATCTTGTGATGTCTACTTAAGTCTAATCTTATGATTTGAAACTGGGTGTCGTGTCCATGTAGCAACAAAGAGATTTACGTATGTATTGGTAGAGAAGTGAACAAGAGATCCATTGTTCCTCTGGCTCCTGCAGGAATTACTCTTGGGCAGCTTAAACATTCTTGAATGAACCACACTGAATTACACACACACACAGACACAGACACACATGCAGGACTTTCGGGGATTTCTCTGAATTTGGAGCATGTTACTGCAACTAATTATTATTACTTTATTCACAATGCAATATTTAATCTCTGTTGGAATCCCTAAAACCCTGGGAAAAGAATGAATCAGATTCATTGCTCAGAAGTGGCCTTATTGAAAGCAGGTCACGATGTGAAAAAGAATCTGCCCAAACCAGAGTTGTGGGAGAAGTTAATCACTTTTGTTTTCCTCATCTATTTCACTGTAATAAATCCTGTCAGATCCCTTCAACTAATCTGTGCACAGATGTTAGTAAATTAGGAATAGGACACTACTGATGACTTAACGCGTCTGAAATTATTTTAATTAGAGAATATACAAAATTACTATGGTTACAGGCTTAGACTATTGACTCAGGGTCTGCAGGCCTAAAGCCAATTATGTAATTCTCAATGAAGTCACATTTAACAACAAAATCTTGTCACTGGGGGGTCTTGAAAGCAAAGCAAACTCCAATCAACAGAGGTGGGGGTGGGATGGTGATTGAATGTAATTCTGTGTGAGGGTCTGTGTCATGGAAAGGTTTCAGATCCTTGATTCCTAGAGTGACATTGATGATGTCTGGGAAGCTGGAGAGGAGACACTCTGATCAACAATGTTAAAGTGGGACACCCTAACGCCACTGTGCACCAATGAAGACTTCAAACAAGGCCCTTGCTTCAGAGTGAACCCTGCTTGTACAGGTCTCAAACTTTGTCCCTCTTTCAACACTCGCTCCAGTGAGGGGACTATAGGCACATTAGACACGGCACTAAACCGGAGCAGGCGGTCTACAATTCACTGTGATAAAAGAGGGCTTTGTGCTGGAAAAGTCACTTGAAAGAGAACTGACAAGACTCCTTTTATGATTTCGCCTGGCAAGCGGCATCCTTGCGGAGCCCTACCCTGGAAACTCTGCTTTCAAATGATAATAGTTGAACCAAGGGAGCGACTGAATCCCAGTACTTACAAAAGGATATGGATCCGATATCAGTAGGGTTAGCTATTTCAATGGACACCACAAGAAAGCCCTTATTTGTGTTAAGACGGAGCGTTGCGCATGAAACTCAACCGAACTGTTTGCGTAAAGGAAACCTGGTGCAAAAGCAGAGCTTTGCAGGAAAAAGTAAGCACGGAATGGTTTTCCAGGCGAACCACACTATTATAGACTTGCTAGTAATAGGTTCGATCAAAGAAACAATGTAGAAGAAAGCGCATTTACCATGGTAACGCTTCTTTTCATCTTTGGCCAGCGTGACGGCGATTCGTAACCCGATGCCGGAGGAGCAGCCGGTGATCAGCACAACTTTCTGCCCGCTGTTCGCCATGATTTGTCCGGGTAGGCGCTTGTGTTTTTCAGCGGTCCTCTGCTCCGGATGGTCGCTGCCGAGGGAGCTACCGATCACCGGACTTTAAAAAAGTAAAGCGGATCATGCAGCCACGGCAGCCATGTGAGCGTCTAATTCAGTCACATGTTCAATAAAATGAGCAACCAAATAAAGACGTGGCATCGCAAACACCCCTTTCTAAACAAGCTTTTAAAGTTGATTGGTGCTGCCTGTCCCGAAAATGAAGTTAATTCCTTCAAAATGTGTGTCCGTGCATGCGCGCACGTGCGTGTTTTGGAGGGGGCAGTGCTTATTTCATTTCTGAGCTGGTGACCTGAACTTCTATACAGTGGGATATTGACGTGATTTGTCGTGGCCTTCGTCCCGACACTTCTGGTTTACTTATAAACAAACGTACAGTATTACAGCCAATAGTCTTTGTGAGACTTGTGGCTTTAGCTTGACGTGTTATTTTAAGGTAGCCTACCAAACTTTTGCATTTTATTTTCTTTTATTTTATGTTATACACGTCTACTTAATCATGTAAAATTAAATTATATTGACATATTACATATTAACATACATATTATTATTTTAATTTATTTTTTCCAGGCCATAAATTGGTTAATATTTGCTGTCATTCTCTGTTCTCGTACCGTGTTCCCATACTTTACAGTTTTTGAGGTGAATGTTTGCAGTAACTTTATGCCCTGCCTTGTGCTGCCATCTGGTGGTAGGAAAAGATGCAACACACTTTTTTGATTCCAGGTTTCCTTAATATATAACACCTAAGCAAATGAATAATAACTAACTGCATCACTGTGAGCACTCTTAAGACTAATGGTTTAGTCACCCATGTTTGAGTTTGGTTTGTCAGGTGTCATGGCGACTTGTGGACCCTGCTCTTGATGGATGTTGTAAGAGATCAAAGTGCCTGTGATAAGATCTCAAAACAGACTTGCTTCTTTTCCTCTTATGAAAGGCCATAGTGCAAGAGTCAGTCTGCCATGTTCAGGCCTGTTTCTAAATCTGATGTAATCTTATGCAAACTAAAAGGTATGGGAGAGAACTTTAAGCTTAAGTTTATCATTTGCTCTAAATACTAAACCTCTTAACCACCAGGCAGGTAAGAATGGATGGTCCAGAGATCAGTCTGCAGAGATTATGAAGTGAATAATTTGTTCTAAGTCCTCTGTGATCTACCTCCTCCTGCTTTTATCTAACTTTAACTGTTTTTGAATCCATTTATCCAACGCCACACCACCTTTATATGATTGAAACTTCAAACACAGCTATGGGTTACTCCAAATAAGCACAAGTTGTGATTGGACTTTTGATTGCATTGCTTTTTAAATTCAAACATGTAATTGTGTATATTATGTAAATCACTGTTAATTAATTGATTAATTAAATTACAGGTTAATTAAACTGTGATTAATTAAATCACAGTTATTACCAGTAATTAACTGAACTTTTTTCCTTTGAAAATAAATAGTTAAGGCAGCACTTTGGTGTGACATGTGTATTTGATCATTTTTATTAAACATAATAATTATTCTGATACACGCTGACATGAGTTTGAGTGGTTACTCATCAGTTCTTTGTGCCTCAGCTTGTGATGTTTAAAACAAAGTTGTGAACACAAGTACACATGAGGACATGTTTTAATATTCCTGTTTGGTTGACCCCTTTAACCCCATTCACATTTTAACACACTAAGAGTGTAAAACATCAAAGTTATGGTAAGGAAAAGACAAAAGAGAAAGTGGAGACACAGGATCAGCTGAGTGACCAGTGGGTGGGGACACTGAGGGTAAACTGAGGTTACTTATGGACACTCGTCCACCGTCAAGAGCCGCTGGGCATTTCAGTCATTACATTGAAACTGATTGTCCTACAGAGAAGCCATATTTCAACAATAAGTAGAGTGCCTGATGTCAGACTAATGGTGGTGAAGACAGGTTTAGCCTTGCTGTTAGCAAGAACATGATAATAACTCAAATCTCTGATGCTTTTAATAAGCTGTATATTATGGTATGTTGATGACAAAGAACATACTGTGAGTTTATGTGGATGAGATGAGATAAAAAAGTACAGTGTGCGCGCTGCAGTGACATTTTAGATTAATACTATGTTATTTTCATTGGGCTATTGTTTATATTTTGGGCATGAAACTGACAATTGAGTGTGAAGGCAGAATAGACCAAATTCATAACAAACTAAAGATAGTTGTAAAAAGTAGTGTTACTGAATTTGTTTATGTGACTGCTTATGTGACTGCAAACAAGTGTATATGGATATTACATTACTATGTTTGTATTGTTTATTTTAATTTTATAGCAGATAAGATGGTGGTCTGAGCAAATGTCATGGTCAGTGCCAAAGAGAGAACAAAGGGACCAGAATATTTGATCCAGACCAGACCACTGACACTAAAAGTCAATAGAGTAAAGTACAGGGCGGTTCTGGCATGCTTTCCTTTGTGCCTCCAGAGAAAGTGGACAGGTGTGGATGGAGATGAGGAGGGGTGTTGCTTAGCCAGAGATGTCTATCAGCCTCCGAGCTATTGCTGTGGAATTTCAGAAGACCGAGACACTAAGACACAGAAGAAGTGAGAAAAGAAACAAAGAGGAGGAGAAAACACAAGCCCATACCTGCTTTTCTATGACACATGCTTTCTCTGCTTTTAAGATCCTGTTGTAAACACACCTCTGTTGTTCATCACACCACTTTCTCTGTTGCGTTTCTATACCTACGTGCCTACGGTATTGAACTCTCTGACTTTCAGCATCCAACCTCAGAACTTTTTCCTCTTTTCCCTGACATCTCTGAGCATAGCATACTCCAGCTGTGCCCTGGGCCCAAGAGATCCCTATTGTCTTTACCGACATCCAAGTAATGGAAAAAAACACCCATATCCCCTCTGAACTAACTTTTATGGCTTAATAGTCAATTTCCTGCATGTTAACTTTAGAGACGCACATGTGGCTGGTCCTATTTCTAATTATGAGTCATCATAATTAGAGATAGATTGTGTGATTAGATAAATATATTGTAGGAAAAAAAATTGTCATTTAATTAAAAAACTTTTTATTTTCTATCACTTTGAAATATAATATTTAAATGAATGCTTTTTTTTTGCAAGTGCATCAGTTTAGTGTTACTTCTTTTTATGCTACTGTTACTGTCATGTTCATCCAGCAGCTATGAACAGAGACAGACTGGCTGATGTTGCCACTGGAGCGACAAGGGACTGTGGCTGAGTGAAAGGGCCCAAAGGACTGGAATGTTTGCCACAGGTCAGGAGTGGCGCTTTCTGCTCTTTTGTGTGCAGTCTGCAGAGGAGGTGTGGAATGCAAACTTCATGAGAATAGAGGCGAAAAAAGGGATGAGGGAAGGGATAGTGAGAAGCTGGGGGTCGTGGGTGGGGGGTGGGGGGACTTGAAAACAGAAAAAAAGAATGAGCTCAGAGACTTTGTTTTAGGGGTTCTGAGGCAGAGGACATTGTTAATTGAGAGAAAGAGCTAAAAGAGTTGCCCACAAGCTGCAGCAGGAGAGCAGAGTTAAAATGATCGGTGCAGCTGCAGACCACACACAATGAATAGTCCACAGAGAGTGCTTTGAGAGCAATGGCACACTGAGGATTGTCGATGAAAGCCATTCTTAGAAACATTCATAAAGTTTACAGCTCATCATTATAAGTTATTAGTACATTATCAGGTGCATCCTTACTGAAACACATTATTCACAATGAATGTAGTTTGTTTTTTTTGTTTTTTTTGCCATTAATTTTCTTTATAGAAACAAGTTGAAACATAAAGAACATTATTACTCACTCAAAGGGCAGTGAAATGAGAAAACAAAGAGAATCAACAGCACGGTGCCAGTTTCATCAGATCTTAGGTAAACACTGTACACAAATAGATTCCCAGGGTCTGTCCATATGGGCACTGCAGCACCATGGTTAAGAACTTTTCTAACACCATCATTTGCTAATTCTAAAAGTGCTCATGTAATGTGCAATTCTAACAGTAGAAAATATTTCAAGGATATTCCCAAGCATACCAGCATTCAATTTTATTTAATTGCTAGGCGGGACCAATTTTTTTTCACACATGTTTGTAAGTTCAGGGGAATGCTATTTTGAATCATATTTGGAGTCAGTGCTTTGGTTTACCTGGTTTAAATGCCTTGAAATGTAGACATCAAAATGCAATCAAAGTGATCTGTGCTGTAAAATAATATTGAAGGAGGGTACACAACAGGGTGAGCTTGAGTGTGGTCGCTGGTTCAGTTTATTTAGTCTATTTGTTTGAGCAGTTCATTTAACAGACATGGTCCTTAGATGTTAATTAGCTTAGTCTCCCGTCATCTCTAATGATTACAATTATCACCAGACTGGCAGTTCCCTTTACTTGCCCAGTGCAAAAGTGGGAAAAAAAAATCTGTATGCTTTCTTGTGGTCCTGTCCCTGTTTTTGCAGTTTAATTACAATGGGGAGGTCTGGCAACTGACTGTGTGAAGAAATATGTCTGATAGTGCAGCTTTGTATCCAGTCCCTGTGCAGATTCAGCTCTGATAGGGATCTTGCTTCTTTTCAACAAAGCTCAAGGTATCCAGCTTGTTTTGTTTCTAATTCCCAATATCATAACTGGTTAAGGTAAATGCAGTAATGACGAAATACCAGACAGACAAACTTATCCCATCTAATGAGCACACTCAGCCCTCTTGTAACATATAAAGGTAAACCCATAATACCTGCTCAGAGTCTCAGAGGGTGTGGTTTTGATAAAAACTCTTATATAAGAACACACACAGCCTGACAGCCTGAGATATTATCACCAGCAGTCAGTGGGTGGCACAGTCACATTTCTCTTGAGGTGTTTTTACAGATCAGATGTTTTACCAGCCTCTGACAGATTAACCTACATTTCCCGCACAAGCAACATGTGAATTTGTTCTGTTTTCTTGGTTTCCTACCTGTATTTTCAAAACGCTTGTTTTGTAATCATTGATAAAACCTACGTTACATCTTCCTACAGGAAAGATGCCATTATTGTTTCACCATTGCCTCTGACACCACATAACTTTCTCCTCCATGTGACATGCATTGTAAACAGATGTTGGCTGTTTCTCAGAATCTCCATGTGCAGAAAAGAACTGTAGCTGCTATCTATGGTTCATTCATAATTGTGATATAAATGGAGAAATAAAGTGACAACAGATTATCTGTCAAGCTCCACCACACACACAAACCACAAACTATAAATACATAATCATCATTCACACTCATCTTTAAATCCTCTTTATATCACAGTGACAGAAAGCAATAACAATGCTCATCACATAATAAACAACCAAATGACATCACAAGCCCATTAGAAAGCAGCGGTGTTAGATCTGTGAATGATAATTATGTGATGACTGCATAGAAAAAAAGGGACTTTTCCCCTTAAGTTTACATCAATCAAATTTTAGGAAGCTGAAAGAGTCAGCTTCTTCCTTCTTAAACTTTAGATGCATATTTTTCCTGACAGTTGGCCTGTTATCCTGTTCTGGCATGTTTTAAATACAAAGAGCCGACCAGAGGCAGTCTCAGTTGAAAACCCATCTTACGGTCTCTAATCCTAAACGCTCACTGACTCCTCTTGAGGATTAATAAGGTTTCACTGTTTTTCAGAAGGCCTAACATAAAGCAATGACAGATTTCCTCACATTGAGCCCCTCAGTGCTTAAAAGATAAGAAAAGTCCACCATCATTTATCAGCACAGAATGACCTGCAGAGGGAGAAAGAGATACTTCTAAGACTTCTAAGATCAAGAAACTTCCAGCTCCCATTCTGTAAGCACAGTTCATAAATCATTATAGGAATTAGAGAATAAATAAATAAACTTAACAAGAGACTAAAACAAAATAGCAGAAAGAAAAAAAATGAACACATCCACATTTAGTTTCCTTCTACAAAGACTGTAAAACATTTATCTTCTGCCACACATCACCTGTGATTCTGTTTCCAAACGCTACTCCAGAAATACAAGTCAAAACACATATAAAGAATAATTTACTATCTAGGTAAGGTTTCCACAAGATTTATAATGTATGCAAAAAAAAGTGACTGCTGATTTCTGCAGCTAAAATATCAGGATAGAAAGACTGCCAGCACGTACTGACTCTATTCTTCATGTATTGCACTTCTTGCAGCATTGATGTTTTTACATCAAACTGAAAAATTATAATTTATTTACCTGATATTAATCATTACCAGCATAATTTATGGACACTCTTTGTTAATGGAAGCTGACAAACAACTGACATGGGACAAATGGATTGACTTTGATTTTAATTGAAATTTCCTCGCACAATCATATTGCATGAAATAATGAAAATTCAATCAAGGGATGCTTGATATCATTTACATGACAAAAAAAAACCTGTGGGTGTAGTTAATGTCCATTTAATTTCTTCATAAACAACTTATTGATCATTAGAAATCTGAGTAACTCTTCATTTCATCACTTGTTGTGTATTTTCAAGAATAACTACTGAAGTTGTACAGGTCCAGCAGTTGAACAAAGGTACATAGCACATGTTCAGGAAATATTTCTCACCCAGAGCTCAGACTGCCTATTGAACTCTTAGTAACTATCTGCTAAAAGCTGCTAGGAATGTGGCCCTGACTCAGGCTGGCTAAGCTGGTACTGAGAAGGGAGATGGTGGGAGGTCAGGGGGTCCGTTGTTTACCTACCAGATCAACCTCAATCTGCCCTGTTATCTGGGCCTTTCTCTTGAACCCTTTTCGGTCTGTTTTCTTTTCTTCTTTCTAACCAGTATCCCGAACATGCTCCCATAATTCACAATGTTTGTGTAGACATATGTTGTATCATATATATTCCTAGAGGGAAGGGAAAGTCTTGTGGTTCAGAGTAGGGTTTGGCTTCAAATAAATGAAATTAAATCTTTGGATAGAAGTACAGTTTGTGACTATGAAACTGATGTGTTTCTTCCCCTTCCTGTGGTTTGAGACTCTTCTCCCTCAAGAAATTACGGTTTGGCTCTTTTTTTATCTGAATGCTCTGTGGGATTTCAGCTCCCAGTCACTTTACAAAGGCCTGTTGTAGCTTGGACTCTGGAAGCATTATCTTTGGTAATTTTCCAATTAGACAAGCTCCTCACAAGTCTTATCTTAGAGCATGTTCCAACTGAATACCACAGTAGAATTAGTTTGGCTTCTGGCAGGATTTAATTCACCCTCCACAAGTGATCGACACTGTACGGAGTTAAATTTTGGCATCCGATTGAAATAAATGTCCCCTGCAGTGTGAGGAGGTAGGTGACTTGTCACAACCAATTATTTTAGCTCATTCCTATCAGTGGTGTCCCTATTAAAACTTCATGATATTTTATGCACATTCTGTTCATATAATATTACCTGTGAAATCAGGTTCGTTACAAACACACAAATGTCTTTTTTAACATTATATTCAATGCTTACAAAATATAAATTTCTGATTTATGTAAACAGGAACTTTCTATTACCTGGCAGACAGACATTTAAATTAAAGTTAGCAGCGGTGTAATAATGAATCTTATAAATGGTTTTTAGCCAGGTGTAGCTGCTGGTGAATGAACCTAGCTGACCAGTCTAGCACTGTCAGTGGTTAGTGACCTCTAACCTGAGATGATTCAACCTGCAGCCTCAAGCTCCAGCTCCTGCTCTCAGTGGTATTACAGCAATGCTGCTGACTGATGCTAGAGATAACCTGCTCTGGTCGGCAAAAAACTTAGGCTTTGCACCAGTCAAGGGTGCTGTTGAAGTTTATTCAGCCATGGCTGTGAAGTTCAAAGCTGGAATATATCCTCCAACTTTAAACGATTTAGTCAAAGCTCTGATCTTCACTGTTAAAGTTAACATGGGATATAAGGGTCAAATACTAAATCTTAAATGTAGAAATTTCTGAAATGTTTGCATCATAATCAATACTATATAAACTGTATTCAATCACTGAGACATCAAATATCATATAATATTAGATCCTACAGATAGTTCACCTCTTGTTACAGTGACTGTAGATATAGATAATAAAGCTTTCTACACTTCCTTCACATCTAAATCTGCAAAAATCAGGACACTGTCAGATCACCAAAATACAGTGCTAGACTCTACATCACCTCTGTGGGTAATGAGCAACCCTTAGAAGTGAGACCTAACAAATTATGGCAAGTAATAAAGATGATTTATGATGGAGTCTTCAGCAGGCGCACCGCTCATCCATGCGTCCCAGGACACCGTCCTATGGGAGGGAAGAGGCGGAGAAGGTGGAGAGCAGAGGGAGGGTGTGATGGTGAGAGGGAGAAATTGAATGAGAGGGACAGAGCGAAACTGAGAGGAGCCATCACAACAAAACTTCTCCAACAATCAAGCAAGTGGAACTACAGACTGGCTTCTCTCCTTTTCTCACCGCATGGCTGCTCAGTTCCTGTAAATATAACCTGTGCAGCATAAACTTGTGTTTGCGGAGGCAGAGGGGGGTCTCCGCTTGGAAAGATGGAGCATTTAATAAGGACCAGGTCGCGCAGGAGAATATCGCTTTTTCTTTTTATTCTGCTTCACCTAACGACGACACAAGCTGGTAAAGTATCTGGTTTAACATCTGCAAAGAAATAACAAAGATATCTTTTAGGTGTAGATGCTTAGAATAAGTAAAATTGTCCACAGAAGTCCTATCAGTGCATTCTGCAAATGGTTCACTTCCCCTTTATCTGGCTTTCCACTACTTTCTTCAGGCGCATTCATTCATCACTTGTCCCAGTTGAGAGAGCAAAAGCATAATCTCGCCTCGTCTTTTAAGGTTCACTCCGGATGCTGGTGTGTGAATATGAGTTATATCTGTGTTTTGAATCTGTGTGAATGAGTTGCTGATGCTGCTACAGAGTCGCTTCAGCTCTGGGACTTCAACTTTATGTTTGCTCAAATGACTTTGAGAAGTCGGAAACTTTTCAGAAGTTTGCAAACAATTTCCAAATTATGTATCAGCTATTTTGTGAATATGCATACATATTAATTATCCGCGTCGTTGCACAAGAAGCGCATTTCGATTGATTCAGCTTCTCCTCGCATTGCATTTTAATTGAAAATATTTCCAAGGTATGAATTTGAATGTTTCAGGTGCGCTGCGATACTTGAAGTCAGCTCATGAGATGAGTGATGTCATGTTTGAGTTTGCTTGTGACCAGCGTCGGTTTGCTGTGAAACGGTTTAACGTTGGCTTGAGAAAGAGGTGAAGGGCTGAACACAGACCGAACTGAGTAGATTAAAATTCCTGTCATGGGTCTGTTTAATGTGCCCACTGCTCACATAGCTCTTAAGTGAAAGTGCTTAGCACTAACTCCCTTACTGCTTTAGTTATGATTATTCTGGCACACTTGAAATATTTTACATACCTTATTGCTGGCTACCACCTTGGGGTCATATTTTAGACTGTTGCAGCTCAAGTAACCCAATGCTTTTGGGCCAAGCAGCGACCCTTTTCTCAGTTACACACACACAAGATAAGGACCTGGTCTCAGCTGCATCCTTTTTTTTCTGTCACATTGTCCTGGCGTCCACATTTGCTGCACTCTCAGGCTTATTTAGCAAGTCCTGCAGCCATTTTAAGATTTCCTCGTTTCCTTGATAGCTAGTAACAAGCACGGTGTTCATGTATAATGTATGTCATTTGGCCCACTGCTATCTGTCACCCACACAGGCCTCCATGCCCTGTGGCCATGTCCTGAGTATCTTCAATTGGCAGCAGACTATTTCCTTGCAGGTGCTGTAGTTTAGAGACTCTCTGATGGAGTGAAGGTGCTTTACAGCAGGAGTTAACCCTGCGGTCACCAGAAATACTTAAAGATTACTTGCTTGCACTCATGGCTTTCCACATGCACCCACTTTATGACTGTCAGGAGTTGTTGAAATCCGCTGTCTGAAATAAAATGATGACAGGAGGAAGTAAGCCAACCGACATAATCATATTCAAGTGACACAGTGTCTACTGCTCTTTAATGAGGGTCTGTGAAGTGAGAGGATGGGATGGTTTAAAATTGCACGGGAAATATGGGGACTGATGATATAGTAGGCTTAGATTTGTGCATGTGGTTGATAATGCATTTGTGCCTCTGAGTCTGAGTGTTTGTGTGCATGTGTGTGTGTATTACAATGAAAGAATGTTTTCCCATATGCTTTCTGTGTGTGTTTGAGAGATGAGAGACTACTTTGTAGTCATGTTTGCTGACAGGAAGTGAGCCATTCGTGCACATGTCCTTTCAGTTAGTTTGACTTAGAGTCCTCTGTTCTTGTGCCTCAACATTTTTTTTGTTCATTTTTCTTTTCTTTTTTTCCTTGTCAATTCAAAGTCTGGGAATAGGGAGTGTTTATTTATATTTTACACGCCTTATCTTTTCATTTACATCATTTTATGCCGTATTCCTTCACTGGTTCTATGACAGGAGAAATGGTGCGTATAGCCTTCTCACTGTGTCCTGTTTGATCCAACTTCCTTGCCAATCCTGCTGCAGACTCCCAGAGGAGGGCAGCAACCATTGTTCGCCTTTGATCCAGCAACAAATTAGTGGCAAATGAAAAAGGCAGCTGCATTGAGCAGGGTAGAGAATGGGAACAAAGGGAATTTTATGCACATTACAGCTTTAGTTTCTTCTTCTGTTATGTGAGTTTGTGTGATGGGAACATTAAATACTAGAGGTGTCAGAGATGCTCATGTCTGTGACAATTGCTGATGCTGCAACAGTCACAGTAAACTGCCTGTCAGATGTTTTGACTGAGTAAACTTTTTGAAATCCCCTCAAGTCTTTAATATGTATAAATTGCACTTAAACACTTTTGTGGCGCCATATCTACAATCTATAGTATTCAACACACATCTGGCAGCCAGAAGCTCCCTTCCCCCCTGGCTTATATGTCTCTATGCTTCTGATCATTAAATGCTTCAAACAGTTTTCTGTAGGACTGATTGGAAATGTTTCCTGTAGAATTGCAATGAGCAAACATCAGAGAAGATAAGTGTCTGCCTACATGTCATCTGCTTCTTAGTCCCAGTTTATAAGGTTTAGGAACATTCGATCGTACTGATCCATCTTATACACATGACAGTAGAGGTCACTGTATTAAGCCTTTTCTACTGTAAGCTTTTGAAAATGATTTTCTACCCTCAGTGACACTGTGACCTGCTCATATTTCAACATCTCTGGACACCAACGTGCTACCAGAGAGGCGACTGATCTTGGTGTCAAAGTTACAGAGGCCCACAAATTGTTTAAAGTCTTTCAGAAGCACAAGGGAGCAGAACCTCTGGAAGAGCATGTGTGGATACCTGTATTAAACATGATGTGTGTGTGTGTATGTAGTGTTGTGCTTTTAGTTTGGCTGCTCTGTTGTTACATTCCATAATAGCTGCCTCACTGTTATGATGTCTGAGAGACTAAATGATGGCTTGGACTTGAATCATGAATGGGTTTGGTCATGCGCATACTTGCATGTATCTGGCTAATCCTCGGTGCTTGAGGTTTAAATGCTGCATAGTGTTTACATGCGTGTAAAAACAAAAATTGAAAGAGATGAGGAAAGATCTTCCAAAATCAAGAAATGAAACAAGAGTTGAAAGAGAATCTGAATTTGAAATTGGGTCATGCAAGGTTAAGGGCCAGTGTCAGGCAAGCAGCAGCAGCAGCAGCTGAGATTAGGAAGTAGATTTACTGTAGTAAAAGAATGTCTTCACAAGTATAGCAGTAGAAATGTGTGTTTCTGTTTGTTTGTGTGGAGCACTTGCCCAGTTAGAGGCCTTGAAGGGCAGGTGTTTTCTCTATGGGCCAAGCAGTTTTTGGCCTGTCGACCCAACCTGCTGTGAACAAACATGAGCAGAACAAACTGTGGAGACTGAAGAATGTGTTGCTGATGAGAACTGGGAGGAAGTGTCTAACCACATTCGGCCATAATCCCTCTTGTTTTAACTCTAAATATATAACTGACAGTGAGTGCTGACCCATATTCATAGGAGCATTTTCTAATAAATAGTTACAGCATATGGTGTCTCTGCTGTGTTGTTTTCATATAGATCTCTAACGCCTCCTGTTTCTGGTCAAGTCAGATTCAATCCTTCCTCTACTCCTCCAGTGCACATTCAAGTACAAAATTAAAATACTACTGCTGAAATTTTACCACAGAATTTCCCACATCATCCATAACATTTGCGCTAACATGTCTTAGGATGTCTTGCCTCTCCTCAGGCCCACACAGGCTAGAGAGCACATTCATATAAATATAAAAAATCTGGTATTATAAATAATTTAGGATTTCAGACTTCATGCTTAAAATGGATCAAAGACTTAACAGTCTGCCAGTGTTGGTGGCTCTTATTAATGCTTTCATTGTCTCCATTCATTCATTCACATGTTAAAAACAATTCCAGCAGTCATCTGCATAACCGCTGACTTGACTTGCTCCTAAACTCTCAGTGATAACTGAAAGCAGACCAAACCACAACACGCAGTCAAGGGCGATAAATATCACTGCTTCTCAGTTTGCATAATTTTAGTCCAACAAACGCCTCTGTCTCAGTGTAACAATAGCTTTACCTTTGTCATAGATTTTTCTTTTTCTTTTTTCCTGTTTCTTTTTTTTCCCTTAAGTAAGCTCTGTTTACAGGATAAAGAACCCATGTTTGACTAATACAATACCACAGTGACATAGAGAAAAATTATGAAAAGAACAAAGGTTAAAAGTGTCTTTTTTTTTCCTCTCTGGACTTTATAATTGAGTCTCATATAAACAGTGTTTGCAAATTGTTTGGTCATTCTGGTTGGATTGTGTGCACAGTCACCATTTGACTGTTCATGAGTGAGTATTCATCTATTCAGACTGTGTCCTGTCTCTCCTTGTCTCATAGTGTTCTTGTCCACACACAGTGGTGATTCAGACAAAAGGTCACACCCTCTACTAATTAGATTAAGGCCATTTCACCATGGAGCCCAAGAGAAACCCTGTCTGGATTTATTTGATCACTTCCACTGAATTTGTCGCAATTTTTTCGTGATTAATTGCCATCTGTTTTACAGCTTGTAACAGTTGATCATCCTTTCTGAAGTTGTTTCACAACAGTAGTTTGTGAAAATAATTTAAAAGGAATGATAGATAAAACAAACAGCAACAACAATGACAACAATAAAAACAATGACAAAAAATGTATTTCTTCTTGATATACACATGCGGACATGTCTCATCTGGTCATCATATTTATTACAAGATAAACACACATTTCCAAACAGCAATGCAAAGTTCAAATATCAGACTTTTTCTTCCACTCATCTCAGGGTGTGGTCTAAGATACCATGGGAAAAGCACATTGCCCAGATTCATTTGGCTTTGTTTTTTGTTAAAATTCCCCAGTTCCCCAGTGTAATAGTTTTTGACAGTGTAGCTTTGTTGTGTGCGTGTGTATGTGTGTGTGTGTGTGAGTGAGTGGTATTTTCAGGCTGAGCTAGGAGTGTAGGTGGCGTGAGTCATAAACAATGTCTTCACAGACATTTTCTTTGGAAACACAGAGAACACATTATGTCCATGTATGACTGAAGTGGTGCTGAGTTGCATGACCGCAGGGTATGGAGAGACTCTGTCAAGTGTCACACAGCCAGAGAAAATACACAGATGTAGACTGTTTGGTGGCATTTGCAGGGATGAGAGCATGATCTATGATGTGGGGTGCTTCACTGTTGTTCTGTCAGGAAAACTAAGGAGAACACTGTTGCTGGGCAGAGATGGCAGTCTCATAAAAAGGCACATAAACAGAAAAGAAGACCAGCGAAATGGCCAGCATGGAGAATGTGCATGTGTTTAGATGCATCATTGAGTAAGCCTCAGCTGTTCTTTTAGAATTGCTGGATGTTTCAGCTCCTTCCCATGTTCTCTGACCTTATTGGAAAACACTCTGAGTCATCAGTCCTTAGAGATACAACAATGCTATTTCAAACATGTTAAGCCACATCTATGGTGGTCGTAACAAGATGTTGGGCAGGCCAACAGAGGAACCATCTGTCAGCATCTCCACTTATTTACTTCACTTCTCTTCAGTTGCTGTAAAAGTAACATTATGTGACAGGTTAGTTAAAGACAAGATTACCACAAAGTGTAATGAAATGCAAGCAAGGCCTGTTCAGACAATCAGTGCTGCAGGATAGGTGAAGAGATTGCAAAAGCTGGCGCAAGTCATAATCATAAATGGATCGAAAGCAGGGAATAGATAAGTTTTTTATTGAATTCTGAATAGATCCAGAGTTCAAATGGCAGCCTTCCACTAGCCTGGGGTTTTCCTCTGAATGCTGCATTTCGGGGTGGTGGTATATTCTTGTGAATATTCCACAGACATTTGGTGTATTTTATTTGGGTCATTGTTGTATCCAACTACTTTTTAATGATTCGACATGAACTCTCAGGGTTGCATCTTCCAAAGTCCAACACAGGTTTTTCCCATTTTTTGTGACTCCACTTGCCAAACATATCCCCCAACAGTTTATTTTGCACAGTTGGGCGTGCGTTATTCCTACAAGTTTAACTGATGGATTATTGTGAAAGCAGTTTCTTTTTTGGAGGAATTTCTGCTGCTTGTCTCAGCTTTTTCCCTGTGGCATTGTTGCACATTTTAACTGACCTCTGTTGTCTTGAGAGTGTCACAGGTCAACAGTCTCTGTCAGCCTATTGCTGGAACATGTTTAGAAGTGGGCAATAGTTATTTTTAATACTTAAAATAGTAAAGACAGAAATATACTTTTTCTGGTTCGTGAACAAGATGTGGAATTGATTAATTGATTATCTTTGGACTACCTAAAATTACACAGTTATGATGAAAAGTTAATAATGTTTGTTTTAAGGTCATTTTGTCAGGTGCTGTTCTGAATGAATTGACAGAAATCCAAGAATCTCATATAATTAGATCCATGTTGCTTCAATTTAGTACATTATTCTGTTCCAAACAAAACTGCCTTATGACCTCTCATTCTCCCTGTGCTTAACTCTGTATAATAGAAAGATTGAGAGAGGCAGATAGATGGCAAGAGAGAATTCAAAGGGTTCAGATAGTTGACTAAAACATAAACATTCAATGTTGCTATTCCAAAGGAAATTGAATCAGGGTGATAGCAGTTAGCAATCAAACAAGTCCACGACAGAACTACAAAGAGGTCACTTTAGATTTGACAAACACAGAGGCACTCCTACCAATACCATTTAAAACAAAGATCAAGGATTAGAATCGATACATGATGTAGAAGTGTCAAAGAATCAAGTGCTTTATGTAGAAATGAAGATGCTTTTTGTGTTCAATGAAAAGATGTGTGCTCTGTTTTTGGTTTGTGCTTACGTAGTGGGAGCTTAGTCAGGGCTTCAGCTATATCTTTTTCATGACTCACCTACCCCTGTAAATGTCAGGAGGGTGCCTTTGTTGCAAACAATTCATGTCTCTAGTCGACTTACCTACCACTATCAACCTAATGTGTTTTTTTAATCATAAGACACAAAAAGTCTTGGCTGCAGATACAAGATTTAATCCAATTAGGTGTTAAGAAGCCCAAAAATGTGCAATCAGAAAAAATGTCAGGGTCGTTATTCTTGATGTAAGAGTGGGTCCCTGAGCTGTGACCTTTTAAAGTCAATAGATGCCTTATTTCCTTGACATTTAGTTCTTGGTTCACTGTCATGATGGCTAGACTAGGTTTGAAAAATGATCCTAAATGACTGTGTGTGGATGAACATTGGTGCCACTTGTACAGCCTGGGGTTTTTGTTGACAGAAGCCAGCAACTTCTGTAATCATTTAATTTATCCTGCTTTTTTTTACTCTTTGTAAATTCACATTTTAAGCCCTGAGGTTTAAATACCTTTAGATCTGTACCTTATGTTTTCCATTGTTGGAGCCTGGCTGTAATTCACAGCTTAACCTATTTACAGCCCCATTGCTATGCTAGGGGACTGAGAGGCACGCTTTCAAAGCTGCTTGGAGTAAACGACCTCTGCTATGCAAATAAATAATGCCATAAAATGTAACGTGCTGTTTTTCTGCAAGCAATGTCTGAGCAACGGTAAACTCTCTCCACATGTTTAATTAACGAGGAGAATAAAAGGCAAGCCCTGTATGAGCGGCAACAGCTACGGGAGGCAATTTGGGTTTAGGATCCTCATTTCAGATGCCTGGAATGCTAAGTGCTGAGTTGCCCCAAACAGGCTCTCTCCAACAGCTGGTAGGAGACTGGCTGAGCACAAAGCTCTGATCCTGGCTAAACCTCATGGCAGCACTTTATCAACAGAACATCTAATAACATGACCAGCACACTGCAAATAAAGTACAAGCTCATTGTAATGAGAGAGACCCACCACAGGGAGAGACGTCACATCTACCGCAGCAACAGTGGCTGTGTTCTTTGCAAATAAGCATAATTTGACACTGTATAACAATTGATGAGATTAGCTATCCTTGTTTTGAGAGTTTCAGTAAGAATACTTCTATCTCAGTAGTGCTGAGGCAATTTTCCTTTTGTGCATATTTATATGCATTTATAGAAACTAACTTAAAGGAAAATAACAAAGGAAATTGCATTGGGAACAAATACAATATAACCCTAATGGCAAGTTCTGAGGGTTCAACACAAAACTGGCAGACTTGTTTGAATTGATGTTTTAGCTGTGAGAATATATGAATCACTGATGTGCCTATTTATGCCAGTGAGATGTTTAAATTGTGATAAATGCAATGCGGCCATATTGTAGCTCTCCGGTGCAAGGGGAGCGGCGGTGTGCAGGTGTCAGCTGTCAGGTGTGCTACAGCAGGATTATGAGCTAGGCTGTGCACCACCCCTATCCTATAATAACACCCGCAGAAGCCTGGCCACCTGCCGCCACATCTCAGAGGAGCTTGTCTCTTCCGAATCCTAGGAAGCAGGAAGCCTCCTCGCTTTAAGACCAGCTTGCAGCCGCACTAAACCCTGCTCTTCAGTTCGATAACAACCGGCACTTAACTGAGCCAGACAACAAAGTGCTGTCACACTGGCAGAATTTAACTGTGAGTCTGACATGACTAAAAGCATGCTGCTGCCATCTGCCACAAGCTCCACCCTAGCATAAGTAGTTTTTGTAGTTTTTCATACAACAGAGGCAGGAGGCAGTGTTTATTCCTAGAGGCAGAAATAAACACAAAGCAGAACAGCATCTTACTTAAAATTATGCAAACAATATCTTGTTTAAAGAGATAGAATTAGCCACAGACTGTGAGCACGGAATTCTTCTGTGTGCTCTATAACTACTTGAAGATGGCTCATTTTTTTCCTTTATTTTCATTCACAGCTGATCCCATTGATGTACTACGAGTGCTGGAGCTGTCAGACAACATGGAAGGGGTGTCCATGGAGGCTGGTCTGTGCACCAGCAGGAGGGGCATGGACGAGACGGATCTGGCCTACAAGATCGGCAAAAAGATCCAGCTCAGTGCTCCCACCAAGCAGCTCTTCCCTGGTAGTAATGTTCCCCCTCTGCACCATGCACAGTATAGCCACATCTAGTAATGAGAATTTCCGAAAGCAGGAAAAATGCACTCAAATGTGTCACTTTTGTGAGGGATTCTTCTCTGAGTAAAACCTTTAGAAATCTGACTTTGAACTCCCTTTACTCCTCCTCATGGGTAGTAGCTACTTTCACAGGCAATATTTTTCATCATTATTATCTTTACTCAGGTCTCGCTGGCAGCGGGTGGTGCCTGCATGTTATAAAAATGTCTACTCCCTGCTGTGCTTTCTCTTAACAACTCCTCTCCTCTGCTCCCCTTCAAGATTCCAAATTTCCCGAGGCTTTTTCCTTGATGACAACAGTACGAGCTAAAAAAGGCTCCCAGTTCTTCTTGCTGTCAGTGTATGATGACCAGGGGGTGCAGCAATTGGGCCTCGAGGTGGGCCGCTCGCCTGTCTTCCTGTATGAAGACCAGCATGGCCAGCCTACACCAGAATTGTATCCGATATTCAAGAAGATCAACCTGGCTGATGGAAAGTGGGTAGTCTGGTCGATTTGTTGATTTCAACAACACTGTATCGGATATATTGGATTCATCAGCACTATTATTTACCGTATATTAGCTGTGCAAGTACAACTTTCCCAAACCTTGAAATCTGAGGCAGGCCTGAGTCTAATTCATATAGCTATGACTTCATGTGCTTTGACCTAAAGTGAATAATATGCTTGTGTAGCATTGATTTGACCTGATCAAAATACTTAAAGAAATCAATTCCTGACAGTTTTAAGATCTGAGGCACATCAGATTTGTAGAGGTGTTAATTCTGGGAGACAACATATTTAACTTGAGGCACAAAACACTTCCACCACAATATTTTGTTAACTGTCTGTTAATGCTCATTCTGTATTTGTTCTTTCAGATGGCACAGGATAGCTTACAGTGTGGAGAACAAGTCTGTGACGCTCTATTTGGACTGTGAGAAGGTGGAGACCCTGGACCTGCTGCGTGGGGACAATGCTGTAATCAGCACAGAGGGTGTCACCGTATTTGGGACTCGTCTGCTCGACGAAGATGTGTTTGAGGTAGGGCATTATCAGAATGTATGAGCCTTTGAGTGGATTGTTTGAGCATCTCACTGCAGCTGGACTGTTACTAGGAATAATAAATCATTTGGCATGCATCATATTCTGTAGCCACAAAATGGGGCTGAGTGCCAGCAAGTGTGTGTGTGTGTGTTTTGTGTGAATTTCTGTACTGTGATGGACATATATCAGTATGATATGAGCATGGGAGAGTTTCACCGGGGTAATATACAATATACGTTAGCAGAACCATCTGACAGGACACTGTAGGAGGATGTCTTGCTGACCTTGTTTTCATTAATATGACTTTTCCTTTCTTACTTTAGTTCTTTGCATTTCATTGCACTGAATGTGTTATTATTCCTCCTGCTGCTGACTTTTCTAAAGCCACTTTACTAAAGTTATTGGATAGTTTATTGACTGGATAACCTATTCATGCTGCTACATTTACCAAACACTGTTTATACCCACTTTGTTTTGAATTCTTGTCCAGATCTAAAACACACTAAATATGTGAGTCTGAACTTTGGAGAAAGAAATATTTCTTTGAATAAAAATACACAAGAAATGGAAAATTGGAGATGAATAGTTTTTCAGCATAACTTTTATGCATTACCATATATCATTACTGTGTGATATATGGGGTATGATACCTACAGAGTTATGTCAGTGCAATGATGGGATAAGCAGAATATAAATTTTATTTAACTGTGCAATCCCACACTCCCTACCTTTAAAGCTACTTAACAAAAGATTTAAAGAGAAAATCACAGTTCAACAGGCTGTGGGGTTATAGGGGTCTCTTGTCAATCAAGTGCTGAAGGAACAAAGATGTTCTTAGGAAAAAAGGTGTTTGGGGAGGTAGTAAGGAGGAGGGGGCATGTTGTTCTGACATGCCCAGCCTCATCATTTCCATTGCAAAGCCAAGAAATGACACATTCTCTTTGCTTTATGGATTTTTCACGGATTATTTTGTTAGAATTGTTGGCTATAGATGTGTTGATGCAACTCCCAGACTCACTCTGGGAGTGAATCCGAATGGGCAGCTGTGCATTTGGTCTTTGAAAAACATGTTTGACTGTTTGGTCATGTTTTGAGATGGTCATGACTTATCCTCTTGCAGGAGAGATACTTGCTTCCTGTGCAAGCATTAAAAAATAGATACTTTGATCCTTTTGAAGTTGAAGTGCATTTAGCATGTGTCCTCACATGTATCAATATGCAAGGAAAGATAGAAGGGCAAGAGGATTCCAACTAAACTCTGGGAGTGAGTCCAATTCCTCTTTTTCAGTGCGATAACCTTTATTGCCATAAGTCATTCTCTGTGCTTCCCATGACAATATGCAACCCCTTCTCCATTGTCATTCTCAATGAGGCTCCACTAAATCTCTCGCCCATGGCATGAAAAAGAGATCAGCTTGAGCCCCTTCACCTGCTCTGTCCTCTGAGCCGTTTCTGGTTTGCAATGGAGCAGAAAAGAAAATGAAATATAGATAGAGCTATAAGGTACAGACACGTTCAGCGAAATGACAATCTTTCCAATCCTTTTTCCCCTCAGTGTCCCAAGAATAGTCTGCAAAATGGAACATATTGTAGTTAAACTTTAACAAAGTAGAGTGGGAGGGTTGTTATGACTCCCCATTGGCCTAATAGACAGAAACCACAGCCTTCTTTACTTTCACCTCGAGAAAACACAGATGTCCCTGGAACTGACAGGTGAACATGTACTACTCTTGGGTTTTGTGTGTTTAGTCAATGGCAACTACCCTACTAACCTTTTCCACACATTAATTTTACTTTTCCTTTGCCCTAAGTTAACCCCTGTCGCCCCTCCCATGTTGCTTTCTGTTCCCTTCTCAGACACTGTCAAGCTTTCTAGTTCTCACATTACTTTATATCCCACTTCAGTTAAGAAATCTGTCTCCTCACAGGCTATATAAATGTCCCTTTCAGAAGCAATGGCAGACCATTTAATATTTGGCCATGCACCAGAAACATTCCCATGTCCTCATACATCATCCTATGTGAAGAGTTACAATGATGAGTAATTATTGTGATGACTAATCCCCTGTAGGGTATCTGTGGATCAGGTCCATTCTTCAGTCCTTTCGATGATCTTTTCTTGGTTCTTGTGGTAAAGTAATTAATCAAATTTGCATTCAGACCATGTGGAAAAATCCCTAATGAGTCAAAATATTTATTTCCATTTAAATGTTTTCATATATATATATATATATATATATATATATATATATATATATATATGTTTAGCTGTCAGAGTTGTATACCTCGGGTGAGGCTGGTACCAGGGGAAGAGAGATTAAGCAGGATGACCTCTGGGCCTATGTTCCCAGGCCCTGGTTCTGGGGGTGGAGGCCAATGTTCCGGCCCAGTTGTCCCAGCGTGGGAGCTCAGCGTGGGAGCATGGGGACCGTGGTCAGCCACTAATGCCTCTATTGCTTCCAGATTGCCTACAAATGACTACAGAAGTTTGGTGTTCAAACTCAGCACTGCTTGCATTTGCAGCAAAGCAAACATCAAACTGTCCACAAGCCCAGTTGTTCTCCTGTTTTGCTGCTGTGTGCCCTGTAAACGTGCCTCAAACATGCTGACTGCTTAGATAAGATTCAGCCTAGCGTTTATTTGTTAGGAAATTCAGATCCTTTCTGTCTCGATTAGTACTGGAAATAAGAAATGTTTTTGGCTCGCTGTTAGAGGCATGTTGAAACCACGACTTGTCAAGCATATCATTGAAGAGCAGCTTTGTTTTAAAGCTTAGAAACCCCATAGATTTACCACAGATATCAGAGAAGCACATCAAATCAGTCAAGATCTTTTAAGACATATTTTGTTCTGGTAGTGACTTATGTCTGAGGGTAGTCATATGTTTTTGATTACTTCTGAGCATCTGTCGCACTTAAAGCATTGATGAGCATCAGCAGGCTGCTCCATTACAGTGAATTTGTTTGTTTGGATGGAACTTCTGGTGTCACCCACATGAAATTATGACTCACACAAGACTGCAAGATATTACTTAGAGACCGAGATCTGATTAAGGGGCTGAAATTGAGAGGATAGTGCCTCATATTAGGTTTGTGATTTGGTAAAGAAGTATGAATGTTGACTAGTTGGCACCAAAGACTTTACTGCAGACAGTAGGGGAAACCAATGGGGTCACTCTCTGAAACACTAGTTAGACTTTGCCAATAGAGCCATGTGAAACCTCCTGCAGGATGTTTGTCAGCCATGAAAAAATTGTGGATTCAGCTGAGTTTTTTCTTTTCCTTTTCAACACATACTTGCATCCTCTTTAGATGTCCTTGCCCCATCCTAAATGGAGGGTGGCAGAGCACACATGACTTTGGGCAACACTTGACTCAACAGAGATCCCCTGCTGGGCAAGGAAAACAGGAAAACTTCTCAATGAAAGTGTTGCCTTTGATCTCAAATTGAGATTGGATTAGATTGGATTAATTCCCCATTGCCTTTCTCTCTCACTCGCTCTGTCTTTCTCTCTCTCTCTCTCTCACCTTAGAGCGCAATAATTTCCTTTGCTTGACTGGCTTTCTGCCAAAACTGGAAGAAAAAAAGTTTAAGTGGATAACAACTCCTTTCATGTTTGATGTATTAAAGCATAAATGGGTGTTTCAGCAATAGTTCCTACGTTTACAGTTTTGTGGATGGTGGTCCAGACTTGATGTTGACATGCGCTGCTGATAAGGCATGATTTGGCTTTCATTTCAAGATGTATATCTGGTGGCGGGTAATGGAAATGTGATATGTTTTGATATATTTCACCTCTGGCCTCTAAAGCCTAATTAAAGGGATTACAATGGGACTATAATTACCATAACATCAAGCAGTTAATCTGACTTAATTTATCACAAATGGCTGCCCAGCTGTCCCTGGTTACATTTCACCCGGCAATATGTTTGCAGTGGCTTGTCAGTTGCAAAGATTGGTATCACTAATGTAATCTAAACCTTGTCAAACACGGTGCCATGGGGCTGCCTGCATTTTGTTTATATTTAATTACTTTTTGATTCACGTCTTAGAGGGAATGAACACTTCAGCTCACATTTGTTTTTGCTATCAATTAATCTTTGGATATGTACATTTTAATTTAGTATTCCACCTATAAAATTCCAAAAATAAAGACAAATGCCAAATGCTCACTAAAAGGAAATTGAATTATTTTCACTTGACAAATGATCACCTAGTTTTTTTTTTAGTTTTTCGCAGTACTATAAAGGATTATGTAATAATATGAAGTGGACAAAAGATAAGAGTGATGCTGGGGCCACTTAAACCAACACAGGCTCTGGGCTCAGTGCTGCAGGGCCCAGCAGTGCTGTCTCTGTGCATGTCTGTGTATACACACTGGCTACGCCTCCAGGGCACAATGGGAAGTGAAAAGTCCTGACAGAGGGGGATGAGAGAGGGCTGTTTGTCTGTTTTGTGTATGCAGGCAGGTCCTTCCTGGATTTGGAACATTAAGAGGCTAAACTCAGAAGCAGTTGAACCAGCAGTGGCAATTTGATGATGCCACTGTGTTATGATTTGCTTTACATCTAGGTATGCAGCTAGTTTTATTATTTTCAAGGTATCTGCAGTGTACTGTTAGAGTATTAGTGTTATCCTTGCAAAATGTGTGGTAGTAACCACTGAACGTTTCTGTCACAGCTCCAATGATGGGATTATTCTCCTTGTCATCTATGTCTGGTTTATAACATAACACTTATTGCTTTTCAGGGGGATATTCAGCAACTACTGATCGTGAAGGATACCCAGGCTGCTGCAGACTACTGTGTAAACTACATACCAGACTGTGATGCTGCTTTACCCTACAGCACACAAATCCTGGACATGCAGGAGGTTAGTACTACCACCAACAGGAGGCCACGCCTACTGGAAGAACAACACCAATCTTTTGTGTTTTTCTTTGAAGGCTGAACCATAACGGAAGCATTTCTTTAGGTCACCTCAATTTACTGCAGAGACAGTGCTTATTTCAGGATTTGAACACAAAGGCCGGGATATCTTATCTCACCATTACATTTTATTGTATTATTTCACTGTTTTTTCATGTTCCTGTAATAAGTTTAAGCTTCTTCCAACTACTTCTCCTGCTCAGTCAGGCCCTTTTATCTGTTGAAGTGAGCTTGAAGAAGCTCTTACTTCACAACCCACCAATAAAAAGAGCACAAGAATCCCTATCAATTGAGCTATGTGTCCCAGAGACTCTCATTAATTTTATTTCCTAGTACACATTGGGCCAAGGAGTGGTCTGAGCACAGTGCAAATGTACCTGAGTGTCTGCAAAAAGATCAGTCATAGTGCGAGAATCTTCTTTTAAATGCAGCCAGCAGTGGAGCATTATAAGCTCAGGTGCTCTCTCTCTCTCTCTCACTTACACACACACATGCACATACTCACACACACAGAGCCTATAACTCAAACATGATATAATAGCTCTTCCCTTCCTTGAGGCATGTATAACAATTTGAATCAATCATGAATATGAATTACTGTATATTACTGAGTTAGTGTATGGAAGATAGAGATAAGAATGCAGGAAGGAGTCAGAAGAAGAGAAGCAATGTGTGTGTCTGTGTCACTGGGCTTCGAGAAAAATGTATTGACCCCTTGATTGTGAAAGTGGGTGAAATGTGCATACACTCCACTCGCGTGTGCTCTCTTCATGTGAGTGGGTGTGTGTCTGCATGCAACTTTGTGTGCAACATTGATGAATCTCTAGTCATGCTCTATTAATGATAGTGTGAGGCCATTTCGATAGTCGTCCAGCTGGCTATCATAGGACTACAGCTGAGCAATGAGCTCTGAATCCAGAACGTGTAAACATCTGTCAGCCCACTGACCTATTTCCCATCATTCTCCCTTTTACACTGACCTTGTTTGCAAATGGATCTAAATCACATCATGAATGTTTTTCACAGATTGGGCCTTCAGAGTCACTTTCAGGCAGAGGCCATGTCATCAACATCACTCTGGAGGATGACACATTCCATATTTACTCACTTCTCACGAACTCGCTAGAATTAGCACCTCTACAAGATCATAGACAGGTTAACCCCTGACCACACAAACAAATATGTCTCCTGCTTTGAATGAGGGGAAACAACTCCACATGTTTATTTAATCTCTTTTCATGTTTGCTTTAGGTTGGTGTCTGACTCTGTAATGGTTCCACGGGATCTATATGCATTACTTTACTTTTCTTTGCAGGCTATTTCTTTTATTGTATTTTCATTCAAACAGTGTTTGTTTTTCCCCATCCTTTACATTTGCCTCCCCTTTTCATAAAAGAAGTCCCAACTTGAGTCTGATGCCTTGATGCAAAGTGACCAGCCAGATGAACCACAGGAGGTCACCAAAAAGGAAAGGAAAGGAAAAGGCAAAAAGAACAAAAAGAAGAGAGACAAAGGTTCTAAAGGCAAACGTAAAGGCAAGGGCAAGAAGGGATCCAGAAAGAAAAAACATCAAGAGGAAGGTCTTGAGGCTGGTTTCCTCAGAGTGTCCACAACACTGCCTGAGTATATATCCCAAGAGCCCTTTCTGCCCACAGAGGTGCCAGAAATTAAGAGCGCCCAAGAAACTGTCATTCCCACAGAAGTCTTCGACAAGACCCTCATGGAGATGCCCACACATGAACCTGACACCATAGATGAGGCCCCCACTGTGGTACCCAGTGCACTGCCTGAATCTGTGGTTACTGAGGAGGTAGACACATTTACCTGTAGATGCCCCTCAACCTCACCCCTCCTAACCGTTCACTCTCCTAATACGTCCTAACAATAGTGAGCACCTCTTCCCCCTGCAGTTGCTTTTCACCACCACCACTAACCAACATCATCCTAATCATCACTTCCTCCACACCGCTACCAGAAAACATGGAGAATGCATCTTACATGAGAAATTTTCATGATTTTTATTTATGCCTTTTAGCTGTGTGTGTGTTTTGTAAAACATGCACTGGTATATGCATACTTCTCTTACATATACTGAATGTACCGTGATATGCACGACAATATATGTTTCCATGCGTGCATATTAATATTTGGTTTACATTTTAGTTGTTGAATGTTGTGCTTGAATACCAGTACTAAATTGTTTTGATCAAACTTCATATATTATTATGAATATTCCACATCATTTTTTATAAATCAGCTAAATTTTCTAATGTTACAGTATGTCTCCTTCATGTTAATAATTCGCTAATTTGCCAAGTAAACTAATTTTTCATGCTCATGCTGTTTTCATAGTTGTTGCAGTCTCTGCCATGCTGCCACATGAATCTGATGTAGCCCATCAGCTAATTACACTCCAGCATTGTAATTAACTGCACACCTGTCAACCTGTATTCTGGGTAACCATCAAATTCCCATAAAATCCACCTGCTCTGCTAACATAACAAATGTGCCTTTACTTTGAGGCGCTGCGCGCTAACGAGTAGTCCTCCGTGTTTCCCAGCTCATCTCAGCTCTGACTCATTTAAGTCCATGTGTTGGTTTGCAGGAGAACAAGCCAGTGAAGAGGCCAGTGGTGGAGGAATATGGAGACGACCTTTTTGGAGACCTCAATGATGATCTCTCAGTTGCCACGGTAACAGTGGGTCCAAACGTTACCGATTATGAGGTAGGTTAAATGCAACTATAGGAAATGTATTCACCTTAGCACTGAAGCACTGAGGGTTTATTTTCATTTTTACTACTATTTTTTTTAGTGTTTTCACTAATAGAATTTTTTATCCTTTAACAGATTCTTGACTTTGAAGATTACAAAAATGACACAGAGTTAGACTATGAAGAGTATGAAATGTATACAGATGACACTGAGTTTGCAAGACGGGAGGGACCTCAGACATGGGATGGAGAGGTAAATTTCATTTTGAATACATGCATCAAGTTAAGTCAAGTAAAGCCAAGTATATGTCTTCAATTGACTGTGTCAATTGATTTCTAACAATCTATTTATCTGTTTCTCACCGCAGGCTAGCCTCAGAGCAGAGAAAGGCCAGAAGGGAGAGCCAGCTATTATTGAACCGGTGAGCTGCTAGAGGCATTTAATGAATAGTCTAGTAGCTTTAGTTATGAGCATGAGAATAGATTGTCTCCTAATGCCTAATACTTTCCATTCTATATATGCTTTTTTCTAGGGCATGTTAGTGCAAGGACCCCCAGGCCTACCAGGGCCAGAGGTAAGGCTATTTTCTGCCTGAAAACAGGTCAAAATGGAAACTATTATCAGGTCTCAGTAATGGTACAGGATGTGGAATAATGTAACTGTCCAGATGTGGTGCAAAATGTTGAGAATTTTGGATTGAAGCCACCAGGATGCAACTGTGGTGTTGTCATTAAAGGAAGCAGGAGGTTTTATAGCCAAAATACACTTCTGCACTACAATGTGTTGTAATTCAGAATGACACTTTGTGAAAGATCTAGAGTATGGTGCAGAGGAAGATAACCATTTATATCAAAACTATATATCAGTATGGCAAAGCTCTTAAATGTCCATTTGAGTGTGTCCAATGAATGTATCGTTTACAGGGGCTTACTGGCCCAGCTGGACCAACAGGCCCTCCAGGACCCAGGGGAGATCCTGGTGAACTGGTAAGTGGGCTCACTGGCCAAATGTCAAGTGGGTTAATTTGACCTCAGTTTGACCCTTTCACTTGAGGGACATAACAGTGACCTCAGTTTGAAACTGTTCCATGTGATCACGATGTCCTGATTCACTGGACTGAACCTGCTGGGCTTTAGGGAGCAATGTTGACTCACACATGCACATGTCTGACCTGATTTTCCTATAATGTGTGTGTGTGATTGCTTACATGAGTGATTCATCTCAATGGAATATACTGCAGCACACACACACACACACACACACACACACACACACACACACACACACACAAACACTGACAGATGCTCTGTCATTTCCCAGTAGTTGATGGTCTTTATCATTTTGCTTTGTAAAGATAATGATGGCAGTTTATTACCATGCAGATCCCCATGGCTTGCAAACTCATCACATTTGTGCTTTGTACAGTTTCAGCAGCAGCTCAGGTTCAGGTTCAGTCTACATAATAAATAATCCTATTTTATTTTTAAAGATGATATTTAAGGAGATAATGATGAAAAAAACTGAAACCAGTAAGTAAAATGAATGATGACAACACATTTATGAAAAATTAGCCGCTGAATTAAAAACATGGATTGCACAACTATTATATCATATCAATATATATAGCATTATATCTAATATGATTATCATAACATTTGTAATTTATTTAAAGGATTATTTTACAGTCTAGTCTAAATCACAATAACATCACAAGCTGTGTGAAACCTATAATGTAAAAACTGCTCAATTTATTACATTTAATATACATTTTAATTAGTGATGCTGTTTGGTATAATCTTAAAGCAGTAATAACCTTCAGATGACAACGGACAATCACTGGACAAAGACAGTATCAAGAAAAAAAAAACAGTCTTAGATTAATAAAAAAATATCTAAGCAAATATATTTTAATTAAGATGGAATATACTTTGAATCTTACCAATATGAATATTTGTAGATTACATTAACAGAATTGTGATTCACACAATCTTTATGACTCATTAAAATGGTTATTTGCAGCGTGTAAAAAGAGGACAAGGAGGTGTGTGTGTCTATGATATGCCCTGTGGGAATAGAGTAAAGGTTGTTTTACAGTGATTAGATTAGAGGGATGTTTTTCTCTATGTTATGACTCGCCCTCTCTCTCTCTCACACACACACACACACACATATATATAGAACACATTCAGAGGCTAATGCTCATACCTTCCCACTGGTTCTGTCTTTTCAGGGTCTCCCAGGACGCCCTGGTCTTGCTGGGGCTGATGGGATTCCAGGTCCCCCAGGAACTCTACTGATGCTACCAGTGAGACCTCAACACACACTTATATGTATTCGCGCACACACTAGTACATGCTTGTACAGTTTTTCCCATTGTGGTGTAGAAGCATGACCACAAGGGGGCGCTGTGTGATTGAACTTCATTACATTTGGGAAAATCCTGCAATGGGAACTGACTCCTCCTTTTTCATTGCCCCCAGTTCCAGTATGGAGGTGATTCCCAGAAGGGACCAGTGGTGTCTCCACAGGAGGCACAGGCACAAGCCATTCTGCAACAGGCCCAGGTACCTTGTCACCATGCCATATTACCATCAGTGACTGTTACATGCTATCAGGAAGCCATTTTACTGCATATTAAAATCCAAAACAAATCACATGAAGCGTGAATAAACCACCCAGTTGTGATTTTCTTCCAGCTGTCACTGAAGGGACCTCCTGGTCCACTGGGTCTCACAGGACGACCAGGCCCACTGGTAAGGCGCTCTTCTGTCCTTGACCAAATTTGCATTATACCCCAAGGGCTGCTGCAACCTTTCACCCCAGCTTCACATTCTGGCTGACCAGGCAACAAGCTCTACTCGCTCCCCAGTCTAACCTTATTATTATGCATACTCAGTATGTTTTATTTTCTTGTGGAATCAGCCTTCGTTTATGAAAATCCCAAATTACAGTGGTGTGGCAAAACTGAACAGATTTTTTTAGATGATTTGTTCTTAGATCATCTGTGTTTTTCTTTTTTTTTTTTCTTTTTTTTTTTTTTTTTTTTTGGTGCAAAATTTGAATGTGGAGTTAGATTGCTCCTGTAAATCATCTAAAGTTTCCTTTTTAAAAATTTTTGCAGGGTCTTCCAGGTCCAACTGGCCTCAAAGGAGACAGCGGACTTAGTGGACCTCCTGTAAGACTACACATTATTTCTACTTCACTACTACCTTCCATCATACCACTCTTTTTTTCTTTGCCACACTATTGATTTCCTTTTGTCTTCTTGCTTTCCTTTTTACACCTTTTTCCATTTGTCTTGCTCTCTTCCTTCCTGATACAGGGACTACGTGGCCCACCAGGTCCCCCTGGAATTAATGGAAAGCTTGGAAAAAGGGTGAGATATCTTGAGTTTTGCAGGTGTCCGTGCTGAAAGCCTTTGTATCTGCATCTTGTAATATGCATGTAATCGTACTGTGCCTGATGTAAGTGAAGCAGAACCTCTTTTAACTGGATTATGCATCTCATAGGGGCGTTCAGGAGTTGACGGAGGTCGTGGAGCTCCAGGTGAAACAGGCGCTAAGGTAATCATTTTGAGATATCACTGCACTGCATTGCAGTTGTTATAATCTCACTTAAATAAGCTGCACTAAGAATTTACTGATTTTTTTCTTTCAGCAAAGTATTCACATCATTAATGCCTATTTGAATAATGGCTTGGGTTGATATTTACATGAAAGCTACACTTCCAGATGATAAATCCTCATGCAGATTTTGGTGTTGATTTCCTCTTAATCCAGCTCTTCTATGAACACCGGACTGAACCATGAACACGGACTTGTATGATAACAAACTATCTCCACTTGCAAGTGTAAGCCTTTAGGTATCCAGCAGCCAACAGCTTATTATATGTGCTGACAATGAGTCAAGTCAGTACCTAACAGCTGCAGGAAGAGCTTAGTAAATAAATCAAGCTCCCCTGATGCTGGCCTCATAGAACAGCAGAGTCTTTATCAGTCAAAGCTGCATTTTAGCAGAACTACAGCTAATCTGAATGCTCCCTCTCCCTGACACACACTCAGAGCAGATGGGAGGCTCTGCTAGGGGAGACTTTCAGTACAATTCTGCTAATGTTTACACATTACCGCATGGGTGTGTGTGTTTCAGAGTTTAATGCTTCTCTATTACATGTCATAGGGTGACAGGGGTTTTGATGGTCTGCCAGGTCTCCCAGGAAACAAGGGACACAGAGTAAGTTTGAAGTGGTAATTTGACATTGTCACCATGTTTATTTAGTCATTCAGACACTAACACCCAAACACAGCATGCATGAATACTTTACACATCATATAGCAGATGTTTATTTGCATATTATGATCATGATGATTGTTGTGATTTCTGTGATGACGGTATACACTAAAAAGCATCTGTTGGTTGTTGCTCTGCTATAAACAGAACACACACTAAATATCTTGAGGCTTGTTGCTAATGCTTTTATCTTGTAGGGAGACAGAGGAAAGCCTGGTCCTCATGGGCCTGTTGGGGAGCCAGGAGAAAAGGTGAGTGCTCAGTACCTTCTAAAATTTACTTGCAATAAACAAAGCCGAATAAACACACCCTACAGCAGTGCTTTGTTTTTTGTAATATTTTTCCATCACACAAGGTTAAAAGGGAAATCCTTTCCAGATCAGTGAATCAATTCTACAAACCATTTAGATTGTAAAGCACCACAGATCAAAGCCGCCTTTGCTGAAATGAAGTCATAAACTCCTGAATTTTTAATTTGCTTTGCTGGCCTGAGTTCATTCAGTATCAAGGTTTGCAAAAGGCATGAAAGCTAAGCTGTGCATCCCTGGCACTGAATGGAAAATATGAAAGATAGAAGCGCTGTTGAGATAGCATCTCTCCATTCAGACAGGTAGCTGTGGTTTAAGAGAGCTGTCTATTTGTCTTTGCTTAAAGATAGTTGAGCCTTATCTGTCAGGCAATGAATTTCTTTAACGAGCTATTTTCACAGATTTTGTCTGTGGGAATATAAATGTATCCACACCTGGGATTGACTCAGAGAGGTGCATGAGATTTATGCATTGAATCTGTTTCCTTCTTTGTTTTATTAGGGATCTGATGGACCTGTGGGGCCAAGAGGGCAACCAGGTGAACCTGTGAGTACAACCTCACACAGCAATCACAGCACACCTCTACATAAAATATGTCATGTTTACAGCTACTCTACATCAAAAATACTTCTCAGAAATACACCTTTTTCTTAGTGCAGAATCAAGGAACAAGTGATTCCCACAGGAAACCCTGAGGGGCTTGTAGGAGATCACTGGATTTAAGCTCTAGCAGAAGTTTTAGCTGAGATCTTACGGAAGAAACTTACTATACAAATAAAGAATCCTTTGTTCATACTGAACATGTACAAATGAAATAGAAAATCTATATAATACATTATACAAATAACTATGAAAAAGGTTAGATGGTCCAACCTTTTTAATGCATTAACAGTTGATGAAAAGAAGTGTGCATCTCACATTGCAAAATAACTTTATCACCATCAAAGCTGAGATGAGGAAGCTGTCATTTTTTTCTGTGCATTTTTGCAGCACACACTGGTTGATTGGTTATGACTCACACTCTATCTTTCTCCCAGTGGGTGAAGTTGGAGCTCAGCAGGGCTCTCCCCCTCCAAATGGATCATCCAGTGCAGGAAGAAATAGAGTGCCATAAGACATGTTAGGAAAGCTTTGTTAAACAACAAAGACACAGGAAAGGAGACGAGTCGCGTATTTTGATGAGAGAGAGAGAGAGAGAGAGAAAGCAATAGGCAAAATGAGACAGTGAGCATCAAGCTCAAGACAGAAATGTGATTGGTTGTGAACGAGGGAAGAGGAAAGGGAGAGATTCAGAGAGGGAAGAGATAAAATCCTGGCCTGAATGATTAGATTTCCATATCAATCACTTCCCAGGAGATCACAGATGTGGCTTTGGAACAGGTGGCTTGGCCGGCCTACAAAGAGGGAGGCTGACAAAAACAGAGCACACAAACACACACACTTGCACAGACTAGCATAGTCTCTGCAGCTAACACGTACAAAACCAGATACATATACACACACGCACACATTAAAATACATAATGTCCCTCCCTGTTTCTCTCTCTCTCTCTTTAGTTCTGATTTATGATTTAGTATTCAGCACTCAGGCCATCTCATCATGAATGCAGTATAGCTGCTCACTATTTGCTGTGTTTTATCTCTAGGGTGCTCGGGGTCTTGTTGGGCCAAGGGGGCCACCTGGTCCACCTGGTCAGCCGGTAAGTCAACAGAGTCCTGATCAAAGATCAAAGCTATTTAGTCTCATCAACTCAATAAAATGTTCTCTTGCGTATGGGATCATCAATACACCACTGAAGATTAAACAAGTAGGCCACTGTCATCTTATATGTGTATGTTTTTTATCAGGGTATTCAAGGAGCTGATGGAGCACAAGGGTCAAAAGGCAACCAGGTCAGTTCTGCTACCTTCACATGCATATGATGTCAACATATGTTAAGAGAATGAGCATATGGATACCAACTCACTTGAAAGTGATCTCAGCTACAGACACATCAGCCAGAGCGGCTTAGTTTATTATAAATCTGTTAATCGGTCATGTGGTGATGAGCTTAAGATAAAAATCATGAAAGGTGTGCACTTAACAATGTTTCTTGTTCTCAGGGTCTAGCCGGAGAGATAGGGCCCCCAGGTCAACAAGGAAATCCAGGAGCACAGGTACTGTACTGGGGCAACAAGCATTGTCCTGTCACTATAAGAGTTAATCCCTTTATTACACATCTGATAAATGTATTATGTTCAAATACAAACAGTCACTCACTCTCTATTGTATGAACTTTCATCTCTCTTTAGATTTTTAGTACATAAAATCTGCCTGTTTCTGATGATTGAAAGTTTATTTGTTCTTCTTCTTCCTCTCTAATCTGTTTTTATTTTTTATTATCCAAGATTTTCATCCCACAGCAACAAAATGTAATTTTAAAATGTCAATATATGAAAAAGTCTTGTCATATTTTTTCATTTTTCAGTGTGTCAACAATTTAATCCAAACCACCAGCTCACACAAGGATGTCCACACATGCTGTGCATGACTCATTCAAACACACATACCATATGTGATGCATTCACAGACTCATAGCAAAACCTCATCTCCCAGCCTTTTCCTAATCTTGTGACATTTAACCTGATTGATGCTTTGTTCTGATCTAGGGTTTACCTGGTCCTCAGGGTGCCATTGGAATGCCAGGAGAGAAGGTAGGTAGCACAACTCTCACTTTAATTTCAAAATTAAAACTATGACTTTGTGACCTTTGTCATCACATATCCAGGGGATGTTGGCTGAGCAGGACAGTACAACCCAGTCACTACTGGCTCCTATTCAGACAAAACAAGGCCAGTCAGGAAATCAATACACAGAAAACACACACAGGCATAACAGACACTAGGGACGGACTTGGCCGATGCACTTCATGAGACTAGACTGCTCAAAGATATAAAAAGTGAACTTAGTCATAAATACAATATGTTCACTAGAGGAAAAAAGTGGGAAATGTGGTCTCTTAGGGATGAGTCGCTATGTTCTGTGATTTTTGAAGTTCTGCTGCAGGATTCATACCTCTCTTTGTCCTGTTCAGGGTCCCCAGGGGAAACAAGGCATGCAGGGACTACCAGGGATTGATGGCCCTCCTGTAAGTGCACACAGACATAAAAATACATAAATGCATACATTACCACAAAAATACATAAACATGCATGGATCAGTATAAACCTTTGCACAGCCAGTATCTGTGTGCATATACACAGAGAGTGCAACTGAATGCAAATGACAACTCTGCAGCATCAAGTGATTTATTAAGAGTCTCCACTTGGTTCAAGCAATGCATTTTGGTGCAGGTAGTCATTTCAACATTCATCAAAAGTGTTTTGACAAAATAGGTAAAACATGCATAATTAAACACATGCAAAATGCATCATGATGACTACATCTTTGTCAACATTTGACATAGGTTCTTGTTCCAGACAATTAATCTCTGAAGTACAGTACCACTGCAATATACACACATCACAAATAATACACATGACCAAACAGACTAGTGTGTATATAGAGACACACACAAACACAGTAAGTATATATATATATATAACATCTATGAGATAACATTTGTTAACTCACGCTTTCTGTCTGACACTAGGGGAACACAGGAGTCATATCTGGAAGTGAACCAAAGCAGGATGACATTTAGAGAATGATGAATAATCTTTCAATGAGGCCTTTCTCATCTCCAAGAATTATTTTTAGATTGCAGTCAGACAAATTTGAATTGAGTTTCACTTAATGCCTCTTATACTGTTCTGATGGTTTTTAAGCTGTTTCTTTCTCAATGTCACTTTGATTTTCCTCTTTTTCATTGGTTGAGCGCTTTATAAAAAAAGTAAATGGGTGATGCAATAATGATTTATTCGCAACAATGCTAAGTCAATTTGGTTCGTTGTTTCCTGTTTCAGGGTCACCCAGGAAGAGAGGGCCCCCCTGGAGAGAAAGGAATACAAGTGAGTAACTGAATATCTGAAGCTCATCTGCTGTAGTACCACAGGAAGATATTAAACTGCAATATCAAGCTTTTCCTCACAATCTATTGTAACAGTGCACTCACCCACATTAGGTTACAATTAGGCTCAGTCTCATCATCATAATCACTGTGTTCCTACGATGTCATCATCTTTATTGTACAGGAGCAGTAGGCCATTAAAGTCAGCAGCATGCGCTCATCAGCATCATCCGCTTTTATTGTTTCCTTTTTTATTCTTACAATAAAGGATTGGGCACAGTAACTAAGTGCATTACAAATTCATATCCGGACAGAGAAATGCATTTCTTTGGCCGCTGGTCACTAATGCTGTTATTCTTTTTATGTTGTGTAGGGTTTACCAGGTGCTCAGGGGCCTGTTGGGTACCCCGGGAACCGCGGAGTCAAGGTGAGACGTACAGTAAAGCGCATCATAATCTCAGGTGTAATGGCCACTGAGACAGTTATTCCCTTGCACATTTCATTCTGCATGTATGTCTATCTGTGACGGACAAACTGTGTGAGTCTGTGACTGACAGGTGACAGGTGGAGGTAAAGCACCACAGTTCTCAAGGGGACTGCTAACAACACAGGGAGGAACATTTGACAAAGAAGGGAGATGTCAGAGTAAGGCAGAGCAGAGCTGTTTGCATGAGAGTGGAGCAGTTTGGACTGAATGTGCCTTTGAAATTGAAAGTTTAAAGTGAAGGTTTGAAACAACACTGTTTGTTCCTGTCACGCAGTTTGCCTCAACATCTTTTAGGGAAAGCTCACTGTTGTTGGCAATCATTATTGTGACATAAATGTAAGGTCAATAACTCCTCAATAATGGCAATGCTGGGTCAAAAGAAAATCAATACACACTTATAAATCATTTCAGTGTTTTAAGATGGGTTGTTTCTGGAGACACACTGACATACAGTGATTTTTATAGGTGATGTCTAAAGTGTTTATTTGACAGTGGGCCTGTCAGTTATGTTGAATATGTGTTAAATTAAGTGTCTTTCTTTTTTTGTCTTTTACAGGGAGGAGATGGTGTTAGAGGTCTAAAGGGGAGCAAAGGAGAGAAGGTGAGTGAAAAAAGATAGTGAACGTTTATTTTGCTGCTTCAAACTGTGGATTGTGACTTGGGAGAAAGAACATTTGCTGAAATATAAAGTAACAGTGTCATTTATCAATTAAAAACTTTCATTCTCTCCTCAATGCACCACAGGGAGAAGATGGTTTCCCTGGGTTCAAAGGTGACATGGGTCTCAAGGGAGATAGGGTGAGAGTGCCCTCAAAACAACTCAGTATAATTTTCTCTTAGTTATTTTCCATCAGAGTGGAGATAAAAACCTAATCTCATTCTTGACTTCAGGGTGATAATGGAGCTCCAGGTGCTCGTGGGGAGGATGGACCGGAGGGGGCAAAGGGCCAAGCAGGACCTGTGGGAGATCTAGGAGCTGCAGGGATAGCTGGCGAGAAGGTACATTTTTTTACATTTAAATTACAAGATAAGGTGAGGACACAAAAGAGGAGGATAGAGAGATAAAATAGACTACAAATTAAAGGAAAACTCTTATCTAAACCTTCTTCATCCTGCTACATCCATTATAACGTCAGGTAGTACAGTTAAAATCATTTAATTCAGTTCTAGGCTGTGACTGTCTTGTAAAATAAGTGTCGCAGAAAGGCTGAAGTAGTGAAGGAGACTGAAGTAGACTGAAGTTCAAGTGCTTTTTTAATATTTCTCCCCATTATCCTCCTCTCAGGGTAAACTTGGCGTGCCTGGATTGCCAGGATACCCGGGAAGACAAGGTTCTAAGGTGATTTTGCACTGATGAGTTATTATGATCACTTAATGTCCCTCTGGTTTCTTTATCAGAGCTTTAACAAGCAAGATGTGTGCCTTTGACTGGACTGTTTCCTGCCTGATTAAAAATAAAAGATGATAAATGGCTTATTAAAATCAGCTATTTTATTAATAGTTCATTAGTGACATCAATTCATTACATGTTGATGAATGGTGTATTTAAGGCTGTGTTGGGCACATGGATTAGATTAGATTTACTTTAATTTTGTACAGTAGTTAATTATGCGTTAATGAGACATTAGGGGTGATGTGTGATGAATGAAAGGTTGAGGATGATTAACCTCTACGTGTGTCTCTAGGGATCAGTCGGCTTCCCTGGTGTAGCGGGGGTCCCAGGAGAGAAAGGACGAAGGGTGAGAACTGGACATTTTAATCCTCATTGTGTCAACTTTTCGGTGTAAAAGCTATTAATAAATAACTGTCAATTACTACAATGCAGGGTCCAGCTGGCCAGCCAGGGTCTGGGGGCCAAAGAGGTCCAAATGTGAGTAAAGTACAACATAGATGCCATTTCTTTTTTCTCCATGTATAAAACTGAATTTGCTCCAATTAGATACCATCAGTTTACGACAACTTTTAACAGTGAGGCACAGTTACAGTAGTTTTTGCATCACCAGACATTTAGCTGCCACCTCTAGATGACTTATGAATGTGCTAATCAGACTGTTGTTTGTTTTCCAATAGGGAGCCCGAGGGGGAAGAGGAGCAAATGGCCCCACTGGAAAGCCTGGAGAAAAGGTGAGCTCACCTGGCACACACACACACGCACATGCTGACTTTAACAAAGACATAAGTACATACTGTTGCACACATATAAACACACACCTGGCTGTCTCATAAAAAATTAATGAATGCGCCAACCGAGTTGGAACTGGTTGTTGCTGTTCTCTTTTGGATGACAGGCCATCTGGTGCAGTGTGAAGCTTCTGTCTAGCAGAGGATGTTTCAGTTTAAACTCTCACCCGCAAAGACCATCTTGGGAAAGCTAAAGATTTGTTGTTTGGGCAGGAAACTATAAATGGTTGAGTGGCTCATGTTTTCATACAATAACTATGTCTTTATTTGTCTTCTGCATTGTCCTCCTTGTAGGGTTCTGCTGGACAAGATGGTCCTCCTGGATCCCCTGGAGAACTGGTAATATTTTGACTCTCAGATAGTGCCTACATAGTGCCTACAGAAGACCATGGGTATAAATCCATAAAAACAATTTTGGCAACAGAGATAGAGTCTCATAAATCAGTAGAGGACAAACACCAGTAAAATATGATCTGGGGTTTGGGCCAGAGTTTTGAAATCTGTGTTATTGTTTTCCAGGGCCCCCAAGGACCACAAGGAAGACATGGTGAACCAGGACCTAGAGGGCCTAATGTGAGTTGGCTGACATGAACTGTATGCCATTTGCTCTGTGACTTATTGTTAATCATTTTTACCTCATTCCAGTTTTTCCTCCACTGTTGTCATGAGATAATGTCTTCCTTTCAGGGTCCACCTGGAAAAGATGGATTACCAGGACATCCAGGCCAGAGAGGAGAACCAGTGAGTCACCTTTCCTCTCAATAAAGCTACATATTTAGTCATATTTAGTGTATAGTACTTACCAGTCTGAAGTGAACATCCCATCATTAACTTAAAGCCAACATGATCTACTATATGTGTTAACACAGCCAACAAAAGTTATGACATCAGCACTGAATTACTGATGTTCTAGTCATAGCACAAGCTGAGAGACCTGTAATAAATGTAATAAAACACTCTGCAGTGTGCAGTCTTCAGATATGACCTTCTGCCACTAATTTGACTCCTGACTGACATTCATTAAATTCACTTCTTTTATTCTTTAGGGCTTCCAAGGCAAGAATGGACCCCCTGGCCCCACAGGTGTTGTTGGACCACAGGTAAGAGGATCAGCCTGTCATGTATGATATAAACAGCTGTTCATTTCAGATAGCATGTTTTAAATAACTGTAATGTCATGTTGGTTGTCTTCAGGGTAAATCTGGCGAGACAGGACCAACTGGAGACAGAGGCCATCCAGGTTCACCAGGACCACCGGGGGAGCATGGTTTACCAGGAGTTGCTGGAAAGGAGGGTGCCAAGGTGAGTGGTTTTTATCATAATGTCAGGGTCGTAATCACTTACCAGCATCACCTTATTACTGTTTTATTAGATAAAGCCCAAGGACTCTCTCAGCACAGCCTGAATACCTTATCTCCTGGGTCTCATCCTATCCTCTAATTTGCTAATAAATAACAGAGGAAACCTTGTGGTGTTGAGTGTATTACGCCTCATAAAAGATAAATGTTCCTTCTTGGTGTTACTTGCTGGTTGCTGTGATTTATGACTGCATAAGGACCTGCTGTCTGTTGGCTACTTGCCTTATATCTAATCACATATATGTGTATGTGTGGTTTCCAGGGAGACCCAGGACCACCAGGAGCTACAGGGAAAAGTGGCCCTCCTGGGCTCCAAGGCTTCAGAGGAAGCAGGGGGACCCCTGGTGCAATGGTAACACAAGATCCCATACATCTCATACCCTCACTCTCATTCACTGCCAACATCACATTTTTCTGAAATGTGCAGTAAATTATTAGCATGTCAGTGACACAAGAATTTGCAAATCAAACATAACAGTGTACTTCAATTCACTCATTGTGAACCTTTCAACAAGTGTAGTTGTCATTTGATTGTGAAGACTGTTTATGTCTGTCCAGGGTCCAGCGGGTCTGAAGGGAGGAGAGGGACTACCTGGTGTTGCAGGATCTATAGTAAGTCCAATTTTATTAAATTGCTTTTCAACCCATCCCTTGGTCTCTGTTCATCTTTGATGTAATACAGAATGCTAAGACATAGGATGCAGGAGGCTGTTTCCATGGTGATCAGCAATCATCATCATGATCGTGACCACCACATTAAATTGAAGAGCAAATGGTATATGCTCACCTAACCTTCTATGCCTCTTCTTGTTTCCAGGGTGCTACCGGAGAGAGGGGCCCTGCTGGGCCAGCTGGTGCTATCGGTCAGCCAGGACGGCCCGGCGGTGTGGGTCCTGCTGGGCCAATGGGAGAGAAAGGCGAGCCAGTAAGGCTTGGAACATTGCTAATTTTATTTCTTAGGCAACAATGTCCACTAACACATACTGTACCATCACCTCCCACCATTGGGTAATAAATAACATGTGCCCCGGCTTCGGAACGTGTCATTATGAGACAGAGAGCAGTAGAGAGGTAAAAGAGACAGAGAGACCACTACAGAGGGGTGGAATATGAATGAGATCAAACCTGCTTTCTTGGGTGTGAGCTTTCTTCCTGGTATGATACATTAATCAAAGTGTCATGCTGTTATATGAGGATAATACGTTTTTTAGTATTTGGTAGATGTGTTGTGTTTTCTCATCTGCACTCTAGGGAGAAAAGGGGCCTGTGGGGCCGGCTGGGCATGATGGAGAACTGGGATCCATTGGGCTCCCAGGTGCTGCAGGACCTCCTGGGCCTCCAGGAGAGGATGGAGACAAGGTAGCTTGTTCAGACATTTAGCATAAACTGCTGTACTGCTGTAATGTGCTTGCTGATTTTTTAATATGTGTGCATTTGCCTCTATAGGGAGAAACAGGGGGGCCAGGCCAGAAGGGCAGCAAAGGAGATAAAGGAGAAGCTGTGAGTATGAATTTTATGTCCTAACACCACATCATTCCCTCATATCACCAGGAGGTAGACAGGAAACAGGCTTATAATTGGTCTGAGGTAGCTGAGTGTAATAATTTTGTTTCAACAATGTGTTCTCTGGTGCAATGAGCAGATGGTTTAATTGTCTTTTCCACAATAAAATGTGTATTGAACTGACCCTCTGATTTTTTAGGGACCCCCAGGACCTGTTGGAATTCAAGGACCTGTGGGTCAGCCAGGACTGCCAGTACGTTGTGATAACTCAAAATGCATCATATAAAAACATATCATCATTTCATAAGTTGTCTTATTTTTTACAGTGTTGACACAACTGACCTGTCTGTGTATGTCTCAGGGTGGAGATGGTGAGCCAGGTCCTCGTGGGCAGCAGGGCATGAATGGGCCTAAAGGAGATGAAGGACAAAGAGGCTTTAAGGGGGGGTCCGGTCCCTCTGGACTACAGGTGAAGATCACTATCAATTCCAAGACTGATTGTATCTACTTAGGTCACCTTCATTCATTAGCTCATATCTGTTTCCGTGTCTGCTCGCTCACAATATCTACATTTGCAGGGGATGCCAGGACCATCAGGAGAGAAAGGAGAGAGTGGCCATGTTGGCTCAATGGTGAGTACTGCTCAGAAATCCCAGTATATAGTGGATATTACGCTCATCACCTATCCAGTGTCAGATTCAAAGCTGTTCTCAACACCCCTTTTCATTGATGCTTAACAAGACTTTGACTTGGCTCGGTCTTGGCATATATGGGACAGTGACTTGATTTATCTTCACTTTCCAGGAACCTTTGATTGTGTTTCTTCACGTCTCTTTCTTCCCAGTATCAAAAGCAACCTTAAAGATCAAACATGCAGTAATTTATTAGCAGAAAAGCATTTTTTTTTTGGGGGGGGGGGGGGTAAAGATTTGGGATATGGGTGACACATTTCTGGGTAGATAATGCAGTTAACAGTTATCATACTACCTTCTTTGATTAGAGAAAAAAATGCTCTAATCAAAGAATTCCATTGTTAATTATTATTTCCTACGGTGGGTAAAATGAAGGTTTGAAAAGACTATTAAAGGAACAAAATACTTTTCTCAGATAGTAGATGTTGTAATTACAGTGTGCAGGTTCAAGTGATCAGCAGCCTATGTTCTATAGCGGCTACACAGACAACCCACCACAGGCCATTAAACTTTAATTAGTGCCACCTATTTAGTTTGTTAGCACCAGCTGTGCTGATTTTGCTTCTGTGTGTCAAACTCATGAACCAACCTTTTTCTCTGCCAATAATCATTAGTGTTTACTGTCCTCAAATGCCAGGTGTTGGTCTTGCATGGAGCTCAGTTTTAGAGTAAAGCCAGCAATGGTTATTGCGCTTAGACCCGTCCTAATGTTCTGATTGACTCATTTACATTCAGAAAGTTGGCTATTCTAAGCCCAGATATGATCCCAAGGAGTGTCATTCCACTGCCATGTCCATGACAACACTGACAGTCTTGCAGACAGTTTTGCTAAGAAATGAGATTTCTCAAATCAGGCACTGTCACTTGTCATAACAGAAAATGGACCGGTATTTAACATGATGGTTTTGCCCATTCACAGGTAAGCATCCATAACAGTGGGCGAGCATGCAGTGTATCAAGGCTCTGGAAAGGGCACAATTAAATTTAATATATCAATTATTACAGTTATTATTAATTTAGTTCTGACACATCACAAACATGACATAATGACATTGTTAACAGCTGAAAAATGTTGCACTTTTGATATGTCGGATAAGTAATGAACATCCCACATAAGCTCTTTGAATTAGATGCCTGTAGCAGTTAAATTTATCCTAACTCGTCAACCATATTACTATGGCATATAACAAATAAAATGCTGTTATGCTGCCTATGAAAAACTACAGATTTTAGTTAAGTAACACAAACACTCTCCCATTCCCCTGCCTGTTCATATTCATCACATCTGTATGTTATGTTATAAAATGATATTCATAATAACGATGGTCAAAGAAAAGCCTGTTAAACGTTTCAGCCTTTAACAATATCACCTCATTTTTTAATGCATGATAGATCTATGAGGCTGTGTGAATGACAAAATAGACCATGACCTCATGTACAAGAAAGACATGGCCACAGAATGAAGAGGTGGTCTTCTGTGTGTAAAAGGAAGGGGAAAAACGATAAAAAAAAAAAATGAAAAAAAAAAAAAATGAAAAGGGGAGAGAGTGACAGAAAGGAGGCAGTGGAGCAATGGAGTGTAAGGAAGAGGCGGGGCACTGATTGTGAGCAGGAAGACGGTGTGACAGCTGCTAATCAGATTAGCCTCAGCCTTGGCTGTCTAATGAGCATCCTCCTTTGTGACAGTCATCTCACCACGCTGTCAACCATGAACACACGCTCAACATGATTCTGTATAGCCCCTCTCCTCCACAGCCAGATTAGAGGGAATGCATCAAAATGGAACCAAAACAAAAGCAAGAGAGAGCAAGAGAGAGCGAGAGAGAAAGAGGGAGGGGTGGGGAGGATGCTAAGGACTCACAGGGGAAGTTTCATTCATGTGTGAGCGTTGCGGATCACAAAATTCTCCCCTCTAATGCGCAAGTATCTCTCCTCTCTCCGCCAGAAGGATGTGTTTCCTCTAGTCCCACACAGTCTTTCTCTCTCTCTCTCTCTCTCTCTGGGCAGATTGTCTGTCTCTCTGTCTCAGTGTCTGTACAGCACAAAACTCCCTCCACGACTTCAGAGTGATTCAGAGCACAGCTCAACATCTACTCAACTGAAACTGAAGTCGAGCACAGTTAGGATTAATTGCTTGCTGCTCTCTTGAGCTGCACAGAAGAGTCAAATCACATGCCGTCACTGTGGTTGAGAGAATATGGTCGTGCACATCACAGGCTAAAGATTTTTTTTTTTTTGTTAATAAGAGAGAATCAGAGAAGGGGAGATAGGCGGGAAAATGAGAAAGAGTCAGAGCCTGTGTCATATTGAGGCTAATGACCTGTCTGGATGTCTTCATCCTGTCACTATGATAATGATCAGGATACTGGGGCCATTGCATAGGTAATCCACCATATGCTAGCTCTCATTTAGTTTAAATCCAACGCTCACATTCAATTTGCATGTCTGTGTCTTTTATTGACAGTATATCCTTATTTTCTGCATGAAAATATTTAATTTCTCTCTCCACAGGGACCTCCAGGACAGCACGGCCCACGGGGCCCTCAGGGGCCTATTGGTGGAGAGGTAGACAACAATATAACTTTTTTTTCTCATGTATTTTAATACAGTGCACTCATACATACACATACAGAAACTCAGACCTTATTGCGACTTGTATCACCAAGCTTTTCATGTGCATCTCAATGATATAGTGTACACATTCCTTCACATCTTGCAAAACATTTCAGTGAAACACACAGAGTGCAAGAATCAGTGTTGAACTAGTTGAAACAATGATTGCATCAGCATAGTTTGTTCCATTTTGCCAATTCTAATCAGTATTAACCAAAATTTAATTAATGTGCATATTTTATCCTGATATTCTTTAATTTTCAAGATAATGGTCTGGCTGGCTGGAAAAATACTTATTTCTCATTCCGTTGTTGCTCTTTGTGAAAATATGTTATTAAGGTTAAGCTATCAATTTTGTTTGTATTTTTGTATATCATAACATTATTGTTGAAATTACACATACTGTATGTGAGAGTTAGAGGTTTTCAAGTGATGGGAGCTTCAAGCATCAAGACACAGTATTTTCTGAGGTTCAAACTGAACCCTAGCCTGTCCTCACACACCACAGATGCTTATATTTTCCAGACCCTCATTTCTACATATACTGTGTCTTTGTTTGAATACTTCCTGCCACAGATCCTCCACTGCGTTTGAAACTTGAATTATTAAACAGCATTAGGATATAATCCCTGGGAGAGAGAGTTATATTTACTGCTCTATGAATCATTAAGATGTATTAGACTATCATCCCTGAGAGGCAGTTATATTTACCTCTAGTAATGGCCATCTCTCTACAGCCTCTCATACCGGTCAATTATTCAGCAGTGAGTTGCAGAGAGAGCTGTGCGAGGCACAGTAGTGCTTCATCACGGGAAGCTTAGAAATAAAGCGGTGCAGAGATGGTGGAATCCATAAATGGAGTGATACAGGAATAGTGGAAAAGAGCAAAAATGAGGTGAGATGGCATGAGAGGAAAGTGGATAACAGCAGGAGCTCACTAGTAGACACGTGGCTGTATTCAGCACTCATGTTGGTACGCTCTACTGAAGACATGCTCTTACTCCGTATATCTCAAGACACAAAAGCCCAATACAATGACATATGTGTGTCCACGTTAATATATCTGCACATACACGCATGCACAAAACAAACAAACAAACAAACAAACAAAAAACAACTGGCTGAGAGGTGGGGGAATAACATCCACCCAACTGTGTGACTATCCTTATACCAAACCAGACACTCAATATTTTTCCTTGTGTTGTGATAATTCTGTTCCAGTTTCAATGTTCTGTTCGCAGAACTGCTGACAAATAAAATAAATAAATAAATAGAGAAAAACTGCACCAAGAGCTTGAATTTCAATAAATAAATGAATATTTCAGACTTGTCCTCATTTTATAATATATTTGTTTAAACTGTTTCCTCTCCTCTCGCGACAGGGAGCACCTGGGTTGACTGGTGGAGTTGGTCAGCCTGGACGTGTTGGAGAGAAGGTCAGTATTTCCCTGTAGCAAGTATGTTGTATGTGCCTGTGCACATGCAGTAGAAAGTCTGTAGTCTCAGTTTTTATTTGACTAAATATCCCCCTCTCTATCAGGGAGAGGATGGTGAGGCTGGAGACCCTGGACCAGTTGGAGAGCCTGGTGTTGCTGTGAGTCCCCTTACCTCTATCCCTCCTGCCTGGCAAGCTAAACATTGTCCTTTCTTTCTTTATTCTCTGTCTTTCCCCTTTAATGACTGTCATCCCATTTTCTGGTGTCCTAGGGTGCCAAAGGCGATGTGGGGGAGAAGGGTGACTCTGGCCCTCCCGGTGCAGCTGGGCCTCCAGGACCCAGAGGAACACCAGGCGAGGACGGACCCAAAGGCAACCTTGTGAGTGTGTCTCTCTGGCTCAGTGACTTTTTCTTGCTCTGATTATTAGATTAGCCTATTAATGTAACGCATATGAGGGCACATAATTGTTTTTGTCTATAGGGCCCTATTGGATTCCCCGGAGATTCAGGACCCCCTGGAGAACCTGGTGATAATGTGAGCATTACTATTAGAATTATTTTATTTTTAATTTGTCATTAAATTATTTTTTGATAACTTCTCCTATGTGACATCTCTTCCTTCAGGGAGCAGATGGTGGACCAGGGCCTAAAGGAGACAATGGAGAACCTGGCAAAGCAGTAAGCAGTATTTTCATTACTGAGACTGGACTTTCCAGTTTTATGACTAGATGGAATAGTAATTTATTGTTATCTACAGGGACCCCCAGGAGCCTCTGGAGAACCAGGTGCTACAGGCCCCCCAGGACGAAGGGTGAGCTTATATTGTTTATTGCTTATTGTTTATATATTTATATTTGAACACAAGTATGTGATTATCATATGTGTTTTTGCCTTAGTGTTTGTCAATAGTGCTTGTCTTTATCTTAGCAACACTTTCTTTCTATACCTCAGGGTCACATAGGACCTGCAGGAAAAGAAGGAAAGCAAGGCATGAAGGGAGCCAAGGTAAGTAGCACTTGGTGGCCATAAACTTAGTTGAGAAAAAAGTTTCTTTTCAACAAAAATTTTTTGTTGTTTTTGGCTCCTAATGCCTTTGTGGCTGCCGCTCTGTCCTTTCTCTGTAGGGGACAATAGGAACTGTAGGCCCAGCAGGCAAGACAGGTCCAGTGGGACCTCAAGGACAGCCAGGAAGATCTGGTCCAGAAGGACTTCGAGGCATCCCAGGGCCCGCGGTTAGTATACCGATTTCAGTAATTACAATTTTAATAATGTTAGATTCTTTTTATGCTTATGTTCGATCAGTTTTGACATGCTGTTATCTCTTATCCCTGTTTTTATTTTCCAGGGTGAACAAGGCTTAAATGGGCCGCCAGGACAAACTGGACCACCAGGACCAATAGTAAGATTCTTATATTTGCCAGATAATGGAGCCTACCAAAGGGAAAAGTCTGAAATATTGATGTGACCAACTAATGCATCTGACACCATTAACAGGGACCCCCAGGACTTCCAGGATTAAAAGGAGATCCTGGAAACAAGGGAGAGAAAGTGAGTGTTTAGTCCTAAATGTAGACAACACTCTGTACCAGTCTTAACCCTGTGAAACAATACAGAACATAAACCATATCTTTTCCTGCAGGGTCATGGTGGGTTGATTGGTCTAATTGGCCCACCAGGAGAACCTGGTGAGAAAGGTGACAGAGGCCTGCCGGGGAACCAGGGCACACAAGGGTCTAAAGGAGATGGGGTACATACAGTAGTAACATGATGTCTCTGATACATTTATATAAAAGAAAAGTCAAGTTCAGTTACAAAGCTGTGTTTGTCCTTATCTGTTTCTAGGGTATAGCTGGTCCACCTGGTCCCATTGGCCCACCTGGACCACCTGGACTGTCAGTAAGTAACATATCTCATAGCTTGTTTTTCTCAGATATGCAATGTCTAGTCTTTGTGAAAGGGTCCTTCAGGTTTAAAACAAACAAATGAAAAACATCCATGTTAAAGGATGAACACAAGAAAGGCTTTTAGATGCTATTTTTCACTGGAGGATAATACTGCAAGTAGAATTTTTCAAAAAAGATTTAATGAATACTCATTTAAAAGACACACATCCTTGTAAATGAGCTCAGCACCTATTCCATCCAGACAGTGTACAGTCCTGTTATTCATTTATTATATCCCAGTGGGGACTGCTCAAATTTTGACTATAACCTGTCCCATCACTAAGTACGTTTCTAATCTTCCTGTGAATAGTTGATTACAATCTGGCTACTTGAGTAATTGCACAAATTATTCAAGTTTTAATGACCTTTATCTCTGTCTTTGCTGTTTGCTTACTTCTCCTCCCCATTGTTAGGGTCCATCTGGTGACAGAGGGTCGAAGGGAGACGTGGTGAGTACTGTGATCAGTCTTACTTACACATTACTATTCATAATCAGGCTTCAGCGTGGTTAACAGCTGCTGGAAGAGAAGAAATGTGTGTTTATTTGCTTAACTGTACCATGCTTCATAATCATAATGTTCTACTGTGTTTACCGCATGTCTTTAAAACTAAAAGCCTACTGTTCAGCCACCCTTGCCTTGTGTGTGATTTTTCCATTGGGCCCTTTTAATAGGATTTGATTCTGGTGTTTGTGATGTTATGAAAACCACTATAGTGTGTCTTGAGAGCCAAGGCTTTGACCACAGAGTGCTGATGCACAAAGCTGGATAATCCTATAAAGCAGCAGCCATATCTGCCAGGATAAAGCAGGGGTTTAGCCAAGTGGTGTGAGAGAGGCTCCAGGTGAGACTTGATTGACATAAAGTTTTGCCCTCTTTTTTTCTCCAGGGTGCCGTCGGTCCCAGAGGTGATCCAGGCCCTGCTGGCCCCCCAGGACCTCCGGTGAGTGCAGTCAAAGTCTTACACTCATCATGGCTTTCTCACATCATGGCCATCTAAGTGCTAGATCTATCCTCTATCTCTCCTTTTCACCTTTTGCTCACCTCTTTTACCATCAGGGACCCCCTGCAACAATGATTGAGCCCCTGCCCATCAGGGAGGGCAGGCGAAAGAGACGAAGGCACTCCGACAGGGTGAGAGAAGAAGCTCCACAAGAGGAAGATGTGGATCAGGACATGGAGGAGTTCCTCCAGGGAGATGAGCCTCTGGAGGATGCTGAGGGAATGGAGGAGGTCTTTGCAACCCTTGCTTCTATGAAAACTGAAGTGGAGTTGATGAGGAGGCCCTTGGGAACCTTTGAGAGCCCTGCCAGGACATGCAAAGAGCTCATGATGGTTCAACCTGACTACAAAGACGGTCAGCAAGGACACTGCAGGATGCATATTTCAACACCTTCAGACTTTTGTCCATTAAAATCTGGACATGTAAAACACAAACACATTCTTTAACCTACACTCCATTCAAGTAAAAATGCTGTGTGTCATTTTGCCAAATACATGGTATCATCTTATTATTTTAAATGTGTTAGTTATGTAACATCTGGTGTTTGATTGATTGATGTTCTTTTTTTGTTCATTTTTTAGGAGACTACTGGATAGATCCTAATCAGGGCTGTCACAAAGACTCCATCAGGGTTTACTGTAACTTCACTGCTGATGGAGAGACATGTCTCTACCCTGACAAGAGGATTGAGATGGTAAGTCCCAATGTCTTTGCTGTCAGCCTTTACAAAACCAACCCCATCATATTACATCAGAGCACAAATAACTCCTTTTATCCATTGAGCCTAATATTTTACTCGACATGCTCCCTCTCTGTGTGTCTAGGTGAAATTAGCAGCATGGAACAAAGAGAACCCGGGAAGCTGGTACAGCCAATATAGGAAAGGCAAGAAGGTACAAAAAACATCGAACCTCACATCCTACTATTAATTTTAGATAGCTTCTATTGTTGTGGAGCCTTTTTCTGTAAAATTACTCACCTTAATTTAGAGTGTTCAAGTGATATTCATGCATATGGTTGACACAATATGTGTAGGTTGTGTGTGTGTGTGCATGTGCGCACATGGCTGCATGTCAACATTTTTATCTCATTTATTTCTATCTCATTGACTTGTATTTGGGGCAGAGCATTGGCTTTTCGTGTGTACCTGATCAGAGGTTTCATAATCCTTGGAGATAATCACAAAGAGTCAAGCACAACTGGAATTCACTTAATTTCTCACATTGCTTAGTTTCTTAGTTTCTATTTTCCCTCCCATGCTTGGTTTGAAGGGAAGTTGCTGTAACTTTTTCAGCTTTTCTGTGAATTTATAATCTCTAATATGTCTTATTTGTGTCATCCAGTTCTCCTACAATGACAGGGATGGGAACCCTGTACATGTAGTTCAACTGACCTTCCTGAAACTACTAAGTGCCACAGCTAAGCAGAGTTTCACCTACACCTGCCAGAACTCAGTGGGGTGGTTTGACAGCACTTCCCGCTCCTATCAGCGCTCCCTCCGCTTCAGAGGCAGCAATGATGAGGAGCTGACACAAGCCAAAAGCCCCTTCATCAATGCAGTGCATGATGGATGCCAGGTCAGTGCTGGAACATGCCAGAGACAGGGACTAGCTGGCCAAACAGGAATTATCGTTAATGAAACTAATTATCGGTTGCATTGTTTGTCTGAACTGGTATGTGGCCTAAGTGAAGAGTTAGTTCACTGAATTAAACCAAGCACATTTAAATATCTTGCTTTAATTTTTCTCTTTCAGTTCCGCAAAGGTCAGGAGAGGACTGTTCTAGAAATTGACTCCCCCTCAGCAGAGCTGCTCCCTATTATAGACGTGGCTTCAACTGACTTTGGCAACAACAACCAGAAGTTTGGATTCCAAGTTGGACGAGTATGCTTCAGTGGTTAATATCTTGCCAGCAACAAACAAAACAAAAAGACCTGCATAGCAAGTTTTCAGTGAAAGAAACTGGACTTTTACCGCTGCCCCGAGCAATATTTATTACAATATGTTCCTCTGTGTGGTGGGTTTGTGGTTTATTATTTAAGATTCTTCAACAGCCAATGGAATTGGTTCTATGGCTTTACAACAATAGGAAGAACGGCAAGAAAGAGGACATGCAGCAGCGGGCTCAAAGCACATTTACCAAAGGGAAATTTTCCAGTTAGATATATTTAATTGTAAGTGTTTTTGTTTTTGTTTTTTTTTCTATGTTTAAGTGTGCTCTAATTGATCCTCAAGAATTATGAGGACTGCACGACTTGACAATGACCACTTAAAGACCAGACGGGCTTGTCCGATCATGGAGAGGAACAGTTTGTCCTACTGTGGTATGGGTCGGTTAACTTTTCAGATCATGGATGAACTAGTTGCTACCTAATGAATAATTCAGAGATGTTGTCGTACTCTTTTGCATGCTCGGATTTCACTATAATGACAACTGCGTAGCAGTTGTGAACTAGCATATCATATTATTTCCTCACAAGCGCCATAATTAATTTTCTGTGTGAAGGAATGATAAATTGTCCTTTTTACCCTTCAACTGCAGTTTTCTCAGCGAGTTACCTTGATTAGCATTCAGTAGGCATAGCTTGTTACTGAACCCGACACTTACTTGAATGGATAAGGTTGTTTCCTTTATTGGACTGCTTCTCTCCATGAGCTTGACAGTTAGCATCTTCAGCCCTTCATGATTCCACAGACTACAGTACTGTACATGTAAATCTCTACTGAGGTATGCATTTAAATGACAAACCTTAGCCACTATGTTTGGTTATATTTCAGGGCAAGAGTTAGGAGCATGGTGATTACAGTGTGTTCTGTTCTCTAGTCTTCACTGCAGTCTGTTACTCCAAGAGATGTTTTACACATTTCACTGAAACCATTTTATAATAGCTGACATAACCTGTCTCACTTTTCTGCCCCACTTAAAGGTTTCTGTTTCTTTGTTTTGTTCATTTGTTGAAATTTGAACAGTTTATGTTTCTGTTCATTTGACATGATTTGCTCTTCAGTGGTGCTAAAGATGATTCTGTTATTTTTATGTCACTGTGTTTGTGTCTCTGTGGGCAGGAGTACAGGACTTTAGGGAAGGGGAGAAGGGTTATTTCTCTTTCAACAACACCAACGTCCTCAAAAGCTGGAGACTAGTCTACTGTGTTTTTTGCACATCTTCTGGCTGATTGTGCCAACTTCACAAGGCCAGTGAAAGGAGGTTAGGGACAGTTCAGAGCAACATGGTTGATCACTTTAATGGGAAAGTACACACTTAAATTGAATTTGCACTGTGTTGTTTCTGTGATTTTGCAGAGTAAATCCAGTTTCTACATACACAGACAACTAGTTTTATTTATCATGTAACATTTTTGTTTTCTTAGATTTTTTTTTTTCAAATTACTTTTTTTTTTAAATTTTAGAAATATGACTATGAATACGAATCAGAGATTGTCCTCACATCCCAGTAAAATATTCACAGTTGCTGTTGTTCACCATCTGTGCAGCAGCTACAGGATTTGTTTTTGATGAGATTGTTACAACAGTCTGTCTGTGCATTTTGGCTTAAATTGAGTCTACTTTAAATTAACAAATAGAGCTGGAAAATATTACAGAAATGACATATGTGTGTGAATACAGTCATTTTCGCTACAGCAGACAAATTATCTTAATGCTCTACTTACCTCCTCCAACTCAAACAGTAGACTGTGTAGACAGCATGTGTAATTTTGAATTTCACTCTCGCTGTTTTATTGTTGTTTCATAACATTTAAACATTCCAGTAATTAACTCCTCTCCTCCTGTCCCAACCTGCGCTGCCTCTCCTGTGTATAGTGTTTGTTGTACTAATTTTATATACTGTACAGTTATTCTTTATGAGGACTTTATGAGCAATAACCAGTTGCCTGAATGAAAAACAAATGTATTTGTTAAAAAAAATGATGTGCGAATAAAAAACAAACATGAAAACACTCTGTTTTCTTTTTCCCTTTACACAGAACTTACAGGTGGGTTAGAGCAGTCAGAGTATAAACAAGGCTCTTCAATTACCATTACTAGTTCTGCATCAGTCACTCAACAAGCTTGCAAATAGCTGATGTGATCAACCCCGCTTTGCCACCTAGTTAATTTACTTCAATTAGCTGTGTTTTAGTCTTCAGGGGGGATGGTGGGCAGGAGACAGAGGGAGGGGAGGGATGGAGCATGAGGACAGGAAGAAGAGGTCAGTAATGAAATAGTGGGAAATAAGAGGCAGCTGGGAGATGTGTTGTGTTTGGTCGTAGCAGCACAATCAATTGTGCTGATTTGTATTTATATGACAGACAAGAGGAAATTTTGAATGTCCGTGTGGCTTCTTTATTTTTAACCAGTGTCCGACTTTCTGTTTTTTGAAGTTCATCATACTCCCTTACATTTTCTTTTTCTCTGTTTCGACTTATTTCTGTTTCCGCACACACACACACACACACACACACATAATTGCTTTTTGTTCCATTCACACAAACTGATGCATGCACAACACACACACCCACTCTAAAACCTATTCTCTAACACACATTAAAGTACAAGACACTCATCCCCTTTGGGGCCCATTGTTCAAGGTTAGCATCAATGGCAGAATAAAGGTTACCATGTTATTTTTTTCTCCCTCCTGCTCTCTTCCACTCAATTGAATTTTAACCACACTAAGCTCTTGACCAGGAAAGGTCATCTGTCGCCACTACCTCAGAATAATGATAAAGCAGAAGAGCACTGTGACTGTCAACATGGTATTTTCACAGCACTATGCCCTTTTTGCTTGCTCGCATTCCATCCTCTCATGTCCACAATTCCTGTAACATTGTGTTTCCAAAATCTTATTTTTCTTCTGAGACCTAAACCTTGTTTAAAAAGCATATTTGCAGAGCTATGTACTGTTATTATTTCTGTTGAGAGCTGAAATTCTTTATACTACACTAATATTCTTACATGATGACCCTCTGAAGGACCGTGCAGGGCCACTGCATTGGGAAATAAATAATATCTCATTTTGAGTATTTCAAGGCAGCGTGTCACACAGAAACACTTCCTCTGGAATGAGTCCACTGCAAAGACAATACATTTCTTCACACATCATAAAACTACAACACACTCCTCTCTCACTGCACTCCACCCTAAGAATTGAGCTGTCAAACATGATAATCATTTGGAAAACGTGGGCACACAGTCTCTCCTCTACACAGAGATAAACCGGTTTGAGCAAATCAATGAGAAGAGTTGTTAATCCAGCTGATCCTGGAGCTCAGCTCAGTCAAGTCTTTAGAAATCCCACTGAATTGCACACATACACCACTCACACAACAATGATCAAACTTTCTAGAATCAAGAAATTGATCTAAAATTATATGCTATATTTATTATATATTGTTGTATGTTTGTATATGTTGTTTGTTTTTTATGCCATCATGGTAGCAGCAGACATGGCTATTCTCTGTTTCTCATTTGAACACATCTCAGAAATGTGGAAATTAATTTAAATTTGGCACAGATGTTTATTTTGACTCAAAGACGTAGTGTTTACATTTTGGTGGTCAGGGTCAGAGTGACATCAGAAAAACAAGTTTTGGGCCATATGATTGTGTTTTTTCAGGATGCCTTGAGGGTATTTCCTCACATTATGTACAAATGTTCCCTTGGACTCGGTCAATGGTCGAAGGTCAAGAACATTATGAAGTCAGAACATGTTTTTGGTAATAACTCAAGAATTCTCAGAATAGAATTCTAATTAACTGCAAGTGCATTGGTTGGCAAAGGAGAGCACTGCATTGATAGAGACTGATCTCTGGGAGACACTACCCCTGTGGTATTCTGTCTTTTGATACAATCTGAGCAGGACTGTTAAAATATCTTTGTAGTATCTATGCTGTATCCAGAGGGTGATAAACTGAACCTGATTCAGGCCAATCTGTAAACATTATCAGTGTCAGATACAGAATATCTAGTGTAACCTTGTAAGTTTGGCCACACAGAGCCAAAACTGTTAGGAGTACTCTTGAGTTAAGCTCTTGGCCAACTTAAGCTATCTCTTCACTGGTGGGATATGAGCAGAGTTGTGGGTCTATAGTTGTGCATTGATGAGCTACTTTTAGGACTTGGGAGTACATAACCGACAGGCAGCAAGATCAGTACTTGCTGCACAGTTGCTGCACATTGCACACACTGTCACATTATTCTGAAGCTGAAAATGTTCGAAATGTTCGAAAATGTTTCTGTGTTGGCTGTTGGACTGTCTAGTCCCCCCCCCTCCCCTCCTAGTTTTCTCTGCCCTCATCTCCTTTCCTGTGCCACAAAAACTGCAAGTGAGAAATGAACAAATTAAATAGACATTCAGAGATTAATGAGAGAATTAATGAGAATATCAACATTTCTGGGTGAATAGGGACATTCTCTTAGTCTCAAAACATCCACCTAATTTTAAATGTTGTGCCACAACAGATAACAGCAGAAATTATTTTCCACACCATTCATGTGTGCAAGAGTGCACATGCCGCTGTTATTTTAGCATCTTGCACTATACAATTGGTGGTGGATAACATATCATCTCTTGCCTGCACTGAACACGATCCTCAATGCATATGTCTGTCTGTATGCATATGCAGGGTTGCTCTTATTAGTGTGCATGCAAGTGCTTCTCCTGCCAGGTCCCATCCACAGCTCCTTTATCTCAGGAAGGGTGGAGGGAATCATTTCCGCCAGTGTCTTCTCTATCAAAAGCACTTATCAACAAAGCTAACATTAGTAAAGCAATTTGAAAAAAAAATTGACGTGAAGGCAAGGGAAGGGCAATAGAAATGCCTGAGTGAGTGGACAAAGAGCTTGGTGATGGTGTGGAAGCCCAAGGGTCTGTGAGTCTGAGAGATAGTCTGATGATTATCTGGCAACAAAAAGTCCAGATTCAAACACACAATTTGAGAACACCCCATTCATCTCAACACACACACACAAACAAATACACATGCATCCTACTCCTAATTTGGCATCTGCCACAGTTCCCAGCATCCACTGCTATTCCAGCTATGCCATCCTCACGTAACTTATTCTTCTGTGAAAGATGGACTGAGTTGTCTGCTCGCTCCCCTAGACAGCTAAAGTAATCAGTGGTGTCTTATTTACTAGAGTGGGGGAGGGACATGGTAAGAAACAGAGGGATGAGGAAAATGAGCTGAAAAGAGGAAAGAGAGTGATATTTATTCACTACACATACTTGTATTGTATGAATCGCTCAGACCAATTTGAACATGCACAGCTGTTCATAAATCTGAGGCAGACAGTGTTAATGAACTAACTTTGCCCTTTGATCAAAAAAATAGGAGGAACAATCTTAGGAGAGCTGCATTCAGACTTTGTGTGTGAGGGAGTGTGTGTTTCTGATTTGTTATTGAGTAAGAGTAAGTGAGAAACTGAGTGAGGGAGAGAGTGGTAACTGCACGACCCCATCGCTCAATAGAGATGATTTTTTCCCATAAATCAGATGAGGCAGCGAGGGAGAGAGCGTGCAAGAGACAGAGACTGACTGATTCAGCTGTGGGAGTACACAAGCTCAGCCCTCTACTGAAAAGCAAGGGAAACTAATCGTTTCCATTCACCTCAATGAGTCTGGCTGCTCTTGTCTGTGTTCTGAATGCAAAGAAATCCTTGTGTTTTCTCTTCCTCTCACTCTGTCATCCATCCACCCATCTTCCTTCACTCTTGCACTTTTTACTTCCTCAGTTTCCTTGTTTCGCCCTTTCTGAATGATCAATGGACCCTCCCTGCCCTGTATCAGATCCTGTAGCGGTTCCTGACATGGCTGTTATTCTATCACAGAGAATCAGACGCGGCAGCGCTTCATGGGCACCAGGACACTTTCCATTAATCTTGCAAAGGCAGAGGTGAAATGCAGAGGAAGCAGAGCTTGTTACGTGACAGACTAGGAAAGAATTGGTTATCAAAAGCCTCATTTAGTCTAAAGAGATATAGACATAATACCTTGTTTAAGGTGTGAAGGTTATGGAACTGTGTAGTGGAGAGAGACAGAACATGTTTTCTGTCACTTATACATAATGGCCAATGCAATGAAGTCTCTCAGTTCCCATACGAGCAAAAAGATAAAGCCTCGCAATCAATACTCTTGCTGAGGAGGTAAAGTACATCCCTTTCTCTCCACTTGTCTGTACAACTGGTAACGTTTGAATTATGCTTTCATATGTTTCACAGTAATGAGTCAATTGGGCCCGACTCTGCTGCTCTTCAATAATTCAGAACCAACCTGAGACATGAAGCAATATTCTGAATCTGCAAAAGGGAATTATTCTCACAGTCGTTTTTCTACGTCAGTCTTTCTCACTAACACCGTTTTGCTCTTTCAACCAAATTTTTCTCCCTTTTTCATATTGTATACAATCACACATTGCAGCTGAGCAGACCCATGCCCCCCCTTTATCTCACTCACACATATACCTGCAGTATATATTCAGTCTGGCTGCACAAAAGTGCAGTGGTGGCTTTGACTTGCTAATAATCATAACTATTGCTACGGAACTATCAGTGAATGTACACCTTGAGTTTAAGAAGGACAGTAGCCATCTTCCAAGGCCTTCTACTTTTCGAAATCTCAAACAATGCAGCAGTGTATTCTACCATGCAAAGATAGAAATGTCAGTCTTTATTGCTGACGCGCCTTGACATGTTTTTCTGGGTTATAGTAGACTAGTATGAAGGCAGCAAAAGCAAAACCAATGTTAATACATGAAGAATATTCTTCATGCTGGTGTTTCATTTTGTTTGACTGTCCCACGCACTGAGCAACACAAACAGAGGTCTTTAGTTAAACCCCTAGGTCTCCATCCATTTCCTCTGGGATACATCAAACAACCATTTCTAGTCAAGTCTCATATACATCCCTTTTACAGCCTCAGATGAAAGAGTAACAATGTACTGACTGACTGCTTTGCTGCCTGAAAAAACAAAAACAAAAACAAAAACAGAACCTACTCTTTAAATCACAATCCTTCAGTATGAATTCTATTAAAGCTGGTCTGACGCTTTGCACACTATATGTACTGATTTTTTTTTTTTTTTACATCTTTAAACTGGTGTAGGAGTATTATGGTCACATTGTAGAATAAACGTATGTTTGTGTTAGACAGACTATGTGACTGCGTGTCAATGTGTGTGCCTACACTGCTGAAGAACTAATGAGGGACTTGGGGTTTCAGGGTTTCAGGTGCCGATGCTTTGAGAGAGAAGGTGAGTGACAGGGCTCATGAATAGTGATGGCCGACAGCTGCTCATTAACCAAGAGACTGTCTGTCAGCCAGCAGCCTGCAACAGCAGTGTACATACACATACCTCTACATAAACAAACACAAGCATGAAAATATATACACATATGCACAGGCCTGTTCAGATGCCTAATACCACATGCATGTGTATACACACACAGAGTTCCCTTCATCTGGGTCCCCTGTGTCTGCTGTGGAGCGGAGGCCAATCCTGCCTTCCCCTAACAGCCTGAGCACAGTGAGCCTATTACCTATGAGCTCAGTCTTTTCCCACAGGGGCAAGACCCTCAGTGAATATGGAAACACCTGCCAGATGTAAATTCTGAATGAGGCCCAGAGTGCAAAAGCTACAAAAGATTAAGGCTAAAGCAGAGAGGAAGCAATATTTGCTTTTAAAGTTGTTTTCAAACTATTGCGATGAAGATATTTCTGTCACCTTTATTGTCTTCCTCACTTTCCTTTTGACAACTTTGAAAGAAAGTTAAAACTTTAACGCAAGGTGCCCCAGAAAACTGTAGGTACATGTGCGTTTTATTACCATTTAGTTTCATAGAGAGACAGCAACAAAATGTCAGCAATCCAGCTGTGGTCACATAGGCTTACAAAAATATCATACTGTTAGTGGTGCTCCTTGAAATTAGGCCAAGAGCATGAAAATAGTTGGTCTGACCAGTGTGGACAATATTGGCCACTTATCTAAGAGAACAATGTAAGCCTGACACAACGCACTGACATGTGAATAACAGTAATAACCGAGGAACATATTATTTGCTGTGTTGATTTAAAACACACATTTAAATTTCATAATCAAAAACTGTCAACACCTTTCAAGAAAAAAAGTGGAGTGGAATATATCATTTCCTATGAGATTCAGGTAATTCAGCTGGTGGTAGGGAATAAGAGAAAGGAATAAAGTAGCCAGTATTTTTCACTGTCGTGTCCTTTTCTTTTAGTGGCTCGGAGAAAAGAAGTCTGAATGATTTCACTGCTAATTCAGTTAGAATCTATCGGTGAATCTGACAGATTTTGACAGAATAACAAATACCAAATAGCAAATAATTGAAAAACACCTACGGACACCGTTATTGGTTTCTTTCTTTTTTAATACGTAGAAAACATGTCTAAAATCAAAGATAGCAAAGTATCCTTGGGACCTCTCCATTGCAAGAATAGAGAAATACTTGCCACCTTCATTACATGCCCAAGTTATTTATTAAAGGTAACATGTGAAAACTTGAATCTGCAGCTCTCTCTAGTTATCACCCTGTACAGCTGTGAGGTGTCTACAGAGGAGATGACAGAGGTTTTGGTTGTATTGAAGTCTGTTATTTGCTTAACTCGCCCATTGCACAAGTTTGTGTAATATAAGGCTTATGTTTGAAGCTTGACTGAGCCAATGCTTGATGCGTGAAAATACAAATACGGCGCGAAATGTGCTGATTTCAGTGTGCTACTTTCGTTTTGAATTTACTTGATTTGCATTGTCAACCAAGATAGTGCTAACACAAAAAGCACGACAGGCTGTCTGTCTCAGTAGGAATGTGCAGAGAGTCAGTCAATAAACATTACAGCTACAAGTTTTTAAAGAAAGCATTTTGACCTTTTCTGATTTTTTGCATCAGCCAGTAACTACCCTCTGTGAAAGAGAAATGCTAATGCACAAAAATTACTTGATCTAATTTCAGTTTAATGCTAAATGTCTATTTGGACGGAGAGCATCCATTTGGAGCATCCAATCACTCTCTTCACTATTGTTAAAGCTTACTCGCATTTCTGGGGGAGATTCAATGCAAAGGAACAGTGAGCCAGTGAGCTACAGATGGCAAGGTATGCACCTCTAGTTAAAAGCCTCTGATGGAATGCTCAGTTTTTTGTGATCGATCCGAGAGAGAAAGGCATCCACTGTGTAATTGTAGCCTCATTTGATCTCAAATAAACTACAATGTCCTACACAAGTGAGAGAACAGGGCAAGGATAAGCTAGAAACACCTTCATTACACCTAACTCACACAGCAGCAGACTTCCCCTACCATACTCTTGCACACACACACATGCAAGCACATGCACAAAAACACACACTCATTTGCACACTCCGTTTAAATTATATTGCCCTCCCTCTGCCGGTCTGTCTTTTTCTCCAATCTCCACTCTGTGTCTTGTCTTCAATCATACTCAGCAAACAACTATACACACAGGGTGCAAACACACACACACACACACACATACATTCACTCTCTCTGCCTATCTTAGAATGATCCTGGGATTGATTCTAGTCACACTAGAGTGGGGCGAAATGAGCAGTCACTCTGAATAGGCAAAGGCGTCAAATAATACAGATATGAATGTCGGAGGAATAATTGAAGAAAGTGTTTTATATGTAAAAGACAGAGGAGGGTGGAGTGGAATTGAATCTCAGAGAAAATGAGGAGCGGGTTGTGTCCCAGGGGACCGACTCACAATGCCTCAACCATGTTTGAAGAAAATCGAGGATAATTAGAGTGGTCAGTGGCTTCCACGGGCCTCAACACAGCCCAGCCTCACTCTTCCTTTATCTGTCCTTCATCCACTCCCTCGCTCTCCCCATTTGTTAACCTGTTTTTTTTTTTTTTTAGCATCTTTCACTCAATTGTCAGTCTAAGCTCATATAACCCCATGCCACTGTTTTTTCTCTCTGCTTCTTGCTTTCTTTGTTCTTTCTTTCATCCCATCCATTGCATTACTATTTGTTCTCTTCATGCTTTTTTTTTTTTTTTTTTATCATTTCTCTCACTCCCTTTTCCTTTTCCACACACCATCCCCTTATCCCTCCCCCAGCAGGAGCAGGCCTACATCAGTGGAGTTGATCAGATATTCCAGGCGCATATGGTCAGCACTGACGGGCATAAATCATGAGTATTTTGAAGTGCCCATGCAGGATTCTTTAGACTGCTTGTATTGAGCAGAAAATGCTCAGTGGAACCAGTACACAAGGTCCTTTTTTTCTGCATCCAGTTAAATGCCAAATCTCTTTCTCTTACTTTTCTTTATAAAGCATCAAATTCTTGCTGATGCAGGCTTTTCCACTCCTTTTCTCTGTCTTTCATTCTGATCCAACTCTTTGTTAATACTAATGCATCCTCCAAACCCTCCATGTCTGAGCACTGTGCACTCACAGCCTGAGAGGTGACTGATTTTCAAAGGAAGTGCCACCCCACCACCACTCTACAACAGACTTGTGAGCCTCTCTGTGGTCTGATTCTCTCATCTTATCCCCCACTTTTTTTTAAAAAAGATTACATATTGGTTAGCTTGTCGGCATGACAACAACATGTCTCCATAGCAACAGACTAGCAAGCAGCTAGATTCCCAAGTGTTTGGACATGTGGTGTTGCTTCAACCTTTCTCCTGGTCCCTTGGTGCTGGGACAGCAGATGACAATCAATATTGATAATCAGTTTGTCCTTCTGAGTGAGAGAGGGTTAAAGCCTGCTCTTCACGAGCTCTCACAAGCTCAATCCACCATCAGCACCAGAGTACCATGTATTATATAGGCCTCAGGTTATTCAGTGTATAACATCACAGTAAGTAACGTTTCGAAAACAAAATAAGAAATAAAGCTTCCCAATAACTGCCAACCTTTCATTGCTCTGTTTTCCAATTCCAATCAGCAGTAAATGTCATCATAAACTAAGATTACCTCTGACAATATACAGCTAGTCAATATTGTACAGAAATGAAAATCATTACAAAATCAATTGAAGTGCACCAAAATCACAGAGGAGATTCCAGAAGCTTCCCATAAACATTTATCTCTCTATGTGTGGCCACAAACTGACAGGCAGCAAAAATAAATCTCCACACTCTGCTCTGTCCTTGTGCTCTCTTTCCCAGTGCCTCTTTCCAGATGACTTGTCCTCTGTCTCCCTCTCTCGCTCCAAGTACCTGGATATTGATTGGGACTCTACTGGAGGGAGCAGGGATAAGATAAATAAGAAGTCGTGGGGGTCATGCACAACTCTCTCACTCACCCTAACATGAAGGGAAGGATAATCATCTGCCAGACCAGAAAGTGGCCATGAATTTCTCAGACCACTTTCATATAAATGGCCTCAACCATTACTTTTACCTTAAGTATCAGCAGTTCCAAACATGCCCCCAAATCCACTGCTATCAGTGATGTTGTGATAGTATTAGATAAAAAGTAGTAAAGCACTTACAATCTAATTGTCACTCCTGTCATGTTTTCATATAATGAATATAACTCTTGAATGAAACCAACTGTAAAACATCTTATCATCAACATAGAAATATAATTACATACAGCTGCAAACATTACAGCTACTTAAGAAGCCTGGTGCACGGTGCCTCCTCAACTGCACAGCGGAAAAGGAGGATCATTTAAGCAGGTGCCTGCTTCTTTTCACTCTGCGCTGCATAATTATCTAAGTAGTGCACAGGGCATCACATTCCTCTACACGGACCGTAACACACCATGTCACACTAAACCGCTATCAATCAAGCCAGATTTTACTGAAATGCAATAAAGAACAAAACTGATTGATTGTCACACACTACTATGTACAGCAACATGCTGCTATCTGCACATAAATACACTGCGCACAGGCATGCGTAAAGTCATCTGTAAACACAAGCACACACTGTGGGGTAAATAACTGCTGGTATCTCTTGCAGCGTTGGGAGCAGTGGTGCGAGGCTTCCCCTCAGATTTTGAAAGCCCTATCTGTATCAGGAACAGCAAACCGAAAAAAGCAATTTGCTTTGTCACACAGAGACATGCTTGACTACACTGAATAATTGCACTGTAGCTCTGGAAAGAGCTGTTTTCCTTTTATCTAATGAAGGCCTTCAGGGGAAGGAGAATTGGTGCGTGAGGATTTTGTATCTGTATGTGTGTTTTGTGTGTGCATATATATAAGAATGATATGCAATGTTTGGGTCTCTGGATGACTGTATGTATGTGTCAATGTATGTAACTGTCACCATCTGATGCAGTCCTGCCAGTGTCCCTTTTGCAGCTTGCCTGCGTTACACTATCTTTCTATTACAATATATTGATTTATCACATCTGCATGTTGCCTTTCGGCCATGTCCACTTCCAGGTTTAAGGCAATGGCCTGATTCAATAATTCAGAAGCAGACTGGAGAATAGCAACCCCTGGGCCTGGCCTCAGATACTAACTTCGGAGAAGTGCTGAGTCCACACTCTGCTGCTTGCTGGCCTGCCTCTGTGGAGCTTGGCAGTGCACAGTGGAAGCTGAAGGGACAACTTCAGCCTCCAAATGCTATATAACTAAGAGTACAGATGACTGGAAGAGGCTCTGGTGAAGGTTTGGAGAGTCAGGATAAAGACAAGTGGCATGGAAAAAGGAATATGTGTCTTTTTTTTGTATTTCTGGTCACAGCAGCACCCAAACACAAACAAGAATGAACTGTTTGATCATCAAGGGCAAAGTAAAAAGCCATGGACATGAAAACAAACATTAGGAAAGAAAGGAAACATCTTCTCTGATGACTGCATGTGTGTTCAGGGAAAAAGGTTTGTGAAATGCGGTAATGGCTCTAAAACATTTGTTCCACTGTGGAACTGTAATTAAGCCATCAGCGACAGTTTGGAGTCTTTAACTTCATAATGAGGCTGAATGTGAGCAGTTCGTGCTCTGTGGATAAGCTGCTGTAATCACTTCTATCTGCTTAATTATGTAAAACCATTCTTTTATCCTACTAGTGTCTCGCTCTAAATCGTTTTCTCTCTCCCATTCGGTCTCTGTCATGGTTTCAGCCTTATAAAACAACTCGCGCCATACAAGCATAAGGACGCAGCAGGAACAAGCACACGTGCCGGGAGACATCAACCTGAAGCAGCTATGCTGTGGATTGTCAAGCCAAATGGCTGCTGGGAGATAAAGTACAGTCAGAACTGAGAGTTAACAAAGGGCAATACTATAAGGAAAGAGATGTGTTAGCTGCACCGAGCTCTTACCCCTCTGAGGTGCTTATTATTACTTTTCTCTGTGCTCTTAGTACCGGCCAGTAACATTACAGATCAGATGGTGGTGGTGTATGAGGTATTTTTTCTTTCTTTTCTCTCTCTCACTTCACAAGTTCATAAAAGTTATCATGTCCGCAGCTCTATTTCAGCATATTTCCTGAATTACAATGGGATATCACCAGTGTTCATGCTCCAGAGTGACAGAAGTGAAGGTGTATACTGGGGTGTTGCAGGTTATTTACGATAAAAGTGCACACCATGTATCTAAAGGAGATAACCTGGGTGTACTCTTTTCAGACATACATACATCAAAGCTCTCTTTCTAGCATTTCAAAGACTACAGTACACTTCCACATGCTGCACACACACACACACACATAAATACATGTACTTGTATATGTACAAATACAACACACACACACTCACCCTTGAGAATGTGGCAGTGGAGATTGAAATCTTGTGATGCTCAAGAACTTTACACCATAGAAAAAAAACCCTAAATGCATGAAAAAACATGAAGCTGCCACTGTTCCAATGGAGCAGAAAAAACAGTTGAGAAAAATGTCAACAACAAATAGCTGCTGGTTTCTATTGCCGCAGGCGACATGGACTTTGGTTCCCTCATGTTTCTTTCCTCCCGCATTATGCATCATCTTTTCATCCAATTAAACACAAACACAGGCTACAGAGTACAACTCAGTGAGCATCTTTGTACTGCACGTTCAGGGAGAAAGAGGAGTGAGACAGAGGTAGATGCATGAGAAAAACACAGAGAGGAGAGAGGGATGGTTCAAGATAAAGCAACGGGTAGATGTGATTGTATTTGTGTGCTAGGTAGTTTCACTTAAAAGATGGACGGTCTCTTGGCAGACCGTCTCTGTATATCTGCCAACCTGTGTCTCCCCTCATTTCTTCATGTTTCTGTGAGTCTGTGGAGGGCAGCAATTCATCGTACTTTTGTTTTGATTCAGCAACACGAGCAGACTGCTGTGCAGTTCATCTAGATGATGATTGATGATGTTTGCTGAATTATGGCAAGGTGCAGACATAAAGCATGGTCAGGCCTCTTCTCAGACACCCCTGAACCTGAGTTGTCCTTGCTCCAGTTGCTGTGTAGTAAAGTGAGACAACACAAGAGAGGGTGTGAAAAGCCACGTTTAATTCCATCTCAAGTCAGCCATCAAGGGTTTCACACCTTTCTCTCTGGACACTCAAGTGGACGTTGCTATGGCAACTAAGCACTCTTAACCTTCTGACCCAACGGCTTGTTGAGTTTCACCAATAACCTGTCATGTATTGTTCCTGATGCCCAGGTGAAAATAAACATGTTTAGAGAGAGGATTAAGTGAGCTGTCATTGCTTTAACATTGGTCTGATGCTTTAATTTTAACACACTAGACCTGTTTAGAAAGCCTTTTTCTGAAATCAAGGAATTCTACATTTTTAGACTTAGTGATACGATTTGCATTGAAGTGGAAAGACAAACCCAGTAGGTGGGAGAGTGTGAGCTGTGGCAGTCCATTTGGCTGTACAAAGACATTGCTCTTTTGGGACTGCCGAATGAGGTGTTTCATGCTGCTCACATAGGCACAAGTTCATTAGACATTCATTAGGAAGCATGACTATCAAATAGGAAATGCATTGCAATTCTGGCATAAGGCAAATGTGTTGGCTCAGATGTCTGTTGTGTTTGCAGTGGTGTCAGGGTTAACGCTCCTCCATCTGTGTTGTTATTGACATGTTGATGTATGCAGTGAGGAGATTGTCTGTGTGTCTATTACTCAGAGACTATTAAATTTAAACCAAAATCTAGGAGCTGTACAAACCTAACATCATGCTGCATGCCCACTGGACTATCTAATGCGTAGATTCAACATTCTGGATAATTTCAGGAAGCATATGGTCTTTTAGTCCATCATTACTCAACTGCACCAGCAGCAGGAGTAACATTATGAAGATCAATAACAACCACAGGCTCTGTTATAGAACAGACTCCAATGTTTGTTAGATGGATAGAGCATCTCGTGTACTCCAACTTTACAAAATCCAATTGTACTGTCTGTGTATGTCTGTGTGATGATCTATAATCTAGACACTCACAGGGCCAATACACCTGTTTTACTATAACCATGAGCAAAAACTAAAATCTTCTTTATCAGTGTGTTAAAAATTCTTGTTTCACATACATTATACAACAAAACTAGTTATACCCTTGTGCAAAATCACTAAAATGTTAAATTATTCAAAGCTATGTCAATTTACTGTGACTACTGCAAAATCTTTCCAAATAAGGCTTACAACATGAGCAAAGTCAGAAAATAACCTGTGAATCCTGCTGTGTGCTCAGTTTGTGCTTGGCCTGTATCTAATGCAGCATTGCTCCATATGGTAAGAAACTGCCTGAATGGGAGAGGGTATAGAAACTGAAACACAGATGCAGCAATAAATAGGGGGTACAGGAAGAGCCATACTACCAATGACAAAAGGTGCAGCAGTCAGCCTCAAAAAATAAAGCCATGCACAATTCATTAGTTATGCAACCTTGCACTAAAATAACAGACAGGTAAGTACTTCTGATGTGGCACAAGAATTGTCTGTGGAAATTGGTGTCTAACTGACTGTTCCAACACAGCAAAGGACCCTACATGGAGTCAGTCTCTACTAAATGTAGAGGACTTTTTAGGTAGCATTAGTAAGTATGTCCACATGTTACTTACAAATAGCCCCTAACAGCAATAGCGTATTTTGTGTTTGTGTTTAAGAGAGTTGTGAAGACATGGATGTAATCTAGACGACAATATTCACAATGGCAGCTGTTATTGTAAGCAAGGTCATAAAAATATCATGAGCCAAGACAACAATCACAAGACGGTCTAGACACAGGAATCTTACAGATCAGGAACAGACTATATTCCACTGAATATATTCTGTTCCTGATCTAAACAATACATCATAAAACATGATGTATTGTTTAGTATTTGTTACCCTGCAGACTCTTCATACATGTATGGATAAGTTTAAATGTACCCTGCAAGGGGGATAACCTTCACAGTTTGACTGCATTACACAGTGTTAAGTGTGCTGGTCTTATCTCTATTCTCCTTGGCCAAGCTTCAATAAATACAAAGACATCTCGGTCTCTTGAAACTTCTTCCATCAGGTTATAAGATTTCCATCACACAGTCGGCGTCCAAGAAGAAATCCATTGGTCCCAAAAGCACACAGAAGTGCAAGATTAAACTTTGCCAAAGAACTAATACATCTGATGAATACTGGCAGCACATTCTTTGGTCTGTTGAAAGCATAATAAAATGCTGGGTGTGAATGTGATAAGATACTGAAGGCCCTGAACATCGTTAAACTGGCTGACGCACCTTCTCAACATTGCACCGAAGTTGGGGAGAGTACCCTGACAGACTGAGATCTCATTTTCAAAAAGGCACATCAAAGGGTGTGCTCTAATTATGAAGGTATCAAACAGCTCAGCCCCCACAGGAAGGATTACTCCAGGGTGCTGGAAAAGAGGCTCAGATTGAATCGTTGAACCTCAGGATCAAGAATTCAGATTCCATATGTATTACACCCTGGTCACGGGAAAATGGACCAGGTCTTCATTCTTGCAGGTTTGCTAAGGAGGTCGCATGTGTCTGCATCCAGTTTACACCTGCATTGTGGAGAAGGTTTATGACCATGTGTGGAGGATGATGCATGAGTATCACCCAAAGATCACATGATAACCATATATGTCAAAAGGAGCCAGTTTAAGTGGTTTGGACATCTAACAAGAACACCTCTTAGACACCATCCATTGGGGACTTCTCATTGCATGTCCAACTGGGTGGAAACCACTACATATAGAGGTGGAAGTTACTACATATCCCATGTGGCCTGAGAATATCTCAGGGTCTCCCAGGTGGACACAAAATGTTGCTGGAGAGAGGGATGTCTGGGATGGCCTGCTTAGCCTTCTGCCACAGCAACTGAACCCTGGACATGTGGATGAAACTGGACGGATGGGTGGATCCCTCTAACACAGTGTAGTCACATGTGAGGTGACAAGAAGAGAGAGACACGATGTCTGTCTGCTGAAAAGAACACACAGTTGCCCCGAGGGTCTATTTTCTCCTTTCTCTTGGCCTTCTTGGACTGACTGGGGGATAAAAAAGAGAAAATATGTGACATCTTTGACAAATGGGTCATGCTTTGTTTGCATTTACCTCAGAAAAAAGGAATAGAGACAGAGGAAGAGATGAGAAGGGAGGGCTTCGTTTTGTACAGTATATTTCCTCAGCATGAACATTAAACACACTAGCACTGTGACCCCATGCAATGACTCAACATCACTTTTACTCATCCTGGCAGCCTTGGGCTTCTCTGTTATTCTCTGCCACATGCTCCATTGTATGCATCAGAGCAGACACAATCCAGAAGTGTACAGTGGAATATTATCTGTTATGAAAACAACAGGAAACATGGCTAATTATTGCGTTCTTCCTTTCTTTATCCTGTCTTGTACGCTGTTCCCCCCATTCTCCAATTCAGCCAGTTATTTGACCTCCTTGTAGTTCTTCCTGCTGGGAAAATAGAGGGGTGTGCACCATGGCACCGAGGGCAGCAGCAGGACGGAGAATGTCATCCCTCTGCTGAGCTATATAGGGGAAGATGCTGGAAGACACAATATATCACACTGTCTAATCTAAAATATGTTCTGAATTTAAAATGTGTTCTAAATCCCACTGTTGCAGGTGTTAAAAGCAATGATAAAAATAGAGCCACAGGATCTTGGTCATAGTAACCATTTAGAAAAATAAAAAAGACAATGGGACAGAAAAAATACAGTAATGATTGCTCTGTACAATAAAAGCTATAAATAAACATTTTTATTAATATAATTCCAATAATGGAAAGCCTTGTGTAGAAGCAGTGGGAGCTCCACAGTCCAGTATGTCCCAGTGCGTAAGTGATTTGTCACTGTCTTCCATACTGCTCTCATTGTCTTTATTCTATAAAGATAATAATATAATATACATTGTAATGAAAAGGAGTCCTTGTAGCAGATTAGCTCTGTGTGAGTGTGTATATATGTTTGTGTATACATACTTGAAGTATTTCTATATTGTTCTGCCCTTTGTTATACACAATCATAATTCAGCTACTCAGGTCACATTTAGAAAGAAATTAAAAAAAGAATGTATGGCACATTCTGCTGGCTGTGTATGTGCCACTTTATGTCTTTGAGTTTTTCAAAAAGAAAATGGAGTGGGAGGGCTGAACACTTTCCCTGCTCAGTCATTTAAAAAGATCCCCCAGTGCTGAAAAGCTGTGCATTTTGTCTTTGAAAAAAAAATTTGTTTTAAGCCAAGCTATAATTAAAGGGTGGGCAGCAGAAGCTGTTATATTTTTCATAACCAATTCAGGATCACCAGAGGCCACAAACACAGCCTGTCAAAAAGCAGGGCGATCACAGGCCCACACCATCCTGTCACTGTGACACAGGTCACATGGACACATACATAATAATATAAACATGCAGAAGCTGCTTTACACAGCTTTTCACAACCTCCACCTGGTCTGGAAAATACTTATTAGAATGGCAGACCATAATTTAATATCCGTTAGCTGAAGGCATTTCATTATCTTTATTGTAATCGGAGAAAGAATAGTCTTTATCATTTCCATACAAGCCCAGTGGATCCCTTTATTTTGGCATCATCTAATTGGGTGTGCGTCAGCGCTGAATTGATGGCATTAATGCAGATTTGACAGCCACTATTCTAAGCTTTTTACAGTGCATGTAGTTATTCACATTCAGATTTATAAGCAGAAAGGCATTAACAAAATGTCAACTATTTCCTGAGGTGTCTCTATCTATCTCTCCATCTCTCCATCTATCCATCTATCTATCTATCTATCTATCTATCTATCTATCTATCTATCTATCTATCTATCTATCTATCTATCTATCTATCTATCTATCATCTAGTTCAGACAGACATGCACACGCGCGTGCGCGCGGTTAGGCTTGGCTGCATCAAAGAGTGCTACTTCTTTGACTGGTCTCCTCGTACACAGACGTGCTGCTCCTAGCGTCGGCACCTTGCAAGCACAGCAGTCACCTTCCAACCTCTGCGACTCTCCTCCGCTCTCCTCTCCTCAGTCGCAGTTATTTTTTTCTCTCTTTCGCAGGACGGAGGTGGACCACCGACTGTCCGTTTTGATAACGTCTGAGGACTTTTGCGCATACAGACAGACCGGAGCGTTTTTTATTATTTTTTGTTTGTTTGTTTGTTTGTGTGTTTTATTATCATTATTATTTATTTGTGCCTTCGCCACCCGCAAAAGAGTCTATGCTCCAAAACAGACACGCGGCCGGTCGCTTTACCGAGCCAGAGAGAGGCTGCTGTGCGTCCTGGTGATGAGGTTGGTGGCGCACAGCCGACACAGCGTTAAAGGGATCCCTCTGTATCTGAAGAAACCGCCCCAATAAGGGACAGGAGAACGGAGAGGGAGAGCAGCGGGAACTGGTGTCGGCTAGGACGCTATCATTTCGACTGGGATGCATCTCTTCAGTGCCATGTTCCTACTTGTGATGTTATCAGTCATGCCCTGTGAGGTAAGGACTCACACATGAATAAGCATTGTTTAAAAGTTCCTGAAGCAGAGTCGATCGCCTGTGGATGAATTCTCGTATAATTCAGACAGAATGAGATAAGAAAGAAGGTCTTAAAGAGTTTAAAGGGAGTCAGATCGAAGACCGTGTTTATGGTGCATCCTTAATAGTCAAACTGCCATTGTTCTGAATATATCTTATGTTAATATGTAAAGTGTACGTAATGAAAAAGTTCGATAAGTGGTCAATCCACCTCATCGCGGAATTGAACCCTCCTATTTTCATTAACATAAACGCCGATAAACGTTGAATTTATTACATACATTACAAAGAACGGGATATATTCTTGTGGCATGGGAAGACATGGTCCTAAAAGGGAAAAGTGAGAGGAAATAAAGTAGCGTTTTACACTGACAGTGTAGATTAATTGATTTCTGGGGGCTCGGATGCCTTTGATGCCCTGGAGGTCGTTGTTTACAGACTTTCTTGCCTACCTCTGCATCACTGACAGACAAGTCCAGGGGCTCCACGAGAGACACTCGAACTGATTGCTCTGATTAAGCTGAAAGGGCGGAAACACTGGCAGTTTGTTTACAGGATCTATGCGTGATTTGTGGATACGAAAACAAAAGCGTGCGCAATTAGCAGTGTAGAAGACCGGCGCCGACAAAATGGATTGTAGATCCTGGAGAGGTGTGTGAGATGTGTCTGAGTGAGTGTGGCGGTGTGATGAGAGAGAGAGAGAGAATGATGAGCTTTGATGTGACAGTTGTAAATTGAAGTGAAGGATGGTAAATTATTCGACCCAGAAAAGCTTTCAGTCAAGGCAGGAGAATTTGAAGTTGCAGGGGTTCAGCTGGTCAGCACATGCAGCGTTGAGCACAACCCTCCTGACAGCTTAGAAAGTAAAAGATCTGCTTGTAAAGGAGCTACGGTTTGCCTGTTATTAAGCTGTACACAAAAATAACCAAGTGATGTATCTGTTGGACAGTTCCCACTCCTCCAGCACCTTCAGGTGCAGCATTTTCAGGACCACGGACAGCACCGTGTTGTACTTGATGGTTAAAAACTAGTGATTCAATCTGGCACAGCACCACATATCTCCTCTACACTGGCAGCTGCCAAAGGCCACCAGGCAGATCACGAAAAGAATAGCACTAACATAAAACCTCTAAGGATGCTAACGAAATTGAGTAATTTATGGGCAAATAATAGGTACAGTCTCTAATTTGTAATATTGTATATTACAGTGACATTAGAGCTAGCAATATACGCACACTGTGGCCTGTGATAGTCAGTGCTCTAATCTCACACAGATTATTTGTTTCACAGATGGTGGACTTTTCACACCAAGAACGTCCACTTCCCGTGATTACAATTAACTGTCTGAGATAACATCAGTTTATCACTAATATATTCAAATAAAACATGGTCCCATTGTTGCACATTTATCAGTTTTATCTGGAATAATTTGTGCTGACACACAGAAACAGTGAAGGCCATATGTTGCAGCATAGATCAGCGTTTTATATGTCATGTCAACAGGGCAAGTGGACACTGCAGTTGACCTTCAACAGAAGTTGGAGCTACATTATATTTTCAGTAGGCAGGAGTTACGCTGGTGAATGAGCTGAGCTGCACACCCCTGAGTCAGGTTCATAATTTAACATGGTATTAGACAAAAACCAGTTGATTTCATTCTGGGTGGTATGAAACAAGACTCAGGAGGCACACTGAACACATACTCATCTCATCTCATGACCAAAACAAAATTAAAGCATTAAGATGCACTGATGCACCTCTTTTAACCTCCTTTAAATTAAACTAGTTATTCAATTTCCTGATGCGTAATCAGTGAAAATGTAGCTGGTGACTTGCTATCATATGTCAACTCTTACTTCACTGGGTTCCCACTGTAATTGGCCTTGGGGGATAATTTGTTGTAAGTGTTGACATTAAATATTTACCGAGCTGAAAGAAAATATGACGCCAACTGTCACCCTAAGATTGCGTGGCGAACATAAAGAATTGATGATTTCTTACATGTCTGCGCAATGACGATAACACTCTTTACCAGCAGAGTTAAAATACCCACATATTTTCAGTCACAGTCTCGACACAGGCCTGAATGAAATATTTAGAAGGCTTTAATGAGACAGATGCACTTGTGCATTCACTGCATGTGTTTGTTAAGTACCCATAAAGCCCAGGGGTCCTTAGTGCTACTGATACAGACGGGCACCTGTTTGACCTTGGTACAGATGTCTTGCTATGATGTACACATCAAACCATGCATGACAGGATGCAATGACACTGGTCCATATGTGTCATCCTGCATTTTAAGTAATACATTTAATTTACACCCAAATATGCTACAATATGCAATATGGCTGGCTTCCACTTTATAACAAAGTATTGAGAGACATAAATTGCAAAAGATTTAAGCCTTAAAAAAATAATCCTGTTCTTTTCAAAATGCTGTAAAGGTATTTTTCCCAGATGTGTTTAAGATGTCAAATATATCAAGGATCAGGCAACTAATCTTCTCTAAATATACCAGACACTCAGAGGAATTCAGCAAAGTGAAAACCTACATTATTTTGGAGGAGCATTTTTTAAATATAAAAAAATATCAAATTTACTGCATGAATTGTCTGTCATTTGTCAGAATTAGGAATTATAGTGTGTTAGCATCATATTGATTGTAATGAATTTTCCGCAAAACTCAGCATCTTTTCAGTGGTCTTGTTAATATTAATAGCTATTGATTGTACAGAATATAAAATGTGTATGTGGTGATCAGGTATTCTGGAGTTCTAAAACACAGAAATAAAGATTCAAAAAAAAAAAAAAAACCATTTGATCACTTGTACAGCTACTTTTTTCTTTCTAATGTTTGCAGATCCAAAACTTGTTAATATTTCAATCCAAAATACTAAGCTGGAGCCGAAAACCGAGCGGAGGAACAAAAGTTTGTTGGCTCTATTTTCTGGAGCTGCTCAATTTTTTGCTTAAGTTGTCATATAGAAAGACTGTTGCATCCTCTTGAAATTTGCACATTTCAGTTTGGAGGCAAAAAAATATTTTTGTTGTCTCACTGGAGGAATGGAATACCAGGGGAATGCCAGTATTGGCTTAAGATGTCTGGCCTCGAAGACTCTAAATGCTAGCATGGTTGAGAGTGATGGAAATGAGCACTTGCTTTGGTGTTTTTTCTGTTCAAACACCAAGTGCAGTGGGGTAGAAAACCTAATTGCTTGTCATTCTCAAAGAGGGAAACAGAACCCTGTGTAAGCAATTGGCTAGATTTTTTCAGTAATTTACTTGATCCCTTCTCTCGCCAGGGATCACGACAAACAATCAGTTTGAACAGACTGCCATTTAGGACCTTGTTAAGCTGTGTTTCCTCACTCTAGATTGGTGTGATGATTGCACCAGAAACTTACGCAGCTGGGGTCGATTTATAGATAAAAGGCAAGTACTATAAAGAAACTAGAACTCGTAAATCACATTGCTGTTTAAAACATCATTTGGTACAAACATTTAGTTTATTTACGTTTAACTAATTATACACTACTTTAGTGCTGTAATATAAGTGTCATTGAATTGAGAGTTTTATTGACGTAAATGAACTGAAGCTACGATGATGCTATATTGAGAAGACTTCCTCAGCTATATTTCAATATAAATAACAAGACAGACACACTGTATATTAAGTCTGATTCCACATAAAAAAACAGATAACAATGATGCAAAGCAGTAAGCTCACCTAATACTACCGTGATGTACAGTGCATCAACATGTGAGGACAAAAAGGACAGACCTCGGCTCAACCAGTCAGGGAGGACAAACAGCTGGACTGGCTAACATCCAATTGAGAGAGCTTTAAACAGTCTGCTGACCTGGCAGTGACCCTATGGCCAAAAATCTCTTATCTTGGTGCCAGTCCAATGACAGCACAACAGCATGGTCTCTATAAGAGCTCTCCCCAAGACATGAGTATGATTGAACCACTTGTGGTAACATTCTGCCATTGTCTGCGCATTGAAAGCATATTGCATAGCAACCATAGCAACCATACACAAAATTTACTGAAGCTTGTCAAATCTGTAAAAAAATACATAAAGAAATGTTCTCCTTGTCATTATCACCAGTGAACCTGCCAGTTAAAATATTTAATAAACATTGAAAAAGAAGACTGTGTAGCTGGATGACAGTCAAATCTCCAGGAATGGAGATGTGAGTCTACATCTCCCAGGAGGAAGGACACTGGGTAGCAGGCTGGACAGAGTGTGCTCTGCCAAGCAGCAGCCTAACCTCCACCTAGAGAATTAAACAAATGAAAAGCTGCAGGAACAGAGGTGTAAATCTGTCACTGAGAGGCAAATACACACACACAATTCTTACAATCACCTTGCCGAGCTATGACAGGTACTTCTGGTCTGACTTATTAACATTGCGTACCGCACACACTCCTGTAATTAGATGGTTAAGTTACAACACACAGATTCAACTTTAAACCTGATAAAGGAGAGCTGTGTCATCCACATCTTTCATTTTCTTACTACATTTCCACCAGAACTATATCACGAGCCATATGTTGCTAATAAATAGCAATAGACTATAAGCTTAGTGTCATTTTCATGTGTTTCTTGCTCTGTTAAGCAACATAACCCAATTTCTGTGCCGCCTGTCAGTCAGCAGCACTTACATCTAGCACTATGTGGGTGAGGTTAGATTAGCCACTGTGCCTTCATCCACCTTCATGTCCTACCCCATTAATACACAAAGGTGCTGCTTCACAATCAGCCGCAGATAATGAGGTTGCATTATGCTTGATTCAGTACTGCTTGAAGAAAAATTGAATAGTATGTGCTTGTGTCATGACTGATTAGGATAGAGCACAAATCAGTGCACGATAATGATACCACATCGTATTGTGTGAGTCACAATCTTACAGCAGTAAAGAGATCAGTTGCATAAAAGAGGTACCGCTTAAGAAAAAGGGGGCTGGAGCACAGAGAGCTACTGAGCCTTTGTGATGTCCACTGTTCCCTCCTTCATCTGAATGTTTGATGTGCTTTTATGTAGCCTGCTGCCTTCATCATCAGAGGTGTGTGTGTGTGTGTGTGTGTGTGTGTGTGCGCATGTTATAACAAATAATCTATCCCACAGTGACATTGTGGGGAATTTATTCCCCAGGATATTGCACATTTGTTTTTGGCTATAGGGTCAGAATTGACTTGTTCAAAGTTAGGATAAGTGCAAAATGTGTTTTTAATGGTTAGAGGGGAGTTAATACAATGTCCCTACAGGTATAATGTTTGTGTATGTATGATAAAGGAAAAGCTGGTAATGTGTGTTTTTAAAGCACAGAGGGGTTTGTGTGTTTGTGTGACTATTTTGGTTTTTGCAGATGCTGCACCCGTTTCTGGGTAACTTCTAAATGTGTTTGGTTCATAACTCACACACGTGACGATGGTGGTGAGATTTTTTTTTTTTTCCTTTATGATTTTTGCCGTACAGCCTGGGGTGAAACGGGTGACTGATTTTATCGCTGCGGTGCCTTGTATGAGGCATGAAGGCAGGCAGCGATCTGCGGTGGTAATTGGTTAACAGATGGGATGCTGGGTAGAGAAACGTGTGAGGTCAGTGGCCTTACTCTCAGACAAACACTGTGTCCTTTTCGAGATTGGCCCCCTGAGGTAGAGAAGGTGTATCAGCGCAGCCTTACCTTTCCAGCAGGAATACCCTTGTTCTCAGACGGGTGCATATACAAACACACATGACCTTCCTACCTGAAACAACTTACCTGTGTCTTAACATCAAATATCCGGCTGTCTGTGCATCTGTCAGATGTTTAAATAGTAACTATTTTTTCCATGTATTTTGTCGCAGTGGACATTCAAAGTCAGATTGGACAGTCTGGTCATCCTGGTATTTAGTTCATCTTTTAAATGACCACTTACTCATTCAGAGCCAGACTGCCCATTACCAATGCTCCAGGGTGGAATGGACTCGAAATGACCTCTGTTGCTGGTTTCTGTCTTGTTGGAAAGCCAGCAGCCTGCTGTCCTAAGATGACCATTAGCAATCCCATGGACTGAGCTGGCTGACTCTGGGGCAGCTCATAATCAAAGGTCTTTGAGGTCTTATGTGACTGAGTACTAAATACACTTGGAAGGGGCTTTCTCATTTGTGCGCACATGGTTAACCTGGCAGCTAACCAGCCAGCTGTACACTCAGGGACTGATTATTTTTTTGTACATTCAAGATGAGAGAGGAAAGTAGATTTACATGTGCCCCCTTGACCCTTAATCTCTCTTCCAATGTCATAATGACTGAATGAAGCACAGATAATTCCTAAAAAATCTTATCTATGTTCATATAATGTATGGGATGTTATTTGTACGCTTGCTGTCAGCCGTGAATGGAGGGATCAGCTTGACTGGCTCTGTGAATATTATCCCTGTATCGCATTCTCTCTCCCACTTTCTCTCTTTCCTTCTGTGTTACTGTGCTGGAGGGTGCAGGACTCCCAGAGGTTTATGTCTGTGACTCTAAGCAAGAGTGACATTTCTCTGACAACACCCAGAACAGGCACACGCACACGCAGTCTGTCTCACACACACATTGCCTTTGTCTTTCTCTCTCTCTCCCTCTGCTTTTCTCTCTAGTTCACAAACATGTCAGCAATGGGAACCACAACAGACAAAAAGCAAAACAACGCATGGAATCAATATCAACAAACATGGTTAATGCCGTTAAGCCTGTCATACAGAGTAGTACGAGTGACAAATGACAATAAGAGCACAGGCATACTTGATCACCTGGTCAGTTTTGGACATACTACCACCAGTAATCAGGGTAACAACTCACGTTATTTTAATAACCGCCACCATGGGACTCCCCCAATGGGTTTTTGCATCCATCTGCTCTTTTTTTTGCATTGCAGTAGGCACCTCCTGACCAGTTTTCTGTACGACCTTGCTTTCCCCTGCTCGATGAATCTTTTATGAGCCTGGCAATGTGGGTTTCTGTGTAGAAGATTGGAATATAAATATGGCTGTTGCGCCTAGAGCTCGTCTTCCCGCTCTGATACAAAAGCTTTCATAAGACTGAGCAGATTGGGCAAGCTGCTACTTGAACGGTGCTCTTCGCATTTCTTCACCTTTATCAGAAGGCACACATCCCATTATCACAGGGGGTTATGCATTGTCAAACACCAGATATAGATTCTCCTTCCACCTGCTCAAACACGATTGGACAAAAAGAGAATTTGGAGCAACATAGTTTTCTCTTTCTCTTAATTAATTGCACATTGCTCACATTCATGCTACAGAGTTTACGGCTATAACAACAAATGACACTGAATAAGAGATGACACAAAAATGACAAGGTAAATCTTGACTGAGATCCTCAAACAGTATTATGCCTCAGTCTCACATTCCATTGCTGCGTCTTTTTTATCTTCTTTCATCTTTTCTGCCACCCCTTCTTCCCACAAGAATCACATCCATGATCCTTGTTACCTTTATTCCAGAGAGTCCTCTCCTTAGCACCATGTGTGAGTCTGACAGCAGTGCCTCCCATGTTGAAAGCTAACTCAATTGCAGGGCTTTCATTTTGGGGAATGAAGGATGAGAGCTATGCGGCGCGGAAGAAGCGGGTGGCAAGAGGAACCATTTAATCGATGTGTTTTCCACGTGGCACTGTCACAGACACTCAGTAGGGCCATTGATGAGGGAGGCTCTCTCTGACTGCGCCAAGGCTTAAAGGCTCCAGTCAGGGAGGCGTGGGAGCCCAGCAGCCACCAGACAGTGCTGCATATCAAGCAGGCAGGGAGAACGGCTCTCCGCAGCCCCATGGTGAACAAGGTAGAGAGGTTCTTTGATAGAGACACTGCATGTAGGAGAGGGGAGATAACAGGATGCTCCAGTGTAAGGAATACCAGCTTACATTACATTATGCCGCCTAATTCTAAACCCTTGGGATTTATCCAAGTCTACAAAACACACACAGACACAAGTTGTATGTGACACTGCATGCGAACACCAAATCTGGAAGTAGGAGACTTAACTAGAATGTCTAATTGGCAACTCAGTGTGTATCATATTAAAGAAAAAGAGAAAATGAAATTAGAGCTCTAGCATTAATGACATTTACTGAAAGAAATTAGATCCAGCTCTGATGGATTGCACAAAATTTGAGGAAAATGATGTAACACACTGCCGTCAGCATCCATTTTTCATAGACCACAAGGCTCTGGTTTAGATAAGCACATTAGTCGAAAGTAACTTTTCTTAAAGTGAGCTCATGTATCCGGCATCACCATAAATCTATTGCTCGTTATGTTGTTTGGTTATTTACTGTGTATGCAAACTGAATTGCTTTAGAAACAATGGCGTTGTGCTTGCCAGGATTTCTACAATTATAAAAAAAAAAAAAAATCACCTTCTCTTTTTAGCAAGCTGACACACAGAAACGGTTCTTACAAAAACCCATATAGACTTCACCTACACCCCAAAGAAAACATTCTTTTGCTCTTCTATTAGCATGTGTGAATCAGCACATTTCTGTTACTAGTGTAGCATCAAGTATAACTCCAAAAAGTACTTTAATGTATTCAGTAACATGCGCAAACAAGCACACACACAGACAGACAGGCTGTAGACAGATGCTATGAACTGAAGATGCTGTGCTGATCAGGGTTGGTGGGCACTGTTAGAGTACAAAGTGAAAGGATGTGGACTGAGTTTGAATTAGTGCCCAGTGGAGTAGCTGATCCGGGCAGCATGGCTGGGAAGTGAATGATAGAGCAAGAGAAAGAGGAAAAGACAGTGGAGTTGCTGGAAATAAAAATTGGAGATTGTGTGCAGGGATAGAGCGAGAAATAGACAGAGAGTGTCTCCCGACTGTGCCTGCAGGGTTATTATCTCTCCCATCCTAACCAAAAGGAGAATAATAATTAGGGGTATATCACTCTGTCACCATGATTCTGTTCCTCTCACTGGCGCTCACTCCTTGCAGATTGTCTTTAATTAGCTTCACATCACTTAATCAATATGGCCGTGACCATGACAAAACAATAGCATGTGCATGCTGTCATTCAGGCAAGAGAGACACACAGGGAATAGCAGGAAGAAAGGTTGGAGTGTTGACAGACAAGATGAGAGAAGAAAATGATGTGAAGTGGCATTTCTGAGGTAGCAAGAAGAAGAAACCTCATGCTCCCATATAAAATAAAAAACTGCTCTCGTGATGATTAGAGTCTGTACTTGTTTATCTACTATGGTGTTTATGTGCACCTTGCTGCTTGGTCTCTGTCTTGTATATACTGATAGTCCTGTCATGTCAAACTATGCTGTAGGAGCTAATTTAGTAATTCTCATTATATTTTGGAGCAGTAGAGCTGAGTATTACAGCTACTCTAATGGTGATGTGATGAATAGGTATTCAGGAGAGGTCCTTCTCTCTTTAAGCCTTAGTGCCTCAAGCTACTGGCCTCTCAGGCCAAGCTCTCATCTTTTACTCCTCTCAGTGAGAGTAACAGCGTGCAGTGAGCTTATGAGGGGATCTTCAGAGAAGTACTTCCAACCTGTCAGGCACATTTTTCTCCTTGGTATGTTCTGGATCAATATCTGCAGATGGCATATTTCAATCTATATTGACCTAATCCTAACAGCATTGAGGTGCATTAGCCTAAATATGAAACTTGTGGGTGAAAGAGATTTTTACCTGTGCATATTATTAGATACTTTCGAGGCTGTTTGTACATCCCTGTATGGGAGATAATCTGTTGATTCAGGAAAGTGCTACTAAATGGACAACATCAATGATGAAATGATGGAATTGTCAGATTATTGCAGCGTGGAAGACACAGTATAATGTGTAGAGGCCTCCTTATAACATTTCTAAGTCTTTGCTTTTCAAATTAACACAAACATATAAACATATGCGGGGAGAGTGAGCCAGCCCTGGGTGCCATTAAAATTTTAATTAGTGATTTAATCTGTGAGTGGCGGAAATGTCCAGAATGAACAATGAAACAATGGCACAATGAAAGAAGAATGTTCTCCTGTCATGCTCTTTATTAAAAGATGTTTCTGTCATTTTAATCTCAAATGCTTAGAGGATGGATCTTATTTTTAATGTATACTTGTCCATTTTACCCTGAGGCAATCAGTCAATGTTACAGTGTCCCAGGAGGAATGAGCAGCGGAATTACACGCTGCCATGTCTTAAAGACAGCAAATGAAAATATTTGTGTTAATGATTAGTAAGGGAAGCACTTCCTTAAGGGGAAAATAATCTCCCATTCCTTCCTTGTGCTGCATGGAATAATAATGCAAAGGATGGCCTTTCAGATATCATATCTCCCAGACTGCTCTCACAAATATCATCATTAAGCACCCGAGATCTGTGCTGGCTCAGAGTGAAGAAGACACTGCATAACATTCTGCGTCAACTGGAACCCTGCAGACAAAGACACAGAAATCCACACAACAGTTGTTTGTCGGTGTATAACACACATTAACACACATAGTCACTAATCACTTGCATCCATCCTATAGTGTAATTCACATTATTGGGAGCAGAGCTAAATCGAGGTACTAATGCAGGACATGTCACTGCATTCTCCACTTCAGTTTATTGCCTTGTACAATGCATCTGTTGCTGAGAGATTCAGCCTGATGTTCCAGTGCAGCCCCCTGTGGTGAAGCACCACACTCTATGGCTGCTCTTTACCATTAGGACCTCGCTCTCTACCTTCCTCCCATAAACACCTTCCCATTCATAATATTTTTCATCTCACACTTGACTAACTCCACAGAATATTACCCCATTATAATATTCAACGTAAAGCCCTCTCGTTCCCGTTCTGTATACTCATTTTCTCCAGTTTGTTGATATTTTCCTGTCTGTTTGTTTGTGCAATCACTGAACGGATCAGTGGCTGCTCATTTTGACAATGCTGCAGAGAATTTGCAGATTATATGGCTGGAATCATCAGCAGGGTGTTGGGGGAAGGTACAAAAGAACACAGACTAACACAAGTCTGTTTATTTATACTAATAATCCTTTCTACTCTTTCTGCCAGCAAGGCAAAACTCCATAAAGGCACACAGTGACAAGTTAATTTATTTATCTACAAGTTTCTCCTAACCATTTTTGCCCATAACTCAACGTGGCTATAAATGTAATATTCAGTTAGAGGGTGTTTGGGGATTTCTCTCCACTGCACACTGTGCCTGTGTTGTACTAATAATGTCTCCCTAATTAAATGTTACAGCCTCTCTGAGCATTAATGACCTGAAGACAGAGGATACAAATGGAGGCTTCAGCTTGAGCTGAAAGACAAAGAAGCTGGACACGAGACTGCAGGCTCGTTCTGTCCCCTCATTACTAATAAACAGCACATAGCTGATGGTTTCTGGTCATTGTTTGCTTATGACCGTGTCGAGTGCAGAACATTACGATTTTTTTTCTCTCACAATTGGCTGCTGCAAACTCTCAGTCAAGCAGACTGTAATTGGCAGGATCTCACCACTCCTCTCTGGTCCTGTTAGATTCGCTGTTGCAGACGTGGCAGAAAACAGACACGATGTAAATTCATCACCTCAGGGAGTTTCACATGCATCTACCATCCTTGTCTCTCTCTCTCTTTCGGTTTCTCTCACTCTTTTCCTGTCTGACTCTGCCTCTCCTAGAACATCCTTTTTTGTCTAACTCTTGTGTTGTTCTTTGTGTAAATTACAATAGTGCTAAGCTAATCATGGTGATACCTTCACTCTGGCTGACATCTGTAAACAATGACTCAGATGGAGACCAAATGAAAAAAAATCTTTAGTGATCTAGGTGCATCTTGGGTAAGCTCTCGGCTCCTCTGCAGTTATAAAGAATACACCTACAATGAAAAAAAGCACTTTGCCTATACAGTAATAACACAGTGGAATGGCTCTCAACTCCAGCAGTGCAGAAACAGATTTAAAAATGCTCACACCAGCAACAGCAATATTCTATATAGAGGCCTAATATGGATTTGTAAATATTAGCAAGCCAAAAAATAAATGTGTTTTATCGGGTAATAAAACTGAGCTGCTATTTGAAGCAAAAATAAGGTTACAAGCATTCAGTGTAAGATAAGTTACCATCTGGATGAAAAAAAAAACTTCAATTATTCTGGGTGATAGTAACAGGGCCAGCAACACAAGTTCAGTGAAGGGCGTTTTGAAGAGGCAAGCGGCCAGGGGGGGCGGTCTCAATTAGCAGGCTTTCTTTGAGGCTCGGCTACCTTTCTGCTGGGCTGAAGACTCCCAATTTGCTGCCAGTAATTACTCCATTTATAGGAATAGCTTTCCCTACACAACAGAGAGAATGTTTGATTAGCTGGGAGGGAGAAAAGGTCAGGATGTGGCAGTGGCTTTCTGCTGCTGAATCCAAAAAAAAAGTGGGTTTTTGTGGCGCACATTGGCAATCAGGTCATGGCACCAGTAAAATGATCATAGTAATTGTGTGCATGAATGTGTATCTGTATGCATGTGCATACGTGCGTGTGGGCAATTTATCTGGGTACATTTGCCACAGGAAGTGGTGCACTGAGTTGTATTCAGCTGGTGCTGTTGGCATGACTAGGTACAGAACACTGTCTAGAGCCATGCTGCGCTGCAGAGTACATGGCTGCTGATTGCTGCATGTAGCTCTTGTCTATTGCTTTGATCAAGGCTTTTCTTTTGCAAGCCTCAAGCATAATGTGACGCCCAGCTTGTCCCTGATAGAGCTATCTGATATTCACCCATATATGGTTCATTCATTCATTCATTCATTCATTCATTCATTCATTCACATCAAATACCCTACAAATAATAATGTATAAGCCCCCATGGACTGTTGAGACTGTAATCAAGAGCGCAATCAGAAGCAATCAGTCCTCCTATGAATAACATTTGAAGGCATGTTCCAGCAATATATTCATAAAGATTGTGACAATGAGCACAATGAAGAAGGATTTTTCCTTGGCCAAAGAAAACATGGCAATGTATATATTTTTAAAATTTGATGTCTCTTTGACTGCATGTGTTCCTCAGGACAGATCACCAAAAAGAGAGGAGTGGCTGCTACCTGCAAATTTAAAAGAAAAAATTAAACATCTTTAAGGCTGTAAAAACTTTTTCACTTTACAGGTAGAGAAAGAGCATTTCTGAGAAACTAATTGAGAACAGTGAAGGTTAAGAGGCTTGATCAGTCTTGATCAGCAATCTTGCCTCTTAATATATTATGAATGCTATTCCTTGTCTCTAGTGTGGGCTGCTTTGATGGACTCCACAGGATGTACTGTAGACAATGGATAGACTCACCACAAGATGTTGTAGGTGTGCTTCAGTCAATACAACCAGGCAGGCACACGTACTTTATTGATTTTCTTTCTCATGAGTTCCCACTAGAAGGACACATTCTCACCTGTTAACAGTCATTACTGTAGTTAATCAGTGTTGTATAATGAACCACTCATGGTAACACTGTTTCACTTCTTATGTTTGTTTCATGACAATGACTGTGGTACCGTTTATTACATCCATGTAACAGCTCAGCAGGATCTCTCACACGACATTATGGCAGCCACCATTAGAGGGAATTGTCGACATTTCACAGCTCAGTGGAGAGAAAACGTTGCTCATGTAAGTGGACATGAACATGGAAAAGCATGACACACAAACAACTCTAAGCACACATGAACACACACACACACACACACACAGAAATGTAAACACATGATATTCATATGTGTGCACAAGAAAAACACAGACATCGGTCTTATGGTAAAATACACAACCTTTAAATTTATATTATTGTCTTTAGTGCTTAATCTTGTAAAACTGCACTAAAGCAAGGTTACTCGTTCCCATGTAAAGTCATGCAAACCAAGAACTCTAAATCATGTCGTACTATGATTCATATTGTGTCAATCACCTCTTTGGGAAGAGTGGGACAGAGGTCCTACATCATTTGTGGTGAATGCTCTCTGTTTTAATTACTGAATATATTTAACCAGATGGGATGTATTTTCTATGTTTTATGTATGCAGAGGTCGATGTGTACATGTGTGTGCATGTGTGGGTGTACCTTATAATCCTCCTGTGGTCTCAGCTGCTACTATAAAATATAAAAGCCCAGATGAGTTTCCTTAATCAAAGGCCCATAGGAGCTGTTAATAGATTAAACACCCCATGTTGAAAGCAAACCACTGTGTCTGCCTGCCTGAACCCTAGGGTACAGCCTATTTATGCCATTTAAATAGTTGCTATGGTAATCAGGTCACACTTTGTTTAAGTTGATTTTGATCTTGATATATTTAGAAGGCAGTAGGACTTCATGTCCATCATCTAATTAATGAATTATGACTCAGAAAAATCGCCAGTATTCTTGGAGCCTGATGACTCCTCTTTCGGGGCTCAGGTGGGGGCTCAGTTTGTGTGCACCTTCGCTGCCTCAGTCATAACAGCTCTGCATCATTATGAAGAAGATCTGTGTAATTAGCTGAAGTGTAATTTGGCCCTGTATTTGAGCTCTGAATCTGTAGCTGGCTGTGTGTTTGTGCTCGGTGACTATGTGGCCAGTATTTGTGCTCTTTCTGCTTCCCAGTATTGTTATGTCACTTAGAGCTTGTCTCTGCAGCCTTGGGGCTTTGTAGTGCTCTACTGCCATCCATGGGTGTGCATGAATGCTGCCGTTTCTGCAGTTATTGGGCATTTGTACCATTTGAACTGATTAAAAATGCCCTTTATAGAACAAGCCCACAAGCTAGGAGCAAAGTCAATTTTTTTTTTTTTTTTCAGCTGTTTAGTATAAAACACAGGTCCAAGAATGCAATAAGACAGCTGAGGTCACAAGTGAAAGTGTATGAGCTCAGAACATGAATAGCAGAACACAGAGTAACAGAGAAACAAATGATATAATGCTTTGTGTTGTTTTCAAATAGCCCGAGGTGCTAGTACACACAACAGGTACATGGAGAGATTGTGCAGAATCTGGAGAAGAGTTAAACGCTAAATAAAATTCATGGAGGGCAAGAACAAAAGAGAGCGACAGAGAACTGGCGATAATGACACAAAGGAGCAACTGAGAAAATGAAGCTAGCAAGTTATTAGAGTGGAAATTATGAGGAAGAGCGTTGAAAATTAATCAAAAAGGATTAAATTAATACAGGTTAAATGGCTAACTTGCCCTCTTGCTAATATTTAATGAAAGCTTGTTCTGCCAACAGACTCTGTGATTAGAGACAGTTGACTGGCAGAGCCTGGGATTCTGTGAGGTGTGGCAGATTGTCCTCATCACTCATATTATTCTCATGCTATATTTAATCCGTCACTTATAAGATTTCCCCCTCACCTGAAAAGAATTCTAAGTTAAAAATTAGTGTTTAGATATTTTAATATTAGTACAAGAATATTCAGGTCGGTTCATCTAAAGTATAAACATATACATTTTAAATCATATAATAAGACGGAAAAACCTTTGTATTAAAGATACAAATGTTGAAATCCACTGATGGAGTTTGTGCAGCTGCTTTATGTCAAATCTGGTCGTTTTTTTTTTTTCCTGTGAATGACCAGGCACTTCAGTTGAAATTACAGGGAAATAAAAATGATTATTGGATCAAGGTCTTGCACAGATTTATTCAATGATCTCAGCAAGAAAGTTATTTGGGTTATTTTGAGATCAGAAAACAGCTATTTTCACTATGAGACATGAGAACTCAAAACTATTTCAAGATCACAAAATAATTATTCTGTGCTCATCAGAAAGCAAAATACAAAGACAGTACACATGTGGCCTCCATGTGTGTCAGTAAGCTTCTATTTTAGCTGCTCCTTAGTCATCAGAGTGTCCATTCATCCATTCACCTACATTTCAGGTTCAGTTCAGGTTCAAGTCAGTGATTTAAAGTTCATGGTTGTTTTGCTGTTAAATGTTTTGGCTTAGGCAATATTGGGAAAACATTATGCCAAAATAAGATCCTTTGTTAGTGTAGAATAATGTGTATGTTTACTGTCTGCATCATCCCACGGTTGCATAATTTGTGATTAAAAACACATTTGGCAGATAAACTGTATAAATTGTACCCAAAACATAAATGTGCTGTTGCAATAGATTTCTTGTTCTACTTGCAGTCAAAAATCCATTTTACTTCATACACTCTGGCCATAGTCATATGTATGACTGTGGCCAGACTGCTGGTCATCTTAATTATCCAAGATGGTGCATCAATAAACATTTTCTTGAAAGATTTTCTTCTTTTTTTCATACAGCCAACCTGCTTCATTACCAGACTTTCTTCAAAGAGCTTTGCAAAGTACCAGAGCTCATTTAGATACATGTTCATAAAACATGTTCATGTTCATGTTTAAATCTTTGCTGCCACCATGTGAATATGACGATAACTGCATTGTGATGCATTAAATCTATAGCATGCTACAGTTCAAAACATTTTTTCATCCACATGAAATTTACAACTTTGAATATAAAAAACACATTTAAATATATCAATATGCTTTCAAAAGAAATATGTATATGCATACTATGCTGTTTAATTACATATTTCATATATATATATATATATATTTACTTAAAGTAGTGTATATAAGAATCCATCCATTTCAGTAGAAATATCAAATCAAGTCATTTGTAATTACATGATATAGACATTTACCTGCCACCAGGTATTCCTGGCATGCCCCTGGACATACACAAAAATAGCATCCACAAAAAACACTAGTAGTGTCTTTGTGTGTTGTATACCACTTTGTAAAAAAAACCCTTTTTCCCCTCCACTAAAAACTCCATTAGACATCATTCAGTGTGACTCTAAACAGTGCTGCCACATGCCTTCTTACATCTCTTTGACAGATTCCAATAAAGTGACAACTGCTGTCACCAGGTTAAATCTTGCACAAAAACAATGATAGGCACTGGCTAGCTCTCCAACTGTGTGGAAGACAAGCCTATCTGGTGCAGTTCCACTGGTAAACACATGGGGCCAGTGTTGCTGCAAAAATAATGGAGCCGATTGAGGCGAGACCAGCAAGAGAGCCAGCAGGTGAACTGAGGAGGGCTGACATTTTTTGGATGGGACTCAAAAAGCTGTCTCTTCTCATATCACTTCACAGTGCACCCCACACAGAGGAGGCCATATCACTCATCCAATTTGACTGGGTGGGGGAGGGGAGTCCACCCATGGCTGACAAAATGAATAAGTCAGCAGACCAGGGGGCAAGCAAGAAAGGGAGATGACCTGGCCATTTTGTCTGAGCAGGTCATTCTGTCATCATTATGCAGGGCATAAAATGACACTGCCAGTGGACCAGTATCTTGCCACAAATCATTGTGTGGAGAGACAAGCTCCAAGGAGAAATATGAGACACCCCCTTTTCCCATAGCCTTTCATACTGCATTCAATTTGCCCTATTGCCGTGAAAGAGAGTGGCAAATTTGCACTGTTATGAGTTGAAGACTAAATACGCATCTAACATCCAAAGTGCCAATCAAAACTTCAAAATGCGTATGAAGCGTATACTGAAATAAGCTCAAATCAGGCTTGAGGCACAGTCGCTGGAGTGAAATGACACCAAAATAGGCAGCAGAATGATTGGTATAATATCCGACAGTGGCATACCTGCTGTGACTGCGCTGAAAGCTAAAGCCATCAATAGTGAAACTATTCAACTTGAAAAATAACTAGTAATTCTCCCTATTTTTAATGAAAGTGTATTATAGCAGCAAGCTGAAGGCAAATCCCAATATTTACTGGATTTTCAAATCTATACACCACAACTCAGTCACCATCCAGTCACCAAAATTCTATTTATGCACAAATTTTAGAGCATCAGCATCATTTTACACAGAGAGTGTCAAGGAGACACTGTAACTGAATATTGCGATTCCGTTACACCTCTGGAAGAGTGTATAAGTCCAAGTAACAGGCTGGTTTAGGATATGTCATGAAGCAGAAATGACACATGAGCTGTCAAGAGCAGCCAAGAGCGAGAGCACTTGGCTTTCTCCCATATTAATACCTTCCTGAAGAACCTGCCTGTGTCTCTCCTCATAAGCCCCAGGCCAACCTTTAATCTATCTGCCCCAGACTCTTCTATATCCGCAGCCTTCCATCCAGTTCAGACAATATGATGAGACTGCTGGACAGTCTAGTGTAAGCAGGACACTCAGGGCACACACGTCACACAGGGCACAGATCAGCGTTCTGAAATCAAAGACTTTCATACCTCAAAAAAATGTGTGAATACGAACACACACACACGCACGCACACACACGCGCGCACACACACACACACACACACACACACACACACACACACACACACACACACACACACACACACACACACACACACACACACACACACACACACACAGAAACGCACACAGAAACACACATAACCACACACAAATATTTGAGTCATAAAAGAATGGTTAAATGTCAGAGAAAGAGGAAAGCAAAAGAATGGAAACATGCATGCAAAACAGGGCTGGCAAGAACAGAGCACAGGCTGATTGGGAGGGGATGAGACACAGAGGCAGCCAATGCGCAGCTCTGCATCTTGAGGAAGAGAGGGGGGAGAAAGAAGGTGAGAGAGGGAAAGGGAGAGATAAGGGGAGAGTGAGGAATTGAGAGAGATGGAAAGTGAGTGAGAGAGAGAGGGAGGGAGGGAGGGGGTGAGGCTGAGACAGTCACTCAGAGAGGGAAGATTCCAGCGTGATGCTGTTGGATGTGAGCTGCTCTCCTCTAACCGGTCTCTGGTTGTCCCTTTGACTAAGCCAGTGGTGTGTGAATCTGGTAACTGCTGTACCAGCTCTGGGGGCTCTGCTGCTGCTGCTGCTGCTACTGCTACTGCTGCTGCGTGGACTGAGACAGAAGCTGACAGGCTGGTTCCCTGCTTAGGCTGTCTGGAGCAGTGGGGTTGACTGGAGCCGGGGTCCAGGGCAGGGCAGGGTAGGACTGGCTGGAAGGGCCATTTTTGCCAGGGGGCCCCCAAAGGAAGCAAACATGAGCGTTCCTATGCTAAAGATTGGGGCGGTGCTCAGCACCATGGCCATGGTGACCAACTGGATGTCTCAGACTCTGCCCTCTCTAGTGGGACTCAACGGGACCACTGTCTCCAGAGGGGGCACGTCGGAGAGGATTGTCAGTGTGCGTATGACTTTCTCTGCTTTTTGTTTCTTTTTTTTTGTTTGTTTGTTTTGTTTTTTGTTTTTTGCAAAGTATTTGCATGCATGTATTTACACTTTATTTATCTGTGCATGCTCTTATTGTGAATGTATGAAAGACAAAATGTGACAGATGAAAGAGACTGGCACAGCAGGAGTCAGTGGGAGAATGTGGGAGATGTGAATAAATAGAAAGAAACTGAAATGTGAGTTAGTGTGTTTGTGTGTTTGTGTGCGTGTGTGTGTTTAACGACAGAAACAGCTCCGGGGAGTCAGAGAGGGGTGCACAGATCGAGTGGGTCTGTAAGAGCCTGTCTCAAGTGGGAGAAGATGGTGGTAGATATGCATGTGAGTAATTTTTCAACCAAGCATGAATGACGCACATGATGTGTGAGAGTCACATTAAGTTCAATTATCTTGAATTGTGAGCTTGTGACCACGAGCAATGGTGAGAGAGTAGAGGATGCAAACGTGGATGGCCGTGGTAAATCATATGTTTTTTTTCCAGCGTGAATGGGGCTAGAGAGCTGTTCTGACTGATGTTCAGGCTGATCCCATCTGTCACTCACCTCCAGGGTGGGAGGGATGGTGCTCAGATTCAGAGGTGATGAGGAAGACTTGGAGAATGAGACAATGTTAGAGTTAAGAATATGTCTTATTTCTGCCTCACGCTGTTTGTCTCAAAATTGTCTCAGTCCTACTCTCTGCAAATAAAAATAACAGTCTTTTTACTGTTTAAAGTGACAGGTATAAGCAGGGTAAAGAAAAAATTGGCATCAGTTTTCATGGTACACACAAATATAAAATATATGTGGCATGTGTGTGTTTTATGTGCTAATAGGAGGAATGAGAAACAGGAAATAGGAATAAGTTTGAAAATTTGCGTGGTTAAGTATCGTCTCTGCCCCTTTCTTAAGTATGTGTTTTATGGCACCTTACCCATTAAGCAAATGCCCTGGTCTGTTGAAATGACTGAACAAAATTTAATGTCCCAAGAGATGGGCGACCATCTGGATATGTATTTGTGTGCATGTGTACGTGACTGTGTGTCTCTGCCTGTGTGTGTTTAAATGCAGTATTGGGCATGCTTGTCTCAGGGCTGGAGGTCCATCTGTTTGAAGAAGACTTTTGTAATTTATTGTTAAAACAGCAGTCCACCTATTTATTTCTCCTTAATGGTGGCATTAGGTGTCGGATTGAAATGTTATCATCAGATGAAAAGGCACGTTACCACAGTGTTATCTCTAAAAAAAAAAAAAAAATGTTTTGAGCTAAAAGCATTTTGCTACAAATTGTTTTTGCTTTTCATTTTTCCTGCAACCTGTACATGTGCAAGTAGGTAATTTTGAGTACAAGTTCAAAGTGAAGTCATCTAATCTGTACAACAATGTCAGAGCAGAAGACATATTTGAATTATTTATACCACTAAACTCTATAATCCTATTGAACACCCACATTTCCCTCGGGAGGGGTTATGGCCTGGATAAGCCGTCTATTTATTTTCGCTACCTGATTATCCTGTTCAGGGTCAAGACAACTAAAATGTTTTCAGGTTCCTTCACAGTCATTTTAATCAAGACACGCAAGACACATAACTGGAAGCTTCATCATTTGCATTTCAAAAGCACTGGGTACAATAAAATATTATAAATAGTTATGAGTGGCTATTTTCTTTGAGGCAGTCTTCATTCATAAACAGTGTGACGAAAAGATGTTGCCACCGAAGTTCATTTCATCAAAGTTTCATCAAAACTGATGAGTCAGTTTGATGGTGCCAAGAAGTATTACAGTGAAACAGTCTGTTGTGATGGGAAATGTCTTCACTTTGAGACAGGAATAATCTCTCCTCATAAACAATGGCAGGGAATAAAACTTTAATGTAAAAACCTTGCCTCAAAGTCCCATCACTATTAATGAGACATTTGCCTGTGATGATCTCAGAAGCAGTCATGACTCATACAGTGTTTAGAGCTCTAATCAAAGACAATGATGCTACTATGTGACACTCTGGTGTTAGTGTGCCAATGGCCATTGCATGGCTGCTCCCCACCCTGGCACCCATACACACTGCGTCCCATATTCTCCCGGCTCAGAGCTATTTTCAAAGTCTGCTTTATTTCCTTTCTGCGCCTGTCTTTCTGTACCAGCTGATCCAAGAACACAGTTGAGTGAGTTTTTATGGCCCTTACTGTGACGACGCAGAGCACAACACTGCCTGGATGCTTGTACACATCTGGATAGTGCAAAACCATGTTCCTTAATGAGCAGAAGAGGCCCTGGAACTCAAGCACTTACATGAAACTGGTGTGACTACACAGTATGGTCAAGATAAGATGAGCTGCAGAAGCTGCCAGGCTCTACACACACACACACACACACACACACACACACACACACACACACACACACACACACACACACACACACACACACACACACACACACACACACTATTACACTGATAAAAAGATTCAGCAGCACTGGCAGGAAAACTCTGACAGCTTAAATACTTGGACTGTTAAAATATGACTTAAAGATTTATAAGAGTTCTAAAATATATTATAGGAAGTGAGTATTATTAGTCAGTAAGCTGAATTCTGAAATATCAACAACACATTTTAGAGAGTTTCACCCAAGTAAGAAGCCGAAGCAGGATGTGAATATTTCTCTTCAGGTCACACGGTGACAGACAGCGTCAGGTTCTAGTCATGTTCTTAACCCAGATGAAGCAACTTAGTACAATTTTTAATAAATGTGTTTAAGTATAATTTAGGGCACCATAAAAATGAGATACTGAGCTGTGTTCCATTAGTAATAAAGTGAAAGCTTAAAAGATATTTAATAAAACTGGACTGGACCATGAATTGAGCTCTGCTTTGTCAAAAGAGAAAAATCCACTGAGATAGAATATATCTTCTTTAAAGTAATAACAAGACTTGAAGCTCTTATTCAATACACCTGCCCACTGTCTGAATCTTTCAGTCTGGACAAGTCTCTCTTTAATATCTACAATGAGAAAGATATGCAGCAGAGGAGAGAGGGAAATATTCTTACCATCAAAAGGAGAGCATGGAACAACAAATGGCAGTGTACAAAAGAGTCGGAGCTCATAGTCTGATTGAGGTCACCCAGTCTGTGGCTGTCAGATGTGGGACTGTAAACTTTATCACATCCACTGCGAAATCCAATAAAGCAGATTGTAAAGATCGATTCTTGGCCATGGATTAAGGCTTAAACACTGCTGCAGATTTTTTATTTGAGTACTTTGCTTTTATGTTTATCATGCTGTCTTCATCAAAAGTTTATTTGAGTTCATAGCCTGACAGGTGTCCTCTACTGCCTGGTCAAAGTGAGGCAGCATGCTCGGACAGAATTTGAGACAAAGCCAGTCTTGTTATATAATTCTAAATGGTTTTGATACATTAACTAATTATGTGATAGCCTGTGTACTCAGCAGTATTGATCATTAGACTCTGTGGTTGGACAAGTGATCAGGCTTTTGACATGCTTCAGTTGCCAGTTTGATGATCTCACAATTCACACACTTCTACAATCCATATTTTCCTCCAATGAAGCACTGAATGTGTTCTAACAGTTTACACAGTGTTTCCTCACTACAACCACCTGCCACTCTCACCTCCCCCCTTTATTTAGCACTAGCCATGATAGAGCTATCTTGTAACAACCTAACAGTAGAGTGGATAACAAACACTTTTCACCAGGGCACCTGGCACCGTGTAGCTACAAGTTGTAGCTACTGACTTATTCTGAGTAAGGGCACGTGTCTCAATCCTCCCATTCTTTGCAAGAGTTCTCCTACTGGGCCTTTTCCCCATCACCAAAAATACTTTACACATCTGCCCACCTCCACTGCTATTCAAGTGCGATCCAGATTGGAACGAGAGAGTGCTGCAGATGGAAAGTGAGCAGGACACCTCACGGGGGGGTGGCAGTCATGGGCGTGATGGAGTGGGAAAGAGTGAGAGGCAGCAGGGAGGAAAAGGGAGGCAGCAGGAAGAAGGGCATGATGAGTTTATGAGTCATATTATTGACTGGCAGCCATGCTGTGCTGATTGTGGTAATCGATTTTCCTCGGGAGCAGGAGAGACCAGGGACTTCACTTGGAGTCTTCATTGAGTTTTATTTTAAAGGCCAGCTGCTGGCCTGTGCACCGGGCTTTGACTGATTGCTCATTTCAAGAACTGGGGTGTGCATTTCCGTGTTTATCTGCATGTGGTCAATTACAGTGATATCCATGAAAAAATTGGAAAAATGAGATGTGATTGTTTGGCTATAGCGCAGATAAAATTGAGCTCTGTGTAGAAGGGACAGATGTTTTTATTTTGCTGAGGACAAACATTCAGAGAAGTTATTGTCTGGCATAAAACATCATTCTGCAGACAACGAGAAGCAGAAAGTGAAACTGTAGAACTTGGATAAACAAAGTTGTCATTGCAGGATGGAAACAGAAGGAAGAGATAGTTTACACCGGTAGCACATCTTAGTTTGGTATTGTGAGTCACCTAGATGCCTTCTACATTCTAAAAATGCTTCTTTCTTTTTCTGTATCCAACTTTATCTCAGTACTGCTGCTCTTGACACTGTCCATCGTCTGTGGTGCTGCAGTTTCTCAGATTCGATGGTGCATTCAGTTCACAGTGTCATGGTCAGATCTCTACCATATCTCAGGGCTCACGCCTGCCTCTCCCGTCTTGCCCCGTCTGCCGGCTGCTTATGAAAGTTATAATATACTTCCCGTCATGCTCATAAAGTAGGGAGCTGTAGATTTATGATCTCATTTAGCACTGGCTTTACAGCAGCCCACTCCACCGTCTGGCTAATGAAACGCCAGAGGAAGTCCATCCTCCAGCTCCAGACATTGATACTACCAGCTCAAATGTCTAATTGGATAATCCCTCTGAACTTTGTTAATCATTAACAACGCAGGGTGTCTCTGAGCTTCTTTACGCCACAGAGAATCACTCAGCTTATGGCCTTTTGGTTAGTTAGTTGGCCTTTATAATAGCTGTTCATAAACTACACATACACTTGACTAATGACTGATATTGATAATGTTTTTTGGTGGAATCAGATTTCTTTGTCTGCAGCCACCAGGACAGAGAGGAGAAATGTTAGAATAGCATTTGGTTACTACTTTTTAGCTTAGTAATGACCAGACCCTCCCATCTCATCTCTTCTTCCCCTCTCTCAGCAGGGATTTATCTGAAGTTGTCATTCAGCATTGGAACTGGGCAGCATTGGAACTAAGGTAGAGGAAATTAGAGCCATCTCTCTCCTCCCTGTCAGCCTTTCTCAAACCACAATTCTTCCTTTTCTGCCCATCAATGTATAAGTAGCTTCCCACTTTAGTCGGTTTTGTGTTGGGCCGATGGAAGGTTGTGGTTGGAAGACGTGCAAGCAGAGGGATGGTGGGTCCTCATAGGCTCAGCCTGTCAGATGTGATGTCATGGGAACAGAAGGAACCCAGACATTGTGTAAAATGGACAAGCCAGTAATCTTAAAGAGTAATTTTAGCTTTAGAGAGCAAGGCCAATTGATTTTTCATTTCTCTTGCCCTCTGCGGTTTCCTGTTGTTTTCATTGCTGCTGTCTTCTTGCTTGATGGGCTTTTGTATGGCAGCTATGACTGCCACAGCCTCAAATCTGGCCCTTACATATTCTATTTCATCCCTCACGTCTAATGGATGAATTCTTGGGACTGTGAACTGAACACCTTCGCCGTCTGTGTCTGGGAGGAGAGGATTATCGGCTAAGACCTGAAGTGCTTGCAGCTAGCCACTGATAGCATGATGATAGCACAGGTTATGTTATCGTCACTACTCAAAAATAACACTCCTAGGTCTGACCTGCCTATAGTATTCAAACTTAATACCTTCTCCATTTCACCCTGCATGCCCTGAATATAATTCTGGATTACATCAGATATTGAGAAAGCTGTTTTCCTCACACTAATGAGGCCGATAGGCTACGCGGTTTGAACACTATGTTAAATGAACCAATGTCAATGACCTATTCTTCACTGCAGAGAGGAGGCTTAATCATATTTACATAAATAAGCCAATGTTCCAAAACATATTTGAGTTTACTACTTACACCTCAAGAAATCAGTAGCTCACAAGCGCTGATGTATAGATCTCCTAGATCTCCCCGGCTCAGGCACAAAAGTGTATAGAGGGAATAAGCACATTTGCATTTAAGAATTACCGCTTCACTCCTGCTTTCTAAACTGCCACTGTGATGTGAATGGGGAGGTTAGTGCAGAATGGATAGGTGGGTGGTAATGAAATTGGAGCTGATTCAAATAAGCTCTTAATTTCAGTCTAGCATCTATGAAACATTAATGAGGGAGAGGATGAAGAGAGGATGTGTTGCTGTTAAAAGTCCCTGGGAAAAGTACATGGGGAGCACAGCGAGAGTTTAAATGTTGGAGGGGGAGAAAAGGAGAATGTATTATGATAATGTAGCTGACATACCTCAAATCTTACTTTGTTGAATTTTGAACATAGTGCTCATTACTGCCCCTCCCCCACGTAATATATTACACAAAAAAGTCAGGGTGACACTAACCGTGGCTACCTTTCAAGCTGATAGCTGTATGAAAAATTGATGCACATTTCTGCATCGATTCGCAAGAATCTTTCTTGAACAAAAGTGAATCTGGTGAGTGGGCAGACATCCCACCACATGTATGGATATGAGGTAATTTTATTGAAGGCAGGAGGGTGCATATACCCTCTGAGTGAATAACCTAAGTGGATTGTGCAGTTTTAGCCGAGCTAACCTCCACCTGTTAACACTGCAGGATATCAGCTGTAATGAGAAGCTGGTGTGACCTGCTGTGGCCACACAATACACTATCTTACACACATCCAGGCATTGTCGCAGCCATATGCTCCACAGATCTGGGATAATCATGTGTTACAGCTGCAAAGATTTCTAGATAGACTGTTTTGGGGGTAAATGAATAGTGTCGGAGAAGTTTTTTAAATTCATGTCAAAAGACATAAATTATTAAAGTGCATTTATATGCTGTTTATGCATGAACACCAGCTGATATTCACATAAAGGGGATAAAGGGGCAGTGGTGGCCTGGTGGCTAAGGAAGTGGACTTGGGTCCAGAAGGTTGAATCCACACATCCACACATGCTCCCTGAGCGCTGTCCAGCTGTCCCCTGCTCACTTGATGATGGGTTAAATGCAGAGGTCAAATTCCTTTGTGTGCATGGTGTGCTGTGTGCTCAATGACAAATGTAATCACTTTTTTTTTTCACAAAACATGAACACTCAAACATATGCACAAACACACAAGCACACACCACAATAAATCAGGAGTCCTGACAGTGAGTGAGATGCAGGTATGGAGGCAGACAGAGGAAAAGAATCTTGTCCTCAGGCTACAGCAGAATGAAATAGACAGTCAGATGCGGTTGAAAGAAATTGGAGGAGGTTCTGCGGTGGAGGCTGCCTCTTTTGTCTTGTCTTAACTCCAACTCTGGCCTCTGAAGACCTCTGTCGTTTCTGCACCTAAAAGCCCTCTGATGCTGGAGTGCTTCAAAGAACGAAGAGTAATGATAAGAAAGGTGCTGACTGACAAAATAAAAAACTGTGCAAGTCACTGCAGTAACTGAGTCACAAATATACTGTACATCAATATTAAGAATAATGGAAGGATAATTTAGCCAGAGTGCCAATAAGGTCTACTGTGAGTCATTCACGTGCACAGAGGATATTCACTCATACTGAAATATTACTAATGTGTGTGTGTAGTACTGCATGAATAGAATATTAGTCCTTGCTTAGTTTAATTAAATTTAGATGTATTATTTTAAAGTTGTATGAGTCTACTTAATATGCCTCACGTGTAATTAAACATATAAAATATGAAGAACAATGCAGCTGAACTATTCTCATGGTTGAAATTGCAGCATATTTAAGTTTCGTGTAGCTATTTGTTTGTCTGTTTGCCACAATTAATTGGAACTAAATCAGATTTAAAATTCAATCACTCTGGGAGTGTGAGGTAGAAACAGAGAAAGCAGAGAAGGAAAATAGAGGTGGGGGGAGTGCCAAGGGATTGGCAGGACTGACAAGATGTGACAGTGAGCACATTGGCTCACAGGGTGGTTGCTACTTTACACTCCAATCACACAGTCCCTCTGTCCCCCAAGACGTTTTAATCTGGTCCCCCAACCCAAGGAGACGAGACCACAGCACAGCTCAGCTCAGCTCAGTGAAGAGAAGAGCATCACAGAAGAGCAACATGGAGCTGAGTCACAAGATTTAGTCTCCAGTCTTCTCCTTGCACTTATGTGGATAGGTCTTTAATTTCATCACTAAAATGGCTGCTCTGTCTCTCATTAGAATTTGCTATATAGTATATGCTGAGTGTGTGGATGCAGTGTGAATGAACAGATCGTCCTGGACTGGTCTTTGAGTAAACCGTGTGCGCGTATGTGCCTGCCGTGGCACAGCACTACTTTTGATTGGATTAGTCAGAGAGAGACATCCATCCTTTCAGACTTGCCCCTCCTCCACTGGTAACAGGCTGCATTATCGATCCCGAACAGCTCCATTTCCTCTCTATGTCCAAACTTATTAGATGCTCTGCTTTCACACAGACTGAACCTTAGGGGTTTTTTTCTTTAAAACCCCTATTTTCCTCCTATTTGTTCTTCCTCCAGCATCAAATCCTTGCTCTGTCTATGTCATTCTGTTGTGTTTTTTGTCCTTTGGTGTGTTTTCCACTAATGTTCTTGTCTTATCTTAATCTGCACTCATTTCTGCGTATTTTCTCCCTCTCCTCTATCGTCTGTCTGACTTTTCTCCCCTTTATCTCTGTCACCTGGTGTCAATCTCTGACTTTGCTCTCTCGCTCTCTCTTTGTTGGTCTCCAGTTGATACTAAAATTAGACTACAAGTGTTTTTTAGTAGTCAGAGGGATCAATTGCCATTAATTGCCTTCAGGGAAGAGCAGCTTTTGACAGGGTTGCTAGAGAGACAGGGAATGCCATGGAGAAATTATGACTCTGCTGCTAACTTATGGTGACAGAATGGGCACAAGTAATCATGTAATGGAATCCATTAAAGAGTCCTTTTTCCTCCAAACACTTTCTGCAACACTTTCAAGTATTGGATAAATATATTAGTTTAGAAATGTTTTATAAGGGTGGAACAGTTTTCAGATTACTGTTGATACATGCTGGCAGAATAAAATATCTTGTCTGCCCTCATGCGTTTTGAAAAGCCTGCTTAGAAGCAGCATAGATAAACAACAGCAGACAGAAGCAATGACTTTCTTCTCTTGGTTTCAGATATATATGTCTCTGTGTTTCTGCAGGCGCTGTACCCGAGCCCAGAGGAAGGTTGGCAAATCTACAGCTCTGCACAGGACGCAGATGGGAAGTGTATCTGTACCGTGGTCGCACCGGCCCAGAACATGTGTAACCGCGACCCACGCAGCAGGCAGCTTCGCCAGCTCATGGAGAAGGTGACAGCTGTCAATAAAACACTCACTTTGAGACACGACTGTTACCCACGCAGACGACCAAACACAAACTGCCACATTGCGCTGAGCTCGTGTCTGGCTCAGTCTGTCACGTACACAGATTGCTCAAGTGAACATTCTTACTTCCTTTAGCAAGCAGTTGATCAAACATGCAGTTAAACTTAAAGGTAAAACCTCGACTGTCGTCATTGTTGGTTGATCTTCTCATCATTGGACAACATGGTTGTTTAAAGTAAATGAAGCATGTACTGCTTTAATAAAAGAAAAGTCCAAAACTTACCCATGAAATTGGATTCATTGAGCCTTAGCCTCGTAATGTTTCTTTTGTAAATACAAATTCATTAGAAAAAAAATTAAGAAAATTAAGTGCTTTACAAATCAGTGAGGACAGCAAATGGTTCGTTTGCACAGTTACACAGTAAATGCAGCGCACACAGTTGCACTGAATATTTTCTCAGACTTTTCCACAGTGACAGATATTAGCAAACTGCCGTTATCATGTCAAGTATAACAAGCAAATAAATGTAATGTCATCTGCAACTGCATTGACTGGCAGTTTAACAGTGTTACATCAGCATCTTTACCCACCTGTCTTTGCCAAACTAAATAATAAAACGGGAGAAATAATCTTTAATAGCTTTCACTGACTTGTTGGATCATGTTTCACTGGGACACCAAGCTGCTGTTCTCAGCTCTGTTTTTTTTTTTTTTTTTTTTTTTTTCTTTTTTTGTGGACACTCAAAACTAGAAAACATGTGAATGAGAAGGTGGAGTGAAAGACAGGGAGCAGAGGAGGAGGAGGAGAGCGTGGGTAAGACAGGAGGAGCTGACATTGATGTGGTCTTGTGAGCAGAGGTGGTGGTAAATTGAGATGCTGAATAGGCTCTGAGGCCCTGATGGATCAATGAGACACCTGAATTCACATATTGCTTTCATTCTCATTGAAGTTTGCCTTTTCCCCTGACAGCCTCTGCCTGCTCCCATTTCAAGCACATATTCGTACTGAAAAAAATCCACGCTCATTCACACTTTGGAAGAGGCAGATCCCAACACAGAATGAAGTGTTATGGGAGAGAAACACACAAACCTGATAAAGATATTCGGAGAAGTTGATTGCTTTAGGTCTTACTTTGTGTGTAGACATATAAAGTGTACAATGACAGGACATTAAGTACTTTGTGTGATTAATGGCAGTTTGCATATGCTTTACAGCATAGTTGATGCTTCTTATACAGCTCGTAGAAAGTAAGTTTGTTGATTAAATTGCTTGTGTTTGTTAAAACACAACAATGCCATCTACTTTAATTCTTCTTATTTTGACTAATGGCAATTCAATTCAGTAATAATGAGAAAAAATTACATTACAATCAGTTTTTAAAATATATAATTTGCAGTCTGCTTTTCTACCTTTTCTGGGAGATGTAATGTGCTGCACATTGGCATTATCTGCCCATTTTTCTTTTCAGCATCTGCCACTGGAAAGGTTTTCAGAGCTGTCAACAATGAAACATCATCTTGTACTGACTGTAACTATGGTAAACAAGTTTATTCTTGCAGAGACAAACACAATTTTTAGGTGGAAAAAAACATCAAATAAAAGGTTAAACCTGTTTTCCACTTTAAAAAACAGTAAACAGTAAAACATAGATGGATAAATTGTTTAATATAGATCTCCTTTAGAGAAATAATGCAAGTGTAGATATATTGACTAATTTTCAAAGTAATGTGCTCAGAAATGACAAAAAGACAAATCATTTTTCTGACAGTCCGAGAAAACTGAATATTATAAGCAATGCAAGCATTATTTTTTTGTTGAATTGGATTACATTCATATAGTATGGGTGTTTGTGTCACTGTGTATATCTTGTGCACATGCACAATGCTTGTAAGATGCCCAAAGGCGCAGCCTAATGAGGACACCTGGGGTCAGCACTGTTTGAGCTGCACACAAGTGAGGAAAAAAAAAGTTTAAAGCTGATGCGTGAGTTTGTGTATATGTGAACATAACAACACCATGCCCATGAAGGCATCCTCATTTCAACCTGTGGGAAATGACATGTGGGAGAATTATTTGAGAAGACCACAAAGACTTTCCCTAACACCAAGGATACGCTAACAATGTCAAAACCACCAACTGTTCAAAGAATGTACAGTGCAAAAGCCTTGATGCAGCTTTCTGCATAGAGAGAGAGAGGCAAAATGCCATCTAAAGCTGAGCTGACCCTGAAGGACGGTTGTGTGAGAACGCTCACGGCACAGACTTTTGAACACCTTATCCCCCTTTGACCTCTGTGTCTGACAGGCTGGCTGAGATGTGATAAAACGAGATAGCAGGGCACAGCCAGGCATGCATACACACACTTCAGGATTCAGTACAGGATGAGTCATTACACTGGACATGAGGCGGACACACCCACAACTGATTGGATTCTGGGGAGCGTGAGGGCACTGGATGGGGGTGGTCGGTGCATCTTATGTGGCCAGAAGAAAAGTGTGAAATGCCTGCTGAGTATATATGTGTTTGTGGATCAGTTACCATTCCTCAAAGGACGGAGTGATCCCACTGCTACTACAACCTCTAAGCATAGTGACATGCATTTGTTTTGTCTCCTAAGACATTCCTTTAACCACTCAGCTAAGTTTTAATGTACAGTATTCCCTGGCTTGTTAATGAAGCCTTTAGGAGATGAATTGAACCCACTCAATTACATTGTGACCAGTATGATGGACACAATGTAATTGAGTGGGCTGTCAAAGAGTAGGCAAGCAAAACATTTGGTACAAACAGACTTGATGCCAAACTGTGACCTTTGAGAGTTGGGACTGTTTTTGTTTTTGTTAGGAGCCATTTGAATAAATATCTTCTGTGTGCTTGGAGTCTCATTTGTGCTGCCTGTGTGGGTTGGATATGTGGGCGGGTGGGCGGGCAGGTGTCTGTGTGGGTTGTTGAACATATGTACACGTGAGCCTCCTATATGCGCCACAGCCCTGTAACACTTGTCAATGTTCAGTTGATTTCTGGCCGGTTCAGCTCAGTGCAATGTGCAGGAGATGAGGGGTGTGTGAAACAGTAGGCTGGTTATGCAGCAACAGAGTGGGCTGTCAAAGAGTGAGCAAGCTGCATATTTAGGAAAAAAATTAAACATAGTGCAGAACTGAGCACTGTGATTCAATAAACACCTACTTGACAACATGTTTGCTCCTCCACAAGATTTATTCTGTTTGCATTACATTTTCCATCTATTAACCTGTGTACACTGTCATACTGATACTCAGCACCTACTGCTCATATTTTGATAGCTGTGGGAGAAAGGCTGTTTACTCTATCACAAGTAATCACCATATTATGACGGAGCCTGTTGATTTTAACTGCATAATATATGAATGTGTTGTTTATACATTGTTTTGAATTTCATCTGGGTCATTGCTGCTTTTTTGTTTCTTCTTTTGTCTTTTTTTAAACGGTGTATTAAATTACACAGTTTAAGCATTTTTACTCTATACTTCAGTGTAATATTTTCTTTCTTAATATTATCCTTTTACCACAACTATGCTACTAACATAGTGCAGTTATTTTTTAATGTCACAATCATCAATCTTTTTCTTCATAACAAATGTTGAGCTCAGGCTTTTACTTCACACTTTAATTCAAATTAGATGCAATGCGAGGCTACAGTTAACATGATGTTAAACTACTCTATTTTAGCAAATTCAAGAGGATATTTTAAAATATATATGTATGAATTGGAGTATGTAAATGAGAAATTTCACAAAATTGGATGCCTTCAGGGAAGTTAATTTTCCCATATCCATTTATCCCTTTGGAGCTGGAAGCCCTCATCAGTATGCAGAGGGTGAAAGTCATGGGAGCATTTGGGTCTGCAGTTTGTTAAAGAGCAAATCTACTGACTGACCAAGACATTTGCACCTGTGGGCATTTCACAGTCTTCAGTCACACTCAAACCTCCTCATGACGTAAGAGCACTAAAGTGAGGACAGACTAAAAAGTATCAAGTTATCTTTGATTGATCCATGGTGTGTAAAAAGCTTTATCTCCCCAGCATAGCACTGAACTGCAGGTGGTAAACTAGCGCTGCAAATCAGTCAATTAATCTTCTAATTATTTTCTCAGTTCACTGTTTGTCCTAAAGACCTATAACAAATTTCCACATCCAGAAAGCGAACATGAACAAAATCAACTTAACAATCTGAAAATAAAATTAATTAATGAATTAATCAGTTGATAGAACTGCATGTCTCTGTAAGGACATCATTTTCTTTTAGATTCAGAGAAAGTTATCATTAATGTAACTAATTCTTGTGTGTCTACGTGTCTGTCAGGTTCAAAACATCAGCCAGTCCATGGAGGTGCTGGACCTGAGGACATACAGAGACCTACAGTATGTGAGAAACACAGAGAGCCTAATGAAAGTAGTGGACAGCAAGCTGAAGGTGGCATCTGAAAATCCCCGCAGTCTCAACCCAAAGGGCTTTCAGGTGATTGACCATCTGTCACCTCCTGTACAGCAGCATATATGTGTATATCTGTGTGTGTATTTTCATCAAGCGAATGCAGATACTATTACAAGTGGCACTGCTCTCAACATGCACACACAAACTTTGCCAGATGCACTGCAATCTCCTTCGCTCTTCACAGACAATAAAATTTTGTACGACTCTCGATAGACTGCCGCATAAGCATAGGTACACAAATTCAATTCCAAAAACTATTTTGGAGTCGTTGAGTCATGCACAGAGGAGATTTTAGCAAATTCACATGCTTCTGAATTATTAAACCCCCGGACATCAAAGAGTTTTTTTTTTTTTTCTGTATTCCTCTCTTTACATCCTTTCTTCTCTCTCTCCACTTAGCCTCTCGTCCTCCTCTGTATACTTAACATTCTGGTGTCTGCTCTTAGAAAGCAGGTACATATATTCACATTTATCTCAACCTTATCGCTCTACAAGCAAAGACTCAGCTGCCATTATGAGCAGGCCTTTTTGTCTTCCTGTCAAAGCACCATCTTGCACAGACTTTCCCCATATTTCTCATACTCTTACAGATATTAGATGGACCATAAAATAGTTTGATTAAAAGATGCCTTGATAAATTCAAAGTGTGCTTTACTGCTTGAGACCCTGTTCGAGTGCAGGGACAAGCATGAATGGCTGTGTTTTGCTTTCACTGTGTTTTATGAATACCATTTCGACAGAGGTAATGAAGATGTTTATGAAATTAGTCAATTCATCAGTAAAGCCTGAGAAGACTAAATTATGCAGAACAGTAAACATTATAGTCAAGGACTTGTCAGAATGCAAATCCAAAATCCAATAAAGAAAAAAACATCTTCAAAAAAATGTAAAAAAAATAAAACAAAGCAGGATTCGACCAGAGCAGGTTGGCTGATGAATGCGCGCAGCTCAAAGTTGCCAATGGCAGAGCGTGGGAGATTAACGAGACCGAATTTTCACGGCTTGAAAAGGGGAAAATGAGATTTATGATGTGGCGCCACAGGGCTGAGAGCTGCTCCATCACCAGATTTACGATAAACCTTAACAAGGAGGAAACAGCCCCTCCTGTGGCGGCCACACTTTATTGATACACCTATTTCTCTCTGGAGCCCACTACCGTCCACGCGAGCAGTCTGGCTCTCCTGCTGCTTCCTGCCCTCTTACCTAAGGACACATTGTTCTTTTTGCCTCTAAACATGTGATGAGTCACAGGCTAAGTTTATACACAGCGGTGCCATTTTCCTCACTGTAGGTGAACATTTAATCAGCGAAATTCGGAAGCTTTTGAGTCCAAACAAAGGATTATAAACGGAAACAAATCTGTACTTACAGATCAGAGACCAGCAGGCAAGCAAATGAAAATGTTATGAAGGGAATAGACATTAGGAGAAGAAGTGGTGTGTACAGTAGTAGTAGGAGAGGGAAATCTATTTTCAGTACATGTTCCCAAAATATCAGGAATACATTTAATCACAGCATGTAGCTGTAAATGAAACCTTGGCACAGTACGACTCTCGTGATGAATCCAGGCACTAAAGGCTCGAACAGATGAACCAGGGCCAAGCTACAATATGAGTTCTTGATTGAGAGATGAGCTACAAATCAGAAGCAACAGTTGAAGATTGAAAGGCCAGGTTCTCTGCTCACAATCCTCAGCACAAAGCAGCATGGCCAACCTCATCCCCCCGTCCTCTTAATTCTCTCAGGGTTTAATCTTATATCTCTCCCCCTCTGGCTTGTCTCCTTCTCTGTGATGACTATCTTAGGAGTTGAAAGACAAGGTGACCCAGCTGCTCCCCCTGCTGCCAGTGCTGGAACAGTACAAAGCCGATGCCAAGATGATCCTGCGTCTGCGGGAGGAGGTGAGAAATCTGTCCTTGGTGCTGATGGCTATCCAAGAAGAGATGGGGGCCTACGATTATGAGGAGCTGCGCCAGAGAGTCCTACTACTGGAGACCAGGCTCCACTCCTGCATGCAGAAACTAGGTATAAAATATGTGCAAATGAGTGTGGATGGGCAGCTGTGTGGGAATCAAACACTTTATTTAAAATTCATAATCAAATTTCACAGCAGCACTTTAACAATTAGAGATTTGACATAATGTGAAATAATGTTTACATTAGAATCAGCAGCGGTCAAAACTTTGTTGCACCCTTGTTAACATTTCCACACTTCTGAGAGTTTGAATTATCTGCATAAATTAAGAAAAATTGGCTTGGAAAGCCTGAATGAATAATTGATCATGTTCTCATGTAATTTGTTATCTTAAACTGATGATTTTACAAAATCCCACACGTATAAACTGATGACTTAACAGAAAAAGACTGCAGATAGTGTTTAGCCTTCAGGTCATTGGTGTTTTGTTATTGTCTTCCACTGGGTTTATAGAGGAAATTATTTCACACACAGTTAGTGATAATTACTATTCACAAATATATTTATTCTTAGATAATTTTAATAAACTGCGAACACACAAAATAGGGGTAAACACAGGGGAAATGGAACTAAAAAATAATGAAATAGAAATCTCATCAAAATGTAATACAATATGCAGAACAAAGACTTAATTGAAAAACCACAAACACATTTGCACAGAAGGCTCATCCAGTCATTTGTCTAAATGGCAAATAAGTAATAAAAGTGAAATGAAGTGAGATTGCTCATAGTTTTTGGTTCTAAACCTCAAAAAGTTTTAGAAGATTTTAAAAAAGATTTAGATTCAGACCCATTAAACTCGAACCCTGTTTTATATCGCAGTGACATTTAAGAGATACAGTTATAGCTCCTGCGCCCCCAATAAAATTGCAAATGATGATATCCATCAATAAATTACAACAACCATATATGTCTTTACAGTTTGATATGATCCAGATCTTCCTTGTCATGGTTCTAATTAACGCTTGGTTAGTTTATGTAACAGTGTAACAGTATAGACACAAAGACTACTTAGATACATTTAGGAAAAAGATTGTGGTTTATTGCCATGGTTACAACAATAAAAAACAAAACAAAAACAATGCTAAACACTGTGGAAAAGCCTTGAATAAAACAACATTTTTTTTGACCCATTCATCCACCCCAGCCTGCTTTTAATGTTGACTTTGTTTTTCTTCACACTACGTCACTTGCCTTGTCCTTTGCTTCTGCCCTAATTACTACGGCTGCTAGACATCCCCTAACAATAAAACTTAACTGTGGGTCATAATGAAGTGCAGCACAAAAGACCTATGCGTCCAGTATTTTACAGAAGGACAGTCTCATACATTCATTTACATACTTTTAAAAGCATTTATCTCTGTGGAGATAAGAAACTCTGAGTTGCTTTTTTTTTTTTTTTTTAATACATACATAGTTATAAACAAACACACAAACCACAGTTTATTGACCTGCTCACCTACTTATTCATACAATTACCCAATTACCATTTACCCAATTATTTAATCATGTGGCAGCAATGTAGTGCATGAAATCATGCAGATACCGGATACCAGGAGCCTCAGTTAATGTTAACATCAAACATTAGAATGTGATCTCAGTGAATTTGCTGGAGGCGTGAATGTTAGAGCCAAATGGACTGTTTGAGTATTTATGAAAATGCTGAACTCCTGAGATTTTCATGCACAACTATCTCTAGAGTTTATTCAGGCTGGTGCAAAGTGAGTGGTAGGTCTGCTGGCAAAAATGGAAAAGGGCCAGACTGATTGGAGCCAACAGAAACTCATTTAATCTGAGTTACTAGAAGTAGGTGTGAATTACTATAGCACACTTAGATTTGTGCTGCAGTAATTCAGATAACCACTCTATACAACTGTGGTGTGCAGAAAGATGCACAAAACTTCAACAGTTGAGGCAGATGGGCAATAACTGCAAAAGACCTCATCAGGCTCCGCTCGTTTCAGCCAAACACAGAAACGTAGAGGTGCAGTGGGGACAGGCTCATCAGAACTGAACAGTTGCTGATTAGATGTGTTATTGTGTCCAATGTATATATCGAGGTACATGGAGATACATAAATCTGGCTGCCATCTTTCCTAATTAACCTCTCTGATCTCCAGGCTGTGGGAAACTCACCGGGGTCAGTAACCCCATCACAGTGCGTGCATCAGGATCAAGGTTCGGCTCCTGGATGACAGATACTATGATCCCAAGCTCAGACAACAGAGTAAGTCTTTCCGTTTCTGTAAACTCCCCTAAACACTTATCTCATAATCCCCACTACACACTTTATAGTTTAGCAATCACAAAGGATCAAGTAGAACCAAAGTCACTGCATAAAAGAAACCAAATTCTCTCAGTTGCTGAATGAAAAGAATATCCCTCACAGCAATGCTGTCGTGATACCTTAGTGACTGATTGACTGTTTTGCCCGAGTAGGACTTCTCGTGAGCTCTGGAGGAGAAGAGACAGAGAGAGAAATGGGAATGCAAAGCTAAGTCACTGATGGATAGCATCCCTTTCCATCCTCCCTGTCTCCCCCTGTCACTGCAACTTCAGCTGATTAATCACTTCACCAGAGAAATGAATGAGTTGTTTGGGCTAAAGTTTTCTAAATCACCAAGGTAATTACCAGGAGTGTGCTGAGATACTCTGGACCCAGATGATATAGTAGAGGCTCCGGCTGATTGGAGATGACATGTGGTTTTGTACGAGTAGACACATGGTATATACCATATACACACACAGGAGAAAAGCTCTTGAGAAAAGGGGAAAATTGCAGTATTAGCCATCTGTGGCAGAGAGAGGAAAATGATGAAGATGGAGAAGAGAGATGAGGGTGGCCTTTTTCATCTGCACCCTGAATCATAACAGGCTAAATAGATATCGCTGGCAGAAAAGGTCAGTTTCTGTGACTGAATGCCTTGATCTTTGCCTTTAATCACTTGACTCGCCACAATCACATTAGACTCTTTAGATCAATCACTGATTGCATTAATAACCAGATACATCAGCAATAATTACATCAACACCCGCACCAATCATGATAATCATATTTTGGAAAGTCATAGTCACTGAGGAACCAAACAGATGAGGAGGAAAAAAAAAAACATAGCTTTGGCCTGGCTCAGCTCCTGCCTCCTGCTCAGCTCCACAGGGACTCATTTAGTAGGCAGAGGAGAAACAATGCTTAATGCTCCATAATCTCCCCTTCTCCATAATTCAGCTGCTCACCACCACTCTTCCTTACCTCTCAGTCAAACTGTTATTGAAGAAAAGTACCTATTCTACACCTGAGAGGAAGGCAAGAGGGGGAGAAAACTGGAGAAAAACTATGACTAGAACATCAGATGAATGAGAGTTGCTTCATAGTAAAGTTATTTTTGATATGTTAAGGATAAATAAATATCTAAGCCAACTGCAGTTTAATTGAATCTATTAAAAGCCTGACTGTGCTTCAAAAGAAGCATTCAGGGAATGAGATGGGACACGCAACCGGAGAGGGGCCATGTCAGTGAAGAGATCCGCTGAGAGTGCTTGAGGAAAAAGATAGAGCTGCTAAATGGATTGATTTTCTGTGAATGTGGACTGCATAGGGCAGGGAGCACAGGCAGTGGTTGACTGCAAAGCGCAGGCAACATTATCACTAACACACACAGAGGAGATCAATAGTCCTGCACACACATTCAACTATGCACAACTGCATGAAAGTGTACACTCACACTCAGACAAGTTGAGATTCCCTACACACAGACAACAGGCTGACTTTGCTCAGGGCACTGCCACCAGTGACGCCACCAGCTACACTGATACATTGCTCAGTGTTCTTGCACAGAGTTGTATCATGTACCTTTAGACCTTCTTGTTAACTCTTTTATTCATTTGTCTTCTCTTCACAGGTATGGTCCATGGACGGTTACTTCAAGGGACGTCGTGTCCTGGAATATCGCACAATGAATGATTTCATGAAAGGCCAGAACTTTGTGCAGCACTTGCTGCCTCACCCATGGGCAGGCACCGGCCACGTGGTTTACAACGGCTCGCTGTACTACAACAAGTATCAGAGCAACATCATCATCAAGTACCACTTCCGATCCCGAAGTGTGTTGGTGCAACGCAGCCTGAGCGGAGCCGGTTATAACAACACCTTTCCCTACTCGTGGGGAGGCTCCTCCGACATTGACCTCATGGCAGATGAGAACGGCCTGTGGGCTGTTTACACCACCATCCCAAACGCTGGGAACATTGTCATCAGCCGCCTGGAGCCTCAGAGTCTCGAAGTGCTGCAGACTTGGGACACAGGTTTTCCCAAGCGAAGCGCTGGAGAGTCTTTCATGATCTGCGGTACACTTTATGTCACCAACTCCCACCTTGCTGGAGCCAAGATCTATTTTGCCTACTACACCAACACATCAACCTACGAGTACACAGACATCCCCTTCCATAATCAATACTCCCACATCTCCATGATGGACTACAACCCCAGGGAGCGGGTCCTGTACACCTGGAACAACGGACACCAGGTGCTCTATAATGTCACACTGTTCCAGGTTATTAAGACTTCTGGGGACTGAGAGCCTTCAGATTGACCCACTCAAATAATGCTGTGATTATTGTTGGTGGGGGGAGGGACACAGAAGTGGGTGGGCGGGGTGGTAAGTGGGAGGTTTGGGATTTGTTGGGGTTGGTAGGGAGTGCTTCAGTGTACGAGCACAGTCTGTTTTTTTTTAAAGAATTTCAATCTTCATAGAGTGCTATTATTCACATTCTCAAAAAGAAAAAAAAACACTCCGACAGCAAGGTCGGTAAAGATACAAAGACTGGGCGCTTCTCTCTCTCTTTTTTTTTCTTTCTGTGATGAGTAAGCATGGTTCTTTTTATTTGTGATGAGAAATAAATATCAATCTTTAACATTTATGACTTTGTACTTAATTGTCATTTTCATTTCAAACAGGTAATTTTGCTGTATTTTGAGTGACTTAACACAAAAGGAGAAACTCCTTTAGAAGAGTGAGCTCACATTATGGGTGCTTCTTGGAAGGCATAAAAGGAGAAATAATTCTTTTAGTTCGTACTCAGGTTTCTTTTATTCTCCTTTGGATGAAGAGGCCACACAAATATTTAATCCTTGTTGTTAACCAAGACCCAGCTGAAGTATGCATAAATATGCAAATACTGGGAATCTGTTCAGCATTAAAATAAATAAAATTTTTAAAATTTGAAAACATGGTAAATGGCACAATTTACACAATTATTAAAATCCTAGAACAATTATTTCCATCTTGCTGATACTGAGTGGTTATTACTATCACAACTGAAACATGAAATAATGAGGTGACAGCATGTGAATACTGAGAAGGCAATCTCTGAATATCGCTGAAAACATTTTGTCCGACATTTTGCTTTCCATCTCAAACAGCCAAGGCATAGGGCTCGATTTAATAAAACAGCATGCCTCCACACACACACACACACACACACACACAAGGTTTTAAATTTAACAGCAGCAGGCGCAGCTTACATTTAGTTTTCCCAAGGTGAACTGAAAGTGAAAGCTTATAAAAAGAAAAAAAAAAAAAAAGAGGAGGAAGTAGTGGTGCGAAAGGTCGATAGGCAGGTAAGGTAAGGTGTGACTAAATGTAAAAGGAATTTCAGGAGCATTTACATCAGAAAAATGAACCTTCACAGTTATTGTTCCTCAAGCTCCGAGCTGATTTAATCTTGTTAGTTGCACAGTTCTCTGCAGGTGCTTTCTGCAGAGAAATGTTCCAAGACAAACACAATGCACACAGAGGGACACACTGCTCACATGAAAGCCTCAAACTGCACAGCATTCATTGCAGGGTTTCTATTATTATTATTATTATTATTGTCATTTTTCTGCCTCTGAAAATAATCTGAAGTCATACTGACAGTCTCTGCTGTCTGGGGGACACTTTGGCAAAAAGACACAAGCTCACCATGTTGTGATTTTATTCTTTTCATTTATAAGGTTTTTGCTGTTGCATCCTCTCACTGCAGAGGCTGTGGTGGACAGAGGAGACATAAAGTAAAATAGGAGGTTCCACTTTTCCTTTCCTGCGTAACCATGGTGATCTTATTCATCCCAGATGACCTTTCTGTCAATAAAGTGCTGTGCTGAAGAGAACCCCGATGAGTTCATACACAGTAGTGGCTGACATTTAAAAACACAATGCAACAACACAACATAGACCTTAGCTAAAAAAAAAAAAAAACATTGGGGTTTAAACAACACAGTGTGAGGGAAATAAATATCAAGATCCACTAAATGGATAAAAATGACAGGGATTAATCAGTTAACTGCTGTTGTACATAAACACAGTGAGATGAGAGGATGGTTGTGATGTTGCCGTTCTAAGATCCTCCTTCAACACAGCATCATCTATCAGCTCTGCCACTGTCTGAGCACAAAAATTTAAAAAAGGCACCTCCGTCGTCCAGTCAAAAAAAATAATAACACAAGCCATACGCAAAGGCAATTACAAACCAAGCCAGAGGGTTTCACAGATCATCTTTTAGTAGAGTGTGGAGCTGACAGTTTCACCAATACACAAAGGTATTTAATGTTCAGCATGGCTGGATAAAACAGGAGTACACTTTCCAGCCAACAAACTTTTCCTCTTAACTGAGAGCAGGCGAGGAAATAATGACTGCACACAGATAATGCAAATTCTACGATCCAACTATCTAATAAATAAACTCTGCCAACTGGGAAGATGCACTCATTTAGGAAATGTGAAAGAAACGTTCATGTCCATATTCTGACATTGGAAGACCTGTTACAAAATGGGCTCCACAATAGAAATGAATAGAAGTACATTTTTTATCCATTTGTTCTGCAGTAGTCAAGTAGCAGGGAAAAAAAAACTCAATGCATATCATTAGAATGAAAAATGTATTATTTATTGCCACACCTTCACCTCAGTCAAATTTTTCTTCATTTTTAATACATTTTTCTTGTAAATTCATATATCACCATGAGAAAATGTAAAAAGCTGTGTTGTTACCAGGTAGTGCAGGTGGCGAAAAAAAACAGAAGTTTTGTTGACAACTTTTTTCATCAAAAAATCAATTACTGTGTGAGTGTTTGCTGCTGCCAGCAGTATAACCTTTGCCTCTAGCACTTGAAGCAAACATCAGCTACAAAAGCAGCAGTGAGCGAACTGTTGTGTAAACTGGCACTCAGACCAAAGGTCCAGTAAGTGATTGAGTGATAATAACAGTAAAGACCAGAAACATGATACACAGCATCATCATGGGTGGCTGCATTTCAGGATGGAGCATCTGCTATTTTGTGTCTTTTTTCAGGATTAACTTAAAGCTTTGAGAAAAAGTGAAGGCAAAAGGGTAAAGGATGTGATTCAGGGTCCTAAAACTCACTAAGCAGACTCGTAGAGTGTTTAAATCCCTCAAATATAGTAAAGATGTATCTGTTAAATTGTCCAATACAAGTTTTCAGGTTCGTCTGTACATCACAGGTTATTCTTAATGCAACTTGTGAAAACTAAAACATAGCAGCTCAATTTTATTGGATCTAAATTAAACTGCTTAATAAAAGGTCTCACAGTTTTATGGATGAAAGTTCATAAAGATGTTATTTTTTAAATAACTGGAAATATTACATAGAATTATGTCTTAGGAGTTGGAATTAGGAATAATGTCTTAGGAATTATGTTATGAGATATTAGTAGATTTTTTTACAGGAACAGAAGTATGTAATTTGAATACAAAGTATACAAAGTATGAAACTGTGTAATGTTACAGTTAGAATTTAAATAGCAGTAATTAGTATTCAGTTACATCCTTAAAATCATTAACTACATGACGTGAATACTTGTTGAACTCTAGCTACCCTACAAAACAATAAGTGGAGTCCAGCCAATTCACAACATACATGCATGATATGTACTATTTTCTGCCTGAGTGTGCAGGAACTACACAGCTGTTTGAGAACTCCAACATTTAGGAGCTGACATTGTCCTGGGCAGCATTACAGATTTACATTTCATGCTGAGGTAAAGTCAAAAGAAGTCTACCCTGCCACCATTTTTATTTTAATATGATTGGTTGCACAAACAAGAAGAGAAAACAAAAGACAGTTTTAGTTTCATCTTGTGATTTACTGATTTACATTGATTTTAAAATGCTGTAAGACAGAAGAGGTCAAAGAAGATTCATGTTGTTTGCCAGACGATGGCTCATGGGTTCACTCCACTTTAGGTATCAATATTTTGTCCAGTAACTCACTTTGAGTAATCTATTGGTGTATGTCACCAATCACCATTATATTTATGGGCTTGTATTCTGTAACCTGTGGTGAAATACATTTTAAAAGTAACCCTCCCAGACCTCTTATATTGACCATATTCACAAAATAAATGGCAAATTGGGTATAAATAATTAAATAACTACAAGGAGCCATTTTGTATGAGTCAGCAGCATCAACCGAATGGTTGAATGAAATATGTGGTGTAAAACTCAATATGATGCAACACTTCAGGAACAAAAACAGTTGCTAATATAAGATATCAATGATTAGTTATTGGTTTTGTGTTGTCTCGCACCTGATTTATGTTCAGACCCTGTGGGCCAATACTGAACGAAGAAAGACTGGAATTAAACATGGAGCTTGTTTTTAAAACTTACGAGTTTTACATGATGATGTGATCACCGAGCTTGAAGAATAAACAAACAAACTGCTTACTCATCATGTGTGCATGATTTGGGTACAAGTGTAGAACCAAGCTATTTGTCATGTGCGATCAAATGTGTAATAAAATGCATCTAGTTTACCTTAAACGACCCTCAGCCACTTCTTCACTTAAAACACTGGTCAGCAGTGATTTTACCAAAAACATTTCTTTTAATGCACACATGTACTTCACGCAATATTTCACCTGTATTTCACGCAATAAAACAAAACTTTATTCTAAAATTTACCTTATAAGTAATGAGCTTGAATAATAGATAACACTTTTTTTATTATTTGGAGGATTTATTAACCTTAAAAAAGCACTCCATGTAAGAAGCCTCAATTAATGCAGATAGAAATCTAAAGCCCAGCACTGAAAATGAACCCAAACAAACAATAGATTTAGAGTCAGATTTAAAAGTAAAGGGTCTTGGAGAAAACACAGGGATACACAAATCCAAGCCGACAAACAAGGTGATTCTACTTTCTGGGATAGGGTGTGAAACAACAGCAGATTTTAGAACAGGTTGGCACAAACAACTGGACTGAATGAATAAAAGGTTGGATAAGAAGACTGAAACTCAAACCAAGCAACTGGAAGTTTGATTTACGTAGAGTGGCTATAACAATGCATTCCCAACTGCACTTGAATGATTGAGTGCAGGTATGGAAACGCTAGAACTGGTTTGATAGAGTGCACGGGGGTGAGTATCACAGGCAGGAGCAGAGATACAGAAAGCAATTCAAGAATTAAGAAACAAATCAAGTTCCCACTTTAATCATGTTACTATCCATTGGGAAGAAGAGTGTATTCTGATGGAAATACTCTCATCGGTGTATATGATGCTGCTCTTGAGATCCTCCTCATTGATGAGATTGTAGCATCCATGCAGAATGTATTTACTTCCTGTCCTTGCAGCCCATATAACCTCATATTGTTTACAACCACCTTTATCCCACTCATAGCAAGGTTCACAAATGCCCCTGCTCTTGTTTCACGTCTGCTAATTCACAGTTTTTTTGTTTTTTCATTTCACCATTCTTCGCCAGCTTCCTCATTAATTGCACCCTCAGCCAGACTTGGATCAACACCTCCTTTCCAGATTCACAATAAACAAACTTTTTCCTCAGCTCAACTCAACACCCGCCAACCCTACCCCTCGAGGTGACACAGAAGCGTTCTGAACAGAGCTTTGAATGTTTGTTTCCTCATGATTAAACATTACTTGCACTTGGTTTCCTCATTCTCCCCCCAACATTTCAGATTCATCTTTGAAGTCAAAAAAGGGTGTGAAGGTGCTGGCGTGTGGAGATGGAATGAAGAGTTAGTGAGAGACAGGAGGTAATTTTACCCCACTTAACTCCTCTGAGAACCTTGCTCATTAAGTGGCTCTTTAATTGTGTTTTGATTCAGCACTCACATCCCTAATTTCATTAGGTACTGTTTGGTGAAGGACGGTAAAGTGGAATCATTCAGGCCTGCAACCATGGGTGATTCACTTTTATAACCCTGATGTCCTGACATGGTACACCTCACTGAGGCAGTAAAGATTTACCATGAAAGATTGAACTGCAGTGGCTCCTGGACCCCCACTCTCTTTGTAATTACGGTGGGATGCAGCTGGAGAAAAAGATTTGATGGTTTAGCTTTGGCATGCCGAGGGGGTCAGGGTACATAAATACAAACAGCGCGATATAGCCACAAGCAGATATGAGCAATAAGAATCCAATAAGTGCAATAAGTCAATATCTGGGAAAATGAATTATAGAAAAATATTGAGGGGAAAAAAGAACCTTCAATACTGCAAGATGGTAGAAGATATGTAGCAATAAATGCCTTGAACAGGAAAAGCCTTACTGACAAACAACAAAAAAATCTTTTGGTGTCCTGACAACATTTTTACTAATTCTGATACTTGAACTTGTGTAATGGTCGATATCGATTTTTAAAAGCTTTATACTATTAGCACTGTGTCGCTGCACAGATTGTGAAATGGTTGCTATCATTCTTGTTTGACCTTCATATAATATAAGTGACTTTTTTTTTTTTTTACTGGTGGGACTTTGGAGTAGATTTGGGGTGATTTGGCCATGGTCATGTCATGGTCTTTTTGTGAGAAATCATCTAATCTATGGTTTGAATCTGAAGGTTTAGCCAAATCTGAGAATTTGATCCCATGATGAGTTGTGCATTTGTTTGGTTGGTTACAAAGATTCTAGATCCAATTTAACAGTAAACAGTCAATTCCCTGTTTTTTTCTCTTATTTTATTCTAAATGTCCTAAACAGAAGTTGTAATTTGTAACTTTCTGCCACTTGACACCTCTTTTGGATGTTTGTCTACTCATTGCTATTCTTTGCCCACAATGTTGTCTTCTGTTTACAAACTGTATCACAATGAGTCCCACCTTTTTGCTTAGTTCCTATAGAGCGCGGGTGTTTAATATTTAATATAAAAGTTCAGTCGCTGTGAACGCCCTGCTCTTGTGTCTCCCTGCCTGCAGACAGGTCTCTCTACCACTGACCGTTGTGTTGCTCTGCAGCTGGTGACAATAGTCCTTGTTCTGCTCGGGTAGCAAAATGGGACATGTACCCCGAAGTCATGCACACTGCTGCTGCAGAATAGAACAAGGACTCCTGCCGATAAAGTTTATTAATAAATGATGTGCTATTGGATTGGTGCATAAATATACACATCAATATGAAATCTAGTATTTTAGGCAGCGTGTGAGACATTTCTGACTCCAGTATCGGTATCAGAACAATTCTGTTTATGAGTCATGGGAGTGTTTTGTAAGCAGGTCAAACACACAAAACTTTGACAGTCGATCTTAAGTTTTGAATTTCAAAAAAAAAAAAAAAAAAAAGTTTTTGGGGACATTTCAGACTTGCTTTGTACAAGAGTTCATGAAAATTGAGCAAAAAGATTTAACAGGTTAAGGGAAAAACTAGTCTGGTGGAAATGGGAGCTGCCCATTTACATGATGAATGTGTTATAGCAGCTTACTATTCAGGGGTTATGGACCAAAAAGAAAAGTGAATTATTATAGTACACTGTCAAACCAATGGAGTACAGCCATTTTTCCCCTATTAGTTAGGTGAGGGATCTTTTTTTTTACAGTATTGGAAGGCTCAACAGTGATGATAGAAGTGAGCCTGTAATAAAACTCATCAGTCAACATGGTCAGTTGGTGTTGATGAAAACACTGCAACACATAATAGGATCGTTCCATCTCTTTAAGAGCCAGCAGTTACGGTCCTTTCATTCGCTCCTGCTCTAATGACTCACACCTTTCTGTAAAGTAAATGAATGCATTTGGAAAAAAACACACAGTAAGATTTAGGTTGACAGCCACATTTCCTTCATCCCTGCTGCTTAATGATTTGCCCTTTGTCCTTGCTCTTGCTGCATTTTAGCGATAGGACCATTTTCTCCAGAGTTAATTATACCATTTGCATCCAATATATTTATGTTTAAAGGAATTTCTATGTTCTCAAGGCTGTGCATCTATTCATTTAAGTACAAGCAGGAGCTAAAAGCACGAGGAACATTCACTAAAACCTTAATCTAAAACCCTGTGTGGACTAACTGACCTGAGGAAAGTGATGAGTAGCAGCTATTTGACTTAGCAAAAACGAGGTTGATCATCTGTGATGGGCAAATGTTCTGTGTGAGATTTATTGTGAATATAATCTGTAACAACAGCCATCTCATCATTCCCCTTACAAGCTTAAATTTCAAAGAAACTATACCATGTGAAACAGATTATGTGAGACCTGAGGCATTATCTTTCCCATTCGGCTGATATTACAAGCCAGAGATGATGATGATGAGGGACAATCAAGCTCAAATTTCTTAGGGCAGAGGTCAAGACTCTCAGGAAACTCTGCATTTAAGGTTGTTGTGGTAATGACACTGATATTTCCTGAGTTCAAACAATCTGAATAGATTTGTTTGGTCATGGTGGCAAGTAAATCTGCGTGACATCGCTGTCACACAGATTTACAGTGGCAGCCAAAAGCACAGCTTTTAGTTGACTTCCAAGGGAACAGTTGAGCTCTAGGCACCTTTTTATGAGTGAATGAAGTGTTACATTTATGAACTGCGTTGGAGTCGCAAGGAGGTGTCTGAGGTTAAAGTCACAGCACAGGACATCAGAGGCTGGCTTTTCCTCCATATTTCTGTCTGTGATTGAGTTCAAAAGCAGTGAACAGTAAAGTAAACTGACTCCTAAAACAGCACAAATCAATAAAAGAAACATCTTAGAGCACCAGAACATACCTAAAGCTACTATAAAAGGACTAAGAGATGAATCACCTACATATTTTTTTTTTTTCTCTCCCATTAAAACAAAGGTTAAACACCACTTAACCTGCTTAAATGGAGGAGCGTCCCAGATTGGGACCATGGGTTCAGAGTAACGTACATAACTACTTTAAATAAATGCTGATTGTGGACTAGTTTTTGCGTCAGATATTCAGGACAAAGTACATTTTTGACAAAATCCAAAATTTCCAGTGATGACTCCAGAGTGTTAGTAACTTCACGTGCATCACTTTAATTTAGAAAGTTCAGACAAAGAGAAGTGAAGAGCTGTGAGATGGAAAGAGTGAGAGACCAAGTGAAATCCAGGTTAGGTTAGGTGAGAATACTGTTAGATCACAGGCTGTCTCTGCTGTACGTCAGTAAGACAAGGTGCTGTTCACTCCCCCAAAACATCAAAAGAGATGAAGGCTCTCTGAAGAGACGGAATTCATTCCTCTGTCCTCTCTCTGTTCTACGACAAATGAGGAAGTTTTCAAAAAGAGAATAAAAGTGCTCTGTCAGAATACACCAGGGGCAGTGACCATGATAATACCAACAGGAGGGAGCCCATTTCACAAGCCTGAAGTACTCCGTAACTAAAACACAGAACTAATTGCACCAAGATCAAAGGTCCATATCTCCATGGACACAACTACAGTGTTCAAATTACAGTCTCACTCCGGAGGGACACAGGGCTCTGGGTTTGTGCGGTGGATACTTTCATGCTGCATCAAATCTGACTCTCACTGTATTTCTGACATATTTCAGACATTCACAAGGACAAGCACATCCAGAAGTGCGACTACAGCAGATGTGCATGAAACCCGTGAACACATCCATGTAAGAGTAGCTCTCACCAGTTCACACCTGCAGGTCTAGATGACTGTAGATGGCTTCACCACAGAACAGTGCACATCATCCCAGAAGTAATTATACACGGGGCGCCCAGATAGCCGAGTAGTAGGGTGCACTACTTCAGCTAATAAGCCGTGCAGCGATCACCAGTTCGATTCTCAGATGTGCCGATCATTTCTACGTGTCATTCCCCCACCCTCCTGTCTATCTTCACTAAACCTATCAATAAAGGCAAAATGGCCAAAAACTTATCTTTAAAAAAAGCAATTATACACAGACAGAGAATAATTATGGAGAATTATGCAATAACAATGAATAAAAACATTCCTTGACCCTATGTCAGGAAATTATAAACCTGCAAAGAACAGAACTACATGCACATGTATCTAGTTGGTACACTGAAGACAATTAAAGCTTTGACTTCAAAGCAGTTTCACTAACAGAGTTTGTGGCACTGGTATAATAAAACCTTGGTGAAATCAACAAACATAAAGTAAACATTTAAACATTCAAACATCAACATTAAGTCACACTTCATGAAAATAATAAAAAAAAAACCCTGGCTATTGAATATGTGGGTGTCCAGACTGAATATATACAGTGCTCTGAATATCTTTTTTTTTTTTTTTTGATGGAGAGAGATGGAGATGAATTTGATTATTTCTATTATCTTTTATTCAATTTCCCTGAGGAAACCTCCCAAAGGGATCAATAAAAGTCGTCTATTCTACTCTATTCTATTTCATATCATCGGTGTAGTAGAAGGGTTGATGTTAATAAAATGTATTGCAAATTAATTATAGCATGTTGCCACCTTTCCACGCTTGAATTTATATTACTTAATGAATCCTCTGGTATCTATACTACACCTCTTTCTCTTCCTCCTTTTCTCTTTACACTTCTTTAACGCGTGCTGCGCTTGGGTTCAGGCTGAGACATGCAAGTTCAAAATACTCCCATAAAACTGTTGTATAATTCATGCCTATAGAATATATTTTGTTTTAAACAGCACATAAATCTTCATCATGCCTACATATTTATAAAATGATTCCACTGTATAGCTTACACATGCATTTAAACATATAGAGAATGGACATTTAATGAGAGTTTAGGTATTCATTTATGTGGGAAAGCCCCAAAACATTGTAGTGAAATCATTGAGGAAAGAAATCCATGAGGGTGGATTCATATTGGTGTGATTAATTTTCTTCAGTTTGCATCAGGGAAGAAAAATCCTACCACTAGTCTTTCCAATGAGCAGGGACACCAAAATACCTTCTTAATAAATATGCAGAAGCATCAGGAAGTTTCCACTGGGGAAATGCTGCTTTTTTTTTCTTGCCTCCTTGGCAATTCAACAGGGCTCCACCCCGTCACCTCCAGAGTAACACAAAGTAAAGGTAATTAAAAGCAGTCGCTTCAGCCCCACCCGTCCATAAACATTGCAGGTTGCACACACCATGCTACATTAATATGCAAATTGGAGCTAGTGCTGTGATCACTGTGCTTTACTGATCCAGTTATTAAATTAATTTCCCCAAAACAAGGGGCTGGAGCTGCTGAGGTAGTCGATGGCTTTCCCTTCTATCTGCGCATATTAATGAGCTTTTATCAATTTTACATTCATCACAGAGGGGAACAGAGCACGATGGCACCACCACCCTTGTCGCAGGCCACCCTGCTCTGCAGTCACAGTCGTCCATCACCTGAGCAACTAAGGGACACGTAAGGATGAGGATCTCTAACTCTCACTGCCCTCTCTCTCTCTCCCACACATACACACATATCTCATCAGTTCGGTGCGGCATGCACAGTTACACCATAGCATGACATGATCAAGTTGTTGCAGTGACAGCAACAGGTGATGTCACACAGCAGCCAAAATGCTGCAGTCTCCCAGGAGCAGCGCTGTCACACCAGTAAACTCGCTGACAGGAGGAGCAAGACTGCAATTCACTGTGAATTACACACAAACATACCCACACACAAAATGTGTAGGTTATCATCAACACAGTGTGTGAACGAACGCTGACACACACAAGTCCCACTGGTAATGAAGAGAAAAAAAGAAAATGAAAATGACAGGCCACCGTTACATTCTATTGTTTCTTTAGACAAATGCGCACACATCCCACGCACTCAAAAAACAGTCGACCATCACATCAGTTTTGTTCGCTAAGAAAACAACAGACTTCCAGCTGCTAGTCAGAACAACATCTAGTGAGAGAGGGGTGGGGTGGGGGGGGTCTACTCCTTGGTGCTGTGTTGGAACTGGATTGCTTGTTTTACTCACCTTCTCTTTTTGTATCTGTAGTGACCCTAGGTAAAGACTAGACTAGGAGGACATTAGCAAACCAGCAAGCATCGTTATAGCAATTACTAGGAAAATCACAAGGCCACAGGGAGCAATTATGTGTTTTGTGTTTACAATCCTGCCTGTGAGAGTGATGGGTGAAAAGATGAAAAAGAGCATACATTGAATATATTGCACTTCAGGCAAGTAAAAGAAAGTGGAGCAATAGTGCATGATATGGAGAGCAGACAAAGAAAGAGCAGGTTGGAATATGAGCACAGGCAGCAGATGAGGGTGTCGAAAGTCAGGTTTGTGAGAGGATAAGAGGAAGATGGAGGAAGAAGAATTTTAATAACCGAGAAGTGGACTTGTAAGTGTAACTGAGTGAACACTAGTGAGGAAAAGTGGAAGAAAATAGCCAATTTCTTCTCAACTCTCCAGAGCATGCATTTTCTGCTGTGGAGATAACTTGTATTTCTAATACAGCATCTTGGTCCTCTGAGGCATAAATTTCAAATTGCTCTGTGTCCCCAGTGTTGCTGGCCACACTGCCAGATGTGAGCGGTGACGAGCTGGCCCGGCGACACGGCCAGGCTGAGTCTGGGGCTCGGCTGATAAGAGTGAGGTGAAGGAGGTCGCTGAGTGCACTGCGTTGAGACATAACCGCCGGTCAATTCAATTTCCTTAAGGACACAGGAGTCCAAGCTGCAATCAGAACATTTCATATCACAACTAGGCTCCTCTTGCCCTTTTCCCAATCTCATCGGAGGAGAAAGGGAGAAAGGTAGGAGTGAAAGGAAGTAACCAAAAAACGGGAGAGGGGGTGTCAGGCAATAGTTAAAGGCGGGGGAGAGAACTTCGGAGGTTACTGCGATGGCCCAGAAAATCTTAATTTCCTCACAGTGTTATTGTAACTAGTGATTAAGCTCCAGCTGATCTCAAGAGGAAATGAGAGGAGGAACATCAGAGAACACATTCACAAACAGATTCAGTAAAGCTTTAGCACTCAGACAAACAGGCTAACACTGTCGGGATGTCGGGTTCTGTAAGAGAGAAGAATCAGCCTCTCCCTAGTGCTTTAATTATTCATATCAGTGTGTGCTTGACTTTCAGAGGAGAGGAGAGCGGTACACATACAGGCCACCCAGTGGATCAAACACCATGACGACTGCAACAGTGAATCTAGTGACAAAGACACTGAACCGCCCTCTGATGCAGAGAGAGAGAAAGAGCAGAGGATGAATAGGAGGAGCTGAGGGGAGGACAATGTACACAAAGCAGCTATCTAAAACTTACTGGAGACTTCAGGCAGCCTGTGGACACCCACGGATCTTGTACAGAATAAAAAAAAAGATCTAAAGTTTTTACCCTTTTCCTGCTCAGCAAAACAGTCGTGACATGGCTTTGTTCATACAGCTGCTAATTTTAGTCTAACTTCTTTTGAATTCTTAATGCAAGCAAATAGCCACGCAAAATTCAAACATTTTGCACCAGTTCGATCCCTCTAATGATCCTCTGGAGGAGATTACTTTCAGAGCTGCTATTATGACTCAATTAAGCTAGAGCTTTAGCAGCAGTGGTGCATAGCAAGTGTAACATGATGAAACTGATGAAACCCACCGTTGTTCAGACTGTGGCTTTACACAAGCACTGATTGAACAAACAATGTGCAGTGTGCATCGTGCAGAACAGAGCCATTAACACTGTGTGGAAAACTGAAACATTTAAGGATGTAGAAAGTGCCAGACTCTTCTGTGCCTGACCGTCATATTTCATGAAAGAGGTTAAGAACCTGACTGGTCTGTTTTTTCCATGTTTACCGTGGGTGACATTTAAATGATGTGACACACTAGGTATTTTTGCAAGATGGATGCACTGTCAGTGTTTTGTACACAGAAAATGAGAAAAGTGTGGTGGGGTTTCTTTTCACCGTCCTACCGTCTCTCGGTTCATTTTCGTGTGTGTATGTATTTGACCAAGACACAGACTGGAAGCACAGTTTAGCTTTAGATTGATGGAGAAAAATGACATATAATCCAGTCTGGATCAAAACTGCTCTACAAGCAGGATGCTGGAATGTCACACCACACAATGAAACATGTATTTGACTGTGACCAACAGAAAAATCAGTTTTTCCCATTAATACACAAGGCTTTTGCACCTTCATGTACTTTCCACAGTGGTGTGAAAAAGTGTTTGCCCCCTTCCTGATTTCTTATTTTTGTTTGTCACTTGAAGGTTTCAGATCAAACTATTTAAATATTAGTTAAAGACAACACATGTAACCACAAAACGCAGTTTTTAAATGAAGGTTTTTATTATTAAATGAGAAAAAATCCAAACCTACATGGCCCTGTGTAAAGTGATTGCCCCCTTAACCTTATAACTGGTTGGGCCACCCTTAGCAGCAACAAATGCAATCAAGCGTTTGCAATAACTTGCAATGAGTCTCTTACTGCGCTGTGGAGGAATTTTGGTTCACCCTTCTTTGCAGGATTGTTGTAATTCAGCCACACTGGAGGGTTTTTGAGCATGAGCCGCCTTTTTAAGGTCATGTCACAGCATCTCAATAGGATTCAGGTCAGGACTTTGACTAGGCTACTCCAAAGTCTTCATTTTGTTTTTCTTCAGCCATTCAGAGGTGGACTTGCTGGTGTGTTTTGGATCATTGTCCTGCTACAGAACCCAAGTTTGTTTCAGCTTGAGGTCACGAACAGACGGCCGGACATTCTCCTTCAGGATTTTTTAGTAGACGGCAGAGTTCATGGTTCCATTTATCACAACAAGTCTTCCAGGTCCTGAAGCAGCAAAACATCCCCAGACCATCACACTACCACCATATTTTACTGGTGGTATGATGTTCTTTTCCTGAAATGCAGCGTTACTTTTACACCAGATGTAATGGAACACACACCTTCCAAAAAGTTCAACTTTTGTCTCATCAGACCACAGAGTATTTTCCCAAAGGTCTTGGGGATCATCAAGATGTTTTCTGGCAAAATTGAGAAGAGCCTTAATATTCTTTTTGTTCAGCAGTGGTTTTTGTCTTGGAACTCTGCCATTTTTGCCCAGTGTCTTTCTTACAGTGGAGTCATGAACACTGACCTTAACTGAGGCAAGTGAGGCCTGCAGTTCTTTGGATGTTGTTGTGGGGTCTTTTGTGACCTCATGGATTAGTTGTCTCTGTGCCCTTGGGGTAATTTTAGCTGGTTGGCCACTCCTGGGTTCATGTTCACCACTGTTCGATGTTTTCGCCATTTGTGGATAATAGCTCTAACTGTGGTTCACTGGAGTCCCAAAGTTTTAGAAATGGCTTTATAACCTTTTCAAAACTGATAGATCTCAATTACTTTCTTTCTCATTTGTTCCTGAATTTCTTTATATCTTGGCATGATGTCTATCTTTTGAGGATCTTTTGGTCTACTTCACTTTGTCAGGCAGGTCTTATTTAAGTGATTTCTTGATTGGGTGATAAACCACAGTTCAGTTATGTTTTGACAGGGGGGGGTGGTCACTTTTTCACACAGGGCCATGTAGGTTTGGATTTTTTTTCTCCCTTAATAATAAAAACCGTCATTTAAAAACTGCATTTTGTGTTTACTTGTGTTGTCTTTGACTAATATTTAAATTTGTGACAAACATGCAAAAAAATAAGAAATCAGGAAGCAGCAAACACTTTTTCACACCAATGTATATGGAGTTTTACAATTCTGCTTGTGTTTTAAACTTTATACATGGCAAAATACTATGTGTGTGTATTTGTGTGAGTGAGAATGAACAGGGACAGGGACCCACCTGCTAAATATCACAATGAGAGTTATTGTTCATAACGCACACGTAAAAAAAATAAAATAGAAAATGTAAATAAACTGGATGCCGGAGAATGGATGTTCCAGCGGCCGTTTGTCATTTTCATAAATCATGCAGCTCCACAGCTAATTCTGTGGTTGGTAAATCAATACTTTGTGGGACTTTCTCACACAGTGCAGACAAGAAGTTCACACAAGTGGGTGGCTAAAATGAAAGTTGCAATAAAAAAAAAGAGATGTTGAGAGAAGTGTAAACAAGGTCTTTGTTGAGGTGGCAAATTCATCAGTGCTGAAAACGCAGAGCCAGAGATGAGAGGGGATAAAGAGGTTGTGATGAGCAGCTGAGCAAAAGAAGAGCAGCTGATGAAATGATTAGAGTTTTCAGAAGTAGAGAAAGCCAGGATATGAGTTGATAATCAAAGGCCATGGAAGTAAATTCACTGATACAGCGTATCTTTTCATTTAGATTTATTCAAGAACTCGGCCTCTAGTGGTAAAAATTTGCAAGGACATTACCCTTCATCCATGGTTTCATATTCTGTATTTTTCTCTCCATTTCAAACACGTGTTTTTTTCCTAGTCAAATGTTTATGTAACATCTGACACCAATGTCAAGGAGCAAGTGGAGGGGAGCTCAGGGCCGGTAGTTAGAGCTGCTCCATAGATAACACGGTAGAGATGACAGGCGCAAACACATGAGGGTTAAAGTTTGGCTTTTGTTATTTTCCCCATTGGCCTATAGTTCCTACCACTCGGTGGAAACACTAATCTGAAGTATGTAGGACACCAAATGATTGTGCAAGGAGGTATGTTCCTAGCTCTTGCTACAGGCAGGAGAAAAAAAACAGAAACAGATAGAGAGAGAGATGGATTAGGAAGATGTGAGGCAGTCAACAAACTTTAACAGCGTCACTCTGAAGAAAATCTCCGGAGCTTTATTACCTGACTGCAACAGCAACACTGGAAGTAAACATGTTGTACAGGCTTTTCTCATCTGCCTCCCTTTCACCCTAGACCTCCATCCTCCCTGCACTCACTCTCATCTTCTTCTCTCCCATATATGTCACTCCTACCACCTTACTTTCATCCCCTCTCTTAGCCAGCCCTCTGACTGACTGCCTGCATTATTTGCTCTCTAATGTTATCCAGAATAGAGCAGCCCTTCTGTGGGTCACTGCTTTGAGGCTGGACTTGAGGGAAGGCCAAAAATAGAGAAAAGAAATAGGGCTCTTTCATGCCCAATAGGAGGGAGAGATTGAGAGAGACAGAGGGAACGCGGGGGCAGAGGAGTGGCAGAGAAGTCACGAGTCTCACAGAGGGCCTGCCATTCTGAGGTCTTCACAAAGAGACAAGAGAGACAGCCAGCAGGAGAATACTCATACACAACCGCAGCAGGTTCCTCACTCTTTTACAATCTTCCATTGCACTAAAGCGCAGTACACCTGACAGCAGCTGACAGTTTCTACAGCGGGAGGTGCAGAGAAGCACACAGCACATGTTTCCCGTGCATATGTCTTCCATCTGAACACCCATGCATGAAATAGTGTTTACCACTGCTGACGTGACTGAGGCCGTCAACAAACACTGTGTATAATTGAAGCACTGCTGTCATCAAGAAGTAATTTGCATTAAGTTTTGTTTAGCATCATTTCAAAGTGGCACGGCAGTTCGTCTTGTGGCTGCTAGTTTGTGTGTGTTCGTGTGTGTGTGTGTGTGTGTGTGTGCAAGTGAAAAAAGTCACAAGAGGCGAGAGATCTATTAAAGTTTTAAATGTGCCCTCTGTATACATTGTAGAGTGCATCACGTCCATATGGGCTATATAGATACGAGCATACAACTGTGTGATGCAGAGGGTGAAATGTGAATGAAGATGAGTGAGAGATTGAGGTCATCCTGTATCCTCTTCATTGTTTGTGAGGGAAGGGGTCTTTTCCAAAGGCTGTCATTTCATAAAGCCAAGCTCAGCTATTTAATCACCTCTCCATCTCACACTCATTAAAAAAAAACATTGACATTGACAGTGACATTATTGGAACAGACATCACTAAAAAGAAAGACCTTCTTGAGTCATCCCATAAAACACAATGACGTGTTTTTGATCTCTTGATTAAATATCACAATTCTTCATTAAGAGAGAGAGTTGCAAACAAATTTGTTGGTTTTACAATTTAAATAATATTTCTATAACTCAGAAAACTGGACAGAGAGTGGACTACATTAGTTCTGCAGTTGTGGATGCCAATTACTTTCTCTTGACTTTCAGAGTCACAACATGAATCACATTTTGTTGCCAGGAGGATGGAAAAAGGTTTAAGTGAATATTTCTCTTTGATTTCTGCAGTAATTCATTTAATTTCAAGTTTCCTGCACATCACTGAAAGCTTCACTCCACCACTCACATAACAATTCACCACACCATCTGAAAGAAGCTGCATGAACGCACCACTGCAAAACTCTGATCTCTAATTATAGACTGTACTTTTGATTAACATGGTCTCTTTAAATAGCGTTTGTCCCACTTTCAGTACATATAATATACTGTGTCTTATGTAAGTATGCAGACACACACACACGCACACATACAAATGAATTTGGATCCAGAGTAACAGTGAAGTAGACAACAGCTGCTATAGAGAAAATGTGATCTGTGCATCTGTGCCTCATGGCATTGCATAGATTTAATTACCCTCCCAGCTGCCCTGTTTCCCCCCCATGCACATTAGATCAGTCCAAACATTTTGTATGGATACACACCAATTTAACAAATCTTTTTTCAGAGAAATTGGATGACTTTTGTATGACGACATTGCTTAAAATTCATATGAACTTAATTTTCTTAAAGTTTTGTTTTTTTCTTTGCCATTAATCCAAGCCTGGAGCTAAAATATTGCTTATCAAAACGGAAAAGAGAGAAGCTTTTGACAGTAATTAGAAACATAAAGTGCAAGGTCATACCATTACAAAAACACCCAGGTGAATTTTAATTAAATGTAGTCATGAATAATAGATGCAACAGAACTTTGAAATTCTGCTTTTGTGTGATACTTGATGCAACTGAAATGAATACAAATAATGGCAATATATGAAAAAAGGGATTTTCAAATCTGACAGTAAAGAGCAAGCTTTATCCCCTCTATCACAACTGCTCCTAGATCAGGCATAAAACCAGACCACACATGGATAAAATAGAAACAACGGTGTCCTGTTTCTGCAAGGGCAAAGTGAGAACTATATGGGATATCCTTGGCAATGAAGCAGAGCAAAGACCACTTATTCAGCTCTCAGGGTACATGTATATTGTTAAAAATAAAACCAGACATCTATATCTGTAATTGGGCTCTGTATCCACTTCTCTCTCAGTTCTAAAGTACTGGTCTGCCAGTACTGAAGCAATTTGTTCCGGCATCAGCTGTGATGTCAACAGGGAATAGACTTATAATGAAGCAGAAATAGTCCTGAACACTCAAACAAGAACCCCCAGCAACCAGTGCACACATGTGATGTTTAACATTTAACTCTCTCGCTCTTTTCTAATTCTCATCTTAACTTTTATAATGTTTGTTCCAGAAGTGTCTACAAGATGATTTGGCAAACAAATGTTGTTTGTTGTTGAGCCACTGATGCTCATTTGAATTTCAATTTGGCATGAAGAAAGGCAGCAAGAAGACCAGAGAGGGGGGTAAATGTAAGGTAGTGAAGGGCAAGGCGGCAACAAGTCCAATCACTCATAGATGAGAGTCATTTGTCTCAGTCTGAGGGGCACTCATTCAATTATTCTTTAACTGTTTGCTCTGAAGCAGAGCAAGTATTGATTCATTTCGCTTTACACTACATCAAGGGAGCAGACAATGAATAAAATGTTCCTCCAAAAACCTCGACAAGAAAGGACAGGAATGTATGTTCTGTACCAATTCTCATCATACAAGAGTGAAAGATTAATGGTCCACCATCACATGCGCACTTTGTCACAAGTGCCAAACTCTTGTGCTAAAAAATCTATACAGATTCACCATGTTCATTGTAAAACTCAAATGATTTAATACAAATAATAACCAACTAAGGAAGACTCAGCTGTGATTTTATCACAGTCCTTCACAGTTCGACTGTGTCTCTCACAAGCCAAGACCACATCACTGACCATGTAACGCTGAAATGACAGCATGTGTCAACTCGTCACATAATCACAAAAAGGCACCAGCCAAGGCATTCTGGATTTTACACAGTAGCTGTCAAAGTTACTCATAGCCTGAGAAATCAGCTTCTGTCCTTTCAGGCTGTAGTGAGCATAATATGAACAAATATCAGGTAAATGCAGGGAGGGAAAAAAAGCAAAGCGTAGGATTTGGGCTCCCTGGAGCTGACAAAGCTCTGCTGCTACAGGATTTGTCCTAGAGGATGAGGAGAAGAGGGAGGGTTTATTTGTTTCTCTACAGAAGTGAATTGTACCATTATGGAGGCTGGTGACAGAAGAAAACAATGATGCAGTTTCCTAATAACTGCTCAATGTGTGAGGTGATGGTGTGTATGTGACCATGAATTACAGATACATGTGTCTGTCTGTGCATTTGTTAGCAGGCATTCTGCTCATACATGTGCATGGAGAAAGAGGGATGAGAGGAGAGAAGAATTGCTCTAAATAGTTAACAATGCAGGCCTGTTAAATTGCTGACTCATATGCGGTGCCAAATTACACCCCAGGAATGCCTGGCAGCCCCCTTTTGTGATTGAGGTACTGTCCTTGTCTGAAAAGAAACCTGTAAAATCTAACGTTTATCATTTCAAACGAAGTAGTTGTTCACACTAACATGGTTTTGTGTCTTTGCCTCACTTCTACAAGGCGATTCTTCATAATGATCTCCTTGCTGTTTATAAAAAGCAATTAATTTAGAGACCACAGCTGAAACGTGAAAGAATTCATTTCTCTTTTTTTGCGAGAAAAGGGCCGAGTTTCAAAACACATTTTGGACCTGGAGGAAATGCATGTATTTCAGGTTTTATTCCATTATGGTACAATAACTGTAGGCAAAACAAGACTGTGCATGTCTCTAAATAAATATATAAACCACTGCCATTTTTGAAATTGTAAATAGCACTTTAAAGCAAAATCTCAATTAGCTACAGCTCAAAGCAACATGCAACTGGCATTTGGAAGAGAATATGAAGTAAAAATAGTGGAATTAAATGTTATCAAAATATTAGATTATGGAAAGGCATAGCAATGCCATTTCAATGCCAAAGTTTAGGACTGACTGGATGAAAATATGGATATAATACAGAACCACTTTGGTCCAAGTGATATGCACACAATAACCCTGAGAGCAAACTTGGAGTTGGAATAAATTCCGACCGTAACAACGCTGCATTATAAGTCAGGCTGTAAAATTGGGAGACAGTCTCCACATATTGTCAATGCAGCTAGATAACCAAGCTGTGTGCAGTCACCTAGGATGGAGAGGAATGTAATCTGTTGAATGAGACAAAGCTTTAAAATAAAACTCATTTCTGCCCCCATGGCATTGTGCTTTGTCTGCAAAAATGAGGATTTGCAGTGACTTCCCAGTCACTCAGGGCCGATGGTGAACGGAAAGAGTTATTATTCACATCACAGTAGTACACGTACACACACACACAAGCTCAGAGGTCCCTTTGCTGCACTCGCTCATCCATTGCTATTCAGTGTCTCTTTCCACTTGGTCCTTTATGACTCCCTGAGCAGCTCTTGGTCTGTGTGGTTACAAGAGGTACAAGTCTTCTTAACAGCCCCTGCAGATTCAGAAAAACCCATAATAAAGTAGGAGCCCGAGCAATCAGAAAGTGGGTGGGCAAATCTGACATCAACACCTCCACTCAACTCTGTGACTCCTGAGCTCAAGACAAGGTGAGAACTGGGAGAAATCGATACAAAAAGAAGATCCAGATCATAGGTCTTACAAATAAAAACCTGTGATTAAATGTTCACAGGCCAAATCAGTTTTTCACACTGTGAAAAACTGAGTCACAATATAAAAAGCAGTGTTTTTACATGTTTTGTCTACTACTTTTTGTCACTGTTCAATCAGCATTTTCCTTGTTTTATCTTCTATCCAGACAGCAATCTGGTTTCTATTCATTTAACTGTGGTGTCACAATGAACTACAGAGATATAATCCACTTAAACCGCCGTGTTGTCTTCATTTATTTTATCAAAAGCTATGTTATCATTGCACGACAATTCAGTTTACGGCACATAACATCCTGCTTTATCGTGGCTCATCAGTTGCTTGTGTTAAATTCCATAAAATTTGATTATGAGTGGGTCGACGCTTCTCTCCAAAATAATTACATTGCAGTAACTTTCATTACTTTTTATTACCTCATGCATACATTACTCAGTAATCAACGATTCAGTCAATCAATTTAGTCAATTTAACTGTAATATTACATTGTTTTATATATATATATATATATATATATATATATATATGCATACATGCATGCACCTTCTGCATTCTGTCTTGAAGACTTTTTTCTATAAAGGAAAAAGTTTGAATGCTTTATATATTAAAATTATTAAATAATGCCTTTTGCAGTACATCTTGAATACATATCCTGTCAGTGCATGTCCTATAGTTTGGCACAGCAACAAAGTAGGAAAAGGGCAAGCACACTGACAAAATTACTAATAACTTCCTGAGATAAAAAAAATAAAATTAAAAAATATAGGCTTAATCTGAGCAAAAGGGGAGTGTGTGTCCAGAGTGTGCGTGTTTGTTCAGTGAATAGATGAGAATAATAGAAGAAAATATGGACCTTGAAGGAAGAAAGCAGAAAAGAGGGAATTTTGATCACCAGCTGATATGATCTGGCTCATGCATTATGGATGATGCAGAGGAGAGTAACCAGCTCTAAACCCTCTGCAAAAACAGTAACAGTTAAGAAAAGTGAAGACGTGAAGAGCTGAATTTGCATATGAGTGTATGGATTAATTTATGGGGTAATCAGCAGTTACTTTCAGCAGAGGGTGGTTTAATTAATGTCAAGAGGTTTTCAGATGTGCAACAATAATTCACATAATGTTAGTTGGACTATTTAGACAGCAGTCCTCTGGGCTTTAGGGCTCCTTTTCTTACTAAAATCAACATTAGCTGCTATATGTCTGAGTAAGCACTGGCAAGAGCAGCATCACCACGGAAACCAACATCATCTGGGAGTGGGCAAGGATTATAACATGAGCAGAAAACTAAGTAATTATGCAGCAACAACAGTCAACTAAATAAACATGAAACTGTAGAAAGTCTAGCTTTGATCAGATCTGAGCTCTGGGTATTTTTGTTTTTGAGTATTTCAGTGATTGTAATGTGTTTTTCTTTCCTTTAACTTAAAACTATGCATGTGGCGGGGGTCACGGATAATCGCAACAAAGCAGAAAAAGCAACAAGAAACTGGAATGTATGTATGTATGAGTGTATAGGACGGTGGGTGTGAGATAAATGCAGAGCGTGCGGTTGAAAAATGTCCCACCGTGTTTGTTATAATGTGATGGACCTCATTGGAAACAGAATGTGACAGCCGTGTTTAATTTCCCTGCAATAACAGAAAATTGAATACGGTAGATAAACACAGACAAGGCTTTCCATCAATGGTAAGGGCTTATGATGAACCATCAGATGCAGCATGTACATTATCCTATACTGTATGCAGTGCAAGAAAATAAATAAATAAAAACTTGCTGCCACTATAGATACCCGCATTTATAGAATACATAATAATAGATGACACAAACAAAGCTACAAATAATTAATTCAGCTTTATCATTTCTATTTCCAATTTCATGTTTTATGATTATAAGTTATACCAAATTAAAACTGAATCAACATTTTAATTGGCTTATGTGTGCCTATGTACTTAAAAAAATCAACTGGACTTTGTCCCTCAGTCAGTCACTTACCATGTGCGAACCAAAATGTTGAAAAGCCACACTACTGCAGGGAGACTTTATAATTTTCCTCCACCATCACCATCCTCACCAAAACCTATTACATTAATTTGTCACCTCAAGGCAGCCAGGTCTTGATGATTAACCACCAGCAGAGTCACTGGCTGGAAAATAAACAACTAAAGGCAGGATGAAAAAATTAAAATAAAATCTAATGTAAATAAAAATAACTCATTCAACACTAAGTTCTAGTTAATTTAAATGCTTGTAATGTTATACAGGAAAGTCACACCTAAACAGATAAACTTCTCACCCATGTTGTATACCTCCCTGAGTTTCTGTCTATTAAAAGTGCCATGTCTGACGACTCTATAAATAATAATCACTTCAGAGTAGATCCTAACAAAGTTAATCCTTCTGCAAACACATTTATGCTGCTCGCGACCCAAGAGTGATCTTTTTTCTGAAACTGCAAATGTAGATAGATGAAAGTGTTTCAGCTGTTGATGCAGAACATTGAGAAAGATGAATATTTATATAGAGGCGCACATGGGACCACTTCACTATGCAACTGAAAGAAGAAAAACAAAGATCGCAATGAACTCATTCTCCTCCCTTCTTCTGTCAACCCAAACAGCCCCTCTATTAATTCTCAGCTAAAAACCCAAACATGTGCTTTTCTTACTCCTGCTGTGTGTACATCGAATGTCCTGCTCACGCACCAGAAGTAAGGAATCCACTCATATTCATTCTGCCTTGAAAGCATTCGTTTGAAGGAGCCAAAAAGCCCAAATCATCCATGAGGGTGTGCGAGTAACAGAGAGCACATGTGATCAGTGGAAATTCACAGCTTGTCGTTTATCCTCAGACAAAAGCCCGGGCAGAATGAATGAGAAATTGGAGTGCTTACTGAAGCTGCTGAGAGGGCCTCTAGCTGAGCCACAAATTGCTTCCCTCTCCTCCTCTTCACAGCCCTAACATGGCTGAAGCCATACATCAATTACCAGCCACCTCAGTGGAACATCTCTGCCACTGCAGTACCTTTTCTGGTTTACTGCCAAATGAGTGCTGCTCGTGGTTCACATCACTGAAGTCAAGCAGGCAACAGCAAGGAGGCAGGTGCATTGTAAATCTGCTGCCCATCCAAAAGGGACTAAGTGGTTGTTGACAGGTGCCAGTGGCATCTCAAGCAAAGAGGCAGAGAAAGCTGACAAAGGTCTGCGAACCAAAGCGTGGCACAGCTCAGTGATTTCACATTCTGCCTTCCAAAAGTAATGATTCGTTTTTTTGAGGCATTTCAGCACATAGCTTGCCAAGCAGTTTGTGTTTTATGATTGCTCTCTGTGTTCATTAGGAAAAAAAAAAACAACCCACCATCCCCCTTCCTTTGGACAAGAGTTGTGCTCTTACTCCAAACCCCCCATTCCCAGAAAACAACTTAGTTCTGGGCAGTCATCCATCAGCGTCCATCAGTATCCAAGCACAGAGACAGAGAGAGCAAGAGAGACAGACCAAGCATAAGTCCAACCATTTTGCCCATCCTGCTACATCCCAAGCCCTTATCTCTTCCTTGGTCATGTGCCAGACAAACAAACAATCCCAAGACACATGCTGGTCTGTCCCCTTCAACGACCATCACCACTGCAACCATTGATGGAGTCCAAGCTCAGCAAGAAAAAAAAAGTTGAAGCTATTAAAAATCTGTAACATTTGAGACAGTTGGAACTGAACTGTGCAGCGAGGTAAATGATTGATGGCTCACTGCTCATACATTTATGCTAAGTTGGTTTTAATGTTTTTTGAACAGAACAGTAATGGTTCTTTGGGCCTCTGGGCAACTACCCATCTTGTGCCTTTTTCTTTCAGTGTCATGTGTCCTTGCATACCAACACATGAGCATCATTATGAAATAGCAGCATGTCTGGGGGTCTGACGAGAGGTGGGAGAGCACAGTATATATACAAAGCACAGAGGCCAATTAGCTATTTCAGCCGACATGCTGCAGAGGTTTCTATTAATTTAAGAAGCAAACTTGCCAAGAGACGCCAGAAAGCTTGTAAATGATATCACAGCAACACAAAAAAGACACACAGAAAAAAACATTTTTTTCATTAAAGTAAGGGATAGATGTCTTTTTCTCAAAAGACACTTACACCTACTGTTATAGAAACATTACATGACTTAGGTTTCCATGTTGTGGTGTTTCATCTGAACTCCTCACTTGAGACTAATTGCTGGTAGCATGGATGAAACCACTTCGTCCTTGGGCAAATGAACAGGATCTGTGCCCTCAAAAGTCTGCAGATATGCACACAAGAAAATTCACACTACCATGCTCTCATCATGCTTTCCAACTCTCACTCAGCTTTCTGAATTGGTTGAAAGATAGTCAAGAGGACATGCAATCTTCACATTCCTGAAACAAATTGTGCTTAAACTAATTGTCTTTCATTCTCTCAGTACCACCGCTGCACTACAGTCCTCACTAGTCCCTGGCAGACATGATCGAGATATTATATGCGAGAGGAGAACGATGGCTACACTGGACATGATGTGAATAAGACATTTAGCCAACAGCAAAGATGTGGGCCACTTCATCTGCAGAATGAAGTCCAAGAGCAAGCTCAGATTAAGTGAAACAGGAGGCTGACAGCAGAGGTCTAAATTGTATTTACCACACTGTTGTGCTTGAAGGCACAGTGTTATGCTCTGGAACCTTGTGTCTCTTGGCACTAAAATAGGAAAATTCCCAAATGGGATTGTGCTAGTAAATGGAAAATGTATCTTCTTAGTGCTATTTCAAAGATAGTGATGTGAAGGATTTCATTAGGCGGTCACATTTCCCAAATACTCAGCACCGACTGAAACAGCTTCAAAATATCAAGAGCAGAAATGCTCTTAGCTGTTAAACTGTTAGACCTACTGCATTAAACCAGTTTTACCTGCAGTCCATCTGTTTACATTCACATATGATTAGTGCCTGTCTGTTTATTCAATTGTCTATATAGTTATCCCTTGCCTATTGAGGGGGTTAGGTTACAGAACCCCTCCCCCCCGTGAAAGGTGAAAATCTGCAAAGTAGTGACCATATATTTATTTTATGTTTTAAGCCTTTATAAACCCTCCCCACACTCTTAAAACCTTCCAAATGCTTGATATTTATTTTCCAGGCTAGAAATTGCTTATTTTACTGCAAAATTATTAAAATCTAAATAAATAAAAAAACACCCGTAGGACGCAGAATCCCGCGATATAATGAAGACTCCCGTGATATAAATTTACATATACTGGCCACAAAAAACACTATGTATCGAAGCTGTGAGAGATGAAGCATGATATGGCAAGGGACCACTGTATATAAATACATAAAGACTATTTGCTGAGTTATCTGACTTCTTCTCATATGAAGAGACTGAGTGTAGCTCTGTTGAGGGTGAATCTGCTCCAGGGTTGACATTTAATCCATGCCAATTTATCACTACTGCAGTCCACCCCAGGGGATACTACTAGGTGGCATATTGCCTCAGAGTGGACCTCTGGCATAGACATAGAGCAAACGACAGGCGTTTTTCCTTTTTTTCTGTCCTTTTGTGTGCGTGTGTGTGTGTGTATGTGCATGGAAAGTTGAATGTGATGCACAGGGATGTGAGAGGACCTTATTCATATCTGAATAAAAAAATAGAGGATAGTAATAAAGGAAACTATTGCTTGCACCTTTAATGGTTGCATGGCAGTTGGCCAAGTTTGCTGTTGTGCAGTGATATAGTAATGAATCTCCTCAATAGCCTGGGGAGCAAAAGAGCGTTACAAAGTTTCTTGAGAGATTCATTACCATATTTGCTGCATTGAGAGAATAGTTGACGATCACTTTTGCTTTAAGCACATAAGACTGGTGTAGAAGTATTCATCACTTCTTTATGAAAGGAGTCCACATCAAGAAGCCAAAATGCCAAATATGAGCTGTCAGTGTTCACAAGGCTAAACCTGTCAGACGTGATATTTTCTCCAAATCATTGCCAAGCCTCAGGAGCATCTGCTGCATCTCCAGTGATAACAAAAACACAGATTATATTATATTCTGTCAGTTTCTCCACAGTCTCTGTGCATCATCTTGATTGATTTTTCAGTTAATTCACTGCAGGAGGATGATCAAATATGTGTCCCAGAAAGGTGGTACACCAACAAATTACAAGAGCAGCAGTCTGTCTCATACGAAACCTTGTTTAGGATGATGCTGACATTCAAGCTGTCACGCACTGGAAAAAAAAAACACATTGACTTTATTTCCAGTGATGTGAGGGCACCTGGAGAGAATGCAAAAACAATGAGAGGGAACAAAAAGCAGAAGCTGAACTATCTGCCAGCATTTAGTGGAACTCATTTCCAGTTTGCCACAATCACATGGTGATATGCAACTTGATTCTCTTCCACACAGAAGGGAACATCATTCAAGTCTCACTGTAATATTTTTATGTTAGAAATTTGAAGTAATATTTGTGCCCTAAGCCGAACCTCCCAGGAATCCCTCCTTCTCAGACTGTATTGCAGCTACTGATTTCCACCTGTAAAGCTTATGAATGACTTGAATTTGGTTAGGGGCTAAGTTCAGCTAACTCCTGTAGAGGTGGAATATTTGAATAAAGCTTGAGAGAAAGTTTTGCCTGGAAGACTCAACTATGAGAAATTAAATTACTTGGCATAAAAACAGCTATTTTTGGGCATGTTTTACCACTGTACGCCAAGCAAGATATAAACCTGATGCGATCACAGCGATCCTCATACAACTCATCTTAAGGAGAATGGGGGAAAATAGAGGGTTTTTTTCCACACAGTATTCGCAGACAAAAATACACAGGTTGTGTCATACATTTTGCTTTTTTCACACCCTCACACTTCCACCTCTGCCTCCTCCTTTTCTCCCATGATCTGTCTTCTTACTCCCAGCTCTGGGTTCTCCGAGGCCCATGACCCATCAGCTCTGCTAAGACCTCTGAGGGGCCATCCATCACCGTGGCCACACAGTAACCTGGGGATAGATTTCCTCTCCCCGTGCCCGCTCATCAATCACCAGGGGCGACTGTGCATACCTAAATAGGCTACAGAAGGTGGGAAAGGCCAGGCAATGTCACTCACTAAGCAAAGTATATAGTATCAGGATGACAAAAAAACATCTTATTTAAACCTCTAGATGAAATGACAATAAAACATTTTGAGCAGTTATATAGAATCTTGTGTCAAAAACCCTTTCAACATCTTACTTGAAGATTTTCTTTGAGGGAGAACAGTATTCAGCATTTCTACGCTCACAACAGGTGCTCAGCCAAAGAATTCATAGAAAAATCATTGAGATTTTTGTGCATTGTGTTTTCAAGTGGGTATATATATATATATATATATATATATATATATATATATATATATATATATATATGAGTGTAATTGTGTCATGTTTTTATTAATCTTTTTTATTTGTATCAATAATGAGCAGAAACAGCAAGACAGCTATGATAACTAACAGACAAATGGGGTTGTGATAGAGTGTGCACACTGGCTTAGGTACGGTGCACAGCTGCATGTTTGCCCGAGAGCTTTGGCTGAAATGAGACCACCCGCTCTCACCGAAGAACACTGCCATTTCTTATGGTTCACCAGAGAGTAATTCAAATATACATGTGGTTTGTGAATCACCACATCAACCCCCTGACAATATTATTAATAGGGAAACAGCAAATCTGTGGTAAACGGTGTGAATGGAGGGTTGGGTATTAAAGGGCCCAAAGTGACGCAAATCAATGCAAGACAGACCAAGAGAGTATAGGTGAGTATATAATAGGAAGGGGTAATGATGTAACAGAGAAGAAAGAGCAAAAAACGGGGGATGAAAGAGAAGAAAAGTAATGCTAATGGTTAAAAGGTGGCATGCAAGCACCTTTTCAACAAACAGTGCTGCATGTCACTGACACCTACACAAAGACTATGCAGTGGTGGTTAAGGCTTTTGTCACGTTGATGTAGCAGAGGCTGAGCCCAGCGGCTGATGCATTGAGTCAGCCTGTGCCAGGTGTCCTTTTGACACGGGCACCACGCCTCTAAATGAGTGGTTGAGAGGAGAGACAGCGGCAGCCACCAAAACCCTCCCAATTAAAACCGCTAATTAATCAGAGCTATTTAAAGAATCCCATTCATCCCTGATGGCGGGAAGCACACGGATGAGAGAAAAGATAAACCGCTCATCTTTGCTCTGATTTACCTTCTTCTCCTAAGCTGCCCTTTGGCATCGCCGTTCTCTTTTCCACAGCTACAGTAAACAGCTGTCTTAATTAGAACACAAGGAATAACTGTATCTGACTGGTGAGGAATATACATTTTCTTCATCTTATGTTTTTTTTTTTTTTTTTTTTTGTCATTCATTCATTTTAATGGGACCATAATGGACTTTATGACACACACAAATGTGAAATAAAAATAATTGTATGCTTGTATACAGCCAACATATTCTTTAGATAAACAACAACAATAAAGTAAAGTAAATTATTAACATTGATTCTCTGAGGTGACATCCAATTCACTAATTGCAAATTAGAAACCTAATAATACAGTGTCTTTTTATTATAGAACTCTGCAGAAACATGTGATAGACTTTACATAGGCTACTAACAATGGGATATATTAGTTTTAAATACCAATCTTGTACTTGCAATAATATAATTTCCACAGAAAATATAAATTCATGCACCACTATTATTACCAGCTGCACACAAAAAAATAAATCACTCTTGTTGGGTGATTTATGGCACATCTTAACATCTGACAGGTAACAGAAGACGTTCATTTTAACATTTATCCACTTGCTTGTTATTATTGTGTTCTCAACTAAAATTTCTGTCCTATTCACTTGTTAGGTTGACTCGCATGACTTTTCAGCTCACGGCGTGAAATAAAGAAAAGGTCAAATAACAAGTAGGAAAGTAAAGCAAGAAGCCAAAAGAGATGAGATCATGAGATGTTATAAATGCATGTATGACCACAGCATGAGCAGACCTGACAGGCCTCATGCAAAAATATTGTATCTTCCTCAGAATACGTTTCCATGAGCATGCAAGAACATTTCATCATAGTCCAGATTTTTTTGGAAATATAGAAGGACGGTGCACATTTTGGCAGCCTGGATTTTTTTTTTCCCTGTGAAAAGAGCTCATTAGCCTCTCTTGCTCTCAACTGAGTCTCCCAGGCTGAACGTCTTCTCATGCTGAATACAAATTCTACCAACCTCACCAATTTTGGGACACCCAAACCCTAACCACAGCCATAACCCTGCTCATGTCTCACCCAAATCAAATAAAACCAGTTAATTAGTTGAACTTTTCAGCATAACCTGGGGACTTTCTATTTCAGGAGATCAATACAGCAAAAGGACTTCAACTATAGAGGAATATTTTCCTTTTTCTAAGACTTACATCTTTTCAAGCATGTTCTATTGCACTGAGGTCATTGGTGATTTTATTAGTTTTTATTGTATAATAATAAGAAGAATAATCTGTGTTTTGCATAAGCTACTGGATGCCTTAATTTCCCTTTGGGATCAATAAAGTATCTATCTATCTATCTATCTATCTATCTATCTATATCACACAAGAGCCTGCATGGTCGGGCGGCATGACACCCACACCAGTGTATGTGTTTAGAATCACTATACAAATCTGAGCATGGTGAAACATACTAATATGTGTCAGCCATATTTTAGCCATGCTGACAGCATTCACTAACACTGCTACCAGGATAAACACAAGCAGAAACTGACCAGAAAAAGAACACTGAACGGAAATTTAAAGTTTAAAACTAGCAAAATGCAACAATTGAGACAATGTAATGTTGTTGTACATCTAAGTGACAAGGCTCAGCAACTAAACCAAATGAAAATAAATGTCATGATGTCATATCACCATGTGGTATATGACCATATACTATCTGGCAACAGGTGTTGTATAAATCTTTGTTGGATCCAGGACTTGTTCCAGCAGAACGGAACCATGAATAAATGTTAATAAAAAGTTGTGGAGGTCTGTTTCCTCAAATCTTTCATAAACAAGAGATTTTAATGCCAATAAAACAAGACAAGTGTATTTAGTCCAAAGAATATTTGATACAATAACAACATTTGAAAAAGTATTGGTGGTAAAATTGATAGAAGCCATAGTCAAGAAAACATAAACAGACTTAATAATCTGGGGAAAGAAGCTCATATGAGACAAACAGTACAACACAAGGAAACATAATAGTGTCATAATTGTGTTTCCATGGCTTGAAACCACATTAAGAGACTGAAATCAAAAGCAACTAATGTTGTTTTCTTACCCTTTCAGATAATGTTGAACTTTGAAGGTCTTTGTTTATAATCCAACTCCAAATCCAGAATGTAAATCCAAAATGGCTTCTGTCACATTGGCAGCCATATTTGTAATTTTGAATCTTCTTCTCTGTCTTCTACTTCTTCTTTTTTTTCCTGTTTTACGGTTCTTGGTTTCCAGTGTATTGTTGCATTACTGCCACCTTCTGCCCTGGGGTGTGATCTATACTCTGACTCTGCTCAAGAAGAAGATATTAAGTTAGTGATAATGCCTGTTTCGAATTATGAGTTTTGCATCTAGTAAATCATTTAGAAAGAAATGTTTATATGTAGCAACTGTCGTCAGCTGCAAATTTAGCATTTTTTCAAAGCTGTGAAAAGTACAACAAAATAGCAGTTAAAGACAATATGATACAATATGAAGAATTCCTTATATCTATATAAGCTGTTATAAACTTTTATTGTAATCTCAAACAACAATCTTAATTGTAATCTGGTGATGGCATCATGGATAAGAGCCTTTGCCTTAGTTATGGACCACTGGTTTCTGGTTTTGAAGGATAATTGGTGCCCCTGAAGAATATTGATAAAGCTGTGTGGGTTCACAGTGAGAATGAAATACATGTGTTACTTATACAATGAATTTAAATGTCTTCACCACCAAAAAAGGATAGGTTTTGAATTATATTATCTTACAATTTAGTAATATTTATAATTTAGAGCTGCCATTCAAATATATTTTGCTGACTGTTTTGCTGAAATGCAGCTGTTTCACCCCTCCATAGAGAGAAAGATAATCCATCACCATAAGAAGAACAAGAAAACGCACGACAGTGTTGAAAAATTGATGGTCACAGGAGTGAACAGCAAGAAACCCAGTATTTTTCCTTGTGGTGCGCCTCTATCAGCTGTTTGTGCCATTTATTTAAAATTATTATACACACATTGCAGTTAAACAACAGTGTTTAAAGTGGTGCAATGGTTAGCACTGTTGCCTCGCAGCAAGAGGGTCCTGGGTTTTAATCTTTCTGTGTGAGAGTTGTACATCGTTTATAGTGTAAATAACAACAAATCGTCTTCTGCAGCTTTCTATAAATATATATTTGTTTGTTTGTTTGTTTGTTTGTTTGTTTGTTTGACAATATATATTTCATGCCTTTGTTGTCACAGGAAGATGAGGAAAACAAAAATAACCCGTTACATGTTCTGCCTATAACCAGTGCCTCTGTTTATGTCTCCTTTTATGGAATTCTTGCCTAATCCTAAACAGACTTTTGGGACATTTGACAACATTGAATTTCCGGGAGACTATTTGAAAACTCTAATTAAAAAAAAAAATCTTGCAATTTTTAAATTTTGCATCTTGCCTGCGAAGCCAAATATCATCCAAGAAGAGGATTGTAGCTGTCAAAGCTCGCAGCACAATAAAGTAATTTCAGTGCTTAAAAAGCAAATTCTAAACGCCTATTTTTGGCTTTAAAAAAATTATACAATAATGCAGATATTTGATTCAATTTGTGGTTTTATGTAGTCAAGAATTAGATGACTTAATATTACACTGCTCATTATTAAGCGGTTATATAGGATTTACCCTCATGTTATGTTAGAGTGAAGATCACTTACTCCAGTTTCCACTGGGGGTGAATACCTCATTCTAAGTATTAAAATATGTTTGATTGGTGCCGCTTATTACAGGCTCTTTGATTCACACACAGAAAGTCACTGATGTGGAGGGAACAAGCTTTAGCAGAACGGCTGTGAGAAGATATAAGTGGTAAACAGAGAGGAAATTGGCCTTAAGCTATTTTGCGGGAATGAACATGAGGCAGTGATTAATCTCAGGGAGTTATATTTATAAATCAAAAGTTAAAACAAAAGCCTTTACAAAGAAGTTGCAGAAGTTAGTTGTTTTATTCATGAATGTCATTATCCATATCATAGATAAAATGAGTATGCACAACAAAAAAACTCTGAACCTGAAATGTTAATTATTCAGTAATTGTCCTACTAATCTTTTTTTTTTTTTTTGCACAGATTAATAGTATAGTGAGATCATACTCTATAAGACCACACAGGGCTGCTGAGAAGCTCAAAGGTTTCCTTCCATCTCAGTCTGTTTTCCTGCAGCAACTGCTGGAAGATCGAGTTCTTAAATCTTTAATCACCTGTGGTGCAGTAGGCACAGAAATAATTGCTTATTTTGTAACAGCAGCTGCTATAATAAAAGGAATATGATACATCACTTACACTCTTATGGGGACTGACAAATAATATAGATTCACAATAAAAATGTTATTGTGATATTTATCATGATTAAAGTCAACTGACAAGGTCAGCTGCTTAACTATGTTGTAATATGTGATGTAACCTTTTGATTAAGTGCCACAGAAAGTGTTTTAATTTAGATAGACAGAAAAAAAAACATCCATTACTGTTTTCTATGTATAAACATTTTCATTTCTCATAGTATACTCTTTATCCATAGTATACTCTATATACTCTTTATCCTTTTGTCACAGGATAAAGAGACTTTAATTCAATTGTTTTATTGTGTTGTTTAAATGGGTTGGTGAAATCGATTACTGGAACACAGATTACTAACATCCAGAGGAGGTGGAGAAATTATTTGAGATCCAGTAAGAGAGATGTAATCTTGTAAGTGCCGTCATGCTTTCTAAACCTTACTCCTAACTCGTCAAAGCATCTTCACAGATCTTTCTACAGGATGTATGTTCCAAACCACTGAAGCAGTTCCAGTTTAATCCCTGCCACTGGGTGGGAGATAGTAGAGTGCTGGTAAGAGTTATAGTAAACTGTAACTGCTGAGATGAAATGACTCCATCTCTCTGATTCACAAAGGGTGAAAAACTTCTGTGTGGCATTTGTGTCTACATCAAAAAATGTTACAGCACGTGAAGTCACAGCTGACTGAGGAGTGGCTCAGAGCAACATGTTTAATGCATGAACGTAGCAGGTGTTTTATTCTCTACTATATGCTCTTCAGTGTGGATTTTTCCCTTTAATGTCTCTACAGGCGGGACTGAGGTGCCAGGATGTGGTGCTGTGCCCCAGCTGTAGGTAGGCGCAGGATGTTGGCTGGATCCAGTAACCTTATTGAAAAACTGACCTTTAACGCATCTTGAGACTAAAGGCTTTGCATACAAATGATGATCCGACTGCTCAGTCATCTGACAGTCAGTCAATGCCACAGCGTGCCCCTGCTGGATGCTCATTAGATGAACAGAGCTCAATCATTTCTCCACAGTAATTTTTTGATTTCCACAAATACGCCACAGTAATCTTTAAACATTGTCTTTGACAAAGTTCTCATTTACTGCTTTTGTCTTCATTTCCACTGTTGGGCCCCGCTGTTGGGAATAAGGTGAATATGAAAGTAGGAAGCATGCCAATTTGGGTTTATTTAATTAATCATTGTAAACAGTATGGGTTTGAAGCCAGTACAATTTAATCAGGTATGCAAATGCATGGCCTATATTGAAAACATAATTATGCAGAGGGAGAGTAGATGGCAGTTCTATGTTATTTCCCTGAGAAATGACACAACAGTGCCACCTACTGAGCATTTGCTGCAGGTACGCCGATCAGTTGAAGGAAGCGAAGAATTCTGGATCCCCTGAAGAAATGGTATGTTGTTTCTCCTTTTACTGAACAAAATAAATTGGAGCACTTGGTGAACTTAGTCTCATGATTTAAAAACATTTAAAACTTGCTGGTTTTAAATGTAATACTATAAAAGAGAAACCCATGAAATATTTGAGGTCACAGAGACATGATCAGAAAAATACAAATTCTGAAATAAAAAGAAAGAAATTCATTCACTTCACTGGCTAGTATGAATTGAATGTGCAGAATTTATGAAAGCAGACATTTATTTGTTTGACTGAAAAACCTCAAATCTCACATCCATCCACTGCCTCATTGATTTTATAGGACACGGGTCCACATTTATCATCTCAGTGAAACCACAAATTCCAAGTTCCCTGGTGTCCAGCTTCAGTTAAAATGATGCATGTTCACAAGTACTGACTAAACTGTCTCGGGGGCCAGAAAAAGTATTTACTGAGCTCCTCAATGGGACAGAAATTCTTGAAATGGTGTCAGTCATCATTTAAGGCCTAACTGGTTTGACTGTGACTGTACAGACCTCAAAAAGTAACTGTTCACAATTCACAGCAGCAGCTGTCACGATGTTTGCCTCAGATATTTATTTTCAATATCCACAAACGACATAACCACTTCTGATTTTGAAATGTGCTTTGCATTTATTAAGTCTTGAAAAAAAGGAAATATCTTATATGCAAAAATGGTGTATATATACACAATGTTTTTTTTGTTTTTTTTTTGTTGTTTGTTTGTTTTTTACCAGAAAGGCACCAAAGACACATGAGCAGTTACTGCTTCTTGCTGGCTCAATAACAACATAAAAACAGGGTGTTGATCAATTTGAAAAAAGGTGTGAACTAAATCCAAACAAAATGTTTCTAAACGACATTATAAGAGACTTTTAGTTTTCTCTGAAAATGTAACTATCTTTATTTGAATGGTTAAAAAGCTAATAAGACAATAGTGGTGATGTGATAGCTAAAATATATATTATTTATTACTTAAATACAATAGTCTTAATGTAGCACATTTTAAGTGTGCATCATTTACTCCCTTTTGTGGCTACAAGCTGTCCACCATCTGTGCAAGGGGGGAAACAATGTGAGAACATCCTTAACACAAAGTACAACTTCTGTCACACTTGAAAATATTATTTATAGAACATATACATTTGTAATAAATTATTTTAGTACAATTTTGAGGTTGTAACAATTTGAAAAAAACAACAACTAATGTTTATCCTTGTTATTGCTATAGACTGAACTAAAATGATGATATGGCTGTGATTGTCTGAAGGTTCAAAGTGTTTGTACTGTTGCTTGTGTGCATGTGATTTACCACGACAGGAGAGTAGTCCACACCTTCAGTCTCACAAACCAAAAGTGAAGCGTTCTCTCCAAAACCTCACTCGGCCCCTACGTGACACTCAACGGTCTCACGTCCAACTGTGATCAAAGTGACAGTGCCATACATCTTCACAAGTGCTATTAAAGCTAGAAAGTGGCACGCTCGAGACAAATAAAAGCTGCGACAGATTATTTTCTCATCAGCAGTGGAGGGGACTGTCATGGGTCAGAGCAGGTCAGTTTTTATCTCAAAAAAGGTAAACAGGTGAGGTAACTCTCTCCTAGGTATTACTGGAATATACACTCAGTGTAATATGGCAGCAGCACTCATCCTCCTCCTCCTCTTCTACTTGTTCCTCTCGTATTCGAAGCTAAGGCCTTGACAGGCTGTGGAACGAGGCAAGCACTTGTACTTTGATGGTGCCTAAGATCCATGCAACATTTATTAACCAAACTCGTAACATGCAATCAAAATTAAAATAATCTTGTGGTTTTAGGTGACTTGTGTAATTGGGATTACAATAATTTAATGTAAACCATGAGGAACACACAGTTAGCACCATTCCTCTACTCAAACAGGGCACCTCACTCAAGAATTCAAAGCACCTCATATGGATACCTTTCTAGATAGAGCAGTCGTCTTGCCCAGAGTGCTGTGGCATCTTTAGAATTGGTCCCACTGGGAGAACTGCATTCAGTTTAGTGAAGTGTTAATCTTCTGCTCTGTTGTTCTTCATGAGTGTGTTTGTCATTTGTTTAAGGAAATAGTGACATATGATGTAGGGATGTAGCCTTCATCGCCATTGTTCCTACGGACACGGGTCCAGCCGTCCCCTTTGTCCTCCTCGACCACAGCCAGCACCTCGCCCTCTTGCATAGAGATGGTCCCTTCACTGGCCCCTGGAAGGAAAAGCACACAATGGTAGAAAGTGTCCCTGTGCTGCTTTATGGATACAAAGCCTTTGATTCATGCTTTTTGTCCATAAATTATTAAGCCCCTCTTCTTCTCAGGTTACATACCAGGGAAGTTGTACATGGCTGTACATTTCCCAATAGGAGCAGTAAGTTCATCATCTTCAAAGTCGTCATCAAACTCTGCATAGATGGCCTGAGATGGATCAGGTGTGCTTTCATCTGAATGAGCTCCATCAGGACTGGAAATACAAAAAAAACACAATGGTTTCCTATAGATCACAGGCGCCTCATCATGTCAAGCGTAATGTCTGCTCGTAGAATTTAGGGTTACCTTTGGATATCATGAGCTCCATTATTGTTGAATGTCTGAGGTTTATAGCGCAATGTGTCCCCTCTTCCTCCTGCTTCGGCCAGCCAAGTCTGTGTGAGAGAGGAGAACCACAGTGACGAGGAGGCCAGAAAATATCACTGATACGGTTTAGTGAGATTTATGTATTTACACTTTAGTTTCACACTATGACACAGAGGTAGAATTGGACACTAAGGATTTAATTCCATTAATTGTTTTAATAAAAACAGTATTCACTTGTTCATTTAATGTCAGGATCTCTGCCTAACCTCTGCCTAACCCTTCCTTGAATGGCTCTAAGGGGTTTGATTACCTCATAATGTTGAGTAACTGGGGCCCTTATGACATCATAGTTTAATATTCTCGAAAGCAAGGACTCTGATATGTCCTAATATATTACAGAAACAACTGGCATCTAATTACTTATAATAGGTTAGAATAAACTGCCGACATCCTTATGATGTTGTATTATATTAGAAGTAACAATTGAGGGACTCATAATTCTAAATAATGACCTCATAATACCAGTAAAACAGCAGAGGTTGTGATTACCTCATACTTGTTGAGTTCTCCTCGGAGCCGCTCGATGTTCTGGGATGTCTGGCTGATTTGGGATGCCAGACTAGCAGGGTCTCCCATTTGAGGATTTTTCTCATAAACATCTTTCATTTTCCCCAGGGCCTCACTGAGGAGAGAGAGTGAGACGGGAACAAGGGAGGAAGGGGAAAAAGTCACTTTCAGTAGAAATCGCTTTCCTGCAGAGCTCAAGGCTGAGTAAACAATTCAAACAGTCGCACAGGCACAGGAGTTATACACACTGATATGCACTGCATGAATATTACATTCACAACGCCCGCTAGAGATCTTCTAACAGAGATGTTTTTTAATACGTGTAAGGATATCCAAATATATACACAAACACCATATATACAGAACACACACACACACCTCTGATCTACTTCCTTTTGCAATTCCTTGCAAATTTCTTCTATTTTTTGTTGCAACCTCTTCCTGCGCTGCTCTGGAGGAAGATGTGTAAAGTCCTCTGTCGCAGTGGGCTGCAAAAGGTCACAGGAAGGGTGGATTAACATCAAAACCTCATTCTGATGAAGCGGTTTCATAATGACAGTGAGAAAAAGGCCTAAGCTCTAAGAAAGCTCTAAGAATGAACATTGAGCCTGCACTTTGAATTCAGCTCAAGAGACAGTTTTTACCTGATAGAACATTGGTTTTAAATCTCTTAAAACAAATAAAGGTATGTGTTAATAATTAATGTGTTAGGTTTCAAATGAATGACCAACAACAATGAGCTGAACCCAAATCTACCACCCATGAACCAACAAAAACAATGTAGCACACTCTAATAATTTTGTATTGTCCAAGTTTAAGAAGTAAAGTCTTGGGTGGAAAAGATGACACAAGAGAGTGCAGAAATTAAGTCTGCTGTAAAACTAGGCTACTAATTGCTTAGTTCCCGTTCGTGCTACAAAGTGCCCCTTCCTTGCTCCACCACCAGGTGGCCACCTCTGCAATACAAACAAGCCTTTTTTGACAAATGACACTGGATGCCAGTGTCCAGTTGAGTTTCATGATGAGAAAATTGTCATAATGAGAAGAGTTGTTATAATGGAGAGGTGGCTATTTTTGTGTGTCACACAGCTGAGACCCCTACACCAACTTATTTGTCCATATTACCATGATCCTTTCTGGAGTAAACTTCTGAGAAAAAAAAGAAAGACACAGAATGTGTGTAGGAAAATCTCACAATATCTTTTTAAGTGGTTCTTTTTCCCCAAAATCACATGCAAATACTAAAAGTAGTGCTAGAGCCACAAGTGAGCAGTAAGAGCTATGCCGTATGTGTAAGTCTTGAATATAGTCTTATTCATCTGAGGAGTTCAGCCACTGAGGAGTCGCAGAGGCAGGAACACAGGATGATGTGTGAGCCCTGGTGGGTGGAGGTCTCCCGGTACCTGCAACTTCTCCTCCTTTGACTCACCGCTCTCCTGAGTGTCCGGAAGGAAGAGATTCTTGGTTTGACTGTCTTATTGATCTCCTTCAAACAGTACGACAGGGGGTCCCGGCCAAACTTGGGGGAATTGGGTCCGTTAGCGGGCGAGGGGGCGGGGGGAGTGGAAAAAGGAGGGAGTGTGGAGGGAGAGAGCTGGGGGGGGGTGAGACCAAAGTACCAGCACCCAGGCATGAGATAGGCAGCCATAGGGTGATTATACAGGATGGGGGAGAAGGGGATGGAAGGAGAGAAACAAAAGAGGGAAGGCAGGGAGGACAAAAACAAACAAAGTGACAAGGGAAAGAAAAAGACACCGTCAACACCTTAAAGCACACCACAAAGCCAGGAAGACAAAACTGGAGCGAACCCAGCACATGAGCCCAGAGAGCAAGAAAGCACAAACACACATCTGTCTCTTTGGCTCTCATTGACACACACGTAAAAAAAAAAAACACACAAACCACAAAATAAACCACACTGCAAGAAACCAAGCACAGCCACGTCAGTCCAACACCTGCAGTCAAACTCACTCCAGGTTGTAGGGCAGAGAAAGCCACACACTGGGGCCAACTAGACTAAACCAAACCAATTTTTTTTTTTCCAACATTTACTCGTTGCAAGTTAAAACACTTTTACTCCCAAGCCTCAGTGCAGAGGTGCAGACACTGCAAAAACACAAATTCACAACTAATTCAAAAGGATACCACAACTTACTTGGAAGTTAAGAGTTACCCAAACTGTATGATATAAACAGAAACTATCTGTGAGCAACATTTTGGTTCAGTTTTCACACACGCACACACACACACGCACACACACACACACACACATACAGTTGGGAAACACTCATTGCAGATATGGGCTTGTTAAACTCTAAAATTAAAATTTTGATAAAAATATAACATCAAATTCCATTGCAGTAAGAAAGCCTAACAGGGTTGCACTATTCTATTTTAACATACGTCAAGTATAAACGTTAAACTATAAAAAATAAGACTCAATCATCATGATCAAGAACTTTATAGAATAAATATTTATTATATACCAGTGCAGTAGATATAAATAGCCAGCAACATATAGATTTATTTGGGGCTCTGAATGTACTGAATGACCTTTTGGAACGAGGTTAACTTGAAACATGCCTAGACTGAACTACAATATAATCTCAGAATGTTTATGTGAAAAGGTGGGTTTGGGTTCTATTAGTTAAATTACATAGGAGGCTGTTACCCTATAGCCTTTCAACAAGGCCTCTTGTGTAAAATACAGCACTATTATTATGTGAACTTCTACTGGCTAGGTGCTAGTTTTCTGTAGAGTTATGGGGATCTAAATACATGAGTTAAGAATGGAAATGTTTAGGGACCAGGCATAAACCAAAAGCTCACTCAAGCCAGTGTAGTGAGACTCCTATTCATACTTCTACAGGCCTAATTGGGAGAGCATGACTGATGACACAGAGCAGTGAGCCACACACATACACGGAACAGGAAGAGTGCAAAGTGGAGCACAGCCAGTAAGACATGCAGAGAGAACAAGAGGAGCTGAACAAGCAAACACTGCAGGAAAGAAAGAAAGGATCATTTAGCGCTGGGGCTGGAGGAGGGGACCATTAGCTGGTTAGTGGTCAGTTTGTCACATTGCCACTTTAATTTTGAGCCTCAGCAAAAACGCTCCATGATTTACACTGAAGTGTCCCAAAGTAGATACTCGAGAGCAAATACAGAAATGTCCATGTTAACATTTTTAGCATGACTGTCAGTCGGCCCTGACCCAATTGTTGTGACCTGGTAAACCTGGTGTCATCCCAACGATGGTACAAAGATTTTATTGTGACAAGAGACATAATGCCAGGTTCTGGGTTGTATAATGGAAGCAGTGTTGTTCGTGGATCCCTGTAGAGGAAAATTCAATGTTGTTTGGACCCTGTGCTGATGAAAGCACAAGCACAGCAGAATGCTGACTGCCAGTTGACCTATTGGAAACCACGCTGCAGAGAGAGGGGAGGGTGCGGGTGGCAAGGTTTATTCACTCACAGCCAGGGAATCATGCAAAGGACCTTTTCTAGAAATGTTGGGGCATGTGTGAGTTCATGTATAACTTGAGAAAGAAGTTCATGCATTATTATCACGGAACTCAAGAGATGACAGGGTTGTGTACGTGTGTTTGTGCTTTGCATGTGTGCGTAGCCACAACCACAGGTCCATCATGAGTGCTCTCTGTACAGGGGATTTCCTGACTCTGCCTGCTGGTTCTGTGGTTTAACAACAGTAACACTGCTGTGCAAGGAGTCGCCCATTAATGTAACTGTCTGCTGATGTGCAGCTTTTCAGATCTGCTATTGCTGATCATTAATGCCACTTTATTTAATGCACATTTTCCACAAATTATAATGTAAAGCCATGTAAATAAGGTCAAATTGGTTTTCTCTGTTAATAGGAAATGTCCTACCTTACTCCTTTTGCTGAAAAGCCAAAAGTTTTTGCTCTTGTTCTTTCCCAGAAGGTCCATGGGGCCTTTAGGTGTACCCAGGCTACTGTCAGACGAGGCTCGGTTGATGCCTTGACTGTAGTCCTCAAACTCCACATCTCCAGGACGTTCGAAGCCTGACTTGTTCTGCTCTATAACTACCATGGAGTCCTGCATTTGATGCAATTACAGATAAGAGCAATCAAGAGTTATTTTCAAACAGATGAACAGATAAAACAAATAGGTTGCACAAAGCCACCCTGCACGTTCAAATTTAGCATTTTCCGAAACCAACTCACATTCCTCTCATTAACATTAGTGCCAGCTTTGGTAATGCCTTCCAGGCACTTGCCAATGATTGGCATCACATGCTTCTCTGTGTCTGAGAACAAGATGTAGCCTTGCGCCAACTTCTGTATTCGCCTCTCATCCAGATCCTGCAATTTCTAGTGAACACACAACAACAGTTGCTCAGACACAGTCATTATTAGGTTTGAGACAATACACAACACACACAGCCCATAACACAATGTGTATCTCATTATCAGATTCACACTGTGATATTTGGAAGAACTTCTGTTGGGACAAAACACAATATCCAATAATTATTACAAAGTAGAATTATTTTAAAAAAACTGATGACTGATGAAATCAGTCAAGTCAAAACTGAAGCATACAAATAGTCTGCACAAATTGGCAACTTGCTAATTTGACAATGTGCATGAAAACACAAACACAAATATAACACTAAATATAACCCTACAAATCACAAAGGACATGAATATTGTCATGATACAATATGCAGTTCACTTACATTGAAGATCAGTGGCATTTCATTAAAATAGAACTGGTTCTGCTCCTTGTTGTATTTCTGAAGCTGAGCAGCGTAGTCGTTCTTACACTCCTCCGCTACATGTGCTCTCATATGAGCCTGCTGTTTAGCCTGCATTTGCAAACAGAGCAGTCAGGTTAACCAGTTGTATGTGATTCTTTGAGTGTATGAAATGAAAGTCCTTAGATTGTAGATTTATTCCGCCCACTCCTCATTACTTTTTCAACGTCAGCTTTTGTGGCATTGATGTCTTGATCAGTCTTCTCAGCGTACTGTGCTGCACGCTCTGCTTCTCTCCACTCTCTCTCAAAGCGCTTTTTACTCTGGTGTGCAGAAAGAAATGAAAGAGAAGAGGAAGAGAAACAGACCATGTTCATTTCATACAGCTCAGTGATTCAGCCATTGCCTGAATGAAATATGAAGAGGCTTTACTATTTTAAGCAAGGAATTTTTTACTGCCTTCCTAAAAAGATGGATGAGAGAGGAGGGGCTTTCGACTTTGTACTGTAAGATTTCTAATAATCACTTAAGAGGTCTTGGATTGATGGTACAAGTCTTAAGTTGGGAGTAACTTTCCAATCTATTCAACTGTTTTTAATATAGACATATACAAAGTGTCAACAGAGTCTGCAGCCACTACAAATAATATTTACAGTGTTTTCTGAAGAAGGAAAAAAATTATTTCACAAAATCCTTCACTGAGTTTTTTTAAGGCTACACTTACACTATCAAGCTGTTTGTAGGTGCTCTCCAAACTCTGCTGGGCCTTCTTGGCATCCATCAGATACTGCAAACATTCGTAAAAATAGACAGAGTGAGAGGAGGATCAGATGACATGAGAGGGAGAGAGCGAGAGCGAGAGAGAGACATGTGTAGGGGCAGACACAGAATAAACAATGACCTTCCAAAGTCACATAACATAACAGACAAGAAAACAAATACCAGTGTGTCTGTTTGAGACATCACGTCTGCAGCACGAGTTTGTACATGGCTGCTACGCTCTGCAATCTGGTGGGACACAGCCAAAGCATTCCTCGTAGAGAAATGACACACCACCACTGCCCCAGCCACACCTCCCTCTGGAGACACTAAGAGACACTTCCTTCCTGCCACCACCGTGAGATCTCCACTCCTCCGTTAAATCTCCCTCTTTTCTCCTCCCATCCTCACACTCCCACCTCTGGGTGAAAATCCTACCTGGCACATTGTCAGGCTGCTGTTGAATATGTTGCTCCAGGCACATAACAGTGTACTTGTATGTACTCAATTAAAAATGGAAGTTTCAGTTTGTGTTGTCTACAACAGATGGGTTCAGACATGGCTCAAACAAAGAGGTAAACAATGAAACCAGCAAAGCAATATCAAAATGAAACAAAAACAACCCAACGATTTATTTGCAGTATAGAGGTTGCTGCAGAGATGGGCCTAAACCAGTCTAAACCAGTACACTGTTGATCATTTCCATGACTCACCATCTTTCGTTCCTGCTTGAGTTCCTGCAGGTATTTGGTGAGATCAATGCAAATGTTCATCATCATGTTCTCAGCAATTAGCTCTCTCTGCCCTGCGTAGTCATTCATCTCATTCAGGATGTCCAAAAAAGATTGGTAGCTGGACAATCTGTCATGAAGAGGAAGAGACAGGAAAGGGTGGAGAAGTGAGGACAAAGTGATGGGGGCACTGATAAGATGATAAATATACAGGCTCAAAGAGAAGTCAACAAGTCATGATTGCCTGATTCCTGTTTCCCTCTGAGAGCATTTAAATGGCTCAGACAGCAACACAACACTGCAGCATGGATGACACTGACAGCAATGACTCAACAGTGTGAAAACAGATTTTTGCTGATTTTTCTGATTTTTTAAGGATATATGGCAATCAACATCCACCCAGTAAGCCCAATTTATCTGACATTGCTTTGCAACTTCATGTATGCTGTCTAGACTCCTTATTGGATACACCCGTACAAATGCTTATTCATACAATTACCCAATTGGGCAACCTTGTGGAAGCAGTGTGATGCATAAAATCTTGTTGATGCATGTTTAGACCTTTAGTTAAAGTTCACATTAGATATCCGAATAAGGAAATGGTATCTTGGTGAGTTTAGCTCAGCATGATTGTTGGTGCCAGATCGATTACTTTGAGTATTTCTGACACAACAGAAAGACTTTACTGTGGTTTTGACCCACAACAGAACCTGCAATTTATTCAAGTGCAAAAAACAAATGGCTGCCCTAAGATCATAAGGTTCAATGACATGAATCCATGAACCCAGCCTGCGTTATGTCAACAGTCCAGACTGGTGGTAGCGATGTAATGGTGTGGGGCATGTTTTCTTGGCCTCTGAACACCAATTAATCATCATTTAAATACGACAAGCTGAGTATTGGTGGGTATCCCTTATTGGCCACAAAAACCCAGCCTCTAATTGCTACAACCAGTGTGATAACACACCAAACACATAAATATGACTATACATTCTATGTATTTAAGCAAGGTCCTCCCCAGTCACCAGATCTGAAACACATCATATACAGCACCTTGAGAGTGAACTTTGACTGTGTAGCTGACAAATCTGCAGTCATGTCAAAATGGACCAAAGGAATTTTTCCACCATCTTGTGGAATTCATGCCACAAATAATTGTGGTTGTTTTAGGAGCAAAGCGAAGCCCTACTTTAGTATGATGTTCTTAATTAAAGTACTTGGCGAGTGTATACTGAATCCTTAACTGTGCAGTAGGACATTTTTTCACCTCTTGATTCTCTTCTCTCATTTCTTAACAACAGTTATAAAGCAACATGATCATTCATCTGGAGTTGAGTTTGTGTCTATCCAATGACGGCAATCCTAACAATCACTCCCTTTTAGTCATAAAAGTAAAAACGGAAGCTCAGCTAGTTTCAGTCATGTTACTCTTCAGGTTTTGGTGAAAGTTTTTCTAAAATACCCACAATGGCTCACCTGCACTCTGGTTCATCTTTGCTGCTTCGCTTTAGATTATATTTCTTTGAAAGGTTCCTGTGTACAGTGAAAGAACATCAAACAATTTGGTCAACAAATACTCGAAAGATTCAATGTGAAACTGGTAAAACAACAAAAATCAAACTACTCTTACAAATTAGCTGCATCAGAGAAAACAGTATTAAAAACAAATGTTAATTTATGAGCATATTAAAATAGCTGCTCTTCCTTTTTTCCACTCTCCCTCTGACCACTTCCTGTCTATCATGTGTCAGTCTGCTCCCACTTCCTCTCCTCTCCAGCAAAGCTCAGCACTACAACAGATGTGGGCCTGCAGACTGGAAGACAACTGAGAGAGGGAGCAACATGGATGCAGAGAGAAAGAGCGAGTACACTGCAGCTGGAGAATGAGGCCAGTGTTTCAGAGACAAGTTAGATTTTGTCCCTAAAGTAGTCATAAGACCTCACAAACATTTCATAAACAGCCTTTTAACATGCACACATGCAAACACAAGCAAACAGACTCACACTGACACAAGCTGCTTTTGAGCTACACACTCGCACACAACCATTTCAGGCACAAAAGAACAGCAATCAAGAGTGAGATCTACCTCAGTTGTTTGGCATAGTTTTGCTCAATCTCTGTCCTCTCCTTCACAAATTTCACATACTTCTCCACCAGCTCCAGGCCAGACTGTGTGTGCTTCTCAATGATGTCATATTGGTCCTGGGGAAAGAAGCATGAGAGACAAATAAGGAAAAGATATTAAGACATCACACGGTGTGATACAGAACATGTGTTGACTTCTGGGGAATAACTCGGATGTCCCTCTGGTTGAGTCTGAGGTCAGTACAGAAGAATTGTGAATGAAACGCAATAAACTAAACACATCAAGGTTTGTTCCTGCTTGTTGGATTCTGCAAATCTTTCTACATGTGCACAAAATCTTGGCAACTACCACTAAACTTCCTCCTGGCTTTAAATCATGAGGCACCAATGTTGTTAGAAACAGAAGACAGTTGAGGGACGCAAGGTTACAACTCTCAGGCAGGAAAAAGGTGGCATTTGCCTAATAGGCTGTGCTGTGTCAACTTTTATTAGTAGTGACCTTTGACCTATTTCACGTTTCATGTGTAACTGAATTTGCTCACTTTTCCTTTTCAAGGAGGAATATTAGGTTTCTCTTCTTCTTTTGCTCCTTATTTGGAAGAGCACTTTATGAAACCTACAAGCTCAGACAAGTCTGTTAATAGAGAGATATGATATCTAGGACAAGCACTCCTTACTCTACACCCAGAACAAATCATCCAACTACTGAGCAGGGGGCCACTTGAAAAGTAGATTCCTGACAAGTCGGGTCATGTTCTTCTGTACCCCTCCTGCCCCTCAGGTAAAACAATAGACACAAACCCAGATGAATGAGACCATGTTCACCCTAATTACAGAACACAGTTAAAAGGTTAAAACAGGCCTGCAATCCATCACAGCAATAACACCAAACCAATATGCAGCTTTGGGGGTTTAACTGAGTGTAATTAATTACAGGACACAAGTCGCAGTAGTCAATACAGCCAGCTTATAACTACAGATTTTCCAATTTCCTAAGGTGCTAGTGTTAACAACAGATTTTCTTCTTGCTCTCCCGTTCGTGACAATTACTCATTTGTGAATGATTAAAATCAAAAACAGTATGTGTCTGCACCCCAGTCAATCCAGCCACATCAACAGAACAGAAAACTAAGGCTCCAGTTATCTACACTGACCATAAAACATGCTGAATTCAACACTGGACAAAGGCTGAAACTAACCCAGCAACCTCAAACACGTAATAACCCAGGACTGAGAGCAGCACAAAGAAAAACACAAATGAACTAAAAGAGACAGTAGGAATGATTAACTGTTTAAATATGAAGACAATGGTCGAGACTTAAGTTTTTTTTTTTTTTTTTTTTTTTTTTAAATCCACTGTAACATTAAAAGAGATGATAAATAGTAGTCATGGTTACAAAGCACAACAAAGTTAGACTGCACAGATGAAGAGTCAGGGTATGTTGTTTAGAGGTGCCGTCCCATAATCAAAGTCAAAAGTTTCAATTCTGCTGTACAGGACATACACAGGACTGCAAATGCAGCATCTGTAGACAACCACAACCATATTTGTACACAAAGACATACTAAAAATAGAGATAAACTTAAGAGGTGAGAGGATTACTGTGCATATCAAACAAATAGTGTAAGCACGGCTCAGTGGAAGTGTAAGTAATGTATAAATGTAATAAAAGTGAAGTTTCATTTACAAGATGAGTAATTAGGAAGTGTAGTGAAAAATTGCTTGTTTTCATTAAGAAGAGAGTTGGAGTGGGTTTCAGTAACAGTCTGAGTTATTTTGAGGTGGAGAGGGGGGAGAGTTCAGCGTCCAGGCAGTCTGGTATATAAAGCTGCTGTACAGACTGGTTGAACCAGCCTCATAGGCTCCAGTATCTTTGATTTGAAGAGGGTGTGTGCATCAAAGTAATAGGGAGGCATCACATTTCTGAATTTTTGAGGTCTTGACTGTAGTTTAGCAACTACAAGTTTAAGAGGTGTTGATGTACCATATCATGTAACACCTATGTTCACAAAAATGGGAAGTTACACAGTGTCTCAGCTCTTGATACAGACCTTTTTGCATAGGTGAGTCTGTTATTTACATATTCAGGTTCTGGGCTGTCTGTCTGTCTGTCAGGAAGCACAACTAGGTCAACTATTGTGGAGATTGTGGTGAGCCAGTCAGAAATTATTAGATAACGTGTTAAGAGTGTTCTCTGTGTAGGCAAACCTTCTCAAACCTATATTTATGTCCCAGATATACATGCAAAAGCAATAGCCCAATCCAATATTTACAATACCATACACATGTTCATATTGACAAAATGTGCTTCAACACGTCAACATGAAATTAAAATACCCTACAACACAGCTTTCCCTTACTACCATCCCTCAAAGGATCTTTATGTGGTGTGCCTGGCATAATTATTTAGAATGTAATGTTGGATCACTATAAGAAAGACCCTGTATCTTGGTCCTTTTCCATCTGTCAATCTATCTGTCGATCTATTCTATTAATATCAAAACATCAAAAGCATATCACTGAGCTATTAAGAGTTTATGCTGTCAGAAATATTATAAGGAAGTTGTGTCCCACTGTGATACTACAGCGCTGTGTTTTACTTGTTGTTTGCAATTTTGACACTAGGGAAGAAAACAACTTTTGTACTGGATTATTTTTCACATTACATTCAGATCCAAACCAATCAAAAATGTATCACAGACAAGCTAAAAAGAAAAGTTAACATTCATGTGTGATCTTATCTTATACTACTGCAGTATGTGCTTGTATAAAATTCTGTATGAGATGATCAGGCAACAGATTACTATAAACATCAACTTTACAATGATTTAGAAGCCAGACCACTGATTTTACCCAAAGAATCAGTATCAGTATGTTTAATTTTTGAGTGAGAAATAATTGAAACAGATTTAATCAGTGGTAGAAGAAATGTTTACCACGGAATAAATAAACATCCTGGATTATTTTAACTTTAGCTGCATATAGGCTGTTTTCTCTATGTATGCCTATGTACAGTATATTATTATTATTATTATTATTATGTTTTTCAGGTTGAGTGGACATTGGCCATTTGGTGAACTATATATATATATATATATATATATATATGTTTGTATGTATGTATATGACACAAGGCAAGTAGCATCTTAAATATTCATTGTGACTGCTTAATTCAAAACAAGTGTCCCAATTACAAAAGCCAACCTCATTAAAAAGTCTTGAAATAAATTAAAATAGCTTTCAAGGACATTCGGTGTCTTGTCAAACACCAGTGGCTGTCAGTCTGCTGCAATTCATCACCAGCCAAAGCCACAGTCAAAATAGTCTTTATAGGTCCCAGAGGACTGGGTTTGTGCTCAACCGATTTTCATAAATCATGAATGGTTATATATAAAGTTGCTCCTGTAAAATGGTTGTGCTTTTGTTTAAACAAAAATAACCAGTTTCTTTTTCACTTGTGGCTTGTTTTGAGTCGTTTACAGAGTCCTTTAACATTTAACACATTCCTAAGGATTTGGTGGCATCGGTGGTAGTTTGCTTTCCTTCATCCATTTTACCCATGTTGATGGGTAACACTAAATTCTGCAGTTCTGTCATGTCATGGAAATGACTTTAAACTTACTTTTAATGGCACAGTTTTAGGCCAAAGGGTTGCAATAAAAGACAGATTGACCAAAATTAGGGTTTCAAATATCTTATATAAACTTGGTAAGGGTCTAAAACGCCCTTTAAATTAATCTTCCAACACTTTCAGAAATACCACAGAAAAGCCTGGAATCAAGCGAATGCCACATAACTTCAAGAGGAGTCACCCAGAAAGTCATCGACCTACAAGGCTTAAATGAATGTTTCAGCCCTGAGTCACCCTGTCTTCTAGAAAATTAGGGGCCTGGCCAAGCCAGACCTGCCACAGTAGTTCTCAGGAGTGGCCTGGTAACTCTCAGTATCACAGTTAATGCCCAGACACTGATCTTCCACTCTGCAAACTTGTGCCTTAAAATAGCCTTTGGATTAACAACAATCAGGGGACAGATGCCAGAGAGCTGACCTGGCCCATAGCATGACTCCCCAGCCGAACATCAACAGAAACATTAATGTCTACAGGGCTTGGTCAAACCAAACAGGTGAGGCTTTAGTACAAAGTTAGAAAGAAATCATTTGTGTTTCACATTGAAAGAAGACACAACACTGGTTTTTGTTGTAAGAATTTCCTTTAAAACCAGTGAAACGACTTCATGCCATGAACGGGAAAGACTACAGTGGAGAGATGGAGCCTGTGATTAATACCAGGGTAGGGATGTTTCTCTGACTCAATCAAAGTAGGGCAAAACTAATTAGGCTGTTGCACCAGCACATACATTGGAAAAGGGACAGTGGAAGAGGCCTAAGGGGAGCTTCTGTAATGAGGTCACAACCTCCCTACCTCATCTTTGCAATGCTCCATTTTACACATTCAGGTTCCCTGTAAACGTGCCTGTTTGCAAATGTGTGGCCTCATCACAGCAGTGGTACAGTGCACCGGCACGCAAGCTGAGGCATCTGTCATCAAGCATGTTACTTGGTGGGATTTTTCAACAGGAATAGTCTCTGTCCAAAGCAGTGTCACTAGTGTTACCATTCCTGCACAGCTACTTAACAAACTGAAGTAACTTGATTTGTTTTGACCCAGTAAACAGGCTCCATGTTTTTAAAATTACCTTCTGCAGCAGTTACTTTTATATAGGTCAACTTAGTCTGACACATATCTTCTCATTAACACTTAAATCAACACTTTGATTCCTTCAAGTTTCACAGGAAATGTCAGTGCCTCATGAAATCTGTGCTCAGTTTGTGGAATAAATTATTATGCCACTAAGGTAGAGTGGCAAGTTCATCATGAGGGATGAAGCTTGTTGTCAGGGCAAATTGCAGCATCTGATTTCATCTCCATGGAGGCAAAGGTGTGTCGAGAGTAAACAATCAAACCTCCAACTCAGTGCAACACACCTCAGCAAACTTCAAGCACCTTTGTGTTTGTGTGTGTGTGTGTGTGTGTGTGTGTGTGTGTGTGTGTGTGTGTGTGTGTGTGTGTGTGTGTGTGCAGCAGAAAAAGTCATTTGACACGGTTTTTTAACTTGACATACCTAGAAATAGCTGATAAATTGGGACACAGTGTTCAATATGCTTTTTGATGCATATATGTATAAGATTCACAAGATGCTATATCTGCCTCAAAATAAGTAAAAAAAAAGCATCTGTGTGTATGTGTTTTATATATATATATCTTTTTCTGACTGATGGAGTGACACAAAAAGTGTCGGTGAAAAGTCAACACACAAGCGTGGATTTCAGATGAATTGCAGATGTGTTTCACTTCACCCAAGTGCAACATGTTAATAACAAGGAGCTCCTGCTGGACCACTCTTTGTCTTCAGGAGGGCTGTCCGAAAATGGATGCATCGTTTTGCAAACAAACGAGAGCAGCTACAGATCTACACAGCCCACGTTTCACTGCTTTTTCCCCAGTTATTCAACACACACACACACACACACACACACACACACATTAGCGTCCCCCACTTCTTCAGCAAACACCGTTAAATAAACTGCATGACCAATATTTTCACCCGGACAGTATCATAATAATAGCTGTTATCATTTGTAGTGTTGTTACTTGTAACGAACTAAGGCAGATGCTGGACTCACCCACAGCTCTGTGCCCCAGTCCATGTTCAGCTTGTTGGTCAAGCTGTCTGACTATCCCGAATACAAAGAACTTCTCCAAAGTTATCCCAGCAGCTCTGAGGAGGAGGAGGACGGCCCTGGCAAGTATAACTCCGAGGTGATAAATCAGTCGTAACCACTGGCGCACAACACGGTGTCGGTTCACTCAACGAATAATGTGGACTTGCTTCATAATTAGCCAATTAACGAGGGCTGGCGGGCGTTAGTCTAGTTTGTCCAAATATTTTTCATAGCGAAGCAAAGAGGGATAAACTAGCTCTCATATCCGCGTCACTCCCAAATCCTAAGTCTTAAAGGGGCAGTGCACTGAACCACACACGACACTGGACACAGAGCAGCGCCAGTGCTGATGCTTCATATGGATTTATTTATATGCAACATGGCTACACACATACTATGTTCCCTAGCATAAATCAGCTAATGACATTCCTTATTGGTGTCATGAAAAATATTTTTTAACAAGCAAATGAGCTGACTTCTAGAACCCTCGTGGTTACTTTTCCAATGTGATTTTTTATGTGTTCTGTAGTTTTTGTGTAGTGTAGTTTTTTCAGACAGTTTTCACACATTTCTGAATTCGTGTCACTCACAATTAAGACATGAAGTCTGTTTTTTAAATAAATTAATTCACTAGGAAACATGTATAATACTCATACTTTTGTTTTTCTGTATTTTATTTTATTTTATTATTTTACAGTACAATCCAGGTTACGTTTTGCTATTTAGAAGATTTTTTTTTTTAATCTGGCTATACTACAAAAGCACACAAGAAGCAAGCCACAACCCATTTCCAAACAAAAACAAGAAATATTGATAAAGGCTATGATGTAACTGTAAGAAAACATTCAAATAAAAACATCTAAAAAACTAGGTTAAATGATCAACAAAATAATAATACACCCAGTGGTCCTAACTACTACCTATGATTGATAATATACTGTACAGAAAACATCTACTAATCATACAAAGCGACCAAGAACAATTTAAATATCTAAATGTCATCCTGGCTTGTTAAATGGGATCGGTATTTAGTTTTGTTAGCCTGTTTATTCAACAATGTGCCTAAATTTTACCTACACTCAAAGTAATATATGTCTTACGCTTCCACCCCATTAGACCTTGTCTCCATTGGGATTTGTGTGTCTTCATTGGCTCTATTATGAATAAAGCTGTAATGTCCCTTTTTTTTCCCACGCTTGAAGAAGTAAATGGCAATGATGAAGATGATGGTAATGACAACGGGGACAAATATTACTAGGAGATTCTCATACCATTCATCTGCTTGTATATCTGTAAGGCAAAAAAGATAAAATGATATAAATTAAAAGTTCACTTCTCAGTGCTATACTTTACTTCATATATTCACATAATTGTTCCTAATAGAATCAATAATAATAACCTGTGATGATCAGGGTGACATATATTGATGTGCTCCCAACTTCATTCGTGGCATTGCAGACATAAACAGCATCGGTAGACGTGGCCACTGTGAAACTGATGTTGTTGTAGTGCCCCCCTGTGTTCTGAACACTCACTACAGAGGAGGTGACGTTCCACTCGGTGCGAGGGAGAGGATTTCCTTTAGAATGGCAGTGAAAGGAGACATTTTCACCCGGAGTCACTGTAATACTGTAATTGCTCTCTATGATGTCAGGAGCATCTATAGAGAAAAAAGGTGAGAATTGAAAGATTTGAAAAAGAAGAAAATACAGTATATTAATGAGCTTGAATCTCTTTTACTCACTCTCGGCAAAACATAATTTTCCCATCATTCAAACTTACATAGAACATCAACATATAGTTTGTGGAAGGCATCCCCATGCTCGTTGGTTGCTCTCAGCTCATAATATCCGCTGTCATATTTTGTCCACTTATGTGTGGAAGCCAGCTCCTTTCTATCTTTAAACCAGGTGAGGTTCGGTTTAGGTTGTCCCTCTGGTTTACACTCAATCTGGATCATATTATTCTCCTTAACTGTGGTGTAATTATCACAGGCAAATGAGGGACTATCTGTGGATATAGTACAAGAATATTTTTCAGAATGAATAATGCCAAAAGACATATAAATGTATCAACACTTTGTCACAGTGCAAATAGAGATGATGAAATAAGTAATCAAGCAGATTTGACATACTCACATCCAATTTTGATGTAAATGGAGGCACTACTTTTGCCAATGGTGTTTTCAGCTTGTATGGTGTATTTTCCTGATTGTTTCCTGGTGAGAGGCTCAGAGGTATTGATAATTTTCCCCTGATAGTACCAATGAACAATGGATAACGGGTTTCCTTGAGCTCTACAGGGTAACTCGTCTATTGTGAAGACATGCTCCAAACCATTGTAATGGGCTGGACAATCTTGTACCACTGGCTGATCTACAAATAAATATCAGCATGGGTTAAATCACTGTGTTGACCTAAAATGATACTAGGAGAAGGATAAATATATGTTTATCTAATAAACATAGTACTCACAGTGCACATCAGCAGTGTAAGGTCCAGAAGGCTGTGGCAGGGACGTCTGGTCCATTTGGTCCTAGGTACAACTTAGCTTCACATCTGAAATCTTTTCTATTGTCACTTCTGTTAACAGTCACAGTTATCTCAGAGGACACATTTTGTGGAGTCTTTAAGGTGTTATTAAACTCTTCTGTTTTCATAATCTCATCTCCTCTGTACCACTGCAGTTTGAGGTTCTGCACAGGAGCCACATTCACAATATCACATTGCATGGTGTATTTTCTGCCCTCCAGCATCGGACCATGAGGCAACATTGACATTGACTCTGTCTGGAGGTTCTGTAAATCAACCAAATTGAAATGACTGAAACATAGCAATATTCCTAAAATGTACAAACACAATTTTATGTTGTATTGTATTGTGTCAAACATTTTGGGGAATGATCCCCTTGAGATTAAAAAAAAAAAAAAAAAAAAAACACAGGCTAAGATATTGCATTGTCTGTATTTATACTTACTGTAAAGAATGATAACTGGTCTTTCAACACACATTGGGCCGTTTCTTTGAATAAAGCACTGGGGTCTAATATCCCAGTATGTTAAGTTATCAACCTTCCAGGTGAGAAAAGGGTACTGATTGAAGGCTTATGCCTCCAAATTCAGCCTCCCAGCCCATTCCTTTAATATCTGATGCACTGCAGTTAACGGAAACCGAATCTCCATATTTCACCACGACCTCAGCTGGTGTCAGTGTTATGACGCCATTGCAATCTGCCATGGAAAGTAAACATAAACATATACCATTTTAGGAACAATGACAAATAAAAATCTAAAGTAATAAATTGCATTAGAACTTTCAATTTGTAAATATAATTGAAAAAATGTGTGACAGAATATACACAAATTGATTTTTTTTTATTTATTTTTTTTAAAGGACATTAGTGATACGTATTCCATATCTAAATGAATGTAAAGGACAGATGGATACCCATTGGTGCTGGTGTTATGTCTGGTGCAGGTGCTTCGGCAGGTGGTGGCACGATATTAATGTGGAACGTTTTAGTTATGGTTCCCAGACCATTGGTAGATTTGCAGGTGTAAACTGCAGGGTCATTTATTTCGGCAATAGTAACATTTTCCATGTTCTCTGTCATAGCCACTGCATTGCGGGTCCAGTGAAACTGAGGAGGAGGGTTATCCATCGGCTTCACAGCTGAGGGTGACAGTTTCTCCCTTGCTCACATTTAAAGATTCAATTTGCTCGCCTTTCAATTCAGGAGCATCTGAGGAGAAAAATTCAATATTTTTATTAATTAACACTTTTATATGATAGAGAAACACATTGAAATTGATATTTTGGTCTTCACTGAAAATAAAAAATGTAAAAAAAAAAAAAAAAAAAAAAAAGTGTTTATGTGGAAACAGAGTTTTTACTTACAAGTAAAATCCAAAATGACTGTTTTAAAAACAGCAGGAGGTGTAGGTCCATTTGGTCTAAATTCCAGCTGAGCCTCACATTTGTACTCAGTTTGAGGTTCACCTTTTTTCATCCAGACTGTCAAAGAAGAAGACACAGTCACTGGTGTTCTAGTTGTTTGCTCGAAAGAGTCCTTCTTGACAGATTCTTTGCCTTTGTACCAAGTCACAGTGAGATTCCGAATAGGAGCAACATCGACGATGTCACACTGCAGCTCATGATGTTTTTCCCCCGATACATTTGACGTGTTCACAACATACAGAGAAACGTCTGGATTCTCTATCAAAACAAAATTAGATAATAGAATTATCATTATAAATTATTTCATTTTTATGTTTATGAAATATTGAGTAATATTCCTATAAAATCACACTCACGGTATAGAGTGATGTCTACGACTTGTCCGCATTCATGAGAGTCATTCAGCTTTATCCTGCAAACGACTGTGTCATTCCAAGTTAAACTCTGATTTTCCAGGATGGCATGAGCTCCAAGGTCTTCTGTTTTAGCAGTTTCTGGGCTGATATTCCAGTACACATCACGATCTAGAATAGTGCTGCTGCAATTTAGCGTGACATTTTCTTTATGTTCTACGATGAGCACAGGAGGGTCCACTATGAGAATTTCTGGTTCGCATATACTCTCTGCATCTGTTAACAGACAGATCGGTCATTAGACTTTAAACTTTGCTTTTGCTGCTCTCTAGTGGTAACAGAGAGCAGCAATAAATTTAGACAATAAATTTCAACCATTGAAAAATGAATATCATCCTCCCATTACAGTGTTGCTATGAAATGTGTTGTTACAAATTTGTCATATTTAATGTAGCAAAATAGTGTTAAGTTATATTTAACAGCAGTAAAGTATATATGTATATATTCATTTGTATACACTTTCAATGTGATCTATACATTTTTATAGAAGCTATTTTAGACCACGGTTTTTAGACCACCAAAACCTTTCTTTCTAGTAATTTCTACTGAAAAATCTTTTGCCACAGGACAACAAGCCAAAAACTAATGCCCTTCAATGGAAATCCAGACATCAAACTATTAGAAATCATCTGGTGGCCTAAGTGAATTAACAACGCAGGCTGTATTTAGCCTACAGGCTTTGAGTTTGACACATGTGCTCTAGTGTCAAAGTCAAAGTCAAATCTAGAAAAATGAAATTTTGAACAGTGAAACTGTACAAGGCATGTCTGTGTGTATTTTAAGCCATTGTACGGTTGACACTGTCACAAGAACTTTCCGCTTTCACACCACATTTACCCGAAGCAGGCACCTGTTGGTTTTTGGAGAGTGAAGGCATGGACGATTTGACAACAGTGAAAGAGCTGAGACCACATCACTATGTTTATAGGGTGCAGATACAGAACAGAGGTCATGAGGTCATACTCTCTGAGAATATATAAGAATATTATTACATAGAAACCATATAGTTATAGGATTCTTGGGTTGCATTAGAATTGACCCACAATATACTCTAATGTTAAGTCTTTAATGCTATCTGAGTTAAGTCTTTAAATTTGTAGTTTCACTACAAATTTTGTTGTATTTTTGCAATGCCAAAAAAGTTTCTATTCTTTTGTAATCTTTCATATATGGAAATTAAATCAAGTATTTGTTGACTATCTGTAAACCACCTGTGCTTTGTCAAGTTGGGTTCATCAGCTAAAACCATCCCTCCACCGCCCTTCCTTATAAAATTGTACAACTCAGCTAGTACAGATACTTGAGCAGCTGTTTTTTTTTTTTGGAATTTTCTTTTTTTTTTTTTTTTTTTTTTTACTGCAGTCATTATCACACCTGCATTTCTTTGCTCAAAATCTTTTTCATGTTATTCAATTAAAAAGCTTTAAGGATTACAAAGATTTACTCTAAGCAGCAGCTTTCAGTTTCTTTTAGTAATACTGTCACTGGTAACGTGGTGCAGCGGAAATTACAATCAGTCGAAGAAACTTCATCAGTCTTTGAATATTTTATCACTAAAATACATTTTATTTCTCTCTAAAATAACATTCAAGATCCACACAGAGCTGTTATAAAGCATTATTAGCACTTACCACACAGCAACCCCATGAACATGAGCGGGAGAAGACTCAGCATCCTGAGATGCAGCATGGTATCTGCATGTGAGAGGAAGGAGTTGAGTAGAGGATGGAAGGGAAATGTGTTTCCCAGTAGTCCAGAGGATGTCCAACTTCAGTAGTTTTACTAGATTATGTGCTGGTCCTGGTGAAAATGTTTTTGATGTGTTTCTGTGAGCTTGACATGATAAAGTGCCAGAATAAGCGGAAGCTCACACCCCAGTTAACAGGAAACCCCCACCTCTAAATCACTTGCAACCGCTGTGCACTTTGCTCCTCCTACACGATCGATGTATTTTTTCACATGCTGCATTATTAAAACTTTAACTTACAAGAACTATTTCTTTATTAGAAAATTCAATAGCAAAGTGTAAAATGTCAAATTCTGTCAGGAAATTGCAACACAGAGACTGACAGTCAGTTTCATACACATTAGTCATTATCCAGTGATTCACAGGCTGTGCATGACACATGTAGAGGCTACTTCTCTTAAACAGACACTTCATTCACATCAGTTTATCATAATGTTTCTTTTTCATGATATTTCTTTTTCACAACATAGTTTTGTTATGTGGGCTTGATCATCATGGAAACTCGTTTCAGAGAGTAAGACCCCCCATGGAACTCTGCCCAGTAGACCCCATCCTGGTAGCGGCTGCGATAGTGTCCACCCCGATACCACACACCGTTTAGATTGGAGTGAGCACACATGTGATACCACCATCCTCCCTTCTGATAGTGAGCGCAGTTTCCTGATAACACAACAGAAAAAAGGTTAATAATAGAAAGCTCACTATACCAATAGAGACCTTGCAAACAGGAACATGAGGGCAGACAAACCTGTGTAACTGTCTTTGTCTCGATCCAAAGTGGTGAAAGCCTTGTTGTTGTGCCATGAGAGAGAGTCCCCTGCGTTGCCCTGGTATTGCCCCAACCTCAGGCGGTACCAGTCACTTTCTGGTTCCACGTGGAAGCTGTCATACTCAGCAAATACCTGCCGGCCTTGCCAGTCCTCCAGAGCCACTCGTAGTTTATATTTGGCCTGTTTTGTCAGCCAGTAGAGATGCTCCAAGCCAAGCCAATACTCTCCATCTAGGTTCCCAAAGCCGTGCTGTAACAGACCAACACATCAGCTTTATCTGAGGAAAACTGTTTAGTTAGTGCCTGTCATTTGCATGTTTTCTCTATTTGTAGTTAAGGCTCAAAGGCTGAGTATCTGTCAGTCATCTAGTCCACAAATTTGGTCCCGAGTCTGAACATCAACTGAATGGATTGGAACAAAATGTTTGAACATTTATCGTCCACATAAGATGAATCTCACTGCCTTTCTGTGTGTTTTTAAGTGAAATGTTTCGATGTATTGCTAAGAAATGTAATAAATTTAGGTCGTTCCAAGGATCAACCTTAATCACCATCATCAGGTTAAAGTTTGATTCTTGATGTTGATTCTTACTCTTTTGATTCTTATTTCCGAATCTTATTACAATAAAAATTATAATGAACTCCAGTGTCTTTAAATATGAAATCACCTTATACTGCTCCCAAGTCCTGAAGAAGTTGACCGATCCATCCTGTCGTCTCTGGATGACTGTCCACCCTCCCTGAGCTCGACTCTGATCACACCATGCCTGCATGAGGCGGTTTGCGCTCTGCGGCCGAAGCAGGTAGATCCCGCTGATGGTCTCACCTGATTCCAGCACATGTTGGCAGTCTCGCCACGGCCCTGGGTCAAGAGAGAAAAATATATGCGTCTGTGAATATCATATCAGTAAATATTGTGTAAGTGTCAAATAGCCAGTGTTGCTAAAGTAAGTCGCAGTTCTGAGTGAGATGAATGGAGAAAAGATTAATATTCTGTCAAATTCATCACTTTATCCAAGAAGTGGAAATTTGGACCCAATAGCATGCCACTTACAGAAGGTTCTGGAGTCATGTTTGTTTTTTTGAAAGGAAGAGTTCAACATCACTGCCACTTCATCTTATCTGTTTAGAGCTGAGGATTTTTTTTTCCCTCAACACATGTTCAGTGTCTCATGTCACAGTGATAAGACAAACATAGGAATCTGCACAGAGATCATGTATACAAAGAGGCAAATCACAAGTGATAATAACTAACAGTCAGCTCAGACAAGCATATTTAACTTTAAGCAGGATGTGGCAATGTACAGTCTTTCATCAGCTCTTTGGGGAAGTGTTGAGCCACACGCACATGTTTGTGTGAAAAAACTCTACTTTCAGAAATTCCAGTTGTTTTTGTTAGCAGGGTGTTTAATGCTCCAATACATACTGTGATTCAGTTGTGTGCTCTTTTAAGTGTGTGCTTCATTATCTCTCTCTGCGCTGATAAGAGCTGTAAGCTGTTTTTGACATTGTTTAGTCATTCCCAGAGAGATAGGGCTCCTACCAGCAGGTCACTGACTCCATCAGCTTCTGCTGCCTATCCATGCAGCTAAATAACTCTGACAGAAGATTGAGACACTTATACACACAGGTCTGAGTTTAGTTAAGTATTTCTGCTACAAGAAATGTTTGACATAGAAGTACCTGGACTCTTTGTGACCGGGAAACTAATGAAAGGAGCATCTGTAGGAGTGTTAGCTGGGGTGGTGGGGAGTAAAATAACTCCCTCTGTTTTTTCCTGCTGAGGTGGAGGAGCACTTTGGTCCCTTTGAACATCATTGGTCATTTCTTTAGCTGCAGAGCTGTAATTTGGATGCACATTAGACTGGCTTTTTGGTGGTTCAGTCATCCCCTGTCCAGACCAACACAAAAAACATAACAATTTTAGATCCTCTTTCATCAAAGTCCAGTATAAATTTGCAAATTGCAGACCACAGTTTGTTCCTTACCAGAGAGGACTGAGAGGTAGAGTCCCTGCACTGGCACTGCTTTTCCAGACGAGCAATTAGCTGGTTCTGGGAGCTCATCATTGAGGTGATGGCTCCATATTTCTTCTCCAACTCCCTGTAATTACTGGACACCTGCAATACCTAAGATGTTCCACCACCCATTGGACACACAGGATGAGTTTGATAACAATTAGGATAAGATGTGTTTTTTCTGTGACATAAATCAAACATAAACATGGATATACAGCTCTCTGCTCACCTGTGTTGTAGCATTTAGCAGGAGGCTCTCCACTCTTCGCTGTTCCACAGCCTGGTCTTTTTTGTGTATGACTTCATGTAGCAGCTGAGCATAGAGCTGAGCAATGCGGGAATTCATGCTGTTACTTTCTTTGCGTAGGGCTCTCACCTCCATGGCAAGGGCCCCCTCCTGGTCCAGTTGGTCACGGAGTTTCCCCAGCTGTTCCTGCTGTCGTCTCAGCTCCGCCTGCAGCGCTGCCACCTCAGAGTGGTTGGCAGTAGTGGACTGAGTGTTCACACACAGGGCCCCTGTCAGCTTTTGCTGTGGGACAATGAAAGTGTAGGAACAACGGCCTCCTTTTACATCTGACGCTCGGGATGAACGTTTCTGCGTGTTTTCTCCATTAGTTATCTCCTTACGCCCTCCAGCTTCTGGTAGTTCCAGACAGAGCGTTAGGAAAAGAGTCAGACCTATTGTCAATGTCTTCTCCATGAATCTGTTCAACTTCTGAGGACACCCTATCACTGGAAGAGAGGAAACAATCTTGACTGTCTGACAGATGTGAAAGTACACACATTTCTCCCTGGCTGGAATTTATTAGCAGGTCAACACTGATGGGACAACAGTCAACACAAACCAGCCAGAGTCAACACACCTCTATCTAACGGTCAACAGACGGGTCAGCTCCACCCTCATCCACAACAACCACGGTCAACACCATAAACACACCAGTCCAAATAAATTAATACTGACATCTGACACAAAATCTGAAAATGAGTGAAAAGTGAAAATACATGCCAATCTGGAGGTAGATTAAACTAAAACAGACCTTTATTACTTACAGATAAAAAGTGTTTTCAGCGTCTTCGCTTTGTTGCACCGTGTAGCAGCACCTTCCAGGTCCCACAGATGTAAAATCAAGACTAACACATTTTAAAAATTACATGTTCAAAGATCATTAAGAGTCAGATAAAAATGATACTACTTCCAAAGTGAAAATCGTCTGTGGTGGTCTGTAAATGTTCAGCCACCTAACACCCAAGTTTTGTCAGTAGCTAGATTCCTTCTCCTTCTCTGGGGATTTTGTCTCAGGGTCTCTGAGGAAGAAGACAACTAATTACAAACTATCCAATGACACCACCTCCCACAAGCTGCTGTTGTCTCCTCCTTCTGCCATCAACCTGCTATTCCAATTCAGACTTTTTTTCATAGGCCTGAGCTGCACCAGTGTGGTCTTCTCAAATCTCACCTCACTGCTGAAAAAAGTCTTTAGTTGGATTTATTGGCTGTTGTTTTGATGTGCAGTTAGCATGTTGTTCTTGTTCATGTAGATTTACTCCAGTCTCAGAGAGGCTGTGTCTTTTTTTTTTTTTTTTTTTTTTTTTTTGATGAAGTTCACTTAAATTTAAACAAAAGAAAACAAACACATTTTAAAACAAAAGTAAATCAGCCTGTCATCTATTTAAACTAAAACTATACAGTGTCCCTAGCACAGCACATTTGCACAGCTTTGTCTTTTTTGACTAAACCTGAAAGATGCATTTGTATAAACCAATAATAAAAAAAAAAAAAACACTGTGGTCTGTTGCAAGTAAAAGTTCAAGTATTATCACTGCTGGGTGCTAATCCATAATGATGTATCATATTTTATATGCTTATATTCCTGTTATTTCTCTGTAAATAAAACCACAAACTGGAGGAAGTGATGACAAGTTTTACATATACATATTTTATAGACTTATATGTTTTCCATGTAAAAATCTTGATTTGAAAGGAGCTAGCAACTATTGCTTAAGTGTATGTGTAGTGCAATGCAAGTAAAATTCATCAACTGAATTCAACCAAAAAAATATAGTTAAGATTAATTTCCTCATCAGAATGCAGCAGATTCAGTGTAACCTGTCCTCATTGTTGACACTGGGCTTTAGTTTAGCATCAAATATGTTTGTACCATTTTCCTGTATCTGTTTCAAATGCTCCCACGCATAGAGCTTGAACATTTTATCATTGTAAGTTTTGCATACAGAATGTCAGCTCATGGCAGCAATGGCAGCTTGCACTTGTCAACATTAGTGCACTGATGGTCACACCCAAAGTAAGTGAGAGAGTGTGCAACATGAGCTTCTATCAGCAGCTCATATCTGACAAAGGTCTGAGGTGGAACTGTGAATTTTCTCAGACCACTCCTTGATGGTTTCACTGCAGTTCGCTTAGTTATCTTCCTGTCATTTGATGAAACATAATGTCATAATCTTCAAAATGGAAACCATTTTGAAAGCAATGGAAATTTACCAGAGGCGTTACTAACTAGTCAGTAAACAACAATGCCTTTATCTTTAGTCTTAATCTTAAGTATTGATATTATTATTATTATTATATTATTATGTTTTTTATTAATATATATTAAATCAAACTGTATGTGGTATGCAAGTTCTTTATGTTGACCACCAAAACACAAGAGTTAGCATATGTTTAATGAACTGCAGATGTGTTCAATGGAATGTGTTGCATGATGTAGAATTTAGGATGGATAAACAAATATTAGATCAGATCTGATTAGAAAATGAACACAGTGAGAAAAAAAAAATAGTCAGTAAAATATATGTATTATTTCTACATAAGAATGTGTATGTAACTTATGAGCTATGCTTTTGCCAACGTCCTCATTTCTGTGTAAATGAAACCATAAGCTTGAGGAACTGATCACAGCAAGCTTTACAAAGATACACTATTTATAGTGAGTCATTTAAAAAAAAAAATTGAAATGCATTTTTTTTTTAACCAAAATCATTGTTATATGCAAAAAGAGCCTGGTTATACCTTGGAACCATCAAACTTTGACAAATACAGACTACTTATATATAAAAAGAAACATGACTTATTTTTAAATGAAGATCAGTATTATAATTCATTCTGCCCTCTCTTTCATCACTGCCTTCCACAGAGACTGTAGCTCTAAAGATGAAATGATCCACTGCGCTGAACAAATCACCACAAATGCATTTCTCCATTTTAAGGTCATTTCTACCAGGCGGTATGGGTCCAGACTGCTGAGAGTTATAACTTATATTAACTATCCTAACCACAGGATGTCTTCTTGCAAGTGTTTCATTTCCATCATGGTTAGGACTGTAATTTCAGTTTTAATTCTAACTCTTTACATCGTGTCTTGTTTCATTGTTTATTTTCTTTATGCTTTTATAAACAAAGGCAGTTAGCATTGCAATTCACTGCTGTTGTATTTAAACAACGGATGTTGCAAATAAAGAATTGAATCTCCTAAATAGTTTCCTTTTAATGTGTAAATATCAATTTAACGTAAATATCAATCTACAATTGTGAATTGTGAATACCAGCAGAATCCATTCTGTAATCGTTTTTCCTCTTTTATGTTATTGTTCTTGTTCCTAAATTATGTCTATTTGTGTTTGTATGTGGGTACGAGGAGCAAAGACAAAACTCGAGTGAAATTCCTCGAATGTGTGTACACACTTGGCCAATAAAACTGATTCCGGTTCCGATTTTACATAATATATCCGGAGTGGGTAGGAACTATTGTCAGACGCGTGAATGTCAGTTTACACGGACAGTTTAGTGTGACGCACCGAGAGGTAGAACCATGTGGAAGTGGTCGTGTTGACTCCGCGGTGCAGTTTTCTTAGTTGTAGTTTACTCTTTACCGTCACAATGTGCGTGATTTGTCTGTACAGTATAAATATAGTGTAGCTACACTTATATAAATATTACGTACTTCACTTGCTCTACTTGTTGAATTATGGGGAAATCAAAGGTAAGTAGTTCCCTGAGCAAACGTGTTAGCATTAGCATGTCAGAGGCCTAAAGAGCTTGTTTGATAATCTTTTAGGTGAAAATGTCGATTTTATGTCAAGAATTATTAAGGAGAGTCACTGTTTGTGCCGTTTTTGATGGTTTGATGGATAAGTGACACTGATAATAAAAGTGGTTTGACATCCTTTAGCTGTATCTTGTTAGCCAAATTAACCCAAAGCACATATATGTGTCTTTTTTCATAAATAAACTCTAATAATTTGATAATGTGTTTTTAAAAAAAATCTCATATTGTGCTGTCAGACCAAGAACCAGAAGAAATCCCGAGCACAAGCCAACCATGTGGCCGCAGAGACCTACGGAGCTGTTCCCCACTCCTTCGTGTTCCATCGCGGTCAAATCGGGAAAAACGTGGGTCAGCTCATCGTGGACGTGCGGAGAGTCATGGAGCCGTTCACCGCAGAGTCTCTGAAGGTGTGTTTGATAAAACTGAACAGACTCAAGATATAATAACGTGAAATCACCCCTCCACGCTCATTGTACCTAAACTGTTTGTGTTCTGGTTTGTTTTTTGCCTGTGCCAGGTTAGGAAGAAGAATGTGCTCAAAGACTTTGTGGCCATCGCTGGACCGCTGGGAGTGACACACTTTATGATTTTCAGCAAAACTCCCACCACTATCAACATGGTGAGTTCACGTTGTACCACAAACAAACAAACAGTTCTTTGAGTCGTCTTGTTCCTGTGCTAACAATTAATTTCTTGTTCTTTCAGAGACTTGCTCGACTTCCCAAAGGTCCCACGCTTCATTTCAGAGTTCTCAAGGTAAATACTGAGCATGGTCTCACAAATAAATGTCAAAACATGACATGAACACATGGGCTCAGATGATGACATTTTAATATTTGACTATTCAGTGATATTTTTTCAAAGTAAACGCACTGATGTGCCCAAACAACCAGTTTTAATTCATTTTCAGTTTTATTCCACTTTAACGATTCTTATCTTGTTTTTGTTTGTTTGATTTCAGTACTCTCTCATCAAAGATGTGGTTTCATCTCTGAAGAAGCACAGGATGCACGAGCAGCAGTTCACACATCACCCGCTCCTCGTCCTCAATAACTTTGGATCTGATGGCATGCACATAAAACTCATGGCCACCATGTTCCAAAATATGTTTCCTTCCATTAATGTGCACAAGGTATGTTTCACCAACTGAACTGTAGAATTAGTCACTTTGACCTGAGACTTAAAGCCTTGTTGACATGATGAAAGTATAGTCTTCTGAATTCACCTGAAGATTTTTTTTCTAAAGTAAACGCTTTCTGATATTTTAAGGCTTAAAAGATTCACATTTTTTCAAAGTTAAGTCTGAATCCTACTGAGGTGTGGATTTTTATTTTGTCAGGTAAGCCTCAACAACATCAAGAGGTGTGTGCTGCTGAACTACAACCCAGAGTCTGAGGAAATAGAACTTCGGCATTAGTAAGTAAATACACCTCATTCTTTTCTCAGTGTTTGGATGTGTCTTTAAGCAAAATACAGCTGCTCCACTTCTGAAGCAGCTGTGTGTAAATCGACCGTAAGATTGAAGGAGAGTATATTCACATCCTCTTGCACTAAGCTGGTATAGTTTTTAGATCTTCAGTTTTGTTACGATGGTGGGGTTCAGATGATGACAAATTGTAACTTGACTGTTCAGTGATGTATGTTCAAAGTAAACGCACTGATGAGCCTCCACATTATAAACATATCTCTGCAGTCTGTTGATTGATCGATGCCACAATAACTCAAGTGATGTTGTTCTCGACCTGCAGCAGCCTGAAGGTCGTCCCTGTCGGAATGAGCCGTGGAGTCAAGAAGCTGATGCAGGAGAAATTCCCCAACATGAGCAAGTTTGAAGACATCAGTGAGCTGCTGATAAAGTAAGTTTCTACTGGTGATGTAATTTGTGTCATCTTGAGGCCAAATGGCATCATGTTAAGTCTGTAACTGTGTTAACATCTGCAGCCTTGTTGTATTTTAAGAGTTTTGTGCTTTTCTACCCTCCATCAGAGGAGCAAACCTGTCGGAAAGTGAAGCAGAACAAGATGGGGAGCACAACATAACTGAATTGCCGCAGTTTTACTCTGGAAGAGGAAACATGGCGTCCCAACAGAGTGCTGTCCGGTTGACGGAGGTGAGTACGCAGACAGAAGAGGACATTTAAAAAAAAAAAAAGGAAAAAAAAAAACAATGTCCAGCTGCAAGATGGATGGAAACTGATTTTTTTTTTTTTTTTTTTTTTTGCATTTTGTCTCCTCAGATCGGTCCTCGCTTGACTCTGAAGCTGATGAAGATCCAGGAGGGCATGGGTGAAGGGAACGTCATTCACCATGCTTTAAGTGAGTCATTTCACACTCATCTTTTTTGTTTACTGCTGTGGTGTACATGATGTTAAAAACAAGTATGAATTATATGATTTTTCTCAAAAAGTAAACGCTTACTGATACATCTAAAGCTTGCTTAGTTTTTCACATGTGCCTGGAACAAACTGGTTTCTCAGTGGGATTTTTGTTGTCACTTTATTTACAGTCTCCAAAACAGAGGAGGAAATACAGGAGATCCTGCACAGGAAAAAAGCCCAATTAAAGGAAAAGGAGGAGCGCCGGAAAAAACAGGCCCAAAATGTTGCTCAGAAAAAAGAGAAACGAGAAGAGCACAAGTAAGTTGGCATTAAAGATAAATCGACTCCTAACCCTGTGGGGTTTTAACTCTGTCTTTAAAACATCAAAACAACATTTAAAACTTTTTTTTTTTTTTTAAACAGAAAAAAGAGCTTGGATGGTATCAAGCGGAAACATGCAGGAGCTGAAGAGGACAGTGAGGTGGAGGATCCTGGGATGCAGAATGACCAGGAGGCTGCTGCTGAATCTGAGGATGAGGTGGAGTACTACAGACAGGCTGTCGGAGAGGAACCAGATGAAGGTGAATAAAATGGTGTACTGTAAAATGGTGGTCCTCTATGTTTTGTTCTAAATTTGTTCTTGACCTTTGTCTTTTTTGTGCAGACATGTTCCCTAGTGCCAAGAGGCGGCGAGGATCTGAAAAGTCACATGGACATGCCAAAAAGAGGAGGCTGTCCTCAGATAAATCAAGAGATGATGATGAATCTCCTCAGAGACATGGTACAGGAGGACAGCACAGAGGCAAAACAGGAAATGGGTGGAAGGAAAAACCATTTGGAAAGAAAGTGAAGCCTGCAGGAAAGACTTTTGGAGCCAAGAAATTTGGCGATAGAGAAAATAAATTTGGTGGGAAGAAGAAATTTGAGGGGAAAAAAACATTTGGCGGCAAGAAAAGTAAGGACAGACCGTTCAGTTCTAAAGGTCAGAAAGGTAAAGCGGGTTTCAAGAAGAAACCTGCAGGTGCAAAGAAAGGTTTCAAACAGAGGAAGGGGAAAGGTTGAACGCTTATCACTCTGAACTCGGACATTGAATGAGTTACCATGCTGAAGCACCAGGTGGCAGCATATGTCAATATGTCATCAGTGTCTGTCAGTAATGCCTGAGCCACCAGTGGTTGTTTTTTGGACCGTTTCTCACTGAAAATCAGCAGATGACAGAAATGAGGAATAAACTGCTTTATTTTCATAAAAAAATGTACAGATAAATATTGAAAATGTCTGTTTTTTTTCAATAAATTGTTTTAAAAGTTATTAAGTTAAATGTATGAGTTTTTTATTCATAATGGCAGGTCTTATTTAAGCCCAAATGATAACTAATTGTTGGCCAAGCAGCGAAGCCACCATTGTTTTTAGACTTGTAATTATTCTGTGTACACAATTATTGAGTATTTTGATTTTTAATGCGCATTTTAGCTCCAAGCTATGTAAACATGAATGCTTATTGAATTTAAGCACTGTCAAGTGATATGTTTTTGTGTAATCAAGTTTATTTAAAACGGGCACAGTGTTTATTGATGAACATTCCAAAAAAGAAAAGTAATTATACAAGTTTGTAGCCAAAGGCTAATTTTCATCTAATTTTCATTTTTCCCTTGGACACAATGATGGTCCATAGTAAACAAATTAGATAAACAAAACAACCTTAACAATAACAGACAAGTTACAGTTTATAGACTTGATTTTGATTTTCCAATAACTGTGTTTGGTAAATGCGCTACGAGTTTACAATATTGAATTCCTGGTTTGAGAGGCTCAAAAGGAAAATACAGCTTATCCAAATGTACTTTTTCCAAAAGGGAACAGTACAATCTTTTCTAGAGCTTCCTCTAGTTGACCGGTTCAAATTCTTTTTCACAAACTCAAAGCACTCTCTGTTGCCCCCCATCACCTACTGCTGTACAAGAACATACTCCAACCCATTCTCCTCACTGCTCACCCTGCTTCCTTAACATGCTAATAGCAACCAACAGAAATAAACTCATTACGCATCACCCACACTTCATCAGTTGCTGTCTCCCCTATCTGTGACATCTCTGGGTTTTTGTTTGACATTATGATTCCTTTATTTTACACTACAACACAAACTCCTACACTCATGCACCCACTTACATCACTGATCCTACAGATTACAGATTAGTTTAGGTTGCCCTTTTGTTAGGTTGACTTTCTTTAAACAAATTCTTTGTTAATTGGTTTTTGTGTGCATCTCTTTCCTTTGTCATGGCCATGCGGCCCGCTTTGTGACATCAAAATAACTGGTCTCCCCAGTACTAATTTATCAGAACATAGACACCAAAAACAGCACAACATTGCACAAGACCCAAGTGACCCTACCAATATTTCATGTGACTCCCATCAGGGCACAGTTAAAGGTCCTTGGCATGGAAATGGGCACAATAGGCAAAAAGCTTTGTGCCCTCTGCCATAGCTGCCCTGAATGAAGCTGCCCAGGGGTGATCAATGAAACTGCGCTGTGGTATCAGGTTTAAGTGGGGTGGGGGTAGTGTGTTGTGTGTATGGGTATATATGTTTGTGAGGCATTGTACCATACTGACTGTGAAAACAAATTGCCACTAAGGACAATAAAGACTATTATTACAGTGCAGTTGGGGCTACACTATGAAATATTTCATATACCAATAAAACAGAGTCAATGTATTTAACAGCGTGTTCCCAGTTTAGCAGTTCATGTTTCTGCAAGATATGACAGTGATGGTACATTTTGGATTTCCTGTCTATAATGTTCAGAGCCTGTTTGTATGCTATTTTAATGGGCTTTACTGTTGTCTTACAATGTGATCATTGAATTTAAATATAACATTGCTAAAGTTAAGTTGTCTCTGATTGGACACATTAAACCTGATTCTATTTTTTTTATTCTTTTTTTAACATGATGCTTGAAGTTGAGTTATGAGTCAAAAATCACACCCAAGTATTTAAATTCTTGAACTACTTAAAGTGTTTTGCCCCGTACCAGAACATTGGAGTCTATATTAGTTTTTGCCCCGTTTTGGAAAATAGATACAAACAGTCTTAGAAACATTGAGATGCAGATGAGATTTTTGTACCCAGCTGCACATATTACTCATGACAGCTGTTAGTTGTTGTGCAGTTTGGTTTTTGTCTTTTGCATGTACATACAGAACAGCAATCTATAATAGATATAGTAATAGATTGATTGTTACCGCATTAGATACACCCACAGAAATAAACACACACATGCAAACACACACACACACACACACACGACAAGACACGCAGGCAGACAAATGCAACCACATTTAGAACACATGCATCACATTTGCACATTTGCATCAACTTTGAGAGCATGGGTGAGACAAAATGTCACAGTTTGCAGAACCATTGGTGCTCAGACCTATAGCTCAGGCTATATTCTTAATTTTAGTTTTTCATGTAGTTGCATAGTAATTCTGCACACTAATAGTTGTCTAATTAGTCTACTAATTGACTCACTTTTCCTTTGTTAAATGTTCAGGTTTTAGGTTTATTACTTTTTTTGGATCAACTGAGAGCAATATATTTGTACAAAAAAAACCCCAAAAAACTCTGAAATACAGCTTGCCTAATAATTGTGCATGCAGTTTGTACCAAAGACTTAGTGTGTATGAGTTTTAAAATATCATGAAATCAATGTCTGGCATTTACTGAGTAATCAAGTCAGTAGTGAGTAATTTTTCACCAACAAAATATATTTTCTACACAACATTGCAAACATGACTGGCAGTAACATGAGGAAGATTAGAAAAGGAAGAAGCTCAAGAGGAAATGACCCAGAGCCTTGTGTAAAACTGTCTGGCAGGCTGACTGAAAACTAAAGATAACTTTTTGCAATAGATGTTTTGTTGTTTGTTTGTTTGTTTGTTTGTTTTTCAAAAATAGACTGAAATTCTCTGCTGCTGGTGAAGAATGAAATAGACTTCCACCAGCTGACAAGGTTTTATTTTCTTTTGCAAAGAAAAGGTCAATCAGCACCTGAGTGGTCTGAATGAAGAAAGACCTCGAGCATGGGGAGATGAAGGAACTGAAACTGCTATTTATAACTCATTTTGACACAGGAAAAAAACTGAATACACATTGAAAAGTACAGAACTATAAAAGCCTATTTTGTTCACAGTATAATATGTCAGTTTCGATATGTAAATTATGAAATACAAATCAACCTTTAAAAAAAGTTATATGACGTCAATGAAGCCCACTGTATATGAAGAACATGTAAACATGTAGGCTGTGTTGTTTTGTAACCGCAGAGTGACGAGTTTTGCTTCTCGAAATTGCAAAAGTCTTGCTAGGAATAAGAGGAACTTTGTTTCAGCTCTACATTTTCCACGTTTCTCTTTTATTGGTTGCAATAAATGATTCGTCATGATTTTTTTTGCTGGCCTCCAACAGGAAATACACACTTTACACAAGTTTTCTCACTTCACCGAGCAGCACACTGTAACAGCAACCTCTCAGTAAGTGAACGTTAAAACTCTTCTTTTTATGAGTGATTGATAAATAGTTTTCTAACAGCTAACATTAAATCAGTGCTGTACAAGCAGTTTTTATGAAAAATATTTTCTAACTTTATATATATATATAAACAACATCTAAACAACAAATCAAATATCAAGTCATTCTTTATATGGCTCGTGACAAATGTGATCCCACTCGATCTATTATGCTTCCATTTACAGATGTTGGATGGGAGAAACTGTATGAAAGCAGCTTGATAACTAAATAACTAAATAACCTTCAGCTGAATTCAAGATGAATTTCTCTGTATGTGAGGGTTTTCAAATTGCTCTGCTGCCCACAATGTTTGGGATTGAGTTCATTGTGGCTGCGGCAGGAAACCTCTTCGCCCTGTGGCTGCTGGTGGTCAGAGAGAGAAAGAACTGGCACACCGGTGTTGTCCTGTCTTGTAACTTGGCCATCAGTGACCTGTTCTACATCCTGACTTTGCCTCTGCTCATCATCTACTATTCATTGGAGAAACAGTGGAAGTTTGGCAATGCTGGGTGTAAAATCGAGAGGTTTCTCTTCACCTGCAACCTGTATGTGAGCATCTTCTTCATCATGGCGATAAGTGTGAACCGATGCGTGGCCCTTGTGTGGCCCTTCTTCACCCGCTCTTACGTGGAACCTGTCCATGCTAAGGCCGTCAGTATCATCATCTGGATCATCGTAGGAGGCATTTCCTGTCCGGTACTGAAATTTGCAACCATTTGCAAAGATGCACACAACAACAAGACTCAGTGTGTGTCCTATTGTCAGCCTGAGGACGAAATGAGTCACTTCACCTACAAACTATTTCTGGCCATGTTTGGTTGTCTTGTTCCTTTTCTAGTAACTTTTACTTCTTACTGTGTGGTGATCCGGGTGGTGTGGAAAAATGTCAGTATAACCACACTAGAGAAACGCAAAGTAGCATTGTTGGTTGCATCGGTGCTTGTGCTGTATGCTGTTTCCTTTGTGCCTTATCACGTCTTTCAGCTCTACCACTTGTTTCGGAGAATCACTTATCCCAACAGCCCTTTATGTTGGGTCTACAGAATGTACCAAGTCTCAAAAGGTTTGGCAATTCTCAACATGTGTATCCACCCGATACTTTACATGGCTGTGTTTGACAGTATAAGAGTAGCTTGCTGTGGAAAGAGCCCAGAGGACAAAAACGCGTCGTGATGAGGAGGAAGAGCTGTTTCCATGCATCACTTTTCTGTGATTCATATCCTTTTGTCATGGACAAAAATTCTTTTCAAAAGGAAAACTGTCTTTTTTCATCTCCAAAAAACCATTGCACTGTATTATTACTGTATTATATTTTGTAATTGTAAAATTTAAAAAAAAAAAAAAAAAAAGTGATTTTTCTGCAATAAAAGATGTCTGTTGTTGTAATGTAATGTAATTATTTCAAACTGTATTGTCTTGATCCACTTCTTCCTGGGCTATATATATATATATATATGGGTATATATTTACATATTTATTCAATAAGAGCAGAAAAAAAGACAATTCAATATTAGCTGATAAAGTCATTAAAGCAAAAAAAAGATCTGTCCAGCAGAAATGTTTTTATAGTCTAGTGTGATATTAAGTCTACAAGAGTTTTTTCGGCTTGGTTTTTCAGAACATGATGAGATAAGATTATTGTTTTCTGAGGTGTGGACAACACTACCACCAACTGTTAAGTTTGATAACTACTTATTTAAATCTGTTTTCAAAGGAAAATAAATAAAATAAAAAAAAATCTATTTTTTGTAATTTTTTAATGTATGTATTTTTAGCAATTGGTTGAAAAAGCAAGAAACCTGAATATGTTAACATGGGATTCAGTGAATATATACTCAAAATTAATTAATTAGTCAAGAAAATAACTGTGATGTAGTTGTAAGATATACTGATAGTAGAAAATGTCAGTTGCTGCCTCATAATAAGATCATAATATGATCGAATAATCCAAAGGAAAACTATTGACCCATTTGACAAAACTATATTTCATAGTTGTACTTTTATTGTGAAACCAAACGTTAAAACAAATTGGGTACTTTTATTGTGAAGTTAAAGTCCCGGAAGTGTGAGTAGTGGCGGCTCGACTCACGCTCCTCCGGTCTTTGCGGTCCTGAAGCTAAGCTAGCCGAAAGGATGCCGTCGATTGAATACGACGAGTGAGTTTTATCAGAAACTTTTTTCATCATTTCAGCTCATGGTGAAGGTATTGTATTGATCTAATATTGAATATTAACGTCTGTCCCGCAGCTCCAAGCCCAGCTGGGCAGACCAAGTCGAGGAAGAAGGAGATGAAGGTAAGAGGCTAGTTAGCTTAGTTAGCTCAATGCTAACATCGCTAGCGATGGACTGGAGCCCTGAGGAAGAGGCCGGCTAGACGGCTTCTACTTCCACGTGGTTGTCCGGCGTTTAACTAAAAATATAATCATACTAGGTCATTTTAAATATCCAGTCTCTTAGTTACGTTTGTGTGACAGATATTTACATACGATTTTATTTGTGTAATCTGTGGCCGTCCGGTGGACAGTGACGCATGCTGTCATTCAACTGAGCGCTAGCTTAGCCTAGTTTAGCTTAGCGCTAGGTAGTTAGTATCAACGTTACCTCTGTAGTAAGACTGCAACACAACATATGGCTAAGTTTGAGATCTGACATTGTAATATATATGTCCTTTACTATAGAGCAGCATAGAATAATTAAATAATGACGGCGAAATCACCCTATTTTCATTATTACTGTCAGTGTAATACTGATAAATGTCCCTAGTTTCCATCATTTGGTTTTTGTTTTATAACAATTGAACTGAGCAGGTTCACTTCTAAGTTTTACCCATGTTACATCCCTCTTAATGTAATTTGTCCGATTAAAGTGAATGTTTCTATTAACAGGTACACTTCCATCCCCCAAGGAAACCATCAAAGGGAATATAAAAACTATCACAGAATATAAAATAGATGATGACGGAAAGAAGTTCAAGGTAATTTGATATATATTTATGTAGGTATTGCATTTGTTAGCATTGTGCACAATGTTTGTTACATCACATGGGTGTGATCCTGTGTCAGCTTTTACCAATTAAATTACATAAAATTTTAGGTGTTATACATGTGTTCTGTGTCTATCAGACTATAGCAGTGAATAACATTGTAATTTATTTGCTAAAAAACTGTAAACATTTGTGATTTGGCTGCCAAAACAGGAAATTTAGTAATTTATCAATTGTTGGCTTTATTGAAATATAGTTTTGAGTAGTTAAATCACTTGGACCCACTAGTATTGGATACACTTCACATAGTAGTTTGTGATCTGGTGGTGTGACTGGTGAAACCTCTATTCATAAACAAACTTCCCATTTATCTTCTAGATTGTTCGTACTTTCAAAATCGAGACAAGAAAAGCCTCTAAAGCTGTGGCCAGGAGAAAGGTGAGCCTTGACATCATGCAATTGAAAGTTGAACAAAACTTCGGCTAAATCAAGGTGTCATGTATATTGTTCTCTCTTTTCAGAACTGGAAGAAATTTGGTAACTCTGAGTTTGATGCACCGGGTCCTAACGTTGCCACCACCACAGTCAGCGATGACGTCTTCATGACTTTCATTTCCAGCAAAGAGGTGAAGTTCCATTGCAACTCCAGTGTCTGAAAACATGTTCAACTGTGGTATTTTCCTGTCATGTAGCTACTCTGACTTGTGACTGATTACCTTATCTTGTCTCTTGCAGGACTTGAACGCCCAAGACCAGGATGAGGATCCCATGAACAAACTGAAAGGACAGAAGATCGTGTCTTGTCGTATTTGCAAAGGTGACCATTGGACCACCCGCTGTCCGTACAAGGACACCCTGGGCCCCATGCAGAAGGAACTGGCTGAACAGCTCGGGCTTTCGACTGGAGACAAGGAGAAGCCTGCTGGCTCTGGTACCATCAATTTACCCATCATATCATCAGATTTTGGTTTGATGTCATGGTCTTCTGTCATTTTGAATTTGTCCTGCCTTTCTCCTCTTATTAGCGGAACCTGAGCCTGCACAGCCTGCACAGAGCAAGACTGGGAAGTATGTGCCTCCGAGCTTGAGGGATGGAGGCACGCGAAGAGGGGAGTCCATGCAGCCTAACCGTAGAGGTGGGTGTAAGTTGGCGCATCTGCTTTTTACATGCCTCTATTTTGAACATCAATCATTCTACAGCACCAAGATTATTGCTAATCAACTGTGTATTATCCAACAGCTGATGACAATGCCACCATCCGTGTGACCAACCTGTCTGAGGACACTCGTGAAACAGATTTGCAGGAGCTCTTCAGACCATTTGGCTCCATCTCAAGGATCTACCTGGCCAAGGACAAGAATACTGGACAGTCAAAGGTACTTTCATCTTAAGAATACCCATTTAGAGTGAAAGATGTTGGGAAGAGGAGCTGTTTAAGCATCATTTGTAGTTTGATCAGAAGTGCAACCAGATCTAGACATATTTTGATATTACTATATTGACCCTGGTGCCTTTGTCCTGTAATTCACTGTGGAAAAAACACTTTAGTCCCAGTGTCTCATCCAGCATCTCTTTATTTTGTCTTTTGCAGGGCTTTGCCTTTATCAGCTTCCACCGTCGGGAGGATGCAGCCAGAGCCATCGCAGGAGTGTCAGGATTTGGATACGATCATCTTATTCTCAATGTTGAATGGGCCAAGTAAGCTAACCTCCACTTTAGTCAAATAAATGTTAAAGAATGTTATTTGCTCATATTCCTAAATCTTATTTGACTTTTTTTTTTTTCACAGACCATCAAATAACTGAGGAATCCATCAGAATATATTCCAAGATGATGCCAGATTTTGTTATTATGGTAAAATATGGCTGTCACCCAAATAAAAGGACTAATTGTTATTACAGTTTCTTTGTTTTTATACTTTTATTCTAACTTATAACTCTAGACCTCAGCTATTATTGAAGTTTTACAGTCACAGCAATGACACCAGATTTATTACATGATCATTAAAGGGTGTGTGATATAGCAACTGTGATAATAACGGAATTTCTATTTTAATGATGTGCAAATTGACATTATTGAGTATTTAAATGACTAAACAACAAAACAGTGAAACACACTGAATGTGTCCAGTAGAAGCTCTTTTCTGCAGCACAGCAGGATTCAGTCACATGAATGATTAGTGTCCCTATGAGATCACATGACCTTTAGTCTACATCCTCCTTGCAACACAGTTGAACCACATGTGGTGATGCTAAGGCCTGGAATATACTTGCTGATTAACCAAGCACACATATACTCAACTAGCTGTGTCACAATCCAACACTTGCTATAGCGCTATGTGCAACTAGGGAAACCTCACACCCCCTTTAGAGGACATCAACTAATTATTGTCCAAATCCAAGAAAAATGTATGACTTCTTGCCCGCATCAGCTACTCCTAGTGAAGATTAGTGATCTCTCGCTTTTGATAGATCAAGGTTTTTTGTGGCTAGTATGTGTACATTTATAAACACTGGATCTTCATTATATCAGGATGAATTATATCTGGAACCTAGCCCTTGTGATAGGTGAGGGATCACTATATAGCAAAAGAACATCTCATGTACAAGAACATTTAATAGATTCATTTAATGCTACAGTATTTATCTTACAATAATTGACCACAGGAAAAGTAGTTTATAAACAGGGTATATGCAGGAATCCTGAGGTTATTTTCCAAGTCTTTTCAAGACTTTCCAAAAAAAATTTTAAGACTCCTCTTCCTTTCTCGGTACCACGCTGGGAGGAGAGTCCGCTGTTGCGAGATGTTTATGTCTCATGCACACGCGGCCCCGACGCAACCCGGCAAGCAGAGCGGGGAGTAAAATACATTCATGCAAACTTTTTGCAGTGAAATTGTTTGGACAAAGCTTGAACACCAACAAAATACCTCAGAAAATGGTGATTAAGACTTTTCAAGGGCCTTAATTTTCCTGAAATTGAGTTATCAATTTTTAATACTTAAGACTGCACAGACACCCTGATAAATAATCAGTACTTCTTAAAAAACAAGGCATGGCTATAAAATATTTATATCAAGGTAGTTTACATTGATTCACAGTACAAATCCAGTACTGACATGAAGCAGCTCTTGATTTGCCCTCAGTGACTCATTAAATCTGCCTTGATAGACATTAGAGGATCATTTAGAATTTATTGGGTTTAGTTTATTAAATAAATTAAGTTTGTTTACTCTAGATTAAAAGAAGTGAGGCATGAATGTGATTGAGATCAATACTTGAGCCTTCGTACCATGATAACCGACAAACTCGGCAAAGAATTGAACTCATGAGTTATCGATTTCATAAGAGCTTTATTGAAATATTACATATAAAAAACTACATACAATTTTCCCCACATTAGGTGAACATTTCCCAACAACAACAACATGATTAAAAGCACATTTAAAACGACATGGAACGGCACTGCACAGATGGCGGCCACTTAGTGACACAGTTGAAAGCCAGCTTATTTAAAAGAAATGATAACCTGCCACATCAGCGTCAGGATTTGTTGTGGAACAGATTCTTGCTGGGAATGTTGAGGGACTAATCAGAGACCTCCATCTTCTCCTGTTTGATGTTCTCTGTGGAGCAAAATAAATACACGTCTGTGAATAACATCTGTAATTTCAAATGAACGTCTCCAACGGGAATAACAAAAATAAATATATAATGGAAACAAATAAGTTACCTGATGCTTTTTCTTCCTTCATTCTCTCCATGACACATTTCTTAATCTCAAGGCCCAAGGCCCTGGAGAGAGGAGGGGGCACAGCATTTCCCACCTGGGAGACAGCGACATAAAGAAATTACAACTTAAAACAAAACTCATTAAAATGTTGACATTAAACATTTGTGTTATTTTGAAGCAAGCAGAGAAACTATTTTGGAATTACTTGTGCTTCTACACCGTTTTCAAGTTTAATCCTACAATATCTTTTTTGGCCACTTGGGGGCAGAAATGCATTTGATGCAACAATTGCTCTTATAAATCTAGTTTTAAAAAAAAAAAAAAACATGAACATAAACATTCATTTGAAATATTGGACCACTTGATTAATCCACATAAAACAAGATAAAGCTGAGTCTTTGTTCAAAATATGAAGATTAGAAATGCAGAGCCAATTAGTTGTCATTTGATCAATACTTATAAAAACCTTTATCATAGTCACTTTAAGAACAACAGAACAGATGACCTTCCAAGTCTTAGCAACATATTTTGGTGATGCTTAAATTATCAAAGGAAATCCTGATGATCAGATTGTAGGTTACATGGGTCAATAAATCTATGAGTCAAGAGGAAACAAAAAAAAAAAACAAAAGTATTCCCACTGCTTTTCCTCAAGAAAGCTGTAAATGAAGTCATGGTTCTACCTGTCTGTGCTTGTCCAGGATGTTTCCAAAGAAGCGGTAGGTGTCTGGGAATCCCTGAGACCGTGCACACTCCCTCACGCTAACCACTCTGTGTTGCTCAGGATGCAGAACACGGCCCTGGAAGAAAAACATGAGTCAAATCCAAAAGGAAATCTTTTACATTGCTTTTAAAAAAAAAAAAAAAAAAAAAAAAAAAAAAAAAAAAAAAAAAAGGCATAGATTCAAATGCTGTCCTGAAACCTTTATTCCCCTCTGTTTAAGTCATTTGATCTGATTAAATATCTCCTGAAATCTGAATTTGCTCCACTTTTAATTGATGGAGCAGCTAGTAACGTACCTGCTTGCCCATAGGTTCAGGGTTGGTGACAGTTGTGCTGAAGAAGCCGTCCCACTCCAGTCTGCCGTAGAGTCCAGCCCAGTGGTTGTGACGGTTACCCGTGTGAGGCAGACACCAGGGGATCAGGGTGTTAAACTGCCTGTCTGCTGGGTCGCACGGCTTTCCTAAACAATGTGGCGACATAACCATCAGAGATGCCTCCGTGATAGAAATGTATATCTACGATTCAAGTAGAAAGTGATTCCCTTCATACCTCCCGCACAAGTACAGACACCTCTGAGTGCACCGGTGCTGCTGCGTCCATTCTTTTTATCAGAGTGTGTGTAACGCAGTTTCTTGGTCATGGTGCCGTCTTTCAGTCGAACCTCGATGTTGGGCAGATCTCGCCAGTCAGAGCCTGGAGCCAATGGGATGTGACGCATGCGACCCTCAACCAGAGCACTCATGTCCTGAAAACATGAACATGTAGGTTTGTATGTACACAGCTACATGCTATTGAATTTACCAAGACAAAAACAAATAGGAAACTGCTTACCTTGCAGATATGATCTCTGAGGATCGGCTGATACTGCGTGCCTCTGATCTGCCTCTGGAACCAAGACTGAGGTTCTCCGTTGTAGGAAATCTCCAATGCAGCTGCACCGTTACGAATCTCTGGCAGGTCAGACATGGTGTCTCGAACAGTGATGGTTCTGTAGATTCCTCCGTTGCCTCTGTTGTAAAAAGATAATGACAGTCACACTTGGTCATTGTTGTGATCTATTTGAGATGTGGAAGTAGAAATCAATAATGGAACAACAACGGAAGTTGTGCATTACCGTGTGACGTTACTGACGTATTTCTTTTCGTCCACCACCACGCTCAGAGAGCAGGCTCTGGGAGCGAACACGTGCAGAGGCTCAGGATAGCGAGGCAGCTTCTCTCCAGGAGCCGCAGCCAGGATGATCGCTCTGCGGCGGGTCTGGGCGACACCGTACTGACCAGCCTATTGGAGGGGGAACAAGTGAGCATGCTGTTTGTGTAATTAGGCTGACATCAGTCAAAACTTGCATTATTTCTCCGGATTCTTCCTGAGAGGGATAACCTGGAATAAATATTTCCCAAGTATAAATCAAGTGTGTGCACTGTTAAACTCACCTGAACAACACCAAAAGTACACTGGTAGCCCATGCGCACCAGACAGCGTAATGTCAGCTTCAGGACCATGGAGCTTTTGAATGACACGAAGTTCCTCACATTCTCAAGCAGGAAAAACTTCGGTCTGTAGTAATCACAGTAGCTGCAACAAAAGAAAATTTATTTTAAGTGTGCACTTGAGAGCCATACATTTAAAGGAGATAAACCTTAAGTAGTCAAATGAGTCAACATAAATGTCTGCTCGGGCAAAAACTGACCTGAGATAGGAGACCACAAGAGAGTTCTTGAATTTGGAGTAGGTGCGAGAGTTGAAGCGGTTCATCCCACTGAACCCTTGGCAGGGAGGTCCTCCACACAACATCTCCACATCACCCTTCTGAGGCAACTTCTGACCGAGGGAGTTGGTCTTCTCTCCAGACATGACCAACTTCAGCAGGACGTTGCAGTCCTCAGTGAACACCGTGGTGCCGGGGTTGTTGAGCCTGAAGGCCTGCGCTGCAGGTTCCCACATCTCAATGGCCCACAGAGTCTCAGAGATGCCTGAAAAAGGTAATCGGGAGTCGTATTTTCACCCACACTGCCACACCTATGTTTCAGTAAATTTTATCAGGGACATGGATAAGTATTTACCAGCCTGGTGGAAGCCTTCAGAGAGTCCACCGCAGCCAGAGAACACATCCAGTGTGCGATACTTGGACACTTTAGGTGCCTGAGGCTCGTTCTGAGTGTCCTGTGGTTCTGGTGCAGCTGCTGCTTTTCCTTTGCCTTTACCTTGTAGCAGACAGGATCATTGGATTAAGATTTCAGTGGACTGAAAAAACAAAATACTTTAAAGAAAACTGGGCTTCTATGTGTGAATTTTTACCTTTCCCTTTGCCTTTTCCTTTTCCCTTATGAACAGCTGAGCGAGCGTGATTTGGAGGATCTTCAAAGCTTTTGGATTTTGCATTATAGGCCTGCGAGAGAAATATGTATAACACTTGATCTTTTCTCATCTACTTTCTCACATTACCACCATCAGTATTATACAGTGCCTTTGTCCTCCGTATGAACATATTCAAGTTTACCTCCAGGAAATAGAAGCGGTCAGGTCCACCACTGGAATACTCCTGGACCGACTCATTCAGGTCTTCTGCATATTCCACTTGACAGCGTCCAAGCACCTCAGACATGCTGACAGTCACTTCTTCATCACTCCAGTACACCTGATTGATGTCTGCGTGGTAACTGGCTTTGACGCCTTTGTGAGTGTTCTCAGGCCTGGCATGACAAAAAAAAAAAAAAAAAAAAAAAAAAAAAAAAAAAAAAAAAAACATGATGATTAATTTTAAACAGTCAAACATGCCAAAAAAAACCAAACAAAAAAAACCTGCAGTGCGACCAATTCATATTCAAATCCTTTCACCTGTAGAACTTGTAGAGTCGCAGTTTGACCTCTGACATGTCAGCTTTCCCGTTGCTCCGCCTGTGACAGAAGATTTCCTTGATGCGCCCGATACGGAACGGCTCTGGAGCGTCCAGGTTTGACCCTTTAATGTAGTCTGAGGATTTCCTGTAATATTCTGGATACAACTCCTCATCCACATCCTCTTTTCTGTGCGAGCGCTTCACTGGACTCGCTGGCTTCATACTGAAAAACAATAACAGAGTTGCTGAGTCTCTGAGTATACACATTTGTCATTTTTGCACTTAGAAAATTTTCTTTAATCACTCACCTGAAGCAGAAAGCCTCAGGAGGCAAGTAAACACTGTCTCCCACCTTGAACTGCTCCCCCTTAAAGCAAGCCAAGGCAAACAGAGCCTTTGAGTCATTGTCTTCATTATCCATGGGCTCAAATGCCCGAGGAGTTTCCTGTTCTTCTCGTTCTTTAATCCTGTCACAGCTGGCACAGAACCTAAAAGGGAAAAAAGGAATCATATTTGAAGTTAAGATAAGAGGAAAACAAAGACAAGGTGCCTGAAATGGAAATGCATAAGTGGATGGTGCTTACTTAAACTTGCAGTCTTCTGATGGAGTGGTCTGAGGAGGAGTCTCAAAACGAGCAAATTCTGTGTCGTACCAGAACTGATAGAAAAAACTCTTCCCGTCATCATCAATCACCTTGATGTCGACATCCATGCCACCCTAAAGACACAAGAATAAGTATAAGATCAAGAAAAATCCTACATGAAAATGTCAATTACCCTGACGTCACGTCAGCTCACCTCCATAAACCAGTTGTTAGATGGGGACTTATACGTGACATTCACTTTGCCAAGGACATAACTGAGCTGCATATCTTCACACTCATCCACAAGAACGAGCTCCAGAGGATCAGACGACTCTCCCAGCACCGTGTGAATTCCCCGGAGGAACCAGTGGGCATGGAACATCTTTTCATTTCCATCCTCCCACAGTGATGTTATCCTGAGCAGGAGAACACCATTAGGTTGATACAAAGATGCACAAAAATGTTATTAACGAGTGTATTTCTGAAGATGCCACACCTCGCCAGATACAGAGGAATAGATGGATCCTCTGATGAAACCGAGACACAGTCTCCCACCTCTAGCACCTCATCGTTCACAGAGACCTTCTTGTAGTACTGCTTCTTCCCCTCAGTCTGTGGAAAGGAGGAGTGAAAAAAAAAATGGAATATACACACGCACACATGTTCACTGCAGGATTCCTTCACTGAAAAACTTTATTCTAATGACCAAGAGGGAACAAAACAAATACCTTAACAGACTCTCCAATCCATGTCAGTTTGCACTGGGTCTGCTTCTTCCTCTTAGCTTGAGAAAGCTTTTTTGGTTTCTCCACTGGAACATCTTCCTCTTCAATGTTTTCATCATCTTCAGCTTCCTTTACAGCAAGATTTGGGCATCTGAACAGACAGATTAAGTGTTAAATGTTTGCTTGGTGTGTAATTAGCACCTAAATCTTTCAAACAAGATCAATCCAAAACAGATAAAACAGACACAAACTCACCTTCTCTGCTTACAAGCTTGCTTGCTTTTGCCACTTCCTCCAAATTTGATCATGTCCTTACAAGCTGCACACTTGCCACAATCAGGAGATTGGCAAACCTGAATATTGATAAAGAAAACCATATGGAGGTTGAATGCTAAGAATTAAATAGATAAAATATGATACTATTCAATTCAATGTTCTAGTAACAAAATTATTTCATTCTGAGCCACTCACCTCACAGACACCACAGCGCTGTCGTTTGAGTCCACTCTCTTTATCATTCTGCTCTATCTGATCAGAGAAGAAGGTGTCAAAGATCTGATAGACCAGGGTGGTAGTTGTCGCTTTAGTCGGCCCCTTGCTGTCCTTTTCAATCTTTGTTGGGTGGCGAATGGCCTGTCGCCTGGCAGCTCTCCTGTCAGCAGAATAAAGATCGTGTTCAGAGCAGAGGTCCGTTTATTTTGGCACAAATACCTGATGGAGCGATGGCAGTATGGAGCCCCTGGCCTTCAACACACCACAGCATCAGGTCATGCAACATAAAAAAACAAGCAAACAAAACTAAACGGACAAGATGTACAATGCAGAGTTCCCGTTAGATGCAACTGGCCAAAGTTTCTTTTTTTTTTTTCTCTCCTCCCTCACAATCATTCTGGCCAACAGACAAAACAACGATCACCCACTTATTAATCAAAGTGTAGTGAAAATACTCATCTCTCATTGAACAAGCGTGTTTTTTTTGGCCTAATTCCGAGTTATGATTAAGCTTTGATGTTAAACATCCTAGTCTTTTCTCAGTAAACTATTTTAACAAGACTTAAAATATGCCCTCAGTTTTCCAAATATTAACCAATTTCTCATCCTATAGTGAACTTAAGCCACAGAAAACCCAGGTGGAACTTTGTTTTATATATTTTGCATTGCTCTCTTCAAACACAGGACCTGGATTAGAAATGTTCAAATGTATATTTTATCAAATAGCGTCCAACATCTTCACAACATTGATCTCCAAAGTATTTGACTTGAATAATGTAAATAGATTATATCGTTTGTTCTTATCCCTGTGGTTCACACAAGTGACCGTGGCAGTGGGGATTTCCTACCTTGTGAGTGAAGATAACTTATGGACATTGGTCCACACACCCAGGTCTTATATGGCCAGTATTCAAATTTTCTTTATAAACTAAAAAAAATTTAAAAGGAAATAAAGTACAATAAAACTGGTAATGAGAGTCTAGCGAGAACTCTGGTGTAATGCTCTTTTTTGGTTCATATAGGCTCTAAATGCTTCACATGAACACACCACCATACAAGCTAAGGATGCATTCACAACAAGGCCTACCTACCAGTACAGCAGCATGCTGCATTAGGAAATGTCAAAGGAATAGTAGACATTAGGGAGAACAAGGAGCGAGGAGCAGAAATACAGGAATATAAGCAAATAAATAAAAAGGAGAACTTCAACATCCTGAAGCATTTGTTGCAAAAAGAGCCGCTGCTGCTGCTGGGAATCTGGGTGAAGCTGAGAACAAGGAGTTTTATAAACAGCATAGACACTGTTCAAGTTTGTTTCTTCTCTGACCTACAGTAGCTGTAGAAAGCTTCCTGTATGTTGAATGAATGGTACAATAACCTAAAAATGTCCAATATTTAGCAAAATATTTCCTGCAGGGCCGGACACAGCCAGTTAATCTTTTGACTGCGCTCAGATGACACCGACAAATGGGAAAATCAGAGTCTAATCATTTTTTTTGCAGCCATACCTCTTCCCTAGAGTGACTCCTGCGAGCTTGATCAGGTCTCTCATGCAGGGTGTAACAATAATGGGCTGCTCATCAGAGTCGCCAGCCTCATCATAGCTCTCCACCTGCTCAACCACAAACTGGGCGTGGCGCAGCAGCGTGTCTTCAGTGAAGCAGTTGAAGTTCAGTCCTGCAGGAGGCACGGTGGTCTGTGGGCAGCAGAACAGTCGTTAGTTTTTTTTTTTTTCCTTGTTTAAGCATTTCATCTGTAAAATGTTGTAAAACTAGCCTAGATTAAAGGCTTCATGTCAGTGAACCCTCACCTCAATCTTGTTGAGAAGGTCCTCATAAGTAGCATCAGGATTCTTTTGGAGAAACTCCACCACTATCTTGCTCATGTAGATCTTCTCTTGCATCAGAGCAAAGATGGGAGCGTACTCCTCACTCGGCTGCATTAGGATGTAATCAGCAAACGCTGGATAACGAAAACAAACAATTAGAACAGTGTGCATGAAGAGAGAGAGAGATTTAAATTTAGAGTAGAAAACCTGGCTACCTGTAGTAAAACCAATTAAAGCTTTTTCTCCACCATCAAAACCAGTGATCCACCAGGCATTGATGGGCCCGAGTTTCTTTGCAGGAACACCACCTGGGGAAAAAAAAAAAAAATACAAAAAGACAAATGTTTGTTGTTTGTTTTGTTGTAATGTTGAAGGACAATGACAAGGACAAACGAGTTTTAATTTTTTTAAATGCAAGTTTTCTTACCATCTAAACAAGGGTTGTCATCATAAATGGGTTTGACAACACAGCTGAAGTAGAGCTCCACATTCTTCTCAATCAGTCCAGAGTCAAACGGACAGAGGTGGCCACGCTTATCATAAACACTGTAAGACATTAGACATTAAACCGTTAGAACAACAACTGACAAAAACATGTCACATAGTGAGATTAGAAAAGACCACGTTTGCTCCTCTAACCTGAAGTTAGTGATCTTGTGTTGTGGCAGATCCTCATAGCTCTCAAACCCATCTTCATTTGAGTCGAATAAAGACAGGCGCTCATCTGTTAACATCTCTGGTTCGTCCAGCTGTGGATACAAAGAGAAGGATCATTTCAGGTTTTATAAGATCGATACAAGTAGAGACATTATCAAAAACTGTACGGTGACACTCACCGCATTGTCAGGATCCCCTTGAAAAAATTTTAGATCTGAATCATCCAAATACTGCCTGCAGTCTTGACATTTGGGTGGTGGTGTCTAAGAAAAGGAAAACGTCAGAGGCCGTGTCATGTTTTCAAACATGTTTAGAGCTGTGACACTGAAGTGAATGGCTCCGTTACCTTTGCAGTAGAAACCGGCTTTATAATCTCACTCTTCGACTCTTCTGGTTTTTCTTCACTAGCCTCCACTTTGAGACGCTTCTCCTCTCGAGACTGCAGCACATTTGAACATGTGGAGTGTTAAACAAGAGACTGTGAGCTGCACCAGCTTTTGACATTAAAACTTTATAAAAAAAAAAAAAAAAAAAAAAAGCCTCACCTCCTCAGTATCATTTTCCTCTTTCTTCACTTCATTCTGTCCATTAGTGGCTTCACCATTCAAGTCTTCAGACTTGCGCTTTTGACTGAAAGACAGATGTCATTTTAAATCAGAATACCGCTTACTATATTATAAATTGTTAGGTTTTATCTTTTTAAAAAACAGAAAAACAAGTGTATACTCACACTTTAGAGAACATTGACATGATGGTCTGCTGTTTGCCACTGTTTCTGGTAACCCTGGTACTGGCTGGAGACTCTACAAAGAAGAGAAACAAGATTAAACCATTGTTTTAGACTTAGTTTCTGTGTTATCTTCATTGTTGAATGTAACAGTTTGAAGTTGAAGTCTCAAACTTACTCTTGTTGTCAGAATTTGATTTGCTCCTGCGTCCACCTTTCCCTTTCGAAGCGGTCGGTGACTTGACCGCCTCCTCATCCTCCTGTACATCCATGTTTACATCTTCACCATTCTCATCTTTGTGGGAACCATTTGTGAAGCCATTTGTCTTTCCATTCTGTTCAGCAGCATCAACATGTGACCCATTTTCAAGATTTAGCTCCTTTCCCAGCAAGGCCTTTACTTTAGAGATGTACACCTCCTAAAAACACACAAAAAAAAAAAAAAAGTACATCACAGATGATATAGTGAACGGTAAAGTTCTAGGATTAGTAATGATTCAGAATCTTAACGGGTCACTAACCATCGAGATCTCAGAGCTTTTCATCTTTTCCTCCAGGCTGGTCAGCTGGTCCTGAGCATCAACATGCAGGAAATCCTGCACCAATTTAAGCTTCTCCTTGACATGATCCTGAAATGGCATTTAAAGAAAAAGACAGTTTCACTCTCACTCAAAGTATTGCACAATATATAGCTTAATTTTTTAGTTTTATGCTAATTGTTGCCCTTAATTGCATCATGCATTGACAACAGAGGAACTTATGCTAATTATCAGTTGTTTTCCTACTATATCTAACTTCAAAGTTTCTGGCATATTAGATTTTTTGAAATGGGCATTGCAAATTACCATAACACCCTAACCCAAGACGACTTATGACATTTTCCAACACTTTGGAAGTGAAAGCGTTTGAGAAATTAAAGCCAATTTGCCTTTAAAACGTGCAGAGAATCCACAGAGCAGCCCAAAAAACTCGTTGCCATTCTGCACACTTCATCTCTTCGCTATTAAGGGTCTTGAGAGACTCATCTATATTCACACATTATAATTTAACTGGACTTTTTTTTATTTTATTTTTATTTTTTTTTACAGAGTTCAGATAAGTGAAGTGCAGTTGAGGGTGACACTACACCATGAATCTACAATCATGTTCAATGACGTTTAGTAAGCCTCAAACTTTTAGCAATTAGTGAGCAGCTGGTGTAACAATTAAGAGATATGAAATGAAAGCGTCCAGGTGCTGCGAGTGATCAGGAACCTACCTCGTCCGAAGACCCATCCTCATCCAGCACCTGCAGCCTGTGAACAAAGAACATAACAAAAACATCGCTGCAGTTAATTTATCAATGTACAACAGAGGATACATCATATCATCTGCGATGGATGTCCCGATAAAACCAATGTGACAGCGAGCTAGCAGAAACACAGGTAGCAAAACTTCCTGAGTGGCGCCAAATCTCACACGCTGCTCCATCCATTGACAGGCTAAGATGCTAAATGGCTAACGGTATCAGGAGGGGGGCTAACTGTATGCGGCATCAGCCTTGACTGTCCAGTTGCAACAAGCTAATGCTAGCTACAGCTGCTAGCACAGGCAAAGTAAAGGCTCCGTTTATGACAACGAGGTTAAGTCTAGAGCAGCGTCATTTTGTTTTCACTGTTGTTGTCGTTGCTGCTGCTGCTTCTGAACTAAGACAACAAGCTGCAGATATGCTACATCCTCAGGACGTCAACTGTTATTAGCATTCAGGTTTGTAACGTTACCTTTTCCTTACATCCTCTGGAAGAGACAGGGAAGTCTTGGCTGGCATGGTTAAAAACAGCTAGCAAAACGTGTAAGACAAAAAAGATAAAACCGCGTTAAAAATCCGTTAAAACCGCGCTTAAATCCGCAGTTGCTGACCACAGCACAGCTCCACCGTGACTGCTTGTCGCGTGCTGGATCTTGCAATGGATGCTATATGCAATTCGGGCGCGCGGGCCGTCTTTTCGCGCGGAAACCCGGGTGTTGTGGACCGTACCACTACAGTTTTCTGTGGGTGAAACGTTTTCAATAAAAAACATTATATAACCGTTCTTGATTTATTGTTTGAAATACAAAACTTATTTTCTCATACAATATAACCTACAGGACACAACTATGACTGTCACGTTATCGTTTTTCAAAACATGACGTTTTCTTGGAATGAAACACTAACTCGATCCACCCCCGCTGTTTTCCAGATGTTGTAGACAACTGACCAGGCGGAAGCGATGTAAATGTTGTTTACTGATGAGCGGTGTTAGCAAAACATGTCTACATTTGATGAATTTGTACAGATTAAAAGGCAGTAAATACATCGATGTGTTGCGGTGAAAACCAGAGTAACTGTATTGGTGTAGGATGTCAGTTATAAGTGACATTTTCCATCAATCCACTCCATTTTTTTTTCATTTAATTCATGCGCTGGGTTACTCATAGATCAGACCTGCAACAATTAATTAAAATTATTGATAATTTGATATCAACTGATACTGATATTGATTAATTAAAATCGATATCAATAATGAATATCTATCAAATGATTTTGATAGTTGAATGATTGCTTTGGTGTTTTTTTAAAGACCCAAATAAACATTTGCAGTGTCTGATTTCATGTTTTTTGTTTGTTTGTTTGTTTTTTAAACTCTGATTTAATTTTTTTTCTGTAAATATATTTGTTGTCACATCTGTGAATCATAACAAGAATCAGACACCATTTTCTCTCATATTATATGAAAAAAATTTAATCCACTAATTAAAATGAAAATCGTTAGATTAATCGATAATGAAAATAATCATTGGTTGCAGCCCTAAATGTAATTTTCAGTAGTATCTGGAGTGGTTTCAGTTCATTAAAGTCAAGCTATATGTCTCTTTTACCACAAGGTGGCAGTATGTCATTAATAGTCTGACAAAAGGCATCTGTGGTTGTCAGATTGGGAAATCTTTAGAGGGAGTTTTCTCTCACATTGTACATGACCCAGCTTGATCGTTTTCTATCAAGGTCATTATACAAACCTATTTTAGCAGTGATCTGTTTTCCATAGCAGGGCAGTTTACCTGCACTGTATTATTACAGAAATTAAAAGAGATGACTCACAAGTTTTTTTGTCTGTGGTTTGTTTTTGTTTTTCTATTTGTCAAGTATAAATAATTATTCTCTTTTGCAAGGTTCAACACACATCAGTCAGACTTGTGTGAATGTGTGCAGACTTAAATGTTTTTGTGTAATATACCACTCACTTCACCTTCAGGTTTCTCAGTCTGATGTCATATCCTGCAGGGCACTGGAAAGACTTGGCCGACTTCCCAGCAGCGCAGCCTCCTGGGGCTGATTCAGCCAATGTTCCCACCCAGGAATCCTGGATGTCTGACAGGAAACAGGCCCAACTCTCTCAAGGCCACTATAAGTCAGCCTCTCCCCTCACCCCAAGTCCCCCACCCCCCCCCCCCACCCAAAAACCTCTCCCAGGACCATTCTTTATATGCTTCTCTCAGACAAAATTTTTCCTCACCAAGCCCCTTTTCACCCTCCCTGCCCTCTACCCAACTTCCCATCATAGCCTAGTCTTGCTTTAGCCTTTAAGCAATTGAACAGTGTTAATAGGTAGCAATGATTAATGACTGAGCAGTATTTGCATGTACAATTTTGTGCTTTCATGATGGTGCTAGTCTTTTTCTGACCTTGTCAGAACATGTTTGGATTAAATGCTGCAGTGTGAAGATTTCCTGTAGGCACAATAGAGAGACATCTCAGGACATGCAATTAAATCTGTTTACAGCTGAGAATAAAAGTTGAGGACATAAAATGGATTCTTTCAGTATTTCATTTATTTTATAAAACAAGGAATGCAATTACAAAAAGTTATGTACCAACATTAGTGTTTCAGATTGTACCGGTTTAACACAGGCAGCGTGCTACTGGACACACAAGGCTATTGCACACAAGACATTTCATACAACTCAAGTCATACATACTGTACAAAGATACATTCATACATACTTTACAAACATACATAGTCTTTTTTTGTATATTCATCATAAAAAATCATATAATCAGGCAACACAATGAAGTGATGGGTACATAGATTTAAACGCGTCTCCATCTGAAAAAAAATGAGGGAAAGCAAAAATCACTGAAGCTGCCAAAGTGCTTTTCACCATTTCTACTTGGCCGCCTAAATGTCAAAGTCAATATAAAAACACTAGGTAAGAGTTTAAATGTGTGTCTACAGGAAGGATGTTAGTGTAATGCTGAACAACAAGAACCGGAAGATGAAAAACAGGACTTCCTGTGGCTGAAGGAAGCTGCATATCATAGGATGTCAGAGAATGAAGATGACGCTGACCTCCCAAGGAGTCAGGTCTCCTAACCTTGGAGACAAGAACTTCCCTTATTTTGAAAGGGAATGCATTTGGAAAGATGTGATTTATTTACCTCTTAAGTCGCATATGGTATATGAATAACATATTAAACCAGGATGCTCACACACACACAAAAAATGAAATTCTTGTTCATGTTGCTATTTAAGAGTTCACAGTGAGAGTGACCTACCCTGTTCATCCCACTCTCCGATCGTCAATGACTTGGTAATTCAAAATAATGATCAATAATACTGTCAACAATGGAGCGCCTGCCCCAAACACTTCATACATACATTCAGCCTAATTCCCCAAGAGGAAGGCACAAACAGATGCAACACATTGCTGCTATGTCGCTACAACACTGTCAGGACGCTGGTCCTATTAGCCAAAGCAGCCTCAAACAGCTGCCAATGAGTAAAATTCATCAGTGCCAACTCACTTCAGGAAATGTGCTTTCTGATTAGGCCTTCCTCAACGGAAACTGTTAAGATACAAAAGACAACAGTAAAAGCGAGAAGAACAGATTATGTGGACAAATGAGGGAAGGGGTGTTAGTGATGGAAGCTGGAGCAGGAATATATGATACACATTAGTGCTTACAAACGAGTTAGAATTTCATGCAGTAAATGACATCAGATTATGCAATTTTTTATCAGATGGTTTAAGCAAGGTTATATAAGGAATATATAGCCCTGGTTGTGTTGAGGGACCACACTTGGTAATATGGCTTCAGGGGTTTGCAGTGCTGAGAGAAGACATCACTACTTTCATTTCTTTAAAGCATGAAGAATAAATCTGTAGGCCTAACGTATACATATATCAGTAAAGGGGAGTAATGTGGTTATACCTTGCAAAAGAACAACAATCACTGAAATAATCTACAAAGTGCAACTTTGCAAACTATGCACCGATGCAGTTCTTTAAAGGCCAAAAACACACTCACTGTATCTAAGATATTATGCATGCTATCTTTCCATTTTTGGTTTTTAATATGGGTTTACATCTTTAGTAAGAAAACAAAAAAACACAATGACGGTCTTATACATTTAAAAATGCTCGGCAATTCCATATTAATTAATGGGAGTACCCATGGAAAAGCTTTTTTCACATTTCTGAAAGTTCCCAACTTTTAAATTAGTTTCCTCTGGAAAAAAAATATTTGTTTTTTACACCCACTGCATAGGTGAATTGTTTGAATGTTGATTGTGAATTCACAAAAGTTTGATTGTAATAATAAAAAGTCTGCATTGTGGAATGTGTCTGTGTCCACAGACTGCTGCATCCCAGCTCTGCCAGGCATCAAAGTCCAAGGTGTGCTTGCCTTTTTTTTTCAGCATGTCTGTCTTGTCACAGCGTCTCTAGTTGATCTCATGTATACACACACTTTCACTCATTCACACACACTTTCACTCATTCACACACACACAAACACTCTGATGTGTTTGTGCCATCTTAGACACAGGTGGTACAGTCTTGCATGATGTGTGTGGTCTGGTGGTCGTGTTTGTGTGTGCAGTGCTCCAGAGAGCTAGAGCTCTTCAGAGGGACGAGGCAGCGGTCGGAGGGACGTCCGCTTTGTAGAACCCCCCAGCAGCACAACACACGCAGGAACTCTTTTCTCATGTCCTTGCTGCGCAGTGTGTAGATCACTGGGTTAAGAGCTGAGTTCAGAGTGGCAAAGCCAAAAAACATGTTCGCTTTGAATAGGATTTTGCAGAACTGTATGCCACAGGATGAGTCTAGAAGGAGGATGATAAAAGCTGGAAGCCAACACATGATGAAGACGCCCAGCACTATGGTGACTGTTTTCAAAAGCGAATAGGCCTGTGAGTTGGTTGCTTCCTGATGGCTGGAGCGTACAATCAAATAGATCCTTACATAGAGGATGACAATAGAGAGTAGTATGATACTGAAAATGGTGACAACAAACACAATGTATTTCTTAGAGTAGAGTGGCAATACGGCTGAACACTCAGGGAGGTTGTCGATGCAGTTCCAGCCAAGGATGGGAAGTCCACCGAGCAGGATGGAGGTGACCCAACATGCTCCTATCAGAAGGAACATGCGGCACGTTTTGGTAGAGCCATACACCTTGACCTTGGTGATAGCTATATAGCGCTCTATAGCTATTGCCAGCAAACTAAAAACTGAAGCTGCCAGAGCTATAAACGCAGTGCCCTCCCGGATGAACCACTGCACAGGCACCAGCTCAAAAGTCTTTTTCCCCGATAGAAAAATATTGGCTATGTAGGCTGAGCCTGCCAGAAGGTCCGAGAACGCCAGGTTCCCAATGAAGAAAAACATGGCAGTGTGGAACTTCTTGTTGCGCCAAACAGCGGTGAGGACAAGCAAATTCTCCAGGATGATGATGGTGCAGAGGACTATGATGACAATATTGAGGGTGGTGAACTGTTTTTTATTAGCTGTGTACTTATCCAGGCCTTCCTCACTCATGTTCTTAGCAAAGGCATAATAGGAGTGGATCAGAGTACTATTGTAGTACTGAGAATACTTGCTCTTCATGGTGACAGGGTGGCAGAGCACAGTGGCTTTACGGCAAAGATTCATTCACACAGTGGAGTTGCGCAGAGTATCTACGCTGATAACCATCCGGGTTTCAGGACCAGAAAAGGTTCCAGGCTGGGAGGGAGACTGCCACAGTCACGTCTCAGGACCTGACCTCTATGTGGGTCACCTGCAGACACACAGAAGAAAAGAGAAAGCCTGGGTTACTCATAAGGGGAGTATTTTTTCGTTGAACTAATGAAATACACTGTGACAAAGCAAACATATATTTTCAGAGATGCGATACACTTGCCAAAGTTCATTGCTAGACAGTCTGTTTCTAACAAAACAAAGTATCCAGGCAACAACCTGAGCCTCTGTCAGTAGAGGGGGAAACCAAACATTTTCTTTAATTCGTTGGAAGAAGACACCATTATAATAATCCAAAAGCAAAGTAAGAGGGTAGAGATTTAGAATATAACCCTCTCATTATCACATGCTTGAGGTGATCTAACAGATAAACATTCCATGTAATGGGTTAACATTTAGATCTGAAGTAAAAACCAACAATCAAATGACACGTACAAATGACCACACAGTGAACACTCTGCACTCACTGTTCAACTCAAAATTCAACTCCCACACATGCAACAGTTGCAGTTCTGTGCAACCTAACACAAATGGAAAGTAATAATCCAACGGCTCATGAGGGAGTTTGTATGTTATCATGAAAAATGACTCTGTGGAGAAGTATAAATTTACTCTGAGGAATATCAACATTCAACAGCCTCCCCCTTTCTTTGGACGGTGAAACGTGCACAGGCAGAGATCATCTTCAGGTAGAAGAATAACGACTCTGTGAAGGCTCTGCGAGAGCTGGCGCTTAGACAAAGGACTTAATGCACAATCTGAAGGGGACATTCCACCAACCCTGTCCGAGCACTCGGCTGTCAACACACAGCATTGTTGCACGGAGAGAGTCATTCCACTCCAATAAGCCACCTCTTGAAACTTAAACATAGCCTGTGAATCAGCCCGACCTCTCCATCCTGTCACACCTCCCCTCCTCTCCCCTTCACAAAAATAACAAAAAAATCAAATATTAGCTTTGTATGACCTGTTGCCATTTTAATTATTCACACACACCAAAGATGCTGAGCTGTTTGTGTTATATTAAGGCGTGGTTGGGATAATAACTGTGCACACACCAACCGTATTATGTCTTGTTGTGCTTTGTATGAAATAAATAAACGCTTATGAATCATTAACGTGGATTCAAACGGATCTTTTCAAGGAAAGGCCTGTAGATGAATCAAAACAAAATAATCTGGGCTGCAGCTATGGCGCTGAAAACAAAGGAAAGTTGGAGGCTCTGCAAATCTAATTAGAGGTGGTGTCTTAAACCTGTCAGAAGTAACAGGATCCCTCTGCAGACCAGCTCCAGAGGTAATTCAACCCTGATGCTTGTCTTCACAACTAGCCTGGATGGCTGCAGAAGCTCTTAACTGGAAACATTTAGTGGAAACTGGGGCTGAGCCTCTGCTGGACTTTAGCTCAAAACCTGAGAGGCTGAAAGATGGAGAGGGAATGAGACAAAGCCAGACAGAGAGCATGCATGTGGAACGGCATCTGGACACAAAGGCAGGAATCTGAGACGTCACTGCGATGAGCACATAGACACACAAACCCCATCAGTGTTGATGTGTTGCATTGCAGAACTTTACCCAGCACACGGACAGAAAACTTTCTTTACGCATACACACGGCCGATTGTGATACAGACACACACAGAGTTGTGCAGCGATGCATTCAAACATTTTCAGTGCACAGCTGCTATTGGTTGGCTAGTAATAATCAGAGCGCTGTTTCCTCAAGCAGGAACAAAGAACAATAGTCTCCTTCAACATGAAGAGCATTGCCCTTCAGCCTTAATAATGAGACAGCACACTTCCATTTGGCTGCTGCAACTGTATCATAGCAGAAATTTATTTACAGTTGAGTACCTGCTTATCAGAAAAACTGTTTCAGGACAGCCTGTCCCTCCCCCATCTCTCTGGCTCCATTAACAGACACAAATAGGGAGCTTGAGACTGAGCACTTGTGCCAGCTGCACCACCCTAATAACATTAAGTTACATTATTACTGCCTATAATGATGTGATTATGGGAAAAAGTCATCCCATACAGACCAGTACCTCCACAGCCTCCTGCCTGTTATGAGAAAAAAACTGAACTGGTGTTCCTTTGTTACTTATGACAGTGTGACTGGAATTATTTAAACCTGTGAGTTTGTGGGTGTGTGCGTATATTTGTGTGTCATCATGGTAAAATGAAGTGTTGTAGCAGGAACAACCACAGAAGTGGTTTTGAGCAGCTGTCTGACTGTTTGTCTGCATACAGATTTGTCACAGTGATACAGTGATGAAACTACGCAACTTCATGAAATGAAATTCATGAAATGAAAGCTGAATCTGATCCACTTCTGAGTTTTTTTCAGTTCTGAGTATTTCTGTAATAATGTGACTATTAAGCTCTCATTGGCCTGAATGTCAGCGTGTCGGCAGACGTTGCGACTGTTGCCGGGTTTTTCTCAGGACACTTCTTTTTCCATCTGTTGTGTAGACAGCTTGAAGTCCTCCTTGGTGTCTGTCATCAAGGGATTTCACTCTGTGTGTGTGTGTTTGTGTGTGTGTGTGTTTGTGTGTATGTGTATATGTGTATATGGGAAACCTGATGGGCTGGTTTGCCTACAGCGTTGTCTCGTCGCCGCCACGCCTCTCCACCTGTCGTGCGCCATTCAGATGTATCCACTGTGATTGGTCAACACAAGCGGAGACTTCCTGCTATGTAACGGCTTCATCCTGATCCATCATCAAAGTTGTGTCCCATATTTGACCCAGACATCGATGTCACATTGTCAAAAATGTCTCTGTGGCACGTCAACCAATGTCTCCTTCCTTGTCTAACACAATGATGTTGTGTCTAACACAATCAATGCAACTATATGCACATTTATAATAACTGGCATTGCTAAAAGAAGGTTGTAAAAGAACTACTTTGGAGCAACATAAAAATACAACTAATTGTTCAAAGGTCAAATATATAACAAGTATCTATAGTTAGACAAGTTTTACCATTATGAGTTAAACACAACACAGATAAACCTACGTTTATTATAAAACTGATGTAAAACACACAGCGCCGAGATTGTCGTTGATCTTTGTAGGTGAAGGTGCAGCAGCATCACAGAGTAACCAACAGCATAATATCCTGTTTGACTGTCGGAGGGGAGCTAACACAAGGTGAAGGGTAAGAAAAAACCTGATTAACGAAACAACTGTGGACAGGAGTGCATAAACATGTGCCAAAGAGACAAAAGACAGGATATCCCGAAGCATTTGTGATTTTTATCATCACCACAACTGCACATCTATCTCATGGTTTGTGAAATAATGCGCAAGACGCTCCTGTGTTGCGCATGCACACGAAGACGTAGACAGACTTAATTTTAGTGGCCACGCCCACTTTTTTAAAACAACGGAAAAAAACAAAACATTTTATTTAACCACTGAAACACAGCTGCAAAAAGTTGCATAAAGAGCAGAGAGTTTTTTTTCATCCGAACCATCATCCAAAAGACGATTCAAACGGGAACTGATGTCTACTGCTGAAAGCCGACTCTTGTTTTCTCTGTAATCCTTAACAAGACAAGCATTTCCCTCTATCATGGGACTGACAGCTGCACAAAAGCTTCAGGTGTTTTTTTACCCAGAAACACCTGATAAGCCTCAATTAGCAGACCGTCTGCTCACTGAAAACCAAGGTAACGCCGCCCCAGTGCACCACCTGCTCCCTGTTACAAAATCTTACCCAACTTTCTCTTAAACACAACTCCTAAGCCTCGACACAGCATGTATGTATGTACACATATACATACAAACACGATTTCACTCATCAACAATTTCCCAAAAACACTGTGGTCTAGATAACAGTGACAGACCATGTGTTTGGACATTTCACATGAGCCGCTTATCTTGTTTACATTGAAACAGTTTACTGTTTGCCTGAGCTTTAAATTTTGCAGTGTTGCAAACTAAGCCATCTGTGGTCTGAAACATCCTGTAACACATCTTTCCTCTTCTGACCTTCACACTTTACACTTGTGAATCGCTGTAATAGCAACGTTGCACCAAATTTATCATCTTTTTATCACCAATATGAGTCATTTCTTCAACAGAACGTGGTCTTTTTGAAAAAGAAAAAGAAAATCACCAGTATGAAACTATAACACAAAGAGCTTCTTTGTTAAGACTAAAATATAAAAACATTTTCAGAAAATGTAATAACTTCCTTTTTCCTTCTGCGAGACACTGGGCTTTTCTTCTGTAGTAAAGACTTAATTGCTCTTCATATTTAAGAGCAGTCATGAGGTAATCCATCACGGACACACACACACGCACAAAAAGCATCTGCTGCTGTGATTTGTTCTTTCCTGTTCAGTTTTGCAGCTGTTAATGGTGTTTCAAGGAATAACTTATATCTGAGACTGTAAGAGGGATCCTCACATTTCTTTCTTATTTTCTCAGATTTCAGCATCTTATAACTGACCTGGCCACCAAATGAAAGTCTTTAGATGCTGCAGCAACAGTGATCATTTCTGGGAAATCATGCTAAATCGTTTTCAATGGAAAGTATTTGTGGTTTAATACTCAAACAGGATATGATCTGTAACAAGGTGCTTTTAGGAGGTATTCTAAATGACGCAATTCAAAAATGTTTAAATGTGGTGGCACAGAGAGTAGGTACAACAGACAAGCTGAGGCTCATGGGAGGAAAATTCCACATGCAAAGTGCAGCAAAATACAGTAGTCAGAAAATTTCCCCAGTCAAGTGTTGACATGCCAGGCGCAGAGGAGAAAATACAACTATTACCACCACAAAATTTTACCACTGCTACCACAGGAGTTCTAAGGAAGTGACTACAGCGGAAGTACACCCACAGTTGTTCTCTCTGCTTTGCTTTCTTTTCTTAAACTTTGTCAGCTTTAGAACACTATAAATTAGTGGGTGTTGAGTGCTGCCCTAAGCTGTCATAAGCCACTGCACACACGGGTTAACATGACCTTTTTTCTGCATCTAACTAGCTCAATGTGATCTCACTGTGGAACCACTGAAAGCTGAGGGATGGACTGTATCTGCTGGCAGGTGGCTGCAGTGCCTCTCTACTGCTCTATCCATCACTGAGCCCCAGGGGTGTGTGTGTGTGTGTGTGTGTGTGTGTGCAACCTTCTCACATTAGCACGGCAACATTATTGATTGTTCTCCCTTAATTTTCCAGGAAAAACTGTTCATGTTTCCAGTATTGCTGGAACTGGGACTGGGATGAGGATAATTTCTGTTGCTGCTGTGGCACAACTGAGTCCTGGTTCCTTCAAATGACCTTGGTCACTGCATAGACTAAACAACCAGGCACAGTTCACTCCCTGAATTAAGGGACGTCTCTTGTATGTGATAAAAACCAGACATTTCTTACATCCTTAGTCATGACTGCAATAGCTAATCTTTAACTGCTTTTTTACCTGTTTCATGCCACACTGACAACAAGGTTGCTGATAAGACTGATGCCAGAAACAGTTAAAATAAGGAAGCACAGATGACATGGATGCAAGCTTCAAAAACACTCATGTTTGAGGTCAAACAAAGCACTAAAGCATCAGCAACCTCATCTTTATAGTTTAAACTTTAGTCTTTGGCAATCAAAGGTCAACGTTGAAGCTAAACAGGCAGCCATTTTTTCAAATGTCTTGGATCTGCGCATGTTTACTGATGTTTCTTGATAGTTTCTTGACACAGGAAATCAAAATAGCAAAATCCTGAGAGACAGATGAGATCTCATTCTGGCGGTCATTTCAAACACTGCAGCCTCGTACGCAAGGGACAAAGGCGTGGGCAGAGGCAGTTTCAAAACACTCATTAAATCACCCTGCAAATAAAAAATAGAGCTTTTAAAAGGAAATACAGATGGGGGGAGCAGAGGGCGTGAGCCTGTTTCAGCGTCACCTCATAACTCGCACAGTCCAGAGACACAACGGACTGAAGAGATATGGAATTGGGGCCTGCAGTATCTCACAGTTCCTTGCTTGAAAAGGAACTCATTTTGGAGAACAACAAATTTCACTGAAAAAAAAAAAAACTTGGCAAGGAAACATCTGTAACTTGCCAACGCACATCACAGATAAAACACAAATCACATCCTTTTTTTTGGGCACTAGAAAATACAGAAGTATTAATAACATGTTTCTATCTCTTTTGTGATAGCTTGATTTGATAAGAGCTACCTGTTCCTCTTACTAACTAGGTAAACGCACTGAGGTTACACTATGTGCTGAAGTAAATGCACTGATGTTACTCTCAGTATTCAAAGTTTAATTTTAGCCGCAAGAGAAAACCTTCCTCTCTCTTTGTCCATTATTAGACTTAACTCAGTCATGCTTCATTAAACCCATGTATAAGCTGCCAGATATTAGGGAAGTGGGTGTCCTGAATACATGGGCTTTCGTCATATAATTAAGGATTACCCTTTCGCTCGTCAAACAATTTGACAGTTTGGGTACAGCCTCCTCTGAGCAGTATGGTCTGTCAACACAATTTAGTCAATAACAGAAGGAGGTTTTTGTTTCACAGTGGCTCATCTTGTTTTCTCTTCCTCTACTCAGTCAGTTCATCACGGCAACTTTTGCAATGGTTTATTTATAGCAGCTGCTCATGTGCTTATGGGGGCTTTCAGCTAGTCGAGCTGGAGACAAAGAGCTGTATAAAGAAGGCCATCATACAGCCTCAGGAGCCATAACCCCCACAACTGGCAGACACCCACTACCCTTCTCTCCTCCCCTCCCTTCCCCAGTCTACCCCCATTGGGGGTCAGGGGTGGGGGCTGAGAGGCAATTACTGTAATACCCTCACCCTCATATCTCTTATGTCAGCTTAAGTGACTGGCATCCAAATGATTCATATACATATCATTTTATTTGCATATTTCCTTTTCACACTGCTCCCTTTGCCCCCACCCCCAACCTCTTCCCATTTCCCTCCACTTGTATATTTTAAACTTCACCACAAAGATCAAAAGACATGGCCGCAAAGAGGTGATTAAATGCACATCAAGAAAGATTTATTTAGCGCACATCTGGAACGGACATGTTCTTATGGCCCCCTATTAAAGACTTCATTACTGCACGTACTGTACTATCAGCTCTCTGCACTAACAAACCACTTTTGTAGAATTACATATGTGCACGATATCATCCTATAAAAAATGTATTCCCAGCAGTTTCAGAAAGCAATGATCTTCATTATCAACAGTTTATAAACCTACTTTGTACAGGATGTGTATCCGATATGCAAACCATCATAACATTTTCTCAACATAAAAAATAAAGCTATTTTCACAGAATGAAGTGCCAAGTGGTAAACCACAAAAAATGCTCAACAGTGAACTTATCTGTTTTCAGTGTATATAGGTTAAGTAGTGTTAACCACATGACGCCTTTTGCACAGACATGCTGCACGGTGTAATATATAGAAGAAACCCAGCCAGGTGAGGCTGGCTTGCATCACCAACTCCAATTCTGAAGGTTGAGCTGTGCTTGATTCAGGTTTCAGCCTCTCTGCCTCTTCTCACACCTTCCCATGTTCCCTGTCTTTACAATGAGGTTCCACTAATGAATGGCTTTGAACCGTCTTTAGGTCTCTTTTGTCCCGGATCCCTGCTTCTATTCTACTCTGTTGCTAAACCTTGAACTCCACCCCTTCTCATGTTCTTTTGCCTCGTTGGGAAACAACGTGGTTGCCGTGAGAGAGAGAGAGAGAGAAAGAGTTTGTGATTATTGGTTGTATGGCGTGCAAATGAACATGAGACACCACAATGTATTGTATAGGCATCCTGCGTGTATTGGTAGCATCGGAGGGGGCATTAGTGACACATCAGTTCGTGTCACTTTGGTGGTGGTGAATTTCAGTGTACTTGACACCAGCACAGACACTGTGCCAAAACCAAAGACAAAGCCAAGCACAAAGGAAAATGATACTAGTAACACAGACTGAAACACAGAGGCACAAAGCCACCATGATTGCTTCTGCCTAGTCCCCCTGATAAGATGATGAAATGATGCAGGCCCTCCATTGCTCTCATGGCCCAGCATAGGAAAACAACTTTAGACTCCTCTGGCAGATCCAAACAGATCCATTAAACACTGCTCTGTGTTTGGAGAGAAACACGGTTGCCTGGAGAGAGAATATTGTTGTGTCCACACAGTCCACAGTTGTTCCAGTTTTTAATACTATTTCAGATTTTCTTGCTTTGAGGAGCAAATTTATTTCTAGAAAAACTCTGTGATGTCAACTACAATTAGTCTCTCTTACATGTGGGCATTGTATCTTAATATATATATATATATATATATATATATATATATATATATATATATATATATATTACAACCTGTGTTTTAAAGAGCAGTGAATGTACATGGAAAGAGACTCGGGGGTATTTAAAGTTACACAGTTTTGAAGGGGTACTGTGTCTGTTTTATTTCTTGGAAACATTACACAAATATTTTTTTTTTTTTTTTAAAAAAAAAAAAAGAAAAAAGAAAAAGAAAATACAAGCGAAAGGGCCCCACAGTAAATAACTTGGCTTTTTACGCAGCTTTACAAAGCTTTGCCTCATGCAAGGCTTGGATAGAGTGACTGCCAAGGAATATTTTGCAAAAAATAAAAAATCAACAAATAGCACACAGGTCAGAGAGTGAGTGCCGCTGTGTGTGACAACAGCTACAGGACTTCGACTTAGACGAGACTCATCTGAAGTGGACATGTTGAAACACTTCGTCATATTAGTTTTCAAGTAAACAGCAACCACTTCCACTCAATGTGTCTGTTGCAATGAGGCAGTCTGGCCTCGATCGTGACCCAGCTTGTGTTTGGCAGGAGGTTAATTTCATAATGATTGACGACACACACAATCTTAGCCACTCTTTTGACTGCATTTTCAGACAGAAAATGGCATCACGGCTTATAGTCATTAGGAAATATCTAGAAGATTTTGTCAGGAGACAGTAAAGTAACATTCAGTTCCAAACAGAATGGATTCAACAGGCTCTCACTGGCTGCGTGGGGCAATTCAGAATCCAAGAAAACGAATCGCCAGATAACTTTTGGATCCAGGGAGGTGGGGTGTTGAAGTAATCCTGCTGAGTTTTCCAGCTGCACAAACAAAGCTGACTGGATAACAAAGGCTTCCAAGGGGGAAGAAGACAGAGGCGGTGGAGGAAGAGGAGGAGGTGGTCTCCATCTTTTATATGTACCTGTTCCAAGATCACTCAAGAGTGAGTGCTGAGAATGACCAGGAATCAGGAAACCACGACATGACCACACTGATTAAGTCTGCCACAAGAACAGACAGTATGAGACTGTTTCCCATCCAGTTCATAAATCACACTGTATAACCTAAAGAGAGACTGCAAAGTGCTGCAGATCCCATACAAAGCCACAACTGTAACAAGAAACCTTGTATTTAACCTACTTGACATTGTCTCTGAAAGATGTATAACATCACTGTCTGTGGAGCAATGTTGCACAATGAAAAAATGCCAGTCAGAGTTCTGAAAACCATTTTCTGCATGACTTCCAACTGACAGCAATTTGGAGCATGGGCCGGTTCAAGCTTGAAAATGTGACAGAAGAACAGCTTTAGAGAGTATCAGGAAATCCTGGCGTGCTGCTACAGGCATCAGCGCCCGGTCATGGGGGGGTCTCATGGTCCGTCTCTCAAGTGGAAAAAAAGGAATGTAACGGGAGACTTAAAAGCTAATGGATTCTTTTTATTGAGTCAAACGCCTTCCTAAAATAGTTTAGATGAACATTTTTTCCTCCACTAAATATCAGCTTATGTAAATGTTTATACAATAATCAGAACAACACTGACAGCATCCTCTTGCAAGTCAGGAGGATTGTGTCGAAAAGGAGATAGATAGGGCAAGAAAGAGTGCATGTGTACTTTTCGACTTGCTAACAGAGAGAAAACACAGTCTTTGGTGAAGTCTGATTTTAAAATATGTTTACAAAATGGATAAAAAACAGCGGACGCCATATTAATTTCTGTGATCTGAGACACTCCCAGCTCTTGGCCGTGAATCAGAAAGCTACACGCTGTCAGCTGTGTGTTGTGACTTGCACTTTGGCAGCTTGTGAACAGAAGGCGTTTATTTTGCTTCAGCTGCCACACCCAAGGAAAGGGGGAGCACCAGCTAAAGCTCTGAGACTGTAGAACCCAGATGGCTGTCCGCAAAACACTATTAATATCACAGAGGAAAAAGAGGCTAAAACTCATGAAAGTCTCTCGACCTCAGTGTGGTTTGATTGAAGCAGGTAAAAGCCTCTGGCAGGTCTCTCCTCTGATCTTTCTTTGTTGTTATGCTTCCACTGTGGCTGAATAAAGTGGTGACTATAGATGACAAAAGAGAAGTCAGTCTCCCAAAGGAAAACCCTTCTCCCTGCTTCCTATTAGCAGATCGCTCCCAGGCCCAAGTTGAAATCTGAGCATCCTTAAGGGATGGACACCACCCACCCATCACCCATCTCCGCCTTCAACCCCCTAGTGACCCGTTTCATCCAAAAAAAAAAAAAAAAAAAAAAAAAAGGAAAAAAAATCCCTGCAACTCTAGTTCCCACTGCTGCATTACCATCAATTTATTTATCCGCCCATGAACTTATATGTCTATTTATTTATTCAACTCATCTATTTGTCTTCATTTCTCACGCTACCCCTGACAGTCCCCATTGAGAAGGGTCTGATTACAAGAAAACAGGGCCACTGTGCGCAGTGAGCTGGGTCAGCAACACCCAGATCCTCAACTCATGATGTCATGGTGCTGCTGGACTCAACCAGCCTCCTTGTGCTGAAACAGAGTTGATTTTAAAGTTCCTCTATAGACTGATAAGACTAACACCATGTGCTGCTTGTCTGCAAGAGCCTGCTGGTTACTTTCGTTCACACCAAGGATGGTGGTTAACGACTTCTGGCAGTGGTCGGATGATCCGGCCTGGTGGGGTTGTGGGTCTTGTTCTGGCGCAATGACCCATGTGTTCACATGTGCCAAACACAGACGGCCGACAGGCTGTATCATGTCTCTGCCTCCAACCAGTCCAAGCCATGCTGGGAGAAGCACCTGAGTCCATAAGTAGCCCGTGTACGCCCCAAACAACCTGAGCTGCTTTCACACGAAACCAACATCACCAAACGTGCTGACAAGGGCTTCGACACTTGATAGTCTTCTGCTAACACCGCTGATCCTGCTTCCTGTTCACCCTCTACTCCTGATGTTATCACACCAAGATGTTTACTAGTCTTAATTCAACAGTGTGCATTCAAGAGTTTGTTTTTGTCGCCTTATAACTTTAGTTTGACGCCTTGAGATAACATCACTGCAAGCTAGTTCAGGTTAAGGCAGCCTGCTTATGAGTACCACGCTGTGCAGACTGAACCAGACCAACCACTAGATAGAGGATGATGGATGGGAACTGTTATCTGGCCAATAAACATTAGTTCCTCTACCTTATCATCTTATCTCAACTGTGATTTGAGGATTCTCCCAACAGGATACCACATGGGTGGACTGCTGACACCTATGCATCCCGCTCTGCAGGTCTTACTGTTGTAATACTGCAGTTTTGTTAGTTTGACCAGAGTGTTGGTCAGGAAATGTAGCTACACAAAGACTGCACATACTTTCAATTCCAGTCAAATATGCAAACAAATAAACTTCCCTTGTAGTTGTTGCAACAGCGTACTCTAAGTCATAATCTTATCTTTTGCTCAATCATCATCTGTATCAACAATATGTTGTATTCTGTTAAATTGCGTGTTGAAGCTCGGTTGAAGCTGCTTTCCCCACGAGATTAACTCCGGTGCAGGGGGATAATGGGGGCTTTTGTCTTATTAATACATCCTTTCAATACAATGCCTCCTTTAGAGTGACGGATGAACAAGCCTCAACAACATTGGAAGGGGTCAGAGCTTGGGGAGGGGAGGGAGGGAGGCACAGCAGGCTGCGCAACGGCTCCAAGGAACTGAGCGTGAATATGTGTGTGAAACCCCCCGCGAGGACGCGCCTGGACTCAACTCATCTCAGCCCCCCCACCCCCAATTACATCTATACAGACGCATCTCCTCCCCAGTCTGATCGACAGCTGTAGCTCCGCTTGTTAATATTTACCGCCGCACTGTGTTATTCATTAAAACATATGCGAGCGCGCATCTACACGGTTTAACTTAACACAGCTGTCACGGAATCCGAATACTCGACTGTGGCTGCAGGCTGTAGGGCGCAGCGGTGTGTATCTGCTTGTGATAGGTTTTTTTGGTGTGTGTGTGTGTGTGTGTGTGTATGTAGCGGTGGTGTGTTACTTAACACGAACCATGCTGCTGTCAGGGGTGAATGCTTTTCCGCGTCTCAGTGGAGACCTGTTTCATTTTTGATCATGATGGTCGTGATGAGCAGAACCTCGTGGATTCTTTTGTTAGGCTTCTGCAGCAGCAGCAGCAGCAGCACACACACACACACACACACACACACACACACACACACACACACACACACACACACACACACACACACACAGACAGACAGAGAGAGAGAGAGAGAGAGACTGTCACACTTTAAGTGTGGTTTAAGTGTGGTGACGGGTTTACTCACCCCATGAGAGATCCAGTTGAGAGCAACGAAAAAAGACGCACGGGCAAATATTTGTTTTCCAAATGTCCTCACATGTGGCCACCTCTTTTCACAAAAGCACAAAAGCTGTGGTGTCAAAAAAGTTCACTCTTCTCTTCTGCTCTGAGAGGTATCGCAGCGAGTCAAAAGATGACAATCAAAACTTTCGTAGAGAGCCAGACGGCTTGTCTCGTCTAGTCAGTGGTAAATCCATACTGGTCTGTGCGCCACCGCGGAAACCGTACAAAACAGATCGACCGAAGAAAAAAATTAAATAAAATAAGCGCGATGGGTTCTCTAAAAATTTGCAGAGGAATGAATGAGAGTAAATACAGCACTTTCTCTTTCTTCTGTTGCTCCAAAATCCAACAGTGCGTCTGATACGTCCTCCTGCTGTCTCCGTCTCTCTGGGAACAACAGCTCAACGAGGTTGTGGAGCTTCAAGGGAGGCGCGCACACAATACTCGGTCACACACACACGCACACGCATACTCAAACACAGAGCATGAAACGTCATATGCCCATAAAGAGTTGCAAACCTCAGCGTCGACTCTAAAAAAACGATGATGCGGATTTGTGGACGACAATTAATATGGAAAATAGTTTTCAAGTCTGTTCCAGGACCTTTTTGGATCACACCAAATGAAGTCCAGATGTTCGACCTCCTCTCTCACTTCCTCTTTCCAAGAGTCCACACTTCCTCCTACCAAGAGTCCACACTTTTCAGCTCATCATGGATCAGATTTATCTTGTGTCCTGCTTATCATGTGTCCTGCTGAAAATAAAATTGGACAATTAATATATTTACTCCTGCTTCTGGTCTCTATGTGATTATACTATATGATTTGTTTTGTCGATGAGTCATAGCCGTGATTCTCGTGTGTATAGCACAGGTCTGGGTTTAGGTGTAATGAAGTAAGTCAGGACTTGTTAGTCATCAGGGCAGTGCCCTAGACGTACGGCAGTGCAGGTGCTGACTCCAGTGAAAGAGTCTCTGTCCAACCCCAGAGGAGGCAATAATCTCGTTAGTCATTAAACTGAAAGCCAAAGTCATCCCAAGTGGCTATGATGTCATATGACTGCGATAAGAAGAGGGAGCTGTAATGTTGTTAGAGTATCTATTAGTTATCTCACAACACATCTGGAGCCTAGCAGGCTTCTGTTATTAAAGAAAATTACGATTAAAACGGTAAAAGTGTGGTGGAATGTTTTTTTGAAATGAGACAAAATTTTGCAAAAGGAAATGAAAAATGAGAAACAGTCCAGTGTGATGATTCATTGGTTTTAACTTCAGTCAGTTAACTTCGAAAAATCTATAGGTTAAGAAGAAGAAGTTAAACTCCAAACTCAGATGGACGTGAGTAAAGTTTTTATCTTTTTTTTTTGTAACATGAGCTGAATAACATCAGATATTTTACTCAGAGTGAATCTATGAAGGTAAAGGAAATGAGACTTGGTGTGTCTGGTCTCAACCGAACAGTCTCAAAAACTTTTTGACTCATTTGTAGTCTGCTGATGGTTAACTTGAGGGGGAGAAAGGAGCTTGTGCAATCCACTCTCACCACACACATCCCTGCCACCCCCACACTGACTGTGTGGAAGTTTGTAAAGAACAAGTAAAGAGAAAGAAGAACAACTTGTGAAAAAAATCAACTTTGCAATACTTCTGTTAAAGTTGCCAAAAAAAATTTGAACCTGCAATCTGAGGAGATGGAGAAAGTTTTAACGGTCTCTACAAAGCTTTTTTGGTCTTTTTCACTTTCTGAAATCTTAGCCAAAGCGTTGGCAGGTTGAATGAGCGGAGTGTAATGGACGTGTGGTGGGGAGGCTTTACGGACTCACTCCTCGCTGTCAGCAGGTTTATGATGGGACACTTTCAGGAGCTGAAACAAGTAAAAACTGCCCCACTGCTGTATCTCCCGCTAAGCTTTTTAGGGGAGGGGTCAAGAGCCCCGACCTCACTTCCTGTTGGGGCTCCTCACAAGCATTCCATTGTCTGTGAGAATGTGCATGGACTCAAGGGACTCTGCACATCTGGCAGCTGTTATTAGTAACCTCCTGCGCAACATCCCTCCCCCAGCACATCATGTGCTGGTGAATATGTGCCCAACAAGCACAGCACCTCAAAATAAACTTCTGGGATGGCATTGTTTCATGTGCTGCCACAACTTCAAGAGAATGGATTTTTTGCTTGTATTGTTGCATTCAGTGATTCACAGTTTATGTTCCTCCCCAGGCAATCTTTTACACGACATTTCACGATAAATGCAGTTCTCTGCAAATGCTTTAGGCACCTCAGATGTTTATATTCTCATCCTTCATACTGTCTAATCAACATAAATTCATCCTGCAGCATAACAATGATCCCAAATGTGCAGCCAAAGTCAATAAATCTGAATCTTCAGAGACAAAAGGAACAAGGAACCCTGGTCTCAAAGTCATAGACTCAGCATGAAAAGGCAGAAGTTGATTTATATCCTTTTTACTGTTTGCTCCATTTTCCGTGCAGTTAATTGCTAAATGAAAACTACTCCTGGAGAAGTTTTGAGAACATGCTGACTTTTTTTAAGGCCTTATTCTGGTGCTGTATCTCTCTACATCTCTAGCCAATATTGTCAACTTTTCAGTAAGCACACTGTGAAATATTTACTGGTGGCCCAGTGGCAGGCTGTGGACAACCTGACCTAGTCTTGAACTTAACGGTAGGTTTTAAATTTGAGAATGAGAGCAACAGAAACTAACTTAGACAGCACTTCAGACCTTCAAAGATGAGTTTTCATTCATCTTTTATATTACTCATCTCCAATGTTCTAGTTTCAAAATTTCACAATCCAAAAAAGGCAAAGTGGTCTTATAAGACCATCTAAACATTCAACTTTCTACTTTTAGATGTAGCATTACACAGGGGAAGTCATTAACAGTAAACTCAAACTGTTCTCAGGCACTGGGTTTTATGTTTTGTGTACTGTAAGATGCAGGGACTTCCCACCACTTGTTTACTCACTTTTCTCCAGCAAGTTAAACCACAGATGAAACACTCATATAATAGGTTCTAGGTATCAGCTGAGTGAACTGTAACATTTGCACATGATGTTGTGCATTGAGGTGTTCTAGTTTTATGTAACTAACTAATCCAGACAGAACTTGTCTGAGGATAACAAACTCTTTCAAGAATAGAAAATAGACATAGAAAGCGAAAAATTAAGAAAAAATTCATATCACTTCCCTGTTGAAAAAACAAAAAAAAAAAAAGTCCAGACATGCAGACGTCTCTGTAAAAACCATTTTCTCTTTTTTAACAGATGCTCTTAACCAAAGTTGCATGTGTATTTTTAGACCGTGCACAAGGAAATGTATGAATTTCACAACTGTTTACCATTTGACACCAGATGTGTACATGCAGCAAATGCACAGACAGATTTACACTAAGCAGTGTTTTGGCAGCAGGTTTAATGACTCAGCTGAATTTGCACTTCAATCGTCTCTTCAGTTGCGTAACTGTGGAGGTTTGAAGCACAATGAAGAAGCATAATTACTTCATAAACAGAAGCTGCTGTGAGAAATGTTGACAAAGGAACATCTACTGCTTTGTTATAAATCATTAAATGGTTTACTATGGAGCTGTGTGCATGCATTTAATTGATACATACTGTGCTTGTGGTAACATAGGTTTTGGTTTCCTCTCTCAACACCGCACAGCACAGAGTGCTGCCTGGAGACAAGCGGGCTTATCTCTGTCTGCACTCAAAACAGTGGGCTTAAGTGCTGGCTGTGCCACATGTCTCTGCTGTTCACAGGTTTAAAAGAAATCCGTTCATCCTGCATCCACCCCCTCCTTCTCCTCCTCCTCCCAAGACCTGCAGTGTTATCTTACCGCTTATCTCTAGACCATCTAGCAGCTTTTTTTCCCTTCTGCAGCACAAAAGAACTCAAATTCTTCTTACATTTGATCTGCTCACTATGCACGAATAAAGTCACAATCACTGTCTCATTTTCAGGTCACCACGTTTCCTCGTGCACAAAAGAAATACAGGCTTCATTGATGGTAAACCAACAGGTGTGTGATCATTTGACTATTTTAGAAAACATTGTGATTGTGATATGTTATTGTTTAACTTTCATTTGCATGCATCTCCCTGTGTGGTATTTTCACCCTCAGAGTCTGTTACAGAAAACAGATTTATATATTTTTCCTTGCCAAATTGTTTAAATGTTGCTTTCACAATATTTCATTGCTCCACCCCTCTACTGAGACATCTCTCACAGGAGTATTGTGTTACCTTATTTTTACAGTCAGGCCTGAAAAAAACGTTCCCATGGTCCAGTTCTGCACCAGTCTGTGTACCAGTTACCATGTTTGAGTATTAGTATTAGGTGTCTGTTGCGTTCGCTGTCCTCTGCTCTGCTGAGGGGGAAGAGTGTTAGTGGATAGTAAAAGCGAGGGGGCCCACACAGTTGGGGAGGGGGGTGAGAGAGTCATGACTTTTGTGGCTTCCTGCAGATTAAGGCAGTGTTTATAGAGCCTTGCTGAAGTACCCTTAGCAAAACACGTTCAAATCCACACATCCATTATCAGAGTCTTTACCACGGACATTATAACTCACAGAGTTTGTGTTCTATTTTTGCTGCGAAAGCAGCAAAAGGTGAGATCAATTTTTGCGAGATCAGTGGTTGGTGGTTAGACAAGCAACATGGGGGTTGGTTAGGTGTCACAAAGTGACACCTAACAAAGTGACACCTAACACAAAGACTTCAGTTCAGCCACAGATAACATTATTATTGTGCAGCACCTCAAAATTGATAGTTAAGCTGCTATTTTAACCTGAAACCATATGTCAATACCATAAGTATTGGTGGTTTGTCTTGCATCGGCAAAGAAACCAAACCTTGGCACCACTTGCTAATTAAATGACCAGAGAGTTGGTTGAAATGATTAGTCACTGAAATGAGGAACAAAATGTAACTCATACACACAGAACTCTTTCTGCACATCCAGGGCTTTATAGTAACAAAGTAATAATACTTCACTACTGTACTTTAAGTATGTTTTAAGTAAAATAACACTATGTCTGTTTAACTCAGCTGTGGTAAAGAAAAAGTATAAAACAAGTGTTTAACAGTGACAGAGGATGTTTGAACGGGGTTTTGATCCTTGTTCTGTGATGTGACATAAACACAATAAAATTTTGGTGAGATCTGTAATGCCTCAGAAGTTTCCTAAAAACCTCTCTCAGAAACCTATTGTAGGGTGGGGGATTTTAAACGCGTGGTTTTGCGGCATCCTTATGGGCTTAACTGGCAACCTCATTATGAAAAGCAAGCACTTGACACTGAATGGCTGCCTTCACTGCCCCTCAGATGGATTTAACTTTGCCGGCTTCGGAATAAGGACAGACCATCTTTTTACAGCTATGCGCCTTTGAAGGGGAAGGGGTGATGGGGGTGTGGAGGTGCAGTGAGATACATTTTAAGTCACAAACAACTGTTTTTGAAATTGACCCGTTTTGTAAAAGAGGAAAGAGATATTCAAGCAAATATTCTAGAAAGAGAAATTCTAGCACTTTTCGCATGTTCCTTAATGTGGGTGGACGACCGCTCTTCAACAAAGACAAAGTAAAGACATTTTTTGATTCTGTCACCTTTAAGCAGGCTGTCACGTACTTCTGTTGATTTCCTCTGTGTTTGTGTCTTTTTTGAGTCCAAAAGAGTCAATTCTCCTTTAAGTACCAAAGTCATTTTTTGGCACTGGTATGTGTGACTTTCAGGTTCTTAATGCAACACTGTGCATTCATATTTAGTAATAAAAGCCATGAGATGTTATTTGCTTATCTGTCACATCTGCAGTTGCTATATAGCATCTGCTCTTCCCCTTTGGCCTCAAAGCAGTTGACTCAGAGAGTCAGCACACTTCGTGCTTGCTGAGGTAAGAGAGCGAGAGATTTACAGATGTTGCACAACAATCACTCACCACAAGAGAAAAAACAGAGCTGCTCCTCTTTGGCCACTGATTTACAAAGTTTCTGAGGAGCTGAAAACACAGCTGATGGACGATGATTAAGCAGTCGAAAAAGGAAATAGAAACAGAATGGATGTTTGTAAGCAGAGGAGGGAAGGAAGGGAAGTGAGGTTGGTCAATAGAGGGTAAAATAAGCTTTTTGCAACCAGGTCAAGCATACACCTATTGGAATCTCGCCCAGAGAAGCTTGAATGGTGTACGGCTGAGACAGAGAGACCGTCGGACACAATAAGCTGATCCCTGTGTATTTTCGCTTGAGGCAGAGTGTCAGTATTTGTTTGTGAACGTGTGTTTACAAAAGAGCGTTTGTGCTAACACATGCGTCAAAGGTGCACATTTCTCTCCTGGAGCAGGACTTATCTGTTCAGTTTCCAGAGGGGGAAGTTTGGCAGCCAGGGGTCAATGTTGCGTGTGTGTGTGTGTGTGTGTGTGTGTGTGTGTGTGTGTGAGTGGGGGTCATCAGATAAGGAGGATCAGGGTCAGGCCATTACTCTAATCCAGCTGTTCGTACCAGCCTCTCTCATGACCTGCTCTCTTCTCCGTGCCCTCGCTTAGAGGTGAACGTTCAAAGAATCGACTTGTGTCGTAATAATAATAAAAAAAATAAAGACAAAGAGCAAAGTGTGTGAGGAGAGATGGCAAGACGGAAGCAGACATTGAAATCTCACACTCGACTGATAAAGCCTGAAGCACTTCTGTCTTCAAAGCTGATCACTTACACACACACACACACACACACACACACACACACACACACTGAGCTAGACCCAGACCATCCTGGCTGTGGCCCAGACAATCACATGGGAGACCAGTTTCACCATGGACCATGACGAATTTGCATATTTGTTTTTGATTTAATTTTCCAAGCGTACTGGACGAAACTCACCTTCTGCTACTTAATAACTCACAGCACTGTTTTATGAGATTAGAGAGAGTGGGTTATTTATGTAAGTTTGTAATAGGCAGGAAAGTTTTTTTTATTGTGTCTTTGTAAATCACCTTTGAACCGGAGAGAAACCCTCCCAGGTTTTATTGACTGCACTGCTGTTACCTTCCCTGTGGTCAAACTCCACAAGCCACCCGGGAAATGGGGCTTTGATCAGCACTCTGCACACATTCTTCCCATCATCATCTCACTCTCTGACCACCCCACCCCCAAACCTCTTCCCCCCTCCAGTGTTTATTATTGGCTGCAGCTGGAACACCTCCATTCACTCAGACCTCCACCAAGGTCGAGCTGACAAAATCCCATTCCACAAAGCTGGAACAGCTCACCTCTGTTTGACTTTAAAAGGTACAATTACGTAACTTTTCTGTATTTACATGATCATTTTTTAAAACATATTAACTGTCTGTTTCTAACAGTGGTCACCCGGTGTTGGTGTCAACTCCAACTTTTCTGTATAGGTTCAGATCCAATATGTTTCTACTTTTTTTCTATGGAATGGATATTGAAATAATGCTTCACATTTTAGTTGAGTAACACCATCTACCCCCTCTATTCCGTTTTGCACAACCTCTAAATGATAACAGTGTTCAACCTCCAGTGTGAACATGCATAGTAATACTCCTCTGTTGAAAATGATTGATCAAACATGTTTGTACCCATTGGTTCAGTTTCCAAAGAAAAGGAAAGCAGCAAACAAACAAAGAAAGAATCACAGTCTTTGAATGATTCAGTACAACAGGTTCTTTGTAGAAACAAAAGTACAAAAATGGTTCAAGAGTCACTTTGATCACATTACAAAACACATGGGAATACCCTAATCTAAAAGCATGTGATTGTTCTGTCTCATCACTTTGTCTGAATCATTTCGCAAATCATCCAGTTCTTGATTTTAGTAGTCAGTCACAGGGGTTCAACGTCAAATAAAGGAAAAATGGACTGTATACAGTCAAGGTTAGAACATTATTACGAAGTTTCACAATTTGTGTTGATGTGTCACATTGTTTTTGAACAGCAGCTGTTTAAACTATTGGGTAATGTGTTCAGTGATATTGATACAGCTGTACTCTAACTGAACAGTGACCTCACTGACCGCATCTAATCAGTTGAAAATTACTTATCACCCTTAGCCAGAGCTATAATAACCTCAGCAATTAAAGAAAGGTTACCAAGATACCACAGATAAAGTACCAAATTACAAGTTAATTCTTTCATGCATATTAAAGACACCACTGTAGAAGCACAATATAAACAATACTTAAAAAGATAATTAACAACAGCTACACATTCCACAGACTTGCTCAAGAACTGGCAACACATCCCACATACAATATCCAATCAGTAAATAATCGCTTCACTCACTAATGACGTTTTGTTGTCACTTTTTCCCCTCTGAGGTCCACACAATGAGCCATCATGACTAAAGCGCCGCCCTCTATTTGATTTTGAGGAGCCCCAGCGTCATTCAATCCGTCAGCTCTGGATACACACATCTGTGAGTGAGGTTTTCACATGATCATGACTGTTAGCTCATGCTGCTGCTTGCCAGCTGGGCTGGTTCTGCTTGGAGATATGTGAGTCATGCCGTTAGAGCATTTCAGTCTGCACGACAGAATAAAGACACCGTTGCATCATTAGATAATTGGACTGCAGGTTTGATAGAGGTGGCATCTGCTGTGAAAAACATATAAACAGTCCTCCTCTCCCACAGGGAGCTCAGGTAGATGATGGGAAATGCAAAGTCAGAGGTGGGCATTATATTTGTGTGTGCATGTGTGTGTGTGTGTGTGTGTGTGTGTGTGTCCATTTGGCCTTAAAATGCAAAAATTGGCAACAATGCAGCTGCCACAGAGAATGCTCCATAAAACTGATGGATATCGCTGCTGGATAAAAAAAAAAAATGTGGCTTTAATTAACAGTTCACACGAATTCTTCTATGACTGGCAGTAATCTCACTAATTTAAAACAGACTGGATTCTTATGGTTAAGTATCAACAGGACCAAACTAGCTTTTTTTTAAACTAAATTTGAATACATCCAGTTATTTATAATGCTTTAAAACTATAAAGTGTATATTTTCATTTTGTGCTAATATTTAGCCAGTCAAGGTGTCGCTGTTTAAATTATGATAGTCTCATTTTTCACTGACTCTGCCGCAAATAAATTCACAGTGCCCCCGGAGGTAAAGAACAAGCAGGTCCCTTGTACCAACTATGTAACTTTTATTACTGTTTTGATAATCTCTTTCAGTTCCAGCTTTTTATTTTCTTTTCTTCTTCTTTGTACTTCAGGTGAGTGCCAGTCACCCAATGATTCATGCCACTTCCAATAACACGACTAAACTGTAGGACTCTGTCTGACCTCTAAAGATGTGGACAAACTTTAAGTTAAAGAAACTCGCAAAAAGGGAAAGACAGACTGTTCATTAGTTTTCAAGCTCCCTTGACAAGGTGAATTGATTTAATGGTCTTAGTGAAATATTGCTCTCATCCTGGCCTTGGACCACTCTTGCCCCCTGACCCTTTCCTCAGAACTGCCACAGATTCCTGGAAAAGTTGTGGCAAAGTTCTGGCTTCTATAAATCACAGTTCGAGTCCCCAGCCGCTCCCTGCAGAGCGCCAAGGGAAGAACATCGTCCTCTTGCCTTTTTTTCCCCTTGAGCCCCTGCAGCTTTACCCCCTTCCTTTTGACTGTTTTTAATGCAGTGTAGAGTAACCAATGAGAACTTCCTCACTGTTTTACCACAACCTCAACAGTTCTCTGTTTCACTTTGACTCTCTCACCATGAACTAAGATCTTTACGACCCTGTCTGTCACACCAAAGTGGCGTCAAAGTCATGCTGCTTCAATCAGTCTCACTGCCTCTTTTTTTACCTGCCGTTTCTGCATGTGGTCACAGTACCATTCAGGTTTTATTGCCCACAATCCACAACAACGGTTCCAGTCAAGTCTGACTGACTGTTATCTCTCAACAGTAGTTTGATGGGAGCAAACAACAACAAAAGAAAAAAAAACCTGTGTGTGGGTGTGTGTGTGTGTGTGCGCGCGCGTGCAGGGGTGGGGGGTGGGGTGTGGGGCTCATGCTCTCATGTTGCAGAGCTGAAAAAAATAAAAAAATATACTGGGAAAATGTTCCATGACACAACACAGTCTGATAGGGAAAAAAAGCCACACAGGCTTTTGTTTTACAGTACGAGTGGAAAAGCTTTTTATTGATTGGCCTGTGTTGAGGTCTGAAAGGAGCGTGTGAGTGCAGCGCTTGTAGCCCAACCCTTGTGAGTGATAGACTTGTCTGTGCATGCCCATTAGATACAGGCAAGCTGATTAATACACAGGGTTAGGTTCACATATGAATGACATATTCATCAGATGGCTCGATTTTCTAGGACACTAGGTCCAAGGGCTCTGACAGGAACTCTCGGCACAGCTCTCATGAATAACACATAAACAGAGAACATCCGTAAACAGTTTAGAAGACCCGTTTGGACTATGTTCCAGAAGAGACGGTGGGAAGGAGGGATGCAGAGAAGGGGTGAGAGAGTGAGACACTGCAGCTGATATACTGTCTATGGTGACCCGGTTGGGAGGAGCAACATCAGACTGCCTCTGTTCTCCTCTGGGACGTTCTGCCTGTACAAACAAACCGACCCCGGGCCTCTGGTCTAAATGGGAACCAGACCTGCTTGAGGACCACATCCCTTCTTCCTCCCTCCCTCTTCTCCTTATCCTCCTCCCTTCTTCATGACCAACTCTCTCGCCGACACGCACACCAGCTGAAGGACGCACTTCAATTATCCCAAACAGACCTGAAAATATTCCCTGTTCCTTTCCCCAGTTTTCCCACACAGCACAACAGCTCATGACGTGCTGTGCTTCTACATCAGTGCTGACCTTCTTGACCTCTGAACAGCCAGACTCCAGTGACCTGCCATTATCTCCACACACATTTTCACTCACTTTCACATGCTTTTACTAGCACTATACGCCTTCTCATATCAATACTGATAACTTATCTCTATTCCATATCTCTCAATCTCTTCATTAAACTCAGTTTCAAAGTAGTAACTTTTACCTAGTTTCACATGACAGTAAGGTATGTTCATAATTAGATATTTGCCGAATTATGAAAGCGCCCCTTAATCTGTGATTCAAGGCAGGAGGCACCGTGGTGACCTGCTGGGTGCTGAGTGAGAGCAGCTCGTCCCTGGCTGCAAAGTCTGAATGTTCTCATTGTGAGAGGTTCAGAGTTTATCAGTGAATGTCCTCCCAGTCTCACTGCCGTCTCTATCTGAATGTTCTGTTTCACTAAAGTATGAATATTGGCTCAGAGTCAGATAGAGACGAGAGAAAAGCCTCTTAAACGTCCACATTGACTGCACGTCCGACTGTCGCTGATTGTGATATGGCATGGTTGACAGTCAGGCCTCAGAGGCATGTGGCCCTGTTTAAAATTGCATCACTTTATCACCACATTCTTCCCCTTAAAAAAATCACGATAAGCCTGAGAAAAAAATACACGTAAAAGCTTCCTCATTATTTACTTTTTTTTTTTTTACTGTAAGGCCATGTGTATGTAGTTTTTTTTTCAAGCCCCATGAGAGAAGTTCACTTTTTGTGTGCGTACTAGAATCAGTGATCACGTCACTGACACCAAGTGCCTGGAAGTACAGCAGATTTATTGAGGAGAATGGACCGTGTATAAAACGCTGGAACAAATTCACAAACACTGGATATGACTGTTCAGCTCTGCCTCCCTCCCACGCATCTGGGCACAAACCCGTCAATGTTCCCGTAGGCAAAGATCTGTGATGAGCTGAGCTGAGCTGGTGCCCGGCTCATACTCGTTTTACATTCAACACCCCCCTCACCCTACCACCCCCACCTCCTTTACACACACACACACACACATACATACACACACCCTCTATCAGATTTTTGCCTGGTCTTGTGAGCTCCTCTAGGGCTCTCTCTGTATTTCTTTGTCTATATTTGTGCCGTGCAAACCAGGAGTGGCCAAGCCCAGACGCAATCTTCTGGAACTGAACTGCTTTTCTGCGGAGTCAGCACAAGGCAAGACCTGTCAGTAACAAACGTGTTGCAACTTTCTCACTCTCTGGCTCCATGAAAAGAGGTTAAGAGTGGGAGGGAGGTGTGTGCAAGATGTAAAAGATATTAGTCAGAAAGTTTGTTTACAACTTTAAGAGAGAGAGCTCGGTTATTTTTGAATGTTTGGGCAAATACACACATAATCTGCACTTTTGTTTTCATCTGTTTGTATTTGAGCATGGTATGCTGAATGCTCCAGGATACATTTAACTAGATCTCCATTGATTTGCTGTAAACAAGTACTCACATGCCACAGTCTGATGGGTTACATGGAAATGAATCAATAGTTACAGCACAGTAGAAAAAAATCTAGTAGCTTACTGAGTGTGATGAATTGTTCTTGTGATAAAAAGAAAATACATGCAAATCTTATGAAACAACCACGAAGATTTAACACAGGGTATGCTCTCTATGATAAGAGTGAGGGGTGTGTCCAGTGAAGAGTTGAATCAGTGTTGGTTTATATTCCCACTGATGTCATATATTGAAGCAGAAACAGAGCTTTGGCAGGAAGGGACTGACAAACAGTCAAGGTCATTGACCCACTTCAGGGAAAAAGCCACCAATCACTTTACGTGTCCCTGATGTTTCAAATTAATGATTATTCCCTGATGTGGGACTACAGACAGGGGAACAGAGAGCTTTTGTCTATTCTCAGTCATATACAAACCACATCTTTGTCCATTAATGGGTAAATATACACACCAGCTTTCGTCATTTGTTATAAGCTCCTTCCTCTTCCCTCCATTTATAATGTGATCTCTTCCTCCACATTGTTCCACTGCCACGTTGCAACTGCTTGGAGCTGGGGAAGTAGAGACACCTGGATCTAGCTACTTTTCCACTGAGATTGTTCTCTGTCCAGAATAGCTTACGCCAAAGTATATGGTCATGTGATGACAATGATGATGTGGCAAGGGCTGATAGTGAGAAACTAGAGAGTGGAGGGACTCCACACCCCCATGGCCTCGGCTCCTCTCCCCTGAATCAAATGCACAGAGATGTGTGGGATTACTCTCAAAGGAGGAACTTGAACCCTCTGACTTCCTGCCCACTGATGAGGTCACTGGTCTCAGTGGGAGTGTCTGTGAAATGCCTGCTCAATAACAGCCGGCTGACGGCAAAGCATGGCAAAATGGAAGATGGTTGGATGGAGGGGGGTGAGCAGCATCTAGTAGGGGCCGTAAAGGGGATGACAGCTTGTGTGGGGGTGGAGGAGGTGGAATAGGAGGACACCATCCAGTGCTTGCCTCTTTTAAGCCTGAGGCAGTCGGCGGAGCACAGCATGTGTTCATGTTATGGAGAGGACTCAGCTCTCTCTTTAAAAAATTGTCAAACGTAGGAATGGGTGTGTGGGGGTTTGGAAAAGCTACACATCCAGGAAAAATCTCACAAAATGGCTGAGAATGTTCCTGTCGGACAAAACAATCTGTTTTTTATTAATCACATATGTGTTGGTTAATAACTGGTATTGGAGCCAGTTCATAGAGTTAAAAATCTCACTTTTATGTATTAATGTGTGGGTTGAGATGAGGATCAGGACTCTGCTTCGCCTTGAGGCCAGACTCATTCATGACTAACAAAATGAGGCCTTCAACAACAAACCAGGAGATCGTCTGTGGCGAGTTTACAACTGTCATGCTGTCACAATAAAGGACTTTTACACAAAAGGGAAGAGTCTCTTGCACATAGCATAACAAAAGTTGATGTTATGGAATGACATGCTGCTCCGTGTCAGCTGCCCGGCTTCTCTCCCTCTGTATAGCTCCCGGCTGATGTCAGAAGCCTCTTGATTAAAGAGCGGGCGGCTGCCTTTTGGTTGCAGTGAAGGTCAGGTTGCTCTGAGGTAACATCTGTTCCCTGTAAGCAGCCGGACCTGAGCTGCTGTGAGGCTAGTAAAAAAGAGGGGGGAGCACCTGGTGTGCAGTGCCTGAGGCTGCAGCCCTATTCTGTAGGTACGAGTTAGGGGAAGGAAGGGAGGGGCAGGATGGTGATCACACATACAAAGCCATCTTGTTTCAGGCTCAGGCTCAGATGGAGCTGCTCTGTTGCCAAGGGTCCAGAGCTCTACATCCTGCCATCCAGTCAAAGACCCAGTCGTCAAACGAGCTGCATGAACAAAGAGCCATACAGCTGTGAGCCTGAGCACCCATACACCACCCCTCCAACACACACACAGACAGAGCACGCTGCATTTCGCTATTTCTCTTCATCTGTGATTTGACTTCCCAATGCCACCCTCATTCAACTCAAAGTATTTCTCAAGAGGTCATGCTTTCATACCCCAACTCTCACACAACAATGCAATTAAGTCATTCTCCGTAAAACACACACAGCTTGGTCAAAACACACATACACACACACTCGCTTATTCACTCACTCACTCCCCCGTCATCGTCTCCCTGTGTTTCACCCTCGGGCAGCAACAACATAATGCCTTCCAGATGTTGAGATGCTGTACTCTGCAACTCTACCGAACCTTTGGAAGTCAGTGCCCCCTTCTCTCTCATGGTGTTAATGGTGATCAGGAGGCCTCTGGGGAGGGGGTGCATTCACAAGACCTTTCAACCCCTACTGAGCCTACAAAAAAAGCACCCCAGCATCCTTTCCCTTTCACAGGGTAATCACTGATCTGTCTTCTCTCCGTGCTAATCAGCAGGGTTTCAAATAAAATACTGTATGAGGAACATGGGTGTGGTTTGAACAGACATCCTGGTAATGTTTAAGAAAAGAAGGTGCAAACAGGATCACAAAGTCCTCTGCAACTGTTCTCTATCCAGATGGGTAGTGGTGGTAAATACTATTAGGTTTCATTTGTCCACATCCTTGGGTTGGGTCTTTTGGTATCTGGTGTCAGCTGCTCCTCATCTGCTCATTACAATCGCTCCAGTGTTTCTCATCTTTCCCTTTTCCCCCTCGTCTAGTACTATGACTTTCTAACATAAAAAAAAAATCAATGTCTACTCTCAAGAGCTAGCTAGTGTTACCATCTTCCACTCTTTCCCTCCCTGTGACCCTCGCTGAATGATCTTGTGTCACAGTTTCAGATTTATGTACCATACAATGTTCCAAGCTGTGCTCTATTAATCTGGAGAGGGTCAATCATTTGGGCCCCTATTTGTTTCTCAGTGTGGACACTAAAACGCCTTGGGACATGTTCGACAGAAGCAGTCCCTCAGGGCCTGTTTTATTTCAAATGCTAATCCAATGCTCATCTGGCTGGTGTAGTAACTGTTTATTTATTTTATTTTTACTTATTTGAGTTTTGTGGTGGTTAATGATAAACTGCACCTGACAGTAAGAGTAAACTTCTTCTTGTTTTTTGGTGTTTCCAGTAGACAGCTGATCTGACATACACTAGAAATGTTGGGGCATCAAGCGAGACAATACAACAACAACATTTTGGCTGGCCAGTGGATCCTCTGAGGCCATGACTAAGCCCCAGACACAAACCCAGAGAAGACAGAGTTGAGGGAGCTGGAGCGAGTAGGAAAAAGCTCCAGGCTGAAGGAGCTCTGTGAGAAAGTGTCCATCTGCATGCGCATGCTGGAGATGGCCCAAAACAAACAAGTTTAAAATTAAACCACAGAAAGACAGCCAATCTCTGTATTTAAAGTTGTTACAAACAGAGGATTACCGTGTTACCATTTCAAAGGTCTGAGAAATTGTCTGTTTTGTGGTTTGTCCTTTCCATCAGCTAAGGTACAGCTGTTAGCCAGGGAATGTTCTGAAATCCTCGCTGGTGTCTCATTAGGAAATTTGTTTGGATTGTACGTAGGGTTTTAAAGACGTTTTATCTTAACCCTATAGTTCATAGTTCAGTTTATAGTAAAGCCAGTTTTGAAAAGCAAAAATTTGTTGTCTAAGGTTAACATGTTGTTATTTTGATAGCACACTATATGTCTGTTCATTGAAGATACAAAACAAGGTCACAAGTCAAATTAAAGTTTTGCTTGATCTTCAAAACTGTGACCTTTGAGTTTCCATGGCAATGGTGAATGTTGTGTTGTGAATCAGCCCGTGAATCATATTTCCTACTGAAAAAAGTACCTTCTTGGTGAAGTCAAGATTGCGATAAGAGAGAAAAAACAGACCAGTGATTCTTTGTGAGGTTCTCTTTTACCCATCATGATTAATAATTACTTCAAATTAAATCTGAGTAACAGGAATCCCACGTTTCTAACCATTGGAATTTGACCTTACTAATTGGTTTTTCCCAGAAGCTTTGTTATGGCCTCAAAGTGAGTGTATGTGGTCGCTGCGGTTGCCACTGCTGAGGTTTCCCATATCCATATGATATCTAACTGTTTGCAGACCCTCCCACCTTCACCGAGCTTCGTCTCCCCCACAGCAGTGCTCTGGCACAGCCACAGAAGATCAAATTTGAGCAAAGGTCGAACCAGTTGTAGCGCGTGATTTGACACTTTGCTGCCATCTAGTGGTGACTGACAATAATCAGGTACAGATTCATTAAAAAGAACACGTATGTATGTATGAAGATCAATAATTCTAATGATAATAGTGAGGACATTTAAAATGGTGGACTTGATTTATTGGTTTCATTTTGTTGATTTCAACACGTGGGGGAGCCAGAGATCAGCGGCTTCAGTGCAGTGATTTCTGCAATCAAAGGTACTAAAGTCAGACCCCAGATGGACGGATCTTCAACGACAAGCCAAACGATAAAGCACACACACATGTCTCTGTTTCTCCCTGCAGATGTATTAAACTTCATGAGCAGATCATCATCATCAGTTTGGTTCTTTTGGAAGATTTTATGCTTGGAGAAATCTGAGCCAGATGATGTAGGTGTGTTTTTGCATTCAACTGGAAAAATATTTACAGTTCTTTGCTCCCAAAATGTCTGACATCATGTTTCACTACCTCCTCACTCAGCACATAAATCCCCTCAACCCCTACTCCTAAGTATTGTTTCCTTTTCAGATAAAACAAATAATATTCCAGCCATTGCAAGTTCAAATAATAATTTATTGATACATATACACTCACCGGCCACTTTATTAGGCACACCTGTCCAACTGCTCGTTAACGCAAATTTCTAATTAGCCAATCACATGGTAGCAACTCAATGCATTTAGGCATGTAGACATGGTCAAGACAATCTGCTGCAGATCAAACCGAGCATCAGAATGGGGAAGAAAGGTTATTTAAGTGACTTTGAATGTGGCATGGTTGTTGGTGCCAGACGGGCTGGTCTGAGTATTTCAGAAACTGCTGATCTACTGGGATTTTCACACACAACCATCTCTAGGGTTTACAGAGAATGGTCCGAAAAAGAGAAAATATCCAGTGAGCGGCAGTTCTGTGGGCGAAAAAGGCCTTGTTGATGCCAGAGGTCAGAGGAGATTGGCCAGACTGGTTCGAGCTGATAGAAAGGCAACAGTAACTCAAATAACCACTCGTTACAACCAAGGTATGCAGAAGAGCATCTCTGAACGCACAACACGTCAAACCTTGAGGCAAATGGGCTACAGCAGCAGGGGACCACTCCGGGTGCCACTCCTGTCAGCTAAGAACAGGAAACTGAGGCTACAATTCGCACAGGCTCACTGAAATTGGACAATAGAAGATTGGAAAAACGTTGCCTGGTCTGATGAGTCTCGATTTCTGCTGCAACATTCGGATGGTAGGTCCAGAATTTGGCATCAACAACATGAAAGCATGGATCCATCCTGCCTTGTATCAACGGTTTAGGCTGGTGGTGGTGGTGTAATTGCATGGAGGGTATTTTCTTGGCACTCTTTGGGCCCCTTAGTACCAATTGAGCATCATGGCTATGCCACAGCCTATCTGAGTATTGTTGCTGACCATGTCCATCCCTTTATGACCACAGTGTACCCATCTTCTGATGGTTACTTCCAGCAGGATAACGCACCATGTCATAAAGCTCATCTCAGACTGGTTTCTTGAACATGACAACGAGTTCACTGCACTCAAATGACCTCCATAGTCCCCAGATCTCACCAGATCAGCAGCTTTGGGATGTGGTGGAATGGGAGACTCGCATCATGGATGTGCAGCCGGCAAATCTGCAGCAACTGCATGATGCTATCATGTCAATATGGACCAAACTCTCTGAGGAATGTTTCCAGTACCTTGTTGAATCTATGCCACGAAGGATTAAGGCAGTTCTGAAGGCAAAAGGGGATCTAACCCGGTACTAGCAAGGTGTACCTAATAAAGTGTCCAGTGAATGTATATTTTTGTTTTAGAAATAATTAGTTGAAAGAAACCAAATGAGTTTCTCCTCTTTGTCTCCAATCACACAGCTCCTAAACATTCCCGTATGACTATAATGTCAAGCTTTACAGGGGAGTAGTGTTACAGCAGAGTAACAATCCTCTTTTGTGACCATCAGAATTAGATGTGGTAGTCAGCAACATTAGTAGAATTTCAATACTTGTGTTCTTAACCCAGCCCTGCATTTATATTTCAGGGCCTTCCTTGTTGCATATTTTCTTCTGTCTTCTCCAGAGAGTCTTCCTCTTCTCCCATCTGATAGACTGTTCAAATAACCTTTGATCTTTGCTGGATTTAAAGTAACTTGCTGTGTGCAGCTGTTTATTCTCAACATTCTCTCTTTGTACAACAAAAACCCTAGTTTCTGTTCATCACTTCCACTCAGGTGAAAATCACACAGAACAAACTCTGCGCTCTGCAAATATAACTTTGTACTTTGCGTGTATAAACTATTCACCCACATGAATGTTTTTCAATTTTACTGCTTGTGTAAATAGAATCATGGTCAATATAAAGGGGCTTTTTATTTACAGAAAAGAAAATCTTTAATGTCAAAATAACACTGGATTTCTACAAAGTAATGTCTATTAATTAAATTATACAATGCAAAATAAATGTTTGAATAAATATTCATTCTCTTCCACATATTTACCACAATTTATATTAACCATGATTCTATTTGTGAAAGCAGTAAAGGGGGAATACAGGTACTGAGATATTCCTTAGTGGTGAAAACATTTTATAGATATTTTATGTGGTCTTTACAAGGAAAAACAAAATCAAAAACAAAAAGGAGTTACAAACTGATGTGTTCAGTTACCACTGAGGAAGCAGGGAATATGATAAACATCTTTTGAAGACACATATGATGAAATGTCTGTAGTAACATGTTTGTATGTGCCATATGCTAAAAATACAACATTATCATTAGAAAGAGCTGCATGACTGAGTCATGAATATAACCCACATATAATCCACCATTCCTGCTCTCAGAGGAGTGTGTCTGTGTTGTGTGTGTGTGTGTGTGTGTGTGTGTGTGTGTGTGTGTGTGTGTGTGTAGAGAGAGAGGGAAAGAGAGAGAGGGGAGTAAGAGCAACAATTGTTGTGAGTGTGTTGGTGGGTTCAGTTCACTCTCTCGGTTCCTCTCCACTTCGTACACTTAGTTGCTCAGAGCAGCACATACCACAGAGGAGAAGCTGAGCAGCTAAACGACAGAAAGGAGACATTGTTCCAAGCAAATGAGTGACAGTACATCATTTCTTCGACTTTTCGTGGGGTTCATTCTCACTGTGACAGGTAGGCTATGTGTTTTGTCTTCATTTACTGTCTTGACTTTCTTATTCCTTATATTTCGACCAAATATCAAAGGTGCAGAACTTTGTTTTCACCAGAGGGGAGCAGTAGGCTGTCACAGAAAATATCAAGGTTCCCAAAACTGAGCCATTTCATAGAAATAAGATGTTTGAATAGGGGCTTTTTTTTTTTTTTTTTTTTACAGTTTTTACAGTAATACTTAATACTACCAACTTTACTCTACTACCACTCCTTCAAAATACAACTGATTAATTGCTAATTTATTCTTCTAAAGCCTGGACCTAAATCAGTGTAGCTGCCTTTTCAACAATTAATGTCACTCTCAGTGTCTGTATGTCATGAAGGAAAAGTTACAGAGAAGGCTATACTTATTTTACAACTGGTCAGTGGTCTTGAAAAGACGAATGGGTGAACTTCCAAACCTCCCATTGATGTCATACATGCTATTGTTCCCCTATTTGGTATTCTGTACTGTATTTTTTGTGTAATTATTTCATCATGGGGTTACAGTGAAAACAATAAGATAATGAGACATTTCTTCCTTTCCTTAGATAGACAGATGAACAAAAACATATTGTTGCAGAATTTCTTCTTTCTTACTCTTTACATTCAGATGCAGTTGCTTGATTTAACACATGCTTGTATTGCTGCACTATAGGTGTCTTAGCCTCCTGTCCTCTTAAGTTGAGCCCCCCCAAGACTGTGGTGAAATATGGAGAGTCAGTCTCGATCAACTGCAGCACTTCAGCGAGTGATTTTTTATCAATGGGCTGGGAAGCTCCACAAGGAGGCAGTGGTTTACAGTATGTCAACCATATCACGTGGACTGTGGAGAACCTAACAGACTGGGACATTTCAACCACCTGCTTCATAAACCCCGGAAAAACTTCAACATTCAGCCAGTGCGAAGAGAAACCAGAAGTTGTACTTTATAGTAAGTGTTTGTTATTCACACACAGCACAGACTGACACAACAACTATGTCTGATAACTTAAATTATCTTAACTTAAATTTTCTTAAATTTTTTCTTCAGAATTTCCAGAACACATCAGCATCATCTCCAGTGGTGGCCCTGATGGTCATTTAGAAGAAAATAAGGAATATAGTTTAACATGCCTCATCCAAGGTTTAGCACCGGTGCGAGATCTCACCATTGAATTGTACAAGGAAGATTCAATATATCATACGAAGACCTTTGACATTTTCAGCAAAAAACCAACGGATCAGCTCTTAGCCTACAGATTTACAGCAACTAGAGAAGAAATCAACTCCACATTTAGATGTGAAGCACATATGGATCTGGGACCAGAAGGGCCGCAACTTAATTTGTCATCACCAAAGTTCAATGTCACAGTTCTCTGTAAGTATGTTCGTTCTGTAGGCATTTTAAAAAAACAGCAACAAATGTTTTTTCAACAAAGTAATATTAACTATTATATTTAATCAATGATACAGATGACTACAAGCTGTAATATTCCAGTCAGTACTTTTCATCTATTAGGTAAAAGTAAAATAGTGTAAATGTTTGCTGTCTGTACTTCTGTTTAGTTGGACCAGATATACAATGTAAAAAAATCTGGACTGCAACTTGAAGAAGGAGAGACTCTAAATAGGCTTTGTCCTGTGGAAGGAAATCCACCTCCCACTGTGACATGGATGAAAGACGGCGAGAAGATTGACCCGAATATACCTAGGATGAGAAATGACAGTGGGAAGTATGTAATTTTTTCTGACTTATGGTTTTTTCATCTTTGTCTGTAGGTCCACCGTCACCGATAGTTGAGCTTGAAGACCTTGAAACTGAGGTTGGTTCTACTGTGTCACTGAAGTGCTCCTCCACGGGCTTCCCACAACCAAAATATTCCTGGAATTATTTTAAAACGGCAAATGTGGAGGAGATAAATGAAGATGGAGTGTCCCTTCTGCTGATCCACGAGGCTGCAGCACAAAATATGGGCTCCTACACATGTCATGCCATCAATAAGAGAGGAAATGTCTCCAAAACAGTCACAGTGACTGTAAAAGGTAAGGTCAATATAATGTATCTATCACAAGACCTTCAGGGCATGTTATAGTATTTTACTTCTAATATACTGGATATATGGTTGGTAAATACATCTGCCAATAAGCTGATCCACTGATCCACCAGCTGGTCTCCAATGGGAGAGGGATTTCCATAAAATTTTGCGCAGGTATTCCTGTTGTAGATAATGAATCCAGCTGACTTTGGACAATGATGTTTCTGGTGTCACTATGAGGTGACTGAGGTCCATTATTTTGAGATTACAACTAAATATTTCAAAAGATTCTGGCAGTCGCAACTATTGTTGCTGTTGTTGTAGCTATAAAAATGCTAAACAAATGTATGTTGCACTCCATTAACTTTATAAGTACACACCTTAGTCGACCACGTCCAACTGCAAGTCAAATTGTTATTGCTTTCTTGTTTGTTATATTAAGCAATACCAGTTGATTGCAATGCATTACATCCTTGTTTTGTGCACACAAACAATGTAGCAACAAGTCCACAAATGCAAGTTGGACAGTGCTGTGTGAACTACTGATTTAACCTGACACAAATACGACAGACGTGCTGAATTAACAGTATTTTACTACAGCTGTTCCCTAACGTTGATGTGTGAAGCAGTCATCATGGGTTATGAGTTCAAACTTTGATGAAGTTCACCCTACGTTCCAAGATGATTACCTATCTTGATAACTTGATCTGTGTCTCAATTATGTGGCCTTGTCCTCCAAGGTTGGATTTAGCCAGACCTTCATAGGCCAGACATTCAAAGGATGTTTGCCCTCTCACTAGTCTTGGAATAAGGCTGAGTTGAAGATATATGATATGCAGCAAAATGTTTAATTCAACAGAAACAGAGGCATGCTAAACATCCTGTTGCATGATGCCAGCGCTACGACTACTTATGACGGCTTTTTAAATGGGTGGGGTTTATATACACGCTGGTACTAACTGGTTAACCCCTTTCACATGCCACTGGGTGAAAAATACCTCGATAAGCTGTCGCAAATCATTGTGCTGCTGAGCTCACCCCTTCGTGATTCCAACATTTCCAACAGTTTCACAAAGCAGCTAGTATGGCTGCAGAAACTTTTAGAAGTTTAATTCGTCTTGTTTGATATCAATGCTACAACTACAACTATATCCCTGGGGCTTTGGTCCTACTGATACTCAGGAGTATTTTGAACTGAGGTCTATTTCACCATGATACCCCCCAAGAGCTACTCTACTTTGGTCAAAAGAATTTCAAATTTGACCGTATTTTGTTCTCACAGCCAAATAGATAATTGGCTAAAAATATCTATCTATTTATTTATTTATCTATTTCAACCACTAATAAATCTCAGAATAGCACTTCACTCCAGCAGTAGCATAAACAGGGTCCCTACACATAAACTGAAGTACCAGTAACTTAATAAGTGTACCAAGAGTTTATTAAAATACTGCTTTACATGACTTACCCAATATCTTGTTTTCATAACAACTGGTGATGAAAGGGGTCCAGATCAGCAGATTCATCATTTTTGTTAACAACAGACCGATGTGTCTGTGAAGAGCAAAGAAAATTATGAATTTGTGCATCTGGGCCCCTCTTCATCATCAGTTGTTATGAAAACAAAGATGTTAGCTAAGTCTTGTCAAACAAGATTTAAAATAAGTCTTGGTACATTTACTAAGTTATCGGTACTTTGGATTATGTAAAGGGACTGTATTCATGCTTCTGCTGAAGTGAAGAGCTATTTTCAGTTTTATTGGTGGGTAAAAATGGCTATTTAGATACCTTTGGCTGGCGGCCCCAATCACATTAATTGTTAACTATTTGGCTGTGAAAACCAAATAAGGTCAAAGTCGAAAGTCCTTTGACCAAGGTAAAACACACAACAGCTTGTGTGGGGGTGGAGGAGGTGGAATAGGAGGACACCATCCAGTGTTTGCCTCTTTTAAGCCTGAGGCAGTCGGCGGAGCAGCATGTGTTCATGTTATGGAGAGGACTCAGCTCTCTCTTTAAAAAATTGTCAAACGTAGGAATGGGTGTGTGGGGGTTTGGAAAAGCTACACATCCAGGAAAAATCTCACAAAATGGCTGAGAATGTTCCTGTCGGACAAAACAATCTGTTTTTTATTAATCACATATGTGTTGGTTAATAACTGGTATTGGAGCCAGTTCATAGAGTTAAAAATCTCACTTTTATGTATTAATGTGTGGGTTGAGATGAAGATCAGGACTCTGCTTCGCCTTGAGGCCAGACTCATTCATGACTAACAAAATGAGGCCTTCAACAACAAACCAGGAGATCGTCTGTGGCGAGTTTACAACTGTCATGCTGTCACAATAAAGGACTTTTACACAAAAGGGAAGAGTCTCTTGCACATAGCATAACAAAAGTTGATGTTATGGAATGACATGCTGCTCCGTATCAGCTGCCCGGCTTCTCTCGCTCTGTATAGCTCCCGGCTGATGTCAGAAGCCTCTTGATTAAAGAGCGGGCGGCTGCCTTTTGGTTGCAGTGAAGGTCAGGTTGCTCTGAGGTAACAGACCTGAGCTGCTGTGAGGCTAGTAAGAAAGAGGGGGGAGCACCTGGTGTGCAGCACCTGAGGCTGCAGCCCTATACTGTAGGTACGAGTTAGGGGAAGGAAGGGAGGGGCAGGATGGTGATCACACATACAAAGCCATCTTGTTTCAGGCTCAGGCTCAGATGGAGCTGCTCTGTTGCCAAGGGTCCAGAGCTCTACATCCTGCCATCCAGTCAAAGACCCAGTCGTCAAACGAGCTGCATGAACAAAGAGCCATACAGCTGTGAGCCTGAGCACCCATACACCACCCCTCCAACACACACACAGACAGAGCACGCTGCATTTCGCTATTTCTCTTCATCTGTGATTTGACTTCCCAATGCCACCCTCATTCAACTCAAAGTATTTCTCAAGAGGTCATGCTTTCATACCCCAACTCTCACACAACAATGCAATTAAGTCATTCTCCGTAAAACACACACAGCTTGGTCAAAGCACACATACACACACACTCGCTTATTCACTCACTCACTCCCCCGTCATCGTCTCCCTGTGTTTCACCCTCGGGCAGCAACAACATAATGCCTTCCAGATGTTGAGATGCTGTACTCTGCAACTCTACCGAACCTTTGGAAGTCAGTGCCCCCTTCTCTCTCATGGTGTTAATGGTGATCAGGAGGCCTCTGGGGAGGGGGTGCATTCACAAGACCTTTCAACCCCTACTGAGCCTACAAAAAAAGCACCCCGGCATCCTTTCCCTTTCACAGGGTAATCACTGATCTGTCTTCTCTCCGTGCTAATCAGCAGGGTTTCAAATAAAATACTGTATGAGGAACATGGGTGTGGTTTGAACAGACATCCTGGTAATGTTTAAGAAAAGAAGGTGTAAACAGGATCACAAAGTCCTCTGCAGGTGTTCTCTATCCAGATGGGTAGTGGTGGTAAATACTATTAGGTTTCATTTGTCCACATCCTTGGGTTGGGTCTTTTGATATCTGGTGTCAGCTGCTCTTCATCTGCTCATTGGGGCAGTGGTGGCCTGGTGGCTAAGGAAGCAGACTTGGGCCCGGAAAGGTCCCCGGTTTGAATCCACCAGCTACCGGGTCCCACTGATGTACACTTGAGCAAGGTACCGTCCCCTGCTCACTTAGGTGATGGGTTAAATGCAGAGGGTATTTTCATTGTGTGCATGGTGTGCTGTGTGCTCAGTGACGTAATAGTGTTCACTTTCATTACAGTCACTCCAGTGTTTCTCATCTTTCCCTTTCCCCCTCGTCTAGTACTATGACTTTCTAACATAAAAAAAAATCAATGTCTACTCTCAAGAGCTAGCTAGTGTTACCATCTTCCACTCTTTCCCTCCCTGTGACCCTCGCTGAATGATCTTGTGTCACAGTTTCAGATTTATGTACCATACAATGTTCCAAGCTGTGCTCTATTAATCTGGAGAGGGTCAATCATTTGGGCCCCTATTTGTTTCTCAGTGTGGACACTAAAACGCCTTGGGACATGTTCAACAGAAGCAGTCCCTCAGGGTCTGTTTTATTTTAAATGCTAGTCTAACGCTCATCTGGCTGGTGGTAACTGTTTATTTATTTATTTTTACTTATTTGACGTGGAGTTTTGTGGTGGTTAATGATAAAATGCACCTTGAGCAAAGGTTGTACCAGTTGTAGCGCGTGATTTGACACTTTGCTGCTATCTAGTGGTGACTGACAATAATCAGGTACAGATTCATTAAAAAAACACAGACACACACACACACACACACACACACACACACACATATATATATATATATATATATATGTATGTATGTATGTATGAAGATCAATAATTCTAATGATAATAGTGAGGACATTTAAAATGGTGGTGTTGAATTCAACACATGGGGGAGCCAGAGATCAGCGGCTTCAGTGCAGTGATTTCTGCAATCAAAGGTACTAAAGTCAGACCCCAGATGGACGGATCTTCAACGACAAGCCAAACGATAAAGCACACACATATGTCTCTGTTTCTCCCTGCAGATGTATTAAACTTCATGAGTAGATCATCATCATCAGTTTGGTTCTTTTGGAAGATTTTATGCTTGGAGAAATCTGAGCCAGATGATGTAGGTGTGTTTTTGCATTCAACTGGAAAAATATTTACAGTTCTTTGCTCCCAAAATGTCTGACATCAGCACATAAATCCCCTCAACCCCCACTCCTAACTATTGTTTCCTTTTCAGATAAAACAAATAAAATTCCAGCCATTGCAAGTTCAAATGATCATTTATTGATAAATATACATAGAGATATACATAGAGATATATACATATATACATGTATATATACATATACATATATATACACACACACACACACACACACACACACACACACACACACACACACACACACACACACACACACACACACACACACACACACACACATATATATATATATATATATATATATTCTCTTTTAGAAATAATTAGTTGAAAGAAACCAAATGAGTTTCTGCTCTTTGTCTCTAATCACACAGCTCCTAAACATTCCCGTATGACTATAATGTCAAGCTTTACAGGGGAGTAGTGTTACAGCGATGTGGTTAGGCAATGCCTTGCTCTGGAGGACCCGAAACCTTCGGTCATGTCAGTTCTGCTTAAACTAATCTTCTGAGTAAAAGGAAAAGGGAAACATTCACTGGATAGTTGACTCTAGATTTTAGTCAGATAATTATGTGAAATACCCCTTGACTCATCAGATCACATCATTCAGAAGCCTCAAGTGTTTTGGTAGATAGGCTAATAAAGATAAAGGCTGGATGGGGCAGATTTTCCTTGAACAGGCCCTCCCTGATAACACAGCTCCACAGTAGTGAACCTCCCCCAACATGGTAAAACAATGCCATTACTGTGAAAGGAGAGTTTTGGTCTGAGCTAAGACTCTTAATAGTCATCAAGACCTAATTTCCAACTGAAGAGAACTGTTGCATTTAAAAGAATTCTCTTGAGACCAAGAGAAGAACGATTTAGGCCAGTGACTGTATTCTAACTTTCACAAAGACAAGCAGTAATCCAAATCTACTCAATGAATGGAATGTGTTTATGGGAAAAGATGAAGGAGAGGTTTTTATCACTGTGGCAGCTGCGATTGTCTAAATGGATACAATGAAGCTGTAATCTGACAGACAGAAAGAGGCATTAGGCATGTGTGCAAGTGATTTCCAGTTGGCAGAGCATGTGGCCATTTAAGTGAGGAGTGCCTTTTAGGAAAAGACCAGTGATACTTACTAAGTAGTACTACTAAGTAGTATCACTGAGTAGTGAATTATATTTTCTGTCATTAGCAGACTGCATGGCGTCATGTACAGCAAAGTGGATGCTTCCTGGCTCTTATCTGATTCCTGCATATGCTACTCTCTCAGTATTAGTATTGATATTCTGGGAAATTCCTGTCATTGTTAAACCAACCAAAAGATATCATTAAACAGGCAGCAATATTATAATTATTGTTGACTAAGGATAAGGAACCTGAATAGCTGTGGCTACACTATTTGTTTCAGATTGAAATATATCTAAACAGTTAATGGGTGGATTGTCATAAAATTTGCTAATTCCCTGGCTTTCTATACTGCTATCATTATGTCAAACATGTTAGCACCTGTTTAACATAAGCTCAGTTTCATAAAACAGCTGGCACGGCAGAACATAAGTATGTTAATATATAAATTATGAAAATTGCTAGAAGCTTAAAGTACATGTGGTAAAAATCAAAGTTGTGTCATGACAATGTTCACATGGAAAGTTCTTGAATGCAGAAAGAACCAATTACACAGGTTTGCATCTGGAAGTCTACAGTTTCTGGGATCCTTTCCAATACAGATATGATGCATATTTACATTATCAGTGAAGGCATTCCAGGCATGAGCTCCTCTCAGTTTAATGATCAAAAGAAGAACACAGTCCTTGGCAGGGTAATTTGTCTTTCTCAACAACATGGTATGTGGCGTTCACTCTCAGAGGGGAGTTCTGAGCAGTGAGATCTGCATTGAATCGCTGAATCTATTTTGAAACAGCATTGCTATATAAAGACAAATAATTTCCTTTTGCGTAGTTTTATTGTGAAATCGTTCTGCTGACACTGGGAGGTGAATTAAAAGGAAGTGTAACACTGATAACATGAACTGAAAACATTTGATTTTTCTTGCTATTTTTCCACGTAACATGAGGGTGTAATACAGAGCAATGTCTATGACTGGCTATGTCTAAAAGAGTCTCTCATGCTGCTGCAACTCTGTAGTCACTTCTCTTGCACAAGATAAAGAAAATGGCTTCAAGTGCCAGAAGAGACAGAAGGAATCTGTGGACACAGAGGGATCTCTGTTAGACTCATGCATTTTCCATGATCACATTACAGTAGATAGATAACACTCATATTGTTTCCAAGTGAATGTCTCTCATGTTATTCTGTTTTCACAACTCTAGTGGTTGAATATTAAACACCCAGTCCGTCTTATAACACAGATACAGAGAGAAAGTGAGAATGAACATGTGGTCACCAAACTGGGTTTGGGATTTTTCCCTCAAAGGTACAAGGTCATCTTATCAGTGTCGGGTGAAGCTTTTTTATTTATGATTCACCAGGGGTTTGCACTGGTTCTTTAACACATACTCAACAGTTTTTGAAAAATAAAAATACTTGGAATGATATCAATGAAGCTGTTTCCGTTCTGTGACAAGAAAAGTGTTGAAATTGCTGATGTCTGAATTGCTATCCTTTCACGTGTATCCTGGCATGTGTTTAAAAAAAAGAAAAGAAAAACCAAGGGGATAAGAAACCAGCACTAGTATTTCGCAAGAGAGAAATGAGTTAAACTAAATTGTATTATTTTTCCTGAGAACTGCGTGGTTTATTTCCTTTTTGTTACTCAACATGTACTACATCAATTTACTAATCATCATCCTGGCAGCGGGGGATTTCCATTCTTATGCAACTTTCCTTTTCAGAATTGCAACAGGACAAACAAAGGTGTTTGATGTGATTTAAGGTACTGTTATTTAGTGCGGGGTTTAGTGTGAAGATGTTTATGGAACATTTCACTTCTGTTTTCAGTTTCTATTGTCTTGTTTCCCTGTGAAACAGCAACTGACCTCAGTTATGTGCCAGTATTTTAAATACCTCCCTGCTCAAGAGTGGAGAAGGGAGAATAGAGCATTTAATCCCTGTTTTTATTTTTTTTAAGCATGGGGAGTTTTCAACAACATGAGTGGAATTTCAATACTTGTGTTCTTAACCCAGCCCTGTATTTGTATTTCAGGGCCTCCCTTGTTGCATATTTTTTTCTGTCTTCTCCAGAGAGTCTTCCTCTGCTCCCATCTGATAGACTGTTCAAATAACCTTTGATCTTTGCTGGACTTAAAGGAACTTGCTGTGTGCAGCTGTTTATTCTCAACATTCTCTCTTTGTATAACGAAAACCCTAGTTTCTGTTCATCATCTCCATGAACCACAAGTAGAATATAATTACACTATCAGCGACACAATTTATGCCACATGGAGACAGGTTTCTGTGACTCACTATTAGACAGTTTCTAGGAAGTCATATTTTGGACACCCTGGAAAATGTTACACTTCTGAACTTTGAAGTCATTGAAAACAGGATACAGTCTCAATTGGAAATTCCAGTTTATGCAACTCAGGGACAATCTTCAGACTTCATTGTGTTTTCTTGTTTCTTTTTGTTTTGGTTTTGTCCCTAAAACAGTGAAAAGTCCCTTACATGCCCCTTGATATGTTACACAAAATGAACCATATCTCCTTGTCGGAAAGACCAAATCCAGAAATGTTGTTTCAGTTTTATTCTGTCAACACACTTATCTAAAATATGCAAACATGGAGCTTGAAGAGCTGACAACATTCAATCTGTCTCAAAATGTGAGTGTGTGGGTGTGAATCTATGCGCTGGTGACCTTAAGGAGTGTGGGCTAAATAAAACCTTCCAGCATGCATACACAATAGTTTTGACAGTTCAGTGTCATTGGAAAAAGGAACTTGATACCATCACTGTCATCAGATTTATTCCTTGTATGGTTTGAAACTCATATGGTTTAAAATCATATGATAGAATAAAAAATGTTTACTGTAATGTACTTCCTCATATTTCAGAGATGTCTCCCAGACATCTGTTATACACAGACATACAAACAAACATGTACTTTCGGTTCTACTCAGGTGAAAAACACAAAACAACCACACTCTAAAAAATAAAACACTGGGTCAACATAAAAACGTATGTTAACATTTCCCACTAAAGTTTTTAAGTTCAGCCAACTGCTGGCAGAATTACATTAATTCAAAGCAAGGTTTTGAGTACAGTGAAGTAGTGTTTTTGCCACAATAAAACATATTTTTAAGTAACATGAACTTAACTAAGTATTTAAATTGATCTAATGTATCTAATGTAATCATAGTGAAGTAGCTTTTTTGCCACAATAAAAACGTTTTTTAAGTAACATTAACTTAATGATTAAGTTGAGCCCTATCCTATAATAAGGGCATTTTCCAGGAGGTGAAGCCCCCCCAACCCCAAACCATAACCCAATATGGTCATTACAAAAAAAAAAAAAAGGAGTTACAAACTGATGTGTTCAGTTATTACTGAGGAAGCAGGGAATATGATAAACACTTTTGAAGACATATATGATGAAATGTCTGTAGTAGCATGTCCGCGCTTTGTGCTATATCCTAAAAATACAACATTATCATTAGAAAGAGCTGCATGACTGAGTCATGAATATAACCCACACATAATCCACCATTCCTGCTCTCAGAGGAGTGTGTGTGTGTGTGTGTGTGTGTGTAGAGAGAGAGGGAAAGAGAGAGAGGGGAGTAAGAGCAATAATTGTTGTGAGTGTGTTGGTGGGTTCAGTTCACTCTCTCGGTTCCTCTCCACTTCGTACACTTAGTTGCTCAGAGCAGCACATACCACAGAGGAGAAGCTGAGCAGCTGCGGGAATAAACGACAGAAAGGAGACATTGTTCCAAGCAAATGAGTGACAGTACATCATTTCTTCGACTTTCCGTGGGGTTCATTCTCACTGTGACAGGTAGGCTATGTGTTTTGTCTTCATTTACTGTCTTGACTTTCTTATTCCTTATATTTCAACCAAATATCAAAGGTGCAGAACTTTGTTTTCACCAGAGGGGAGCAGTAGGCTGTCACAGAAAATATCAAGGTTCCCAAAACTGAGCCATTTCATAGAAATAAGATGTTTGAATAGGGGCTTTTTTTTTTTTTTTTTTTTTTTTTACAGTTTTTACAGTAATACTTAATACTACCAACTTTACTCTACTACCACTCCTTCAAAATACAACTGATTAATTGCTAATTTATTCTTCTAAAGCCTGGACCTAAATCAGTGTAGCCGCCTTTTCAACAATTAATGTCACTCTCAGTGTCTGTATGTCATGAAGGAAAAGTTACAGAGAAGGCTATACTTATTTTACAACTGGTCAGTGGTCTTGAAAAGATGAATGGGTGAACTTCCAAACCTCCCATTGATGTCATACATGCTATTGTTCCCCTATTTGGTATTCTGTACTGTATTTTTTGTGTAATTATTTCATCATGGGGTTACAGTGAAAACAATAAGATACTGATACATTTCTTCCTTTCCTTAGATAGACAGATGAACAAAAACATATTGTTGCAGAATTTCTTCTTTCTTACTCTTTACATTCAGATGCAGTTGCTTGATTTAACACATGCTTGTATTGCTGCACTATAGGTGTCTTAGCCTCCTGTCCTCTTAAGTTGAGCCCCCCCAGGACTGTGGTGAAATATGGAGAGTCAGTCTCGATCAACTGCAGCACTTCAGCGAGTGATTTTTTATCAATGGGCTGGGAAGCTCCACAAGGAGGCAGTGGTTTACAGTATGTCAACCATATCACGTGGACTGTGGAGAACCTAACAGACTGGGACATTTCAACCACCTGCTTCATAAACCTCAGAAAAAATTCAGCATTCAGCCAGTGCGAAGAGAAACCAGAAGTTGTACTTTATAGTAAGTGTTTGTTATTCACACACAGCACAGACTGACACAACAACTATGTCTGATAACTTAAATTATCTTAACTTAAATTTTTTCTTCAGAATTTCCAGAACACATCAGCATCATCTCCAGTGGTGGCCCTGATGGTCATTTAGAAGAAAATAAGGAATATAGTTTAACATGCCTCATCCAAGGTTTAGCACCGGTGCGAGATCTCACCATTGAATTGTACAAGGAAGATTCAATATATTATAAGGAGACCTTTGACATTTTCAGCAAAAAACCAACGGATCAGCTCTTAGCCTACAGATTTACAGCAACTAGAAAGAAATCAACTCCACATTTAGATGTGAAGCACATATGGATCTGGGACCAGAAGGGCCTCAACTTAATTTGTCATCACCAAAGTTCGATGTCACAGTTCTCTGTAAGTATGTTCGTTCTGTAGGCATTTTAAAAAAACAGCAACAAATATTTTTTTTTTCAACAAAGTAATATTAACTATTATATTTAATCAATGATACAGATGACTACAAGCTGTAATATTCCAGTCAGTACTTTTCATCTATTAGGTAAAAGTAAAATAGTGTAAATGTTTGCTGTCTGTACTTCTGTTTAGTTGGACCAGATATACAATGTGAAAAATCTGGACTGCAACTTGAAGGAGAGACTCTAAATAGGCTTTGTCGTGTGGAAGGAAATCCACCTCCCACTGTGACATGGATGAAAAATGACAGTGGACGGAGACCTTTGTTTCAAAGGAAGTCAAGATTGACCCCTTTTAATATACCTAGGATGAGAAATGACAAATGGGTAAGTATGTAATTTTTTTTTTAGGCTGACTTATGGTTTTTCATCTTTCAAACAATGTGTCTGTAGGTCCACTTATGGTTTTTCATCTTTGTCTGTAGATCCACCGTCACCGATAGTTGAGCTTGAAGACCTTGAAACTGAGGTTGGTTCTACTGTGTCACTGAAGTGCTCCTCCACGGGCTTCCCACAACCAAAATATTCCTGGAATTATTTTAGAACGGCAAACGTGAAGGAGATAAATGAAGATGGAGTGTCCCTTCTGCTGATCCATGAGGCTGCAGCACAAAATATGGGCTCCTACACATGTCATGCCATCAATAAGAGAGGAAATGTCTCCAAAACAGTCACAGTGACTGTAAAAGGTAAGGTCAATATAATGTATCTATCACAAGACCTTCAGGGCATGTTATAGTATTTTACTCCTAATACACTGGATATATGGTTGGTAAATACATCTGCCAATAAGCTGATCCACTGATCCACCAGCTGGTCTCCAATGGGAGAGGGATTTCCATAAAATTTATATATATATATATATATATATATATATATATATATAAATATTTCAAAAGATTATGGCAGTCGCAACTATTGTTGCTGTTGTTGTAGCTATAAAAATGCTAAACAAATGTATGTTGCACTCCATTAACTTTATAAGTACACACCTTAGTCGACCACGTCCAACTACAAGTCAGAAATTGTTATTGCTTCCTTGTTTGTTATAGTAAGCGATACCAGTTGATTGCAATGCATTACATCCTTGTTTTGTGCACACAAACAATGTAGCAACAAGTCCACAAATGCAAGTTGGACAGTGCTGTGTGAACTACTGATTTAACCTGACACAAATACGACAGACGTGCTGAATTAACAGTATTTTACTACAGCTGTTCCCTAACGTTGATGTGTGAAGCAGTCATCATGGGTTATGAGTTCAAACTTTGATGAAGTTCACCCTACGTTCCAAGATGATTACCTATCTTGATAACTTGATCTGTGTCTCAATTATGTGGCCTTGTCCTCCAAGGTTGGATTTAGCCAGACCTTCATAGGCCAGACATTCAAAGGATGTTTGCCCTCTCACTAGTCTTGGAATAAGGCTGAGTTGAAGATATATGATACGCAGCAAAATGTTTAATTCAACAGAAACAGGCATGCTAAACATCCTGTTGCATGATGCCAGTGCTACAACTACTTATGATGGCTTTTTAAATGGGTGGGGTTTATATACACGCTGGTACTAACTGGTTAACCCCTTTCACATGCCACCGGGTGAAAACTACCTCGATAAGCTGTTGCAAATTATTGTGCTGCTGAGCTCACCCCTTCGTGAATCCAACATTTCCAACAGTTTCAGCTGTTAGCTGAAGCAGCTAGCATGGCTGCAGAAACTTTTAACAGTTTAATTTACAATTCAATTCAGTTTTATTTATATAGCGCCAGATCATAAAACATTTATCTCAAGGCACTTTACATAGAGAAACCCAATATTTCCACAATGAGCAAACACTTGGCGACAATAGAGAGGACAAACTCCCTTTTAACAGGAAGAAACCTCCAGCAGAACCAGAGTCAGAGTGGACGGTCATCTGCCTCGACCGGCTGGGGTGAGATGAATACAGAGAAAGAGAAGAGACAGAGGAAAGAGAGGGGAGGAGGACGGGGAAGGGGGGAGGAAGAAAAGAGGGAGACCAGGAAGAGACAATAGAGACCTAATGTTTACAAGTAGTTGTTAAAGCAAAATTATCATTACAGTTAATATTACAATAATAATAATAATGTCATCGAAGAATTTGAATCCAACTGCTCTGCTAATTCCTCTTGTTTGATATCAATACTACAACTACAACTATATCCCTGGTGCTTATTTCCCTGGAGTTTATTAAAATACTGCTTTACATGACTTACCCAATATCTTGTTTTCATAACAACTGGTGATGAAAGGGGTCCAGATCAGCAGATTCATCATTTTTGTTAACAACAGACCGATGTGTCTGTGAAGAGCAAAGAAAATTATGAATTTGTGCATCTGGGCCCCTCTTCATCATCAGTTGTTATGAAAACAAAGATGTTGGCTAAGTCTTGTCAAACAAGATTTAAAATAAGTCTTGGTACATTTACTAAGTTATCGGTACTTTGGATTATGTAAAGGGACTGTATTCATGCTTCTGCTGAAGTGAAGAGCTATTTTCAGTTTTATTGGTGGGTAAAAATGGCTATTTAGATACATTTGGCTGGCGGCCCCAATCGCGTTAATTGTAAACTATTTGGCTGTGAAAATAAGGTTTAAGTCGAAAGTCCTTCGACCAAGGTAAAACAGCTCTTGGGAAGGGGGGTGATAGACTCATTATCGTGGTGAAATAGACCCTAGGTTTAAATTACTCCTGACTATCGCTTTAAATTTGTTGCAAACTTAGACAACATGTTACATTAATAGACGCAGTTGGCACGTTGGCTCGCAGTCTATGTGTCCAATACTAAGTGCTGGCTGGGGGAGGGTTTTTTTTCCCTGTTTCCTCTCCGTTGATGCAGGATATGGGAGCTGCCTGGGCAATGAGCACTACATGCAGCCATAACTTAGCTTACCCTTTTCTGTTTTCAACAATAAAGTCATCAAGTCGCCGCTGGCTTCTCTCAAGCAGCGGGGACAGAACAGGAGTCAGCGTAGCGAAAGACGAAGTCGGCAGCTGCAGGAACAAAACTTCTAGAAACTTTTATTACAATGGAGCATTTGACATTTCTTCGTTTTCTTTCAGTCTTTTTGACACTAGAGCTGCTGTTGCTTTCTAACGGGACAGGGTCGAGTAAGTTGAACGAGTAACATTACAGACCTCATGTTTTTCTTTTCCGTTGGCTCGATCATGTTTTTAAATGACTTATAAAAAGATTCAGGATTGGTTTGGGCTATTTATGTAGCCTCGGTTATAAGAAGCTAACTTAAGGCAACAGAGTGGTTGTTTTAAAAAAGCTAAGAGGAGACAGGGAAGTCTGAATGTAGTAGGTCGTCCATGTTATCTGTTGCATATTGTTTGAATGGGAACGGCTGATAACAACAGTGGGAAATTGGCAACATCACTTTAGTGCAATAAAGGAAGTGTGGTAGCCTTTGTAGAGAATCTAATGTTTGTGTGTCTAATATTTATGGGAATCTAATGTGCCTCCTCTCACATACTGTGGATATAATAGTTTTAAAAGAATAAAAGTATGTTTCTCATTTAGGATTATTGTATAAAAGTTAGAAATGAGCTTGGACTATGTAATGGTTGCGTTAATTGAGTCATGGTTGTTACAGTGAGGTCTAACACAAAGAATGTTGGGCAGCAAGTGCAGTGTTTCCTCTTATGGGAGGGGTATAGACTTCCTGAATTCCCTGCCCTCCCAATTCTCCCAGAAATGTTGCTTTTGTTTCACAGACCTTTTCAACACTATCCAACAGCAGCACTTAATGTGAATGCATTGTATTAAGACGAGAGGTACGTACAAGCTTGGATTGGACTAACATTTTTATCACTCTCGCTCTTTGTTCTGCAGGTGCCACACAAGAATGTCCTATTACGTTCGATCCACCTCAGATGGTGATACAATACCATGGGTCAAACCAGTCTGCAACATGCAACGTGATGCCCAGTGCTGTCCAAAATCTCAAAGAAAAATATTGGGAAAATCAGAATCGTTACATGGTTATCGAGGACAGTTTAAATATGAACCCGCGGGAAGACTGGTTCCAAAACCCGAAGTGTTTTGCAGCATTTGAGGGAAATAGGAAATGTAATAAATCTTTACCCGTCACCCTCTACAGTATGTATTGATAACTTCTTTTTATACTTTCACTGTCATTAACTTTATATGATGATTAATTAATCTGAAATTCACCTCTGTAGAACCACCAGATAGTGTCTCCATCACCTATTCTAACAATAGCTCACTGGTTGAGCTGAAGTGTAACATCATCAGAGTTGCTCCATCAACACCAGAGAAGCTCAGTGTGCGCTGGTATCGTGGGAACAACATTTTTGAACCACATCACAAAGGTGGGTGCTCTTTATGTACATGTCCTGCCTTTTCAATGAAGTCAAGTGAGCTTGACCTCATTGAAAATTGACCTTATTCTTCTGCTTCAAACTGAAAGTTTGAAGCAGAAGAATAAGGTCAAGGTGATATCAAAGACACAGTGCCACTTAGATTGACAGACATAACAGCTGCAAATACTGTGTTAACTCAAAGTGTTGCATACGCAGATGGTAAACTAGATAAATTAACACATGCAACTGAAATTTTCAAATTTGTGTTTTGTCAGCATGGATTGCCATCAGTTTGTTACGATATGAATCGGTGCTTGACACTTTAAGCACTTGCTGTGTTTTCGTTACCACCGCATAAATGAACATATACTGACTAAACAAGATGTTGTGTTGTTTTTGTGTTTTTGATGGACCTAGAGAGAAATGTGGTTTGTTAAAGTATGCATCACTAAAGAGTCGTAATGCACTGTCAACATCTCAAATGCTGTGTTCTAAGGAAGTGAAACTTGAAAACCTTTGCTTGCATGAATTGTTCAGCATTTCCTCTAAATGTTCTGTTGTCCATCAGGCACACTGCAAGTCATGGACGGTGAACCCAGTGACATCAAAGTGGTTAACGTCTCAGCTACCATCAACATCACTCGGGACAGAATGCACTTTGAAAACAAGTACAGATGTGAGGCTTGGATTGACCTGAGAGATGGAACGACTCGAACAAACACAACATCCAGTCCTCTCAACGTCATTTTCGACTGTGAGATCACATTTAAATTAGTAAAGTAGTAGTAAAGTAAAGTTTCCCTAAATGTACTAATTAAATACTCGTCGATCTCATGCTGTTCTGTTTTCATTCCATGACTCAACAGATAAACCCCAAATTAACACCACAAAGTTTCCAAAGGTGATCCCGGTGTGGAGAGGTTATCCTGAGGATCTGGTTTGTGAAGCTTATGGTAACCCACCTCCAGAGATCATGTGGCTCTGCGGCAAGGACAAAGGCTCCTGTGGGTCTGAAAAGAAACTCATTGTATCTGAAGCAGGTTTATATAACTGCACCGCCACAAATAAGCTGGGATCTGACTACTATGTGGTGCAAGTCATTTTAAAGGGTACATATCAAAGTTCTCTCTCTCTGTGACTGTAATGTACAACTGTAAAATAGAAATAGATCAGTTGAGTTATATATAGTAGATTTAGAGTTGTAAGTGGATTGATAGCAACCTTTTCCTAATTTGTTCAGATAGTCCAGTGTGAATTTGTTGAAAAATAACCAGTAAGAAAAGATTAAAAAACTTGTCACATAAATTATTATTGCATGTCAGAAATCGACACCTTTGTATTTAAAGCAGAAGTACATTAATGTTTTGCATATTTGCTTAATTTTGTTACAGAGGACTACCTGCCCCTAATCGCTGGATTTGTGGCGGTGACAGTGGTTGCTATCTCCATTGTCTTTGTCTTCATTTACTCAATCTACTACAAGAACACCAAGATGCGTCGCTACAGCCTTAAAAACCCCAAACTCAGCACCCACAATGGTAATGTAGCTCACAATGGGTGGGAGTCACAGTTTCCTATGACCAAGCTGTCTTAGCAGCTCATGTGTTTACAGCCCTAAATGGATACATGACCACTCTGAATGAGCTGCATCTCACACCTCTCACATCTCACATCTGCCACCACATAAAAAACAGCAATGACTGAAAGCCTGAATACCAGCATCATAATCACACAGGGACTGTTTGGAAAACAGTCTCTATCATTATCATAGTTATTTTCACACTTTGATCTATATTTTATCCCTTATAAAAATCTAGTTATAAAAATGAGCAGGCTTGGCTTGAGATGTAAAACTCAATGTTTACTACTGGATTTTGTTATTGGACAAAAGGAACATTTGGAGCAAGGACTCGGGCACAAACTAATCTAATATGATTAGGAATGTTGTCATTGACCTTGCTCTCAGTTCATTTTTTTATTTATATATAATTGTGTCCTCTTAATAATTGCTTACGCTCAAATCTCTATGTATGTTCTTATTTTACTGTAATTTTAAAATGCATTTTTAGATGTGGTGGCCCTAAGACTGCATTGGGTTTAACATGTCAGAATAAGAGAAAATTTGCAGCTGTGCTTCTTTCTCACTCTCTTTTAACACCTCTTAAGGTGTGATGGTGTTGGTGTAAATATAAACTGAGTTTTGCTTAGTATGTGGACCCTGTGTGCATCACTGTATGAACCTGTTGACACTGCCTTTCCTTTTTGTAAGCCCTTTTGCACTTCCCTCTGTATTTGTTGACCTCGCTGTGCCTGGCTCTTTATTGTACTAACACTGCGTCAGACTCTGATCATAGAGGACAAATTGTTTTGTTTTTTAGTTGTATGCCTTTATACAATTGCCTGGTCATTGTCATTATTGCCCAATGCCTATCAGAACTGTATATCCTGGGCCTTTTTTTTTTTTTTTTTATAAAAATGTAAATGTAAAACATTATGTTTATTTATGAGAGATGGTAAAGACAGAAAAAAAGGTCAGTGTTGAAAATTGACTGCAGTTGAGTTAAAGTCTTACCTGTGATATTAGGGACATGTGAATGCAGTTGTAAATATCTGTGACGTATAAAAAAAAAACGCTATTTTATTATTAAAAAAAAAATTGGCTTTTAAAACAGTTTGCTTTGTCATTGATTGTGTATTTTTATATACATTATATATACATATATTATCAATAAATCAATACAATCTATGTCGTATTTAAATTATATGTGTGTGTGTGTATAGAAGAGAGAGAGAGATAATGAATATTGCAGATTCAGGCTGATTGGGTGGGGACAATGTCATTGTCTGAGTAAGATGTGGAGATGTTAAAGATAGGATGATTAACTTCCGCTCTCTCCTAGCAACGGAATTTTTAAGTTCCGGTTGTTGCCCCAGAAAAAGTTCATATGACTCCGTTTAGTCCTCTTCACCCAGTCTCGACTTAGAAATTAGAGAAGCAAAACCTTAGGATCCTAAATTAACTTCTCAAGTGCTCCGCCCGTGGCCACAATAAAAGATTCGTTGTTACTGCTAACTTCCGCGATAGAGCAAACGAACAACACGATACGCACCACGGTAATTTTTCGTTACGGGACTTTCTTCAGGTGAAAGCGAAACTACAGACAACATATACGACGACGGGCACAGAGCTAGAAGTGAACTTGTCCCGCTGGACTATTGATATTGGTGTATGAGTACCGCTGATTCGTCTCATCCATTGGAGATCATGTTATTGTTTTTCATATTTAGCGTCTTTTTCGCTTGTACAGGTAAGTGTTTTCCCTCTGTTTGCTATTTAATCCAAGTACATTAAGTTATGTGCGCTCACGCGCGTGTGATTGTATCTCCAAAGTGAGAACGAGGGCAGCGGCCTACGCCCATATTGAAATACTGTCTTGGTCATTTCGGCCTCCCGATCTCCCTTTTTATAACATTTTTAACTCAAACCCACTGACCTAACATTTATTTATGTGTAAAACTGGAAAGCATGAGTTGCATTAAAGTCCCTGAAGGCTATGAATATTACCACTATTTAGTACTTTAAACAGTTTTCAAGGCTACTAGAAAGTCAGCACCTACATATTATCAGAGTAAAAATGAATGTTCCCAACGTCTACTTTTATAATATAATATATTTTATAATATTTTTATAATATAATATATGATCATTATCATATTTTGTTAGATAACTCATCATAACCCATTCAATGGTCCCCCACCGTGAATTTAGATCCATAACTATGTGTAAAACATGAATGTGTAGGTTTACATGGCTGTTTGAAGTGATGCCTTTTATCTGTTCTCTGAACTTCCAGGAAAAACTGCAAGTGCCAAGTGTGTTGATCTAAACCCTCCTACAGTCATGGTGGAATATGAAGGCTCCTTCTCAGTCAACTGCACCTCATTATCCAACCAGACAAAAGGGATGGGCTGGGAGAGTCCAATCAAATCCGTATCACTGAAGGATGGAGTCACCTCTCTTCTCTATGAAGTTGACCGAGTAACCGATTGGGATTTTTTCGCTCAGTGTTACATGAATTACATAAATGGTGATCCTCAGTGCATGGAGACTCTGCCAGTTATAGTTTACAGTAAGTACTTTTTAACTGTATCTGACTTTATTGATCAAAGCTTTTGTAGTTTTCAGTCATTTAAAACTGTTACTATTGAGACGTCAAGTTTGATGCATATATATAAATATATATATATATTTTTTTTTGTTATACAGAAACACCAGACAGTGTGTCTATGTCTAATCCAAACGAAGGGGGTGTGTTGGAGGGTAAAACCTATACTGTGGAGTGTAACGTTATTAATGTTGCACCAGCAAGAAATCTCTTCATAAATTGGCACAAAGGAAATAAGAAGATTCGAAGTAACACATTTAATACGATTAAGAAAACTCCATCCAACGAGTCGGATTCACTTGTTCTGACCCCCAAGAGAGAGGATCATGAAAGTGAGATCTGGTGTGAAGCAGTCCTGGACTTTACAGGATCAAAAGGAAAAAAACTTTACCAAAAGTCGATGATACAAAAACTGAACGTGATGTGTAAGTTCTTAATATACTTTGTCACATAACCATTACTGTTTTTGGATTCTATATAAGAATTCACAGACTATTAATTTCCTTTTGTTTTTCATCTGTTTATTGTAATTTCATACATGTCCCCAGACCTGCCAGCCTTCGACCAGCCAATCAGTGAGACATTCGAGACTGGAGGTACAATCACTTTAGATTGCAATTCAACAGGAAATCCATCACCATTATACACGTGGACTGGCCCGGAATCCATACAACACTTGATCAAAGGAGAAAACCAGAATCAGCTCATCTTGAGCAGGTCCTCTCAGGTTATAGGAATCTACAGCTGTGTGGCATTTAATAGTATTGGCAACAACACTAAATTTTTTGAAATCGTCTCAGGTCCAGGTAAGATTTTTTTAAATAAGTTATCACATTTCTCAATTTATTTAATTCCGTTATTGTCTTGAGGTGAAAAAATTATTCTATAATTCCATTATGCTGTTGTTTTCCATCAGGTAATCGCTCTGGAACCACAGCTGGGATTTTAATAGCTGTTTTCTTTGTTTTCATTTTCATTTTGGGATATGTAGTTTATCGCAAACAGAGAAACTCCTCTGTGGCAGGACCAGAAAGTCTAAACAAATGAGCCCAGAGAAAAAAAAATGTAACAAAAACTCTTATCTCCCACAGGGAATCGAACAACCTTTGCAATCTTGCTTGGAGTATTTATTCCCACGGCAGTCCTGCTCATCATTGGTGGTCTCATATTTGTGAAAAAGAATGGCACATGTTCTTTCGATGGAGGCAGCTATGAAGCAGGAAGACCTGCCGCTGGAGCTGTATGAGACTGACTTTTTAAATTTAAATTTTGCTTGGTATTGAACAAAAAAAAAAAAAAAAGGAACTTGAAATGTTTTTTTTTTTTTTTTTTTTAACATTCTCTGAAAGACTTAGGGTCATGGTTGCATGGTGGACAAGTTGGTGCTTTTGGGTAACTGCTTTAGCTTTAACAATGCACGATCTCATCAGTTGTTCAGAGCTTTACTATTCAATTTTTTTTTTTTAAACAAACTTTACGTTAATATGCATTTACTGTTGCAATGTGATAAGCCAATTATTGTAATTTTAAGCGTACACATGCAGCAGATTCTCACACACCCAAGTATATTTTAACTATAACTATTATATTACTAATATTTCTTGAGTTTGTTTTTTTTTTTTTTGGCTTTTGTGTATCTTGTTTTACACAGGCTGACATTACAATGGGTCAGTGAGACTAATGCCCTCACAATGTAATTGTATTACAGCTCAGTGGCGCTTCATCTTCCTTCCAGTTTTGGTCTGGATGGAGTGTGATTATTTTTGACCTTTTCTCTTACTTGTCAACTTGTCTAGCAACTGTTTTTAAAAGGCTGATCTGCTCTTATCACACTTTGATATTGTGTCTATACAACAATATCTGCCCAAAAAGGCAAATGATGTCAGATAAAGCCAGGGGATACATGACTGTAAAACAAAAAGGACTTTTTGTTATAGATCAGGGAGTGTAAGATGGAAAGTGAAACCTTGCTGGTGTGAGCTTGTTGTAAGGCTTTTCTGCCCCCAAGTGATGAAAATGTTAATAGTTTGCTGACAAGACCAAGCACAAATAGAGTTGCTCCTGAATATTGTTTCTATCCACTCAGGTATATTGTTTTGATTCTTGTCACTACATTATTACTACAACCTGCAGTGCAGCTAGAATCACTGCAATGAACCTCTGATTAACACAGTGGGTTGTTGTGCTTCTACTTCATTATTAGTGTTATTTAGATTTTTTTTTGTTTGTAATTTTTTATGTATACAAAAATCTGGGTATATCTGTGGAATATCAAATTATTTTTTGCACTGAACAAAGCGACTGTGCCATTTTTCTGTGATGTGCCTGCTATTTCACATAACAACCGCAAATACAAGCCTTTTAAATAGATATACATTTTGAAATCTTAAGTTTAAAAAAAAAAAAAAAAAAAAAATTCTGTTTCTAATGTTTTATCATGGCAGTACATTTCTTTTTTTTACAGTAAGTATATAAAGTTGAAAGTAACTGTGAAAGTGAAAATCAAAGTTTTACTTTTTTTAAAAAGGGAATAAACTTAAAGAATTAAGGTATTGTTTGAATGTACAACATCGAATGCCATACTGCTCTCATCTTTTGGCAGAATGCTGATTTTGGCAAAGTCAAGCGAGCGTCTTTCATGACTGTCTCCCTGCCACCTTTTGTCAATCCTTTGGACACAACGCTCTCCCTCTCCCTCTCCCTCTCTCATTCAATCTGGCTTACATTATACAGTCCTGCTGAGACCGCCATACTAATTAGCGCCGGACAAAGTGAATGTAAAGGAGAGTGTCTGTTATCCGGCCTACGGTTGCCAACATAAACCTATTTTTCTGAAACCATGTTCTTTATGGTCAATTGTTGTCATTCCTCAGAAAGCACTGTTTGTGTATGTGTTGACTGTGTTGCTATAACTACCTGGCAAAGTGGAGATTACTCAGTTTATAACAGAGCTGAGGGGAGGAGTCATTATTATTATTTTTATTTCTCTGTAGGTCTAGAAGAGCATATTCAAACAGAAACATAAGCTTTACTGTAATGTGGACATTGAAATTCTCAGCTGCCTTAGCTATAAATACACCACAAAAAAAATCCGATTACTTGCTCACTTGCACGGAGCTGATATTCTGTGCAGCATTCTGGTCACAGTGTGAGTCTTACAAGCTACATGCTGCACAACAACCAATACTCCTCTGCCTGCTGGGACTTGACAAAAGCACTGGAGTTCAGAAACAATAGGAGACAAACACACTCAGAACTAAAAACAGGCATCGACACAAGATAAAATCAAGTTAGAAAACATACCATGATCATGCCTACAGCTAGATAGTAGAGGGCTATAAACATTTACATGGGTCAGAGGTTATAGAGGGAAAACATTTTTGTGCCTTGAATAGTTTGTTCTCAATTTTATGATAATGTTGATTATTGTATATGTACCAAATGTGTATTCAGCTTCAACATGCCTAATAAATAATTGAAACTGAAAATTTGGTGTATTAATCTTACTTTATTTCTGTTGATAAATATGCTGTGGTATTTGTACATCTACACTTTTAACTGTACTGCAGTACATGTAAAGTAGGCTGTGTTTTTTTAGAGGCCTACCACCTGTTAAATTTCCCTCTTTTCCCTTTTACCCCCCACCCACAAAGTCATCTGGGATGAACGGGGCCCTTTTGTTCCTACATAGTTCCCTGCAGAGCTGCCAAGTTTGTTCAAGTTGGACTTTCCTTTTCGCTCGACGGCTCTCTGCAGAAAATAACATGGAAAGCAACTTTCTCAGATGGATTCTGACGTTTTGCATGTTTTATTCAGGTAAGATATTGTCGCCGACGTGTATTTTTGTTTTGTTTTGTTTTTCTTTTCTCATTTTCACTCGTGGGAAGTAGCCTACTAGATGATACTTGGTGCAGTAATTGTGGCGATGTGATAAAACGAAAATGGAAACAGTGATACTCTAGTTTTGGGGATAACGATCATCAGGGCAACAGCCAAATAAAGTAATTTCTTATTTGTATTAGGAGACATTCCGCGCATAATTAGGCCGCTGTAATTAGCGGCTGTTTAACGGATCGTTGCGGTAATATGTCTATTTGTGTTTAACTGACATTACTTTTACTTCACAACTAAAATAATAACGGGACTCTCCGCTATTAGTTAACGGGAAAATAATAATCCGATGTATTTTGGATTTTATACTCTGATGTAGGTTAAATACATTGTTAGGATATAGGCCTCACTCTGACGCCTTAACAAAGGATGGAAATAAATAAGCACAAGTACAATATTCATTGTGGTAAATGTGTTTTTAGAAATGTGAGATTATTCCTGATTTCTTGTGTGCTGTAACAGAGTTACATAACACTGCAGCCTATTTGTATACAGTGAGTATAAAAGCAGCACAAGTGCAAGTTGTTGGGAATAACAGTGTCTCTGTATGTCTCAGTATCAGGTGAAGGTTGCTCCCTGATCCTGAAGCCCTCCAGGGTCGTGGTGGGTTTTGGGGAGTCGGTGTCAGTGAGCTGTGAGGCCACACGTCCTGTTCGTGTGCTGGGATGGGAATCGGCCATCAGTGCTGCTCACACTCAGCAGAACCTATCTGTCCAGTGGAAGGTTGACAGTCTCATTGATTGGATAGAAGAACCCATCTGTTATGGGGTGTTTTTCACAGCTCCTAGACAATGTGAGGAGAAACTCAACCTCGTCCTGTACAGTGAGTAAGCTCTGGGTTTTAAATACATGATGTACAAATGGATGACTGATACAAACCTGTTTGATTGACCTGAACACTTGCTTGTTACGTTTATTTAGAAACCCCAGATAGTGTCTCCATCAACCCCGTAAACCACACCGGCCCCATGGTGGAGGGTAAAGAATACCAGCTGCTCTGCGAGGTTCAAAATATCGCCCCAGTTCAGTATCTCACCCTGAGGTGGTACAGAGGGCAGACTGAAGTGTATAACCACTCCTTCTCTGACCTCACTTCTGCATCACCTGTCCAAGTGTCCTCTATCCTCGTCATCACGCCAACCAAAGCTGAGAATGGAGCGCAGTACAAGTGTGTGGCAGAGCTGGAGCTTGGACCAGAGGGACCACAACCACCTCCAACTGTGACCTCAGAGCCTATCAATGCCTCTGTGTACTGTGAGTCATGAAGCTATTTCCAGGCAGGTTTTGATATGTTTAATAAACAAAGATGTTGTTGATCTCATTCTCTATAATATTTTTTTCCAGTTCCTCCAGAGTTTCTTAGTCCTGAACCAGAAGAGTTGGACCTCACAGCAGGTGCTGAAATCTCCTTAAATTGCACTGCTACGGGGAATCCCACACCTGTGTACAGCTGGCAATCCTCCCATCCTATGCAGGAGAGGATGGAGGATGAAGCAGTTCTTACGTCTTCCTCACTGCTCCCAGGGACCTACACCTGCACTGCCTCCAATACACTGGAGAAGAAGAGCAAGAAATTCATTGTCAAGGCCAAGGACAAAGGTAGAGTGAAGGTTTTAGTGGCACATGTGCAAGTTGTCTCTACACTTTGCTTCCTAAACTACATCTGCTTTTGCTTTTGCTTTTGCTTTCAGGTGTTTGAAACAAGTGATGATGACATGTGAGCGCATGACCACATAGGGAAATCACCAAGATTTCGACAGAGGGGGATTTTAATGTTGCTGCTTCAAAGACGGAAATGACAGTTCATTCATAACTCAACAGATATTTATGAGAATCTTATTGTCTTTTAGAATTAGATCTCATAAAAAAGAATACCGAAACACACTATATTTGGTAACTGCCATTTAATTTGTCAGCATTTTAACATGAATGTATTCTGTGTGATAGATTGTTGGTTTAAATTTTAGTTCACTTTTTATGCTTTCCATTTGAAATCCTGTAGCTAATTTATATTTTTGACATACTTATTTTCTTATTAGTAAAATTATTTTGGTAGCACTACAAATGTGTAGATATAATTACAGTAGTGATGACGACATTATTGTTAATATATGGTGGAAATTTAACTGTTTAAATGCAACTTTAATACTGAATGTGAAAGATCACCGGGCCATTACTGTATATATGAAGTGTTTCTTAATTTGCTTATCTTTATGAATAAATTTTAAATTAAAAGCGTTTTATTTTATTCACATTTATTTATATTTAGGATGGAGATTACTAATAGCTTTAGAAGTTGGATTTTTTTTTGTTTTTTATGGTGTAAAATGATGTAGTCTCCAGGTTTTTTAAACCTGTATTATGTTGAATGGCCAGCAGGGGGAGTAGTTATGTTTTGTATTACAGCTGGAAACCTTCTTGATGTTTGATTTCAGTAAGTGCACAAAAGCTAATCTGTCTTTTTTAAATGTCACTATTGTCAACCATCAAAATGAAGTTGAATGCAACAAACTGAACCTATAATTCTAAACTCAGACAATGATAAACTTATTTGCCCTTTCATTGTTGGAACTTAGAAAGGAACATTAGAAACATGTTTAAAAACATGTTGGATCACATTTATATAACCCTTTGATGTATCCCAATCCATTGAAAAGGTTTGGAGGAGATTGGACTCTTTTGTTCAACTATGTATTTTTTTATAACGTGTTTTTAGGCCCCCCAAATTCTCCTTCTTCCATTTCAAACTTATTTTGGAAATTCTTATTATTCTTATTATTTGCTGTTTCTATATTTCTGGTTTGTTTTTGTCTACTTCATCTTATCTTACATCATCTTACATAAATTATCTTCCATATCAGTAGGACAGGTACACGAATGTTTGGATGTTTTAGTTCAAGACTATAGTGTTTGGTCTTAGAGTATGAAATGTTTTGTACATATGGACAATAAACCTTTTGTGAAATCACTTTATGAATAAAAGTGATTTCTAAATTGTTTCTAAAGTTCTCTAATATGACGTATGTGAATTTCACATACTTGATATTTCTATAATTTTTTTTTACCTCCATCTTATCCTTGTGTTATATGTGGTATGTTGCATAAAATCCACCAGATGTCGCTGTTGCAAAGACTGATTTGATTGGCTGTCGACTCGTCACGTGATAACAACATTTCTTCACAGCAGGAAGTGGTGCTAGCGGCTAATTTTATTAGCTGAACGACCTGATATCCAGCACCTGAATAGTATTACTTTTAAAGTGTCCTGAAGCGTCAGTGGGTGAGAATAAATGTTGACTCTGATGTGTATTTGTTTCACAACTTGTGTGGTGACAATTTCTGAAAACGTCGTTGTCTGTTTTTTTTTTTTTTAAGGCATGCCTCAGAAAGATCCGTGTCAAAAGGAAGCATGCGCAATTCAGAAGTGTTTACAAGGTAGATGTATGCACATTGGCAGTATGTTGTCAACAAAGAGACACAAAAAAAGTCATCTTATCCTTAAGCTAACGTTGTCCCACCTTCCTGCAGCTAATAAATACGTGGAGAGCATGTGTCAGGATGTGATCAGAGATATGCGGCGCTGCTGTGAGACGAACGCCCGTTACTCCATCTGCTGCTCCGGCTTCAAGGACTCGACACCCACGGAGAAGAAAAGTCAAATGTAGCTCCCTGCGTGGTGTGGGGGATGCTTTTCATAGTAATAATGTCAGAAAATAACATTGTATCAATGTCGTATTGACCGATTGACTTATTGCAACAACGCTAACAGTGGACTGAGGGTCAGTCCATTGTTGGCAAACCCACAGAGGAACTTTTATTACTGTGATTAATTGTACCTGTGGCACAGTCACAGCACAACGTCCAACATTATGTTGTATTTATTAAAAGGAAGTTTGACTAAATGGTTTCTGGAATTGTGTGTCATTATGTTCACACGCACGCTCACATGTTTGTGCATGTCAATAGCTGTGAGCAATGGTGAGTAACTGGTGAGCAGTTGGTGAGTTAAAAGTCCTACACACCCATAACAAACCACCTCAAGTGGTTTTAAATAATTTTAACTGTTAAGAGCCACAGACTGCACAGAACAAGAGAGTTATAATGTTCTCAGGCCTGTATGAGCAGACTACAGATTTCCATGACACTCCTGATAAGTTTGTCACACCCGTCAATGTTAGATAAATGATCCAGTAAATCATTCTTTTTTTTTTAGTACACCCAGTCTGATGAACCGTTGCAGCCTCTTCATAACCTAAAACCTGAGCGAACAGTAATGTATTCATCTAGAATAACTGACAACCCCACAGGATTTAAATATCAAATGAACATGATAGTGTTGATTTGCATTAGATAACAACTTGTTATATGATTTTATTATTTTTTATATATATATCCCAGTTGATATGTTCACTGATATCACCATCTGTCCTGCCCAAGGCTGTTTGAAATAGACTGTCATCATTCTGCATCTCTAAGGACTTGACTCAAAATGTGCTTAACTTGAAAAAGCAGTATTACCGTTCCATTGTTCCACAGAGCTTATCAGGGCATGGGTTTGAGAAAATGCAATAAGTGGGGAAAAAAAAGAAGAAAAAGGAAAGACGAAAATGTCACTACAATCACTTCAGCATCATGGATGGTTATGATCTCATTATTATGTGCTTGAACGAGGGCTTCTTTAAATCTGATTGCCCTTGAGAACATGATTTGCATTATTGTCTACTGGATTTGTTATCATTGCAAAACAAAAAATGGGTTTCCCTCTGTATGTTTGTGTGATGTCAGACCCAGAAAAAAATAGGTGTTTTTGCTTGTTTATTTATTTATTTTAACTTTATTATCTCGTTTGGTAGAATCATAGTCAGTTTGAAGTAATACAAACATCAGACCAAAACACATGGAGTCTAATACAACAGTCCTGCTATAAATATGAACATTATTACCTTCATTCATGAAGGTAATAATGTTCAGTTTCCTGAAAATGTGTCATTGTGTCGTATTATCATTATACGTAATGACGTACGTGCGTGTGACGGAGTGACGCGCTGACGTCGAGCGGAAATTTCAGCAGCAATTCTTTCTAGAACTTTACAGCAGTAACCCGCTAGCCCACGCTAGGTAGCCTTATCTGAATCAGTGTTAGCTAAACACAGCCCCTCGCCGCTGCGAATACATTTCTACACGTTTCTGAAAGGCGTAGCCATCTTTTTTTATATGCTTTATTGATTAATAATTCGTGTGAGCTTCGTTTAGCCCGCAAACTTAGCCGAGTCATATTCCGAGCCAAGCTAACGCTGTTTGCGTTAGGTTTTCATTGGTATCATGTCCAGGATAGACTACAGTGTGTGGGATCACATTGAGGTGTCAGACGATGAAGATGACACCCATCCAAACATCGACACACCCAGCCTGTTCAGATGGAGACACCAGGTACAGCTTTAAGATATTTGTGATGTTAAAAAAGGCTTCTTTGCAGTGACTTTAGTGCACATGCATGTTGGCCATTATTTGTTACCTGGCCTTCTTCATTCCCTTGATGCTGCATAATTTCATAATTTTACAAGGCAAAGTGATTTTTACTAAAACATAGAAATGCTTAGACTAATGTTTAACAATAAAGTATGTAGCTGTAATTTTCAGAGTCTAAATGGTGTAGGTTGAATCCACTATAGTCAGAAGACTTTGGTGGACTAGAGAGTCTTGTAAATGTGATTGTGACTTACCTTTATTAAACTTGTACTTAAGGCACGTGTGGAGCGAATGGAAGAATTTCAGAAGCATGGTGAAGAGCTAAACAAGTCACTCTCTGAGTGTCGGCGTAAGCTCGCAGATGCTCAAAAGAAAGTTCAAGAATTGACCATCTCAGCGACAGATGATGCCAAAGCAGAGCTGAGCAAAGCGCAGGCTGAGGAGAAGAAACTGAAGAAAGAGGAGCGAGAGTGGGAAAGGAAACTGGAAGATCACAACCGTGAAGAGAAGAAGATGCCGTGGAACGTTGACACACTCAGCAAGGATGGTTTTAGCAAGGTGAGGCAGATCAAATGGGGTAAATGATAGTGTCTGGAGGTCAAGGTCAGAGACCAGGGAAGTCACATCTCCAGCAGGTTCTGGGAATCAGATTTTACCTTGCTTATTGACATACGCATCACTCACAACATAACTGTTTTTGAACATTTCCCTTATACTGTGTAGGGAAATTCCAACAGAAAAACTCCCCTTTTAAGACAAAGAAAACCAACCTTCAGCAGAACCACACTCAGAGTCGATGTCTATCTACTTCAACTGAATGGGGAGAAAAGAGGAAAAATAGAGACTGAAAAGACAAGGGAATTGGGTGGAGCGTGTGGGTGCAGAGGGAGATCAAGGAAAGCGAGGGACCAGGAATAGCAATTCTAAGCTACTTTAGATTGGCTGCACAGTGCATCAAGGGAGACTCTCTTTCTGTATCAACATAACTAATAGAAGACACAGAACCCACCTGAATCATCTGTTCTTCAAGTTTTGTCATAGAGGAAAGTTTGAAGTCTTACCTCAATTGTAGAAAGAGTGTCCCGGGAGTTGGAGGCAAGAGCCTCATAGTCTTAGAGACTCAAGGAAGCACAAGTAAACCTGCATTTAGAGACTGAAGTGATCTGTTGCAGTTATAGAGAACTATGAGCTTTCAGATATTTTGGAGTCATTAAGGGTTTGGAAGTTTAGGATGGAAGTTTTCACCTACAGTACTCACTAGGCAGCCCCCATTACAGCAAAATGACAATGTGATGAGCAATATTGTTATAATACAGTATAGTATAATATAGTATAGTAATAAAGTAATGTAGTTGATATTTGTTAGGATATATTAACTGTTGTGCATTTGTGCTTGAACATACTGTTGCTTCAGCTGTTGTCTTGATTATCACACACAAGAACCAATTTCAGTTAAATAAAGTTACAATAAACTAATTAACTCTATCACTGTCTGTCATCCACAGAGCATTGTTAATGTCAAACCTGATGATAAGGAGGAGACAGAAGAAGAGAAGGAGCAAAAGCATAAAACTTTTGTGGAAAAATATGAGAAGGAGATCAAACATTTCGGTAAGAGTGATTGATTTTCATCAACACTGTTTTTTTTAGTTCACATTATGGGGTATTTAAAGGTAATAATGGTCCATCATTGCTGGCTTCTCTATAGGCATGTTGCGACGTTGGGATGACAGCCAGAAGTACCTCTCTGACAACCCTCATCTAGTATGTGAAGAGACCGCCAACTACCTGGTCATTATGTGCATTGACCTTGAAGTTGAGGAGGTAAACGGCACATCTTTAAAGAGCACTCATTCTCCATAGATTATATGTATTGTAAGATAGGTTAGTTTTATAGACTGTAACTCAGGGACTCTCTTTATTCGGCGCTGCATGTTTTCTTCTTTATAACTACTCTGAAAATGTTTCTCTCTGTTGTAGAAACATGCGCTGATGGAGCAAGTGGCTCATCAGACCATTGTCATGCAGTTCATTCTGGAGCTGGCTAAAAGCCTCAAGGTGGATCCCCGTGGGTGCTTTCGTCAATTTTTCGCCAAGATCAAGGTGTGTTTGGATTTTACATCATTTTACATTTTACATCTAATGAAATCATCTAGAGACCCTCATAATGACCAGGAAGTTCCAAGATCAATAAAAACAGTGGAATGAAATTAGAAATTAAAGTCCCTGCTCCACAAATTCACTCTCCATCTTAAGAACAGTGACGATGAGCTAAATTAATTTAGGTATGGATTAAAAATGACAGCAGTGTTTGAAATGCAATTTTCATACACGAGGTAATAACAACAAAAAAACAAGCATCATTTTCTTCTGCGTATTTATTGTTGTGTGACTCTGATGTTGTAGTTGGATGTAATGAACAACACAGAATGAGACATGTAGACAGAAGCCCTGGAGCACCTGTCTCCATGGTAATTTATTTCTTCTTATTGCTTTGGGTTTTTTTCATAGTGCTTCCTCACTTGTGAGCTCGCTCAATCGCCTTTCCTTTTTTCTCATATCTCGGTAATTTCTGAATCTTTTCTGAATTTTTCAGAAAGTACCTCCACAGGAGCAGGGAGTTTTTATTTACAGTTAGACCATTTTGACTGATGTCAAATGAAAGTACTAGGTAATGTAGTTCCTCCTGAGGGTAGAAAGTTGAATTCCAGAATTCCTCAAAAGGAATTAATTCTCTTGGGAAAGTACGAGTCATAGAAAAACAATTTGAGCATGCAAACGTGTGTTTGTGTGTCCTTACAGACAGCAGATCAGCAGTACCAGGAAGCTTTCAATGACGAGCTGGAGTCATTTAAGGAGCGTGTTCGCGGCAGGGCGAAGATCCGCATAGAGAAGGCGATGAAAGAGTATGAAGAAGAGGAAAAACAAAAGCGCCTGGGTCCTGGAGGACTAGATCCTGTTGAAGTGTATGAGTCCCTGCCTGCTGTAAGTTATGTTATTTTGCAGAAGACTCAGTATGCAGGATTTTTTTTCTTGAAAGATTAAAATGCCTCACACGTTATGTTCTTAATTGTAGGAGATGCAGAAATGTTTTGATGAGAAGGACATTCAAATGTTACAAGATGTTATCAGCAAAATGGATCCAACAGTAAGTTCATTTTTTCATAATCAGCAGTGGTTTGACCAACACAGTGTTCTGGCCCAGTAATGTCTGTTGGGAATCATATTTCAGTTGTTTAAATGTTGTTATCTCATTCTCACTTGCATTTTGTCCTATTTTGTGATTATTTTTTACACAATTTAGGAGGCAAAGATTCACATGAAGAGATGCATAGACTCAGGACTCTGGGTCCCCAACTCCAGGACCGATGATGGGGATGAAAAAGAGGAGGATGCAACCTACGAAGAGGTGAAACAGGAGCAGGAAGAAACTAAGAAGGAATGACGAACGTCAATTCTGTGATTTGTTGCTTGTGCAAATGTACCCACTGTATTGCAAATGTACCATGTGTATGACTAGTCTGTCAATCAAGGAACAAGGAAATGACTTCTCTAAAAATATTTAGCTGTGACTTAAGGGATTAGTGAACTTGTGACTACTCAACTACAATGCATCAGTATCTCCTGCTTGGAAAATAAACTGCTGCTTGTGTTTAGGTCTTTTTGTTTGTTTGGACATCACCAAAAGTTGTATTTTTTACATTTATTTGTAAACCCCTGATGAGTTGTGTGGGTGTGTATGTGCACACACGCCTGCAGACTTTATGTGTCAGTGTATCGTTAGAAAAAAACATTCTATACATTTGCAGGTTGTGAATGTTAAATTGTTTTTCTTTCATTTTGTTTTTCTTTTGACTTTCAGGACTTAAACAACTGATGTATTTAGATGATTATTTCCCCAAAGTGACATTTTCTACATACTTGCTTAACTAAAGGTTGAATTATATCCAGCTATTCAAGACCAAGGTGTTGTTGTTATGTCTGAGGACTCCAGGTATAGTTGATCAAAAATGTGAGCCGTCTGAGAAGTGTTAATGGTAGCAACATTGCTTTTTATTATGGCGTGAATGCATGTGTGCATGGTTTTCTAATGAAGCGTTTGGTATTAATAAACAGCATTTGCTCTTCATAGATATACATTGGTACACAGAGTTAAGACATGGATGTGTCACAATTTTACACATTAGAAGATAAAAGTCAATATTAAGCACAAAAAGCAATCAATTTCAGGCCTGATTGCTCACACAGGCTCCGTTCATATTGTAGCTTTATGTGGCCTAATCATTTATGTGCAAACGGATATGAGACCTAAATGAGTCTTTGTAGAGGTCGGGTGTTGATTGATGGTATACATGGACCCCACTTACTTCCCATCTTGGAAAAAGTAGAATTCCTAATAGGTTTGATTAAAGGGACCTTTCAGGTCCTAAGGATGATTTTTCACATGAGATTTTGCTAGTTTGTGACACACTTCCTGAAAGTGCTGGATGGGTGTGGCTTCAATATTTTTATTTTGAAAGTAAGAGTTGGTAGTTGGAATTTTGCCTGATGTCAGAGCCGATGCTATAAAAATAAATATCACGTTTTACAAAAACATTATTTGGCTCTTGGAATTCTCAAGTTCAACTGCAAAAACCAGAAATTTTTGTTGGAAGGAAAAAAATTCTCATATTTTGTGTAATATTATTGTTAGTGATGAAAAAAATAAAAGTACACGGCCCATATTCACAAAGATTCAGGAAGTTTCTGAGACAGAAACTGAAATCGTAATAAAATCGAAAATCCACTTAAATCAAAACTTAAACTGTAATTGTGAAAATAATATTATTGAAACTCAGCAAAGTTAAATGAATTGTTATCTCATTCACATGCCGATTATTGTATTGATTTTCTTATTGTTATGTTTACTCGCGATGCTGGTAATTTTACTACTTAATCTATTTGATATTAATGGTGGACGCAGACTTAGCTGTCTGCGATTACTGTGATTGCTGGCCTCCTTGTAAAAAGCGGTTTGATTTGTCAGAAAGACCAAAACAATGAACGAGAAAGAAAAAAGAACGAGAAAACCGGTAGCGTCTTATCTGTCGTTCAATATACAGAGAATGTCTCCGCTTCCTCTCAGTCTTTCCGCCATCTTCTCTGTTTAAGATGCTCTCAGGCTTCTTAAAAGCCCTCCCTCCTCTAAACAGTTTTTCACCTCAGGAGCTCTCTTAAGGCCTAAGATGCTTTATGAATAACTTATCTTACCAAGGGAAAATTCTAAGAAAAATCTTAGAATTCCAAGATGTTTCTTAGAATGACGTCACTAAGTCTAAGGATTCTTTACGAATATGGGCCAAGGATTGTAACAAAAACACTTAACATTCACTGCACATAAAACTGAATGATGAGGGACAACTGAATCTCCATTCAGTCTGGAAAAGAAAAGCAGCCACTGACAAAGGTGTCGGAAATATTTTAAATAACTAGAAGTAACTAAATAACTAACTAAAATAATAATTATGGCTTAGTTGAACATTAGTTAACAACTCACATGAAAAAATAAACAATGTGAATTGTAAATATGTCAGAGCTGAACAGCAGGTCTACAGCGACATTTGCTCTTCACAGAAATACAGTAGTACCTAGGTTGGGTGTTGATTGATGGTGTACGTGGACCCCACTTACTTCCCATCTTGGACAAAGTAAAATTCCTAATAGGTTTGATTAAAGGGACCTTTTAAGGCCTAAGGATGATTGCTCACATGGGCTTGTGCTAGTTTATGTGACACTTCTTGCAAAGTGCTGGATGGGTGTGTTTAATACTTATATTTTGAAGGTGAGAGTGAACTGTTGTAATTTTGCCAGAAACATTTATTAGAAGGAAAAAACCTCCCATATTTTGTGTAATACTACTGTTAGTGATGAAAAATAAATGAAATTGTAAAACAATAATTAACTTTCACTGCACATAAAACTAAATGATGAGAGACAACTGGAGCTCCATTCAGTCTGGAAAAGAAAAGCAGCCACTGATAAAGGTATCAGTGGAGTATTTCCAGTAACTTAAATGTTTCGGTGATGACGTGTCTTCATAATTATGGCCTATTTGAACATCACATAACAATTCACACGAAACAATAAATCCCGAGAATCATAAATACGTGTCAGTTAGAGCTGAACAGCAGACTTACACCATAACATGAAAACTGGATGAACCTGTCTACCAGTGGCGTATCAGGAGGATAAAAACATAATTATTATGACAACTTAACATTAACATGTAACGTGTTAGATGTTAAGCCAGTCATAAAGTGATTCATTCACACGTATAAAAACCATTTGTCATAATAGTTATGTTTTTATCCTCCTGATACGCCACTGGTGGACAGGTTCATCCAGTTTTCATGTTATGGTGTAAGTCTGCTGTTCAGCTCTGACACATATTTATGATTCTCAGGATTTATTGTTTCGTGTGAATTGTTATGTGATGTTCAAATATATATATATATATATATATATATGTTAAGCCAGTCATAAAGTGATTCATTAAACTGGATGTGATAATATAACAGTAGTTATAATGGTACATGACCAGCCCCACTTTTTTTTTTTGCTAAATTCTTAAGTGAAAGTATGTCTAATGATTCACCCTTAGATATATAATATCCATTATGTATTTTATTATTATCACTAATAATACATGGTTATGTACAAAGCATGTTAATACTGTAATGTGAATTAAACTGCCATATTTATTAGTTAATCTCCTTATACAATATACTACATTGTTAGAATTACATTCACATACCCTGCAGTACTGCAAATTAACTGCAATTATTATGTAAATAACCAATACAATATGTGCAATCAGCCGTTCAGCTTATCTGTTCTTTACTCCTTTAGTTTATAATTTATTTAATGTCTTTATTTCTACCCTGTTTAATCATTTGATTTGGTTGGTTGGTTTCTTTCATAATGTCCTCTGTGTTGCTGCAGCAGTGTCATTTTCCCACACTGAGATATATATATGTAAGGGAATTTGGGTCTTAAATTAAACTAAATATGATAAATAGGTTATTTGTACAACAATATGAATAGTGCCATTTTGCATTATGAGTACTTATAATATAACTTATATTATCTTTTGTCTTAGTAAAGATTCAGATGTTTGCCACATGCATTGTTCAAGTTTAACAGTGCAATGGCAAAAATCGGCAGAGATTTTTTTTTTTTAAATAAAGAAAATATCACCAGACCTACTACTACTACTACACAAATACAATCAGTTTAAATGTTTGACATATATACTGTATATGTTGATTATTCTCTTGCCATTTGTTATTTTTTATCAGTAGTTGTTGTAATGTTATAGAAATAATAATAATAGCATAAATGTGTCAAAATAAATATAATGAAGAAAACACTCTTCGTGTCAGTTTCCCTCATGTATCATGAATTAAACCTGAAATTAACTGTCAAGTTTGATAATAGATTAATTGTTTTTCCGTCATAGTCTTAACGATCTCTTTTTTTTTTCAATATTATTAGATGTAAAGTGTCTTAAAACAAACTGCTTCAATGACACATGATCTGTTAAAAAAAAAATCTTATCTTATTACTGTCACTTTTACCTTTGACACACTGCCACCTTTTATTTTGAAAGTCTTGTGGAAGTGCGTGTACGCGCTTGTCCTTGCCCACGACGGGCGCGCAGGCACGCAGGGAGGGAGGGAGGGAGGGAGGGAGTGGCCATGTTGGTTTCGGGAAGCAGCTCAGTCGGTTGGTCTTTACTCACATTTCATCAGAATCAGAGACACAGTAGGCGGCGGTGGTAGAGAGACGAGGGGGGGGAATTACGTTCACAAGATTATGAAGCCTGACTGTCACTTCATCACACCGAGACGGATTACCATTTCCACTATTCGTCATTAAATGGTAAAAAAAAATAATATATATATATTTACTCGTCATACAACTAGCCGACTTGATCGATACTCTATAATGATCACTGATACATTTCCTCGTATGTAGCAGTCGGATTTATTGTGATATATGTGAGTGACGACTCAAGTTATTTTTTAAGTCACTCGGTGACGCAGTCAATGTGTCGTTGTTGTTACTTTGTAAATGATGATGATAAGTTGTTGTTGTTGTTGTTGTTGTTGTTGTGCTGCTCCGGTGCTGTACAGTTGTACGTGATAATGTAAACAATAAATTAGACTAGGTGTAATCCCCGGAAGGCCTTTCGTCAGATTCCGCATACCTGACGTCGTATTGTTCTGTCTTTATTCATTTTTTTTAAACTTCACCTCTATGTTTTTATTTTATTTTATCTCTTTCTCTACCGATATCTCATTTTTAAAGTCATTGCGGTGCACATTTGCAAATCTGTAATATATTATTTCAGCAAATCATTGTTTTCTTTTTCAGTTCCCCTTTAAAAAATTGTGTAAAGTTAACATAGGCTTTAATGCCTATATGTTTCCAGCCAGTTTAACAGCTGATATTTATTGATGACTGTGTGTTTGTTTGTGTCTGTATTGTCAGTGAGTTGCCCATAACCCACCATGTCTAGACTTGGGTGGTCCAAGCGTTCAAAACAGGGGACATATCCAGGACAGATTGAGCCTCCTCAGGATCAAGGCATCCATGTTTTCCTCTTCTGGAGTAAGGAAGGAGAGAGATACTTGTGCCATAAGAGTGGAGAGGTCACAGCGGAGGACCTGTGCATCTCTGCCGCAGAGGCCGTAGGTAAGAGGAACAACCGTGACCGAATACACTCATGCTTATCTAAACAGATGCAAGTTTCTTTTCATGTGGTTGCTTTCACCTGTCCATGGTGAGCGTGTTCATCCTCAATGTTTATTCCACACAGGGATATCACCTCTGTGCCATGTGCTGTTTGCTCTGTACAACCCACTTTCACGCTGTTGGTACAGTCCGAACCACATTTTCAATCCAGAGGAAGACTCGAAGCTAATACTCCACTACTGTATGAGGTTGGTAGATTTTGCATAACACTTTTAATAAGAAGGGCAGATGGGGAACAAACAGCCCGTGTACAAAAACCCTCTGGTTTTCTTGTGCTTAGGTTTTACTTTCGGAATTGGCATGGACTTCATGAAAAAGAGAGGACAGTATCACGTTATCGCCTCAGGTCGGGGTCAGATCAGGGTGGTTTCCCTCTGCTGGAAATGACTTCGTTGGAGTATTTATTTGCTCAGGTCTGAATTTAATACAATGTTTATCGATGTACTTAAAATTAACTGGTACTGTATTTGTGGTGGTCAAAATAATCCCTTTAATCTCTTTCCCTTTTGTTTCTCCAAAAGGCTAAATATGAGTTTGTGAATGAAATGATACAGATGGAAGACATTCAGTCAGAGGAGGAGCGGAGTCGCTTCAAAAACGAGAGCTTGGGAATGGCCGTGCTTCACCTCTCATACCAGGCGTTAAAAACAGGCTGTACCTTACAAGATGTTGCTGAAAAAGTCAGGTAAATATAACTTTTTAATGATATTCACAGCCAATGTTGTAAAATATCAACAATGATCTATAAATTGCATAATCATCAAAGATGTTAACTGATGTCATTTGTTTTGTTGATATGTATATGTCTACTTTTATGTGGGTTGTGGTTGTTTTGTTTCTTTAACTGTATTTTCTGCTGCCATGACAATCCAGTTTATAAGTGAGCGTCTTCTAATCCAGTTTAATCACCGTCTCCCGGTAAAATTGATAATATTTTTTCTTCTAGCTTCTTACGCTGCATTCCGAAGTCTTTCGCCAAACACATTTCCAAAAACAATTTCCTGACTAAAATCAGGATCCAGCGAGTGTTTGCGGACTTTGTGCGGACCTTCCAGCAGCACACCGTGGATAAAGGGCGGCTGGGATCCCACGAGATCATGTATAAGTACATCTCTACTCTCGAAGACTTGGTGCCATGTTTTGGCACAGAGTCCTTCCCTGTATCCCACCTGGAGCTGAGGGAAGATGGGGACGGAAGCAGCTCTTACTTCAACACCAGCCATGCGCAGGGTGTCACAAAAGACAACTTCACAGCCCCAGCCACACATGAAATAGTAGTGTCCGGCATCAAAGGGATTCAGTGGAAGAAGGTGTCCGGTCAGAAGGTCGGTCACATCACAGTTTTGGGCTTCAGACGGGATAATTCTGTGATATGTTGTGTTTTCTGCTTGTGTGAATGTTTTATTCAGCTGTTCTGTTTTCTTAGGCGCAGGCAAACACTTACCTCAGGAGCGACTACATGCATCAGCCCAGTCAGCCCAATGAAAACGCTACCAACGAATTGAACTCCTTCTGTGATTTCCCTGAAATCACTCACATAGCCATCACTGGAGCTAATGTGTGCATTAGCACTCAGGACAATCGCAGCTTGGTGAGAGTAGTTGTTTACCCTCCTTTTTAAAAGCTTTAGTACATTAATTTAATTGGTAAATGTGCTTGTGTTGTATTAGTCCAATTCCTATAGTATTTATTAGTCATTTTGCTGATCAGATTGTTTGGTCTGTAAAGCCTGAATATAATTTACATGGAATGGATGCTACAGTTCCCATATAGTCTCCATTTTCATATCTTAGCGACAATAAGTGAAATGGTTTTGGTACACTTGGGCATGATATTGCATTTTGAATTTGTATGCGTCTGTAGGTGGGAGCTCTGATTGTAAGCTAGTGGTGTTTCTGTATGTGCATGTAGGAGGTTCAGATGAACTCCAGCCAGGAGGCCCGTTCCTTCATCTCACTCCTGGATGGATACTACCGGCTGACTGCAGACGCCCACCACTATCTTTGTCATGAAGTGGCTCCCCCAAGGGTAGTGATGAGTGAAGCAAATAGACTACATGGTCCTATGCAGTGAGTTTTTTTTCTCTCACACAAGCACACACAGACATAAACAGGCTATAAAGAGATACTGTGTGTTATATCACAACTCTGGTGTGTTTCCAGTGATGATTTTGTGCTGTTGAAGCTGAAAAAGGAGGCAGCAGAGGAGGGAGCTTTCCTTGTACGTTGGAGTGCTGTTGACTATAACCGCATGATCCTAGCTGTGCTAAACAAATGTACGGTAAGTCAACACACACTCTGCTGTTTTCTGGGAATTAATGCGTTTTTGCGGTGATGCTGGAAATTTTCAGCTACCGTATGTTCACCTGTGTTTATGTGAACTTGTGGTATTATAGAACGGATCAGGACTGACCCACAAGCAGTTTCGGATTCAGCACAAGGGTTCGACCTTTTCTCTGGATGGTTGGGACCGCGAGTTTAACAGCGTGAAGGAGCTCATTGACAGCCTCAAGACCTTCGTACTCAAGTCTGGATCTGACAGCTTTACTGTCAAAAAATGCTGTTTGCCACGACAAGGCGGTTTGTATTTATCATATATCTCATTTCGAAACATGCTTTGCTCCTTTGTGTTATGTTGTATCTTGTTACTTAATGGCTGTGTAGCAGGAGATTTAGTTTTCCCATTGACTTGTCGCTGCCTGTTTTGTGACAGAATTGTCAAATCTTCTGGTGATGAGGCACGGCATTGATGACCGTGTTCACACTGACTCCTTGCCTGTGAACCCAACCCAGTTGCGCTTCTATCCAATCAAGGAAAGAGAGATTGTGCAGGTAATTAAACCCACTCTGCACCTCAATCTGACTTGTCTCTTTCACCTGACAAGCTTAGTTACTGACAGGTTGGGTGTTGTGTGCAAAAACAGGAACAGCATCTGGGCCGTGGGACCCGAACTAACATCTACTTAGGTCGTCTTCTGCTGCGGTCACGAGGAGACAATAATGATGACGACGAGTTCAACAACAACCGCAAAGAGATCCGAGTGGTTCTAAAGATCTTAGACCAAAGCCATAAAGACACTGCATTAACGGTACTAATCTCCCATAAAAGAATAACAAGTTGTTGTACTTAAATTCTCAAAGCGATTTTGCCAAGTCTAATCTAGCATCCCTTTATATCTGATACTTGTGTCTTCAATATTCCTTTCACAGGCGTTCTTTGAAACTGCAAGTCTCATGAGCCAGGTATCTCACAGTCACCTTGTGTTCGTACATGGCGTGTCTGTGAAAGGATCTGAAAGTAAGAGCAGTAACACTGTTTGCATCCACAAACCCATTTCTACTTTTAGACGAGTGACTTCCTTCTTTGCTACTTCACTATCTCGCCCATGATCAGTGCCGATAGTCAAATTCTGTCATGTAGTCAACCATAATGAAAAGGCAAATCCACAATGAGGTGTTTGTTTACATTTTTCTCTTGGCTATAGCCAGACCTGAACTTACGGGCATGTTTATATCTTTGCAGACATCATGGTGGAAGAATTTGTGGAGTTTGGGCCTTTAGATCTTTTCCTTCGCAAAGAAAGGACGTCTGTGACTCCTCAATGGAAATTTATTGTTGCAAAACAACTTGCCAGCGCTCTCAGCTATATTGTGAGTTTGAATACTACTGTGTTTTTTTGAATGCCACACATCATCATCGTTATTATTATTATTATTGTTGTTGTTATTATTATTATAATATGTAGTACTAATACTAGTAGTAGTAGTAGTACAACTCCCTTAAAATTGACTTGAAAATTGTTAAACATCATTTTTTTGATGTTTAGCTGTTGCACTCAGGAAGTGAAGAAACATTATCACCAGAAAAAGCTTGAAGATATCTGATAAAATGATGCAATGAACTGATTCATTCAGCTGTAATAGTTCATGTAAAACTTTTGATTGACTTTTAATTTTAACAACACTGCACTAAAAAAGCTTAACACATCCAAAAAAAGCTTATACCAGTACTGTGTCATTTTTGAAGGAGAACAAACGACTTGTTCATGGAAATGTATGTGCCAAAAACATTCTGGTGGCGAGAAGAGGTCTGGAGCATGGTACTACTCCCTTTATCAAGCTGAGTGATCCTGGAATTGCTTTGAGTGTCCTCTCACGGGAAGGTTAGTACCAGCAACTGACTTCACATTATCTAACATAATTTTACAAGAAAGTATTTGAATTCAGTCGGTTTTAGGTTCTCTGTGGTTTGTTCTGTTCTACCAAATTTTAATCACATTCAAGAAACAGGAAGTTTCAACCAGACCACATCTGTGACCTATTTCCTGTTGTCTTGCCGTTTTACCTCAGAATGTGTCATTTCAAGCTGTCCAAAGTATAAGTGCAACTCAAACAAGCTCAGGGTGTTATTTCAACCACTCTTGGTTAGTGCCGTGTGAGGTGTTGATCCAACATAACAAAGTAGATCAACATTATTAAATGTGTTATCACAGCTACAGCTGATATTGACTGTATAGTACAAACTTACATAGTTTTGCATGTATGTTTCTGATATAAAACATTTACCAGTTTTAATGTATTTAGGTACTTTTAATATCAAAGTAATATATTTTTTAATTCTGCTGCCATGTGGAGATCAGATCACCTTTAAATGACACTTGTTACTTCTGTCATTTTTATCATTGCCATTGTGCATTGCAGAGCGTATTGAGCGTATCCCATGGATCGCTCCTGAATGTGTTGATAGCGGTGCATCCGTCAGCAATACAGCAGACCAGTGGAGCTTTGGTGTCACGCTGCTTGAGATCTGCAACAACGGCGACATACCCATGAGTAACTACACGTTGTCTAAGGTAGGACCATACAGCCTCAAGCTTCATCAGTTTGTTTTTATCCCTCTGATCTCTAATCATACCCCCCTCCCACCCCAACAGAAAGAGCGCTTTTATCAGCAAAAGGCCCCCTTACCTGTACCATCCGCTCAAGATTTGGCAAGCATCATGAGCATGTGTTTTACCTACGAGCCTGTGGAGAGGCCTTCATTCCGTAATCTCCTCAGAAGACTCACAGAAATCAAAAGTAGGTTTTTACTTACTGTCACACTGCTTTTTGTTTCTATTTCAACTTGTCTTGGTACATGATAAACGTGTGTGTGTGTGTTTTTTGAATGCACACAGATCCTGAAATATCTCCCAGTGAAACTTTCTCAGGCACAGACCCAAGCGTGTTCCATAAACGCTATCTGAAAGAGATTCGGGAAATAGGAAAGGTGACTTATACCTCCATATCAGCACTAGTTTTCTTTTTCTTGCATGTTTGAGAGTAACCACCCAGTACACTGTTCTGTCTCTAGGGTCACTTTGGAAGGGTGACTCTCTACCAGTATGACCCAGGCAATGACGGGACTGGAGAGTGTGTTGCAGTGAAGGCTTTGAAGCAAGAGAACTCTCATGTCACTGATGGCTGGATAAAGGAGATCGAGATCCTGAAATCTCTTGATCACAGCAATATTGTGAAGTACAAGGGCTGTTGCACTGAACTGGGTGAGTCCTCAGCTGTCTTCTGTCCACTTCTGATATGTTTACTGAAATATACTTCAACAAGCAGTGTCTGCGTGTGCAAAGGATTGCTTGCTCAGTAGATCTCTCCTAGCTTGCCCTGCTCAGAGGATGATTCAGGGAATTGATTTTTTTTGGCCCCTGCTGTTCCTTTGTAAAATTGAAGGAAGGAGCATGGTAATTTCCATTATTTGTCAATATTATGAGCTTTCAACACACATCATGCTGAGCACTACAACTTCTTGAGAACGAGAACAGGCTGTGAGTCATTCTTGCCTTTGAAAATTATTGGAAGTTGGATAAAAGTATTGATGAATTCCTCTTGTTGACAGGTGGCCAAGTGGTGCAACTAATAATGGAGTACCTTCCTCTGGGGAGTCTGCGAGAGTATCTTCCTAAATGTAAACTGGGTGTGCCGCAGTGTCTTATGTTTGCTCAGCAGATCTGTCAGGTAAGTTTAGCAGGTTTTGTAAGTTATGCCAACCATATGCATGGTGATATAAGTTTAGTGGTGCTGTGTATAACCTGCATAGATTTCACATCAGGTTGTGTTTTTTCCCTCCTTCCCTCCCTCCTTTTTTTTTTTTTTTTTTTTTTTTCCTTTGACTACCCTACAATAAAATTGCCTGTAGTAAAGTAGATAAGAATAGGATTTAATTTGGTTTACAGCGCTCTAGGTTTCTACCTACTGTAATAAAATAATTCTATTTAAGCTGAGTAGTTTAACACTAACCTTATATTGCACTGTTTTTACACTATCCAGGAGAATATCCACTAGGAAATAATAACTTGGTGTGATATTTTTGCATCTTTTTCAACCAGCCATTTAATTTTGATTGAACTTGCATTTAATTCTTAATTTATTTTTGATTTAGGTTATATATATTTGTTGCTTCTTTAACCATTTTATCTACGTTTCAAAGGGGATGGACTACTTGCACACAAAGCGGTACATTCATCGAGACCTAGCCGCCCGTAACGTGTTAGTGGAAAATGACAGTTTGGTGAAGATTGGAGACTTTGGCCTCACGAAATACATTCCTGAAGGTGAAATCTACTATCGCGTCCGTGAGGATGGCGACAGCCCAGTGTACTGGTGAGCTCATTCAGTACTTAACAGTGATTTTTGGTGTTTCGTTCAATCACTTTGGCCACCAAACTGTATTTTTTTGCACTGTACAGGTACGCCATTGAGTGCCTGAAGGAGAGTAAATTCTCCTTTTCATCTGATACTTGGTCCTTTGGCGTTACTCTGTACGAGATCCTTACACGCTGCGACAACCATCAAAGCCCTCCAGCAGTACGTCATCTCAACAGTTCATATTTTCATATGACTAACTATATACAACTGTATACTATATACAATGTACACTTCTGTGTTTTTTGTTTTTTTTTGTAGAAGTTCGCTGACATGATGAAGAAGTGTGATACTGAACCCCATGGACAGATGACTGTGATGGTACTCATTAAGCTGCTGGAGAGACAGCACCGATTGCCTTGTCCCAAAGATTGTCCACACGAGGTAACATTACGCAGTCAATAAATAAATTTGATTTTTTTGTGATATTATAAGTAGCCCCACATTTACATCATTACTTTTTTATCAACAGGTGAAAATGCTGATGGAGCAGTGTTGGGCTGCAGATCCTGGAGAGAGGCCATCATTCAAATCCCTTATCATCAGGCTGGAGGCTATTCGCCAAACATATGAACGGCAGCCAAATATAAACTTTTCCTTGGCTCAGATATGCTGATCAGTTTACAGAAGATCTACTTGTCGGTCTTTCATCTCTTTGCCACTGTAGCAACCAAATATACTATTTTACAGGTTAGCCAGTAATATGTTTCCTGCTGCGCAATGCCTGCCTCCCCCATTTACATAAATGTCTTAGTAGGCTTCTTTTTGATAAAAGCACACTGCTATCATCTTATATGTGATATCAACACAATAATAAACTCAAACAGTGTGTGTTTAATTCCTGGCTGATGAGTTAAACTTAATGAGGTATGGCAATAGCCACCCATTGTCTGCTTTTGTCTTTAAAATGTTGTGGGTTTGCATATATCACATTAAGTATTAATCATCTCAGTAAGGTAGGGAGATAACGTACTGTCTTTCATTATGTTTGTATGTATGAGTGTATGTTACCTATGCATTTAATTTTGTATAAACCATAAGAACACATTTAAAGTCTAATAAACATTTTTTTTCTTTCTTCTTTCTTTCTTTCTTTAAAGACTAAAAGAGACTCATGCATGTGTCAGAAAAGTGTAAAGAGATGGATTATGTAAGTATGTGCCATTCATCAGGTTGCCCTATATGCAACAAAGCACAGCTACATCTCTGTTACATAAGAACGAATTTGGGGATATACTATAATTAAAGCACCTTCTACAGGGATCTTTTTATTATATAGTTATTTAATCTAATATTATGGGATGGTATTTCCTCATACCCTTTGTTGTCATGATCTAAGTGTCTGTTCACACAGCACTACTGTTGGCAGGGCTGTATCACTGACTGCAGCACTTCAAGTTGCTGGTAATGCACCTACAGATCTTGCTGCAGAGAGACATAAAAATAACAACACTGCTGCTGTAATGTACCAGTAGACACCGACCGTGCCAAGTAATAGTTGAAGATGGTGCCACCCTCAGCTGAGTCTGATTGTATCCTGGCTGGAAGACAAAAACAAAGGGGTTTTGCCATTTGTGCAGCTCCACCTCTGCACTGCCAAACTCAATGCAGAGCTGACTCATAATCTGGGGGGTGACTCTTGGATTCCATGATGTTGATGTGACATGACATGGCCCCTCCAGTGCCTTGCAGGGACTGCAGAGCCCCTTCGAAGAGCAAAGACTTTTCTTGGTCTGACATGACAGTGTCTCTGTATCCTTCATTAACAGTGAAGACTACAGTGTCCCATCAGCTGACACAAGCCACCACAGTCCGGTTTTAAACTTTAAATAGCTTGCCTGTATTTTCATGTATTAATCTGGATCTATATATATATATATATATATATATACACACACACATATATTTATAAATAGGCAACTAAAGTCAACCCCTCTAAGTCTACTGGATATAATCAATATATACAGAAGTATATCTATCTATCTATCTGTCTATCTATCTATCTATCTATCTATCTATCTATCTATCTATCTATCTATCTATCTATCTAATTAATCTTCTATATTATTCCATTTAAACACCTTTGTAATATATATCTTAACATTTGTTCTAATATCTTTTGTGAGACAAAAGAAAATAAACTGTGATTGATCAAGTGCCTTTTTTGTCCTACTGGGCTGAAGTCTAATTAAAATGCCTGGGGAAACTCTGAAACTAGGTTTACTCAGTCAGTGGAGCCCCACAGAGAAATCTGCAGCATTTATATTCAGAGTACAGGGAACACCCGTGGCCCCGCCCCCAGCCTCCGTTACGTCGTAGTCATGGAGAATGCGTGCCCCTCTCGTCCAATCAGAAACGTCGCTGGGGCCATGTGTGTATTGTTTAAACTGCTCAAATCCGACAGAGTTTCCAGACCCGAAAAAGCTTCCACCAAACTGAGCGATGGCGGCCGCCGTGTCTGTTAGTGCAGCTGCCAAAGATGAGAGCACAGACACAGGACTCAGTTTCACCCCTCGTCCCCTCCACGAACATTACGACCTCGCTTCGGATCAAGAAAACTGGATGGCCGGGGATCGCCCGAGACATCCCGAACTCGAACCGGGCGAAGAGGACTCGACGCCGGGACGCGAGTGTCAGCGGAGGGTCGATGAGGACCTGACATCCCTGAGCCCCGAAGAGATCGAGAGCCGCTTGGAGAGAACTCGCCGGGAGTTTTATAATCGTAGAAAGATTATTATAAAAAATCTACCTTCCGACATAACCAATCAGGTATGGATGAAAAAAAAAACTACCAAACAGATTTAAACTGTTGGCTGATTGATTGATTGACGGGGGTCGTTTGGCTAACGTTAGCCTAGCTCCACTATGCCTATCATGCTACCTGTTAGCCTGCTAGCCATTTAAATCTGGTTGCCTTTAACTTATGATTCTTGCGGTGTTTTTGCTTAAAAGCAAAATTAGTTTTAAAAACCAGAATGGAATATCATTAACTGACAGTTACCGAACAGTTTAAAAGTTGTATTTAATTCGTTTGTGTCAGCTAAACATTAACTGCCAGGTGGTCAGTTAACTGTCAATAATGGTCATCTGTGGCCTGTGTGACCTACCGCTCCGGCCTCGTAGGTAACACCAACATAACCTCAGTAATATGTGGTGTTAATTTAACTTCACTTTCATTTTTTTTAACTGTTAAGCCAAACTTTAGGTGCTCTTGTTAAACAAATATTTGAACAGCTCATTTGTTGTTGAAGATGGCGTGTCAACCAACCACAGATTTTACTCATGATGCCACTTTTTTTTTTTTTTTTTTTTTTTTTTTTTGGAACGTGCCTGACTCGTGGGGAGCGGTGGGCCTGCGGGCGATACCATTGTTCACAGAGGGATGGGGGGTGGGGGGGTGGAGGTGGAGGGGTAGTGTGCATGTGAGGGGGGGTATAGGGGGAGTATGGGGGGAGTTCGAGATGTGAGTTGCAATATAACAAAAGGTGGAAGGCGTGGAGGACAAAACGTTTCAGAAAATACTAGACAGCATCGCAGTTCGTGTGTGAATGGGCAAAAAACAGCACAGAACAACTTTTCCTACAACAATGAGTCAGTTATTCACCTCCCTGACCCCTCCACCCCCCACCCACAGGTGCAGTTGTTACTAGTTTCCTAGTGGACATGAATCACTTAATTATATGACACTTAAGCAGTTTAACCAATATATGATGATCAAAGTCTACAAACCTTAAAAATCTGCTTTTGTCCATATGACAGAAGGTTGTTGTCCATGTTATATTAACTTTGTCTGTTTCTCACCCACAGGAGGTCCATGAGCTGTTGGGCAACTATGACTTGAAGTACTGCTTTGTTGACAAATACAAGGGAACAGGTTGGTCTGACTTTATTTTCTTTATTTACAAGGAGAGACGGACTATAACCCGAGATGGATGATGTACCCTAACTTTATTACTTAAGTCAAAGTACAGATATCAAATGTTACTTGGACACAAGTAGGAAGGAAGTGTAGTTCTGAAGTACTTGCTTTAAAAATATATATATTTAAGTATTAAAAGTATATTTTCTTTCACCGCATTGTTGCATTTTTGCCACAACACTTCTAATACCTAATGTCCCAGACAAGCCTATTGAATCTCTAGAAAAAGGAACCGAGATTGTTACAGAATAAAACCCAACGCAACTGATGAATTTAAAATTAATTTTAACACTCCACACCCCCTCAAAACAGCATGGTAGTGTTTCTGACACAGTTGTGGCAGTGTGTGCACACATGTATGTTAATCAGGAAGACAGTGGAATAGCAGCTTGAGCAGAAAATCAAACTGACATTTCCAACCTGCTTCGAACCAGGTCTACACCGTGTCACCTGACATGGGGGAAAAAAGAATGAAAAGATTCCAGTCATTTGTTTTTGCAGTAATCTGACCTGAACTGGTTTCATAGTTAGTCTAGTCTACAGACGTGATGTAACACTACTGATGCCGATAGACTGTCGCCTGCCAAAAAAAACCCACCATGATTTAGAAAAGAATAAAGGCTTTAAAAGGCAATTGAAATGTCACATAACCACACAGAGGTAGGAAAGCACATGTCGAAGGTATACATAAGAAGTACACATAGGTATACATGAACACACACACACAATTACATGCACAGATAATGTTGATGAATTAGATTACTCTTTTTATGTTATTTTATTTTACTTGACTGTTATCATTTCTAAGTACTGCTGTTGTTGGTGTTATTGTTACTATGGGTATTTTTATTATTATTTTGTGATTGTTGTGACTGCTGCACACCTGCTAATGGGGATCCAAATAAAATAAACAAATAAAAGAAAAAAACGATAACAAAAAGAAAACATCCACTTTTAGAATTGAAAGTAAGGAGGAATTAGAACTATGAGGGAAATGTTATGGAAAAAATACAACTCATGTGAATCTACTTCATTACTGTCCATCCCCAGATTATAGCGCAACTAGTCTGCATGTTGACAAAAAAACAGAAAGTTGCACTCAGTTCACCATCTTCTACAATCTTCTTCAAAATGACACATTGTGAGGCCGTGATCATAAAAACACAAAAAATACTGAATGGATGGAAAAAAAAAAACTCGCTCTGGACTAAAATAACTTGATGTGAATCCAAGGAGGAAGTTAGATGGTCATTGTGCTTCAGTATTTAGTCATCATTAGTGATGACAAGATAATTTGCCTCCACTAATTTGCAGCAACGATACGCTAATTATTTGTGCTGCTTTACACAACAATCTGCTGACTCCAGCTGAGATTGCAAGGTGGTAGAGAAAACAGGGAAAGGTGCCAATTTACCCTCTTTTTTTTTTTTCCCCCAGTGTGTCCAGTTTTTTTTTTTTTTTTTTTTTTCTCTTCAAGAAAGTTGTAGCTGTCATGTTTTGAAATTAATGTATTGATTAAAATTGTTGCAGGGAACCAGTGTTAGGAATTATTTATAGATTGATATGACTGCCCTCGAACTGAAAATGATTTTCATCAGTGGGAAAAAAAATGTGTGAAAATTGCTTGACAAGTTTGGAAATGGAAGGAATAAAAATCTATGATTAACACATTCCAGACAGGGGTTAATATGAGGGCGAAAGAATGGAAGATCATTAAGAAATGACATTGAGAATAAAGGCAGGTAACTTATCAAGTTTAAATATGCATTAGGGGAAAAAAAAGTATTCTCCCCATTTCCTCCATTTCACTCTCAAAACTCACAACAGGATGTGTGCGTCACATGTAGCTGCACAATATGATATATACCTGTCTGCACTGTGAGAGAGTAGACGTCATTATTATAAAAACTCATCCAGGTCCACGTGTGTCTTTTTATTAACCAACATTGATACTCTGATAAAAACCCTTCGTTTATTGTCAGTCACTGTGACAGGTGAAGTTTCAATATGGAAAAGTGACATAACTGCTGGTGCGTGGTGACACTTATCAAACCTTGTAAAAGGGAAACGGTGTCACGGCCAAGCTCTGCTCCCCTCAGACCTGCTGTGTGTAAAAATAGATGTTGCTGTTAGTGCTGACTGAACAAATGTCACTCCCTCACTTTTCACCAGATTTGTTTATTGTCTCTTTCTTTCTCTGCCCCCCCACCCCCCCCCCACCCCAATCATCCACAGCATTTGTGACACTGCTCAATGGGGAACAGGCTCAGTGCGCCATTAAAGAGTTCCACCAGCACGCGTTGCGGGACCGGGAGATCTCTGTGCAGCTGCAGCCGACAGACGCTCTGCTCTGCATCGCCAACTTGCCTCGCGCTTTCACCCAGCAGCAGTTTGAGGAGTTGGTGCGACCCTTCGGTAACCTGGAGCGCTGCTTTCTGGTGTACAGCGCCTCCACCGGGCACTCCAAGGGATATGGTTTCGTGGAGTACATGAAGAAGGACTCTGCGGCCAGGGCCAAGTCGGAGCTTTTAGGAAAGCAGCTGGGCTCCCGTATGCTGTACGTGCACTGGACTGAGGTCGGCTCCCTCACGTATCCACTGCTGCACTCTAAATGCCTATGTGTGGACCGCCTCCCCACGAACCTGCTGACGGCTCAGGACCTCCGCAACGCCCTGGCCGACACCCACACACCAGTCTTCTGCCAGGTCAAGTTCACAAAAAACTCACCACATCCTGTCAAATTAAAATCAGTTAGCTTGATTGATTTTAAAAGAAAAATATGGCCTTTATATGACATCAACACCTTCTTTTTATATTTAAGTCCACATAAACAGAACTTTTCAGAGCGTTTCTGGCAGTGATGAAAGTGATGCTGCTGCTACGTGTTTCATAAATCTGGACTTGATCCGGAAGGTGTATAAAATAAGTTTGGGCACGAGCTACTAGCATGTCATTGTTTTCCATATTTGAACTTTCAGCACCTCTCACCTTTACCCCATTTTCCACGTGGTCACTCAAAGTTTCTATAGCAGTGAGCATTGTTGGTCTCTATGGTGATGACCACCTGACTCCCCCAGGTGGTGTCATTCAGCAGGCTTTTCTGGAATGAAAGAGTTGTTGTCCATTTTGCACTACGTGCACACACACACACACACACACACACACAGTAGCTGCTTCCAGGTTTTTTTTTTTTTTTTCTAGGATGTGGGTGGGTGGGGCAGTGATGATTAATGGTAACACGTAGTCATGCAACAATACACGAAATTCACAGTTCAGTTCGATATTTAAGTGTCACGGTTTGATATTTTTTTCGATACAAAAAAGAGAAATTTCCAAGCTTTTTTTTTTTTTTTTTTTAACTTGTAGTTTATTGAAATTACCAACATTTGTTTCAACTCAGAATGATCACAGGTTTTCACATATATTGATCAATGTGTGGCGGCCTCCACAGAATCAACACCGGCTGCTACAATTTATAGAATAAATTTTTAACACAAAACACAATGTTAAAAACAAACGGAGGGTTCTGTTGTCTCGTTCCCTCTTTCTCTCACACACGCACATGCGCGTGCGTGCACACACACACACACACACACACACACACACACAGGTCCGCAGTGTGTAGTTTATGAATCGATCACAGAGAAAATGATCAGTAAATCAGTGTTGGACTTACCCTTGGTGGAGACGCAGACGTTACAAGGACTGAGTGAGACGACGTTCCTGGCCCCTAAACATTACCAGCAACTTGGTAGAAACACAGCTGTTGAATATAGGAGGTGCAGTTTAGTGGATCTGCACTCCACCATGCAGCCTATTAGTCGAGTGCAGATCCACTGAGCTGTCAGCACAGAGTGCGTTATCAGAAATTGATAAAAATTAAGACCACTGTATCGAATGGTTCGATACAGATCCACGTATGGTTGCGCCTGTAGTAACATGATAACAAAATGGAAATGATTCAGTTTCCCAGCTCTAGTTTATTTTTTCCAGGGCGAAGTGGAAAGCCACAGCATTTCCAGTCGGCTCATACCATGTGTTGTTTATTGTGTTAAGATCTTGGTCTCATTGAGTCTCTGAGATTTAAATGTTGTTTTTTCCCTCCTCTCTGCAGGTGGCTCAGGGACAAGATGGAAGTTTTCGGAGGTTTGCCGTTTTGGAGTTTGCCACGGCTGAGATGGCCGAAGAGGCCCAGCGGCTCACTGATGGCAGGCTGCTGGGTGCGACGCACATCAGGGTATCCTTCTGTGCCCCCGGTCCTCCCGGAAGAAGCATGCTGGCTGCACTGATTGCGGCTCAAACCATGGTACTGAAGTCAAAGTGTTACTGTATTTGTCTGTCTGGGGTTACCATTGCTGTCGTCGCTGATCGCCTTGTCTTGTGACTCCTCCCCTCCATAGGCTGTAAACAGAGGTAAGGGCCTCCTCCCGGACCCCACGGCCATGCAGATACTCACAGGTCTCAACAACCCCGCCACGCTCAAGATGCTGCTCAACCCACTGTCACAGGGACACAAACAAGGTGAGTTCTCACAAACTCTCAATCAATTGTTTAATTCTGTGGCTTCCCCCGGTACCGTGGAACCTTATGTTCTCTCTGTGTGCAGGCCTCCTTGGGGCAGCCCCTACAATGCCGCTGCTGGCCAACCCTGCCCTCTCCGCTGCTCTGCTCCAGCTGCTCCTTCAGAACCAGGCCAAGGCCCAGCAGGTACTGCTGCATGTTCCTCTCGACTTAGCCCGTTTTGGTTTACCCTCTCCTACTTACAAACACCTTTTTTTTTCCCTCCCGTTCCTTGCTCTCTGCTCTTTCCTTCTTTACCTTTAGCAAGCCTTTTTGGGAAATCATCTTCTGTGGGCTCAGGTGCTGCACAATAAAGAAAACCCTCTAGTGCCTTGTGTGAGTGATAATAGTGTTTGTGTGTGAGTGTGAGTTGGCAGTGAAGTTATATGGATTCTGGGATTTTTTTTTATGTGACTAGAAGAAAACTCGGTGCCTGGGTGGGTAAGCTCTCGCTAGGAAAGTGTGAGGTTTGTTTTTTTTTTTTTTTTTTTGAGTGTGTGTGTGTGTGGGGGTGTGCTTTGAGTGGCACTGAGTGATGTGGTAGGTGTACTACTCTATTATGCGCTAAAATTGTAAATACCGGTTCCCTGAGAACATAATTTCATAGGTGGTGAGTAAGCCCCGGCGCTGATTCAGTGTGCTCATGTAGTTCAGCAGTTTTTTCCACTGCTCGAGTGTTGCAGCCACGCTGCGTGACCCTCTTGTGACACTGAACTCTGCTCTCTCCTTTGGCCAGCAGGCAGGACTCATTGCAGAGAATCCTCTGGCTGCTCTGCCTGTCCAGCAGGGAGTCCATCTGCTCGGAGACCTGCCCCAAGGTTTGGCAAACTCAGACTCCAGCCGTAGCTCCTTAAACCACAAACTGCATGTTTTTTGCTTTGCTTATGATGCTAAACATCTACCCCCCACCGCCTGTTAATCATGGTTGCATGATGCTAGATGAGGCTTAAAATAGTAGTAGCACATATGTCTGTGTGTATTTCACTTCTGAGGTAGCTTAATGGGCCAAAACATGAAAAGATTGTGTTCCGTTTAATTAAGATCATGCCTAATTCTTCCAGGTGGTGTAGTCTCGGGTCTCGGTCTTCAGACGGATCCTCTGGCCCCCCTGAAGCCAATGCCACTTGGCAGAGCCCTGACAAGGGAGCAGGAGTCTCCCACAGCAGCGTGCACCTTCCCCCAGACTTCCTCTCCCACCCTGCAGGGCATCTCCATGCCCCTGATGGGTGGCATGATGGGGGCAGATGGCCTCACAGCACAAGGGGTGAGGTCTCGACTAATTTTCATAATGTTCTTTCTGCCCCTTGTATTTTATTCTGTATGTGTTCATCCATTTGTCAATGACAAATCACCATATTCCTTCCATGTCAGATATCCATACTAGGAGATCCTCCCAAAGATGCAACACTCAGCCAGAGTGCCTTCCTCAATGTGAATAATGTTTTTCCCTCAGGTGAGGTCGTTGTTTACTGATTTTATTTATTTTTTTTCCAGTTTATCTGTCATTTATTGTATTGCATTTGCCACATAGCCTCGAGGGCTTTGGGTTAATATATCCAGCATCTGTCCTCTCCCGCTGCAGGAGGAAGCTGCAGACCTCACCCCTACAGGAAGAGGCCCACACTAAGTAACGTGTCCAACCAGCACACGCACCAGAGTATACAGCCCAACTACAACCTGCGCTACCAGGATTCATACAGCCCCGAATATGCTCCTCTACACCAGGTAACTGCCAGAATCAATCAATCAATTGATTTCTCCTCTGTGCTGCCAGATGATTTCGCTCAGTGCTCGGCCTGGCCGTTCAGTCAGTTATGATTTTTCTCCTCAGGATCCTCTGGCCCACTTGTATGAACAGCAGGAGAACCTTGACACTGGGGCGTTGGCAGGGTTTGGGCAGCAGGTAGTGTTTTTGTTCTACCAATTCAAGATGAAGCAAGATCAGTTTTAAATGTTATTAAAGTAATTACATAGAGGACTGAAAATAAAGCGGTTGTTCTGACCTCGCTCGACTTGTCTGCTGCAGCCTCCTCGTCACGCCGACTACGACGAGCGGTTCCCCCACTACACTTACCCCCCCAGCCCGCCCCTGTCCTCATACTTCAGCTCAGGACCTGAGGCCTCCAGTAGCGGGAGCCTCCCCACCACCCAGCTCAACCGGGTAAAATAGATAGATAAAAGCTTTGGACTGATGCAGACTGTTTATTTATTCATGTATTAATTTTTTTTTTCCTTTTTTTTAAAATTAACCTCTGTTTTGCTTTCAAACTATTGATTGCCTCTCAAGAAGAACGTCAATGTATCACTGAAATAGATGAGAAGTGGAGGCTTACAGAAGACGGCGCCCATGTTCAATAATTAATGTTCTGCTGTGAGTGCGTGAGACTCAAGTCTAGCTCACAAATTTGCTTTTTTTTTTGTCTTCAGGCTGTGGGAATGCCTCCTGTGAGCCATGCCACTAACTACCCCCCAGGCCTGGGGAATGCTGTAAAGGTAATTTAGACTATTTTGTTTTGTCTTACTCTTTAGTTTTTCTACACGATTTTACTCTTCATTGATTTTTTTTTTTTCTCTCTCTTTCCTTTCTTTTCACGGTTCTTTTTTGCCAGTTACAGACTCCCATCGGCAGCCACAAGCGCGTGTTCTCCCGGCTGATCCCGTCTCCGGAGCCGAGCCCGGAGGGCGGCTACGTGGTCAGCACTCCCAAGGCCTTGGCGGACATTACGCAGACTCCTACCTGAAGCGAAAGCGCATATTCTAAATGCAGCCAAATGCTTGATGCTGTATAAGTAGCCATTCAACAGCCAGGACATGATGGCATCTCCTCCAGTAAACTCAGTGTGTATTTGTGTATTTCTGTGAGTGACCCCTGGAGGGCGCTGTGGAGTGCAGCCTGTTGCTACCTGGACCCTTGTCACTTGTCACATCAGAAACCTTGGTTGAAATTTTTTTTTTTTTTTTTTTTTTTTTTTTTTTTGTTGTGTGTGTATATATATGATTTTAGTGTGTTGGTAAATTAAGTTTTTACTTTTTTTTTTTTTTTTTTTTTGACTATTAATTTTACTGTTGAACAAACTTGTACAGTGAGAAAAAAATGGTTAATTTGGTTAATGAAGTCTTTTCTCTTATTATTATTTTTTTTAATTCTTGTGTTGATTGTGGTGTATCAGCGGAGCTACAGATAGTTTGAGCAGTTTTCATTGGCAGCCATACGCTGCGTTTTTTTATAATGTTTGACATCTCACTAAAGTGAAGCTGTCCACAATTTCAGGCAAAGTGACTTGTGCAGTTTAAAAACAAGCTTTACTTCAGAAGCTCTGCTTTTCTGAGTAGCCTTCCTAAGTCTATGTAAAAAGTTCGATAGTTTTGTTTAATGAAATGGTGTTTTTTGTGTTGTGGTGCTTTTTTTTTTCCCCCTCCCCTTCCTTCCACAGGGTTGTATATTTTGCTGTATGACTCTTTTCTGGATTCAGGCTTTTTCCTCATCAGTCAACATTCAGCTTTCCATCCACCAATGACAGCTGTACGTACCTGCCTGTGTGTTATTACGGTGAATTTATTCCATTCTGACGTAATTTTTTTTTTTTTTTTTATTATTACTTTTTTTCTTATCTCTCAATCCTTAACTTTTTCCACGTTGTTTTGTCTTTCCATCCACACCCTCCAGCTTGTTCTCTACACTGGTTGTTGAGTGATTGCACTTTGAGGGCACAGGTCACGATCCTTATCTGTTCTCACCTGTAGAGGATGCCATTTTCATGTCTCCAGGAGTTGAATATTTTCTGTGTTTCTATGTGAGTTCTGTGTTTTTTTTTTTTTTTTTTTTGGCTAAGTTTAAAAATCTTTTGAATGTTTCTCTCTCTCTTTCTCAAGGTCCACACACCTCTTTTTGATTGAGTTGGGTGGGTTGGACAGTGAACATTTGCTGTGTGCCATCCCTCCAGCTGCCAGCACACGGTGAATACAGGATCCCCAGCCTGAGGCCTCGCTCTCAATCGAATTAACCTTTCAACTGAACAGATGGCAGCTGGAATGATGGCCACAGCCAGTGTTCAAAGTTTTCCAGTGATGGTGGGAGTTGAGTCTGTCTGGGGATAACTAATGGAAGCTACTGGCAGGTGATTGGTCAATGACATGACTGTCCTTGTTTTTTTTTTCTTTTTTTGTGAATGATTATCTGGTTGACAGTTTGATTGTGAAAACCCATTACCTCTGACTTCTGCTAGAAAATGCAGCTACACTTGAGCCTTAACAGTGTTTTCTGTGATCTCATCCTGCCCGGTGCTGGCTTCCATCTACATTTACCATTTCTGTGTAAATAGTTAAAGCTTGATAATTTTTTTTTTTTTTTTCCTGAGTCCAAAACTTTTGTTTTCTTTAATCATACCTGCCTCTGGTCTGGTGTTTTGAATGAATTTGCTGCTCCTTGTTTTCCTTCTTTTTTTTTTTTTTTTTTTTTTTCCTTTCTCTTTATCATTTGCCTGTATGTTTGAAAGCTGACGTGACCAAGAGCGGCGCCGCGGCAGACCGCTCATGTTGTGTATGGACTCAAGAGATGCAGCTGTAACTGTATGATCATCACTCATCTTTTTGATTGATTTGATTCTAGGTGCTCTCCTCTCATCTGTACCGCCTTGGTTGTCTCTGTATGTGTGTGATGTGAGCAAGTAAATGTTATTTAAACTGATGGTTTGGAAGCTCACGATTATTTATTTATTTTTATTTTTTTGCAACACAACAGAAAGTTTATTTCATCACGTTGAAAGCGCATAATTTCCCCTCTGAGCACAACTGCCTTGAGTTTTAATTTCGCGTGTGATTCAGAAATTAATTTTTGAGCTGAGTTGTTAAAGTGACCCTTAATTGGACTTTAATTGTTGCCCTAAAACCCCCCAGAGAGCTTAACATCAGAAAGCGAAAAGAACCACTTTTTAATATGTTGAATATATAGTCATCTACGTGACACAAACGTATATCAGAGACTTAAATTATCTGACTGAGAGCTAATTCATCAACGCTTGAATAATGTAGAATATCTGGTATAAACCAAATGAAGTCGAGTGCTTGAGAACACGATCATCTGAGCCTCGAGTCACATCTTTCTTTTATTAAGTCATTATTATTATTATTATTAGAATAAAGTTTAAGTCAAACTCTGCTGGCGTCGGACTAACAAAAAAGCTTTTTAGTTGAAGGAAAAGTTAAGAGCAACCCCCAATTTATTATATGATATATTAAAAAAAAAGTTTACAAAATTTTAATGGGCTGACTTGTTTTGATTAAAAGTCCTTTAAAATTGTGTATATCGTTCTAAGCTACACGAAAGAACTGATTATATTTTATGACTAATGAACCAGATTCAGGTTTTTTTTTTTTCATCTTTTAATATTTAAAGCCTATTTCCTGTGTACTTTACTGACACGGTATTAGGCAGATGCCATGCTGGGCTCAGTGCAGCTTAGCTGTGAATGTGACCTGTATGAATGTTGAGCAGGTTACTGCTGCGAGAATAATTTGTCTTCACTGGATGAATAATTACTTAACAACAAACTCAGTCAGTCACTTATCAGCTATCAAGATGAATAACGCGTTGCTCTAAAAATAAAAAATAACAACTTGACAAGACATGTCAAAATAAATGGCGAGAAAAAATACGTAAGAGAGTTTGTGCAATCTGATGGCATATGGATTTAATTCAAAAATAAATGAAAGAACAAGCTGAAATGTCAGTGAGGCGCTGGTACAGGCCTCTGCTCAACAGACCCTGAAGGTAAACGTAGGTCAATTGTGCTCTTATCAGAAATAAGTTGAGTTTCAAGTCCTCTGGCCTTCGTATTATCGTTCCTCACCCCAACCACACTGAGGTGCTGAGACACAGATAACTCCTCTTCCTCTTAGACACAATCAAGATGAAGGGTTTTAAAATGGCTATTATTCTCACAGTCCCACGGGGCTTTGAGGAGCCGCTGATCGACCTTTCCCCCTGATAAAGTGCAGAACATCGGGTATTGGATTTAAAACTCGCTGGTATTGTTTGTGACGCTGCATCATGTTTGAATCTGTCACTTAAGAAATACGTCTGAGGAAGAAATGCTCGCACAATGAAAATAAGAACACTGTGAAGGAATGATGGTGTTGTTTTTTAGACCTGCTGACATTATATTAATGTGTTTTTCACAGCTGCTGGGTTTATTTCTGTAATATTTATCTGTAATGCTTCAGGCACCCCCTGAATTA